>CM077643.1:321481918-322120489 GCA_039707465.1 Rhabdophis nuchalis
GGAAATTAATTAGATTACAGGGAACTCTTATGGGATTTGAGTAAATCAATTTAGACTTTTGACTTTCAAGCAATAGTGAATAGTTGCTTTCCAGCAATAAGGATCTTTTCTCTGCTGCATTGTAAGATGGAAAGGTCTTGCTTTTTTCTCATTGTTCTGATCTTCATCATCTGCAAAATTGCTATTTCTAGGCTTAGATTTTCTTTATTTTCCAAGGATCTGAGAGAAAATATAGTCATAACATGTGTAAAGATAAGGTGCACACCACTAGCATTTAGCTGGAACTGGTAGCTTATGCTGATAACAACGTATGTATCTAGCTATTATATGAATGTGATGCACTTGAGCTCTTTCATTCTGGCTGGTTATGTGAAAATACATGGTAAATACCTTGTTGTGGCCTCTTCAAAGGCACATGACTGCATGCCAAGTTCTTAAGCATAGCCCTCAGGCAAAACTCTCCCCTGCCCTGACTCATGTGGAGGGTTGCAGTGGAACCAATTTATTCAGCTTTGAGTCAAAGGGAGTTTGATGTACCTGACATATGATTAAAAATACAGCGAAAACACTTAACATGTATCAAGCAACAATGCAATAATACTGAACATTAACCGTTTTGATATCTCTACAATAAAATCCCAACATCTTCAAATGTATTTAGATGAGAAAGATTAATTGGTGAGATATCTTTGCTACCATTATTATTTTAATCATTTAGCTAGGTCCGACTCTTAGTGACATTATAGGAAAGTGCTCTCCATGCTACCCTGTCAAGCACAACTTCTTTCAATTGTTGGATGATCATCTTTTATCAGATCTTTCCATACTTAGTCCAATTAAAAAAAATGCCTAGTTTTACACTCCAGTATAGGAGTGAATCTATGAATAGTCTTTTTAAAATGATGACCTAGCATTTAATTTATGGGAAAGAAATGAGTCACTATCAGCAGCACAACCTTAACAGAAGACAAAAGGACAATTATTAAGAATTTGGAAATAAATTCTCTGCATCCATAAATGAATTTTTCGCAATTTATTATGTAAAAAGCTCTCAGGATAATGCTTTCCAAAATCAATGCCTTACAGGTCTACACATCCCAGAACACATCCTGTATTTTTTGGACTATAAGATGCTCTGGACTATAAGACTACAGTAGCTTTTTTGGAGGAAAAAAAAAAAAAAAAATCTGTCTCTGTCTCCCAGCAATTTGCCTCATTGTCACAAACAGCAAATAGCCTGATCAGCTTCAGCACAGCCTTATTCAGCAGGAGTAGCTGATTGGTGGTTGGATCCGTATCCTGGAATACCGCCTATCAGCTGTTCCAGGCTGTGGGGATAGCCACTGCCTATAGCCACCGCCGCCACCCATCGCCACCTCTGCACACCCATTTTCGGCCTCAGTGCATCCCCTTTTCGGCCTCCGCACGCCCCATTTTTGGCCCATTCCAGGTAGCAAGGATAGGAAGCAGTGGTGATTGCCACCTGGAGCAGGCTGCAAACAGGACATGCGGAACAGAACAGGCTGCAAACAGGACAGGCTGCAAATGGGACACACGTAAGTCAAATGGAGCATGCGGAGGCTGAAAACGGAACGTGCGGAGGCTGAAAATGGGGTTGTAGAGGCAGCGATGGTGATGGGCAGCAACAGTGGTGACAATCCCTGCAGCCTGGAACAGTTGATAGGCAATATTCCAGGAGGCTGATCCAACCGCCAATCAGCTGCTTGTGCTAAATCAGGCTGTTTGCTACAATTAGGCAAATTGCTGGGAGGCAGAGGTCAAAGGGTGGGCCTGGAGGGTGGGCAGGGCTTCAGCAACAATCATTATATAAGACACACAGACATTTCTACCTCCTTTTGGAGAGTATGTCTTACACACTGAAAAATACGATAATCTTAAAGTTTATAATTGCAACATAAATTTACAGGATAAAATGTTGAACACTGGGGAAAACATATATATATCTCCAAGTCACAATAACATAGAACTAAATTCATTATTAATTGATGAACAATTGGTGCACAGATGGAACTCTTTGGAAACACAAGCATTCCTGGAATACGGCCAGGTTTTTTGCTAAGAGAATTCCATTCTTAACTTTTCTATATTTGTATAACCATTTTATTAATTTGATAACAATCAAAGAATCAAATTAATGAGTTGGCATTTGTTTAACCTGACTTTATATCAACAGACTTTAATTACTCAGTACTTAAAGATATAGACCCAGAACAATGACAGAAGTGACTGGAACTCAGAATTCCAAGGCACACGTCTAAGAAAGATCATAGTTAATTTAAACATACCACTGATTACTCTGTTAAGCAATTTAATCATTTGGACTTTCATTCTGCCCTTTAAACAAATGTAAATAATTAAATTGGGTACAAATGACTATAGGTTTCTCTACTCTCTCTCATTTACTGTTCAAGGTGATGACTCATTCTACAAACATGCCTAGGGAAAGGACATGTATATCATCTTGCTTATATACATACTCATTCATTAGGTAGCTAATGGCATGTATGTAACTTCAAAAAAGTCAGTCCCTCAGCTGCTTTATATATTATATTGTTTGTACATCTGTGAACATAAAACTTTATTCAGTTTTTTTTGGGGGGGGGGAAGGCACCTGCTGTCTATCCTTGTTTCCCACAGAAAGACTACCATAAGCTTTCTGAAATTAATTAATATGAAGTATCTAATCAGTTTATTCTATCCATATTAGGAAATTTGAAGTATTTTCCACTTTGTAGACCAGGATTATTTACTCATATAATAATGTTAAATTGGTAATGTGGACCCAGATTGTTGGGAATAATATACCGGCACTGTAAACTTAGAGGACTTATAAGTACTGTGAAGTAGTATATAAATCTAAGTGCTATAGGTATTTTACACTTTATAATAATCTCATTCCAAAATTCCGTATTTTCCTCCATGTAGGATTTCCTGTATTTTCTCTGAAATTATTTCTGCTGTTTTAGGAGAACAGGCTTGATTAAGGGAAAAAATAACATCTATGACCGACCGGCAGAACTTCCCCGACCTATCTTGAGTCCAATGGAATTAAATCCCGGGACATTAAAAGCACGTATTCAGGAACAGACCTCACTAAATTCAACCGGATTAACAGGACAGGTGTAGTGAGGCTCGTCGCCAAAAAACTTCATTCCACGGTCTATTTCAAACCAGATTTTCTTGTGGGGAAAAAAATGGAAATAGGACATGGAAACTTGCCCAACTCTGAACAAGGCTCCAGCCCAATTAAAAAGACTACTTTAAACTCAAGTCCAGCGCCGTCCGGTTCTCCACATTGTGGCTGTTTTATTCTTCAGCGGCTCACGGCAGGTTGTTTGCAAGCAGCCCTTGATAGAACTTGAGCGACTGAAAACAAAAATAAACGCGAACGTAAACTCCCACAAGCGCTTCTTATCCGCAACCTCGTCCTCCAATGCAGACCCAGCCCCTTTTCAGTCGCCACCCTTCATTGTTCCTTGCAGCCTGGCCCGGCTACCGCGCGACTCCCCCTTGTCCACGCGGATTCAAAAACTCAACGCCCTCAAAGTGCTAATTCCTCTTACACAGAGACACACGCGCGCGCACGCGCATACACACACACACAAACCAGACGCTGTGGGAGGAAGGTGGGAGCGATAGGCGTTACAGCTGCTTTCCAAGCGCGCCCTCGCCCGCTCTTGACCTGACATCGGCGCGCGGATGCTTTCCTGGAGGTGCGCGCGCAAAGGACCGGCGGGGTGGGGAGAGAGGAAGGGAGGAGGAGGAGGAAGAGAGGAGGTGAGCGGCGTTTGTGACGCGCTCGTGATAGAACGGCGCAGCGGCCGCGCGCACGAAACGGTGTCTGTGAGCGTCTCTCTCTCTCTCTGAGAAAAGGCGGGGAGGAAGGAAAGGAGACAACCGGGGCGGGGAGTGAGGCGGCACGGCGGCGGCAGCGGCGTTGTTCCGTGAGGCAAAGGAGAGACGCTGCCGAACAGGAAGCGCTGCCACCAAAACCTCAGAGCCTCTCCGGGTGCCCTGCGTAGAAGCGAAGGGGGCAAAGTCTGGGCTTCGTGAGGGAGGAGGATTTGCTCGGCGAGGGGCGGCACCAGAACCGGTTGCCCCTGCTTGCCTTTCCTTCACACCGCCCGCTTTTTTGTTTTTTGTGGGGGGGGAAAAATAAAACCACCCCGACATATTCACCGGGAACTCCGTTGCCGGGCCGTCACGGGCCCTCCCGTCGTGTCGGTGGCTGCGAGAAACCCGGAGGACGGCCGAGAAGGATGTCGGGCGGCGGCGGCGGCGGCGTTGGAGGAGGTAGCCGCGAGGAGGAACGGCGCAAGCTGGCCGATATCATCAACCACTGGAACGCGAACCGGCTGGACCTGTTTGAGATCAGTCCCCCCACTGAGGTGAGAGAGAAATACGAGAAAGGTTGTTTTTCCCCTCACGGCCTCCCCCCCCCCCCCCGCTTCCTCCGCTCTTTTCCGCCCCAGGAGGTGGAGAGGTAAACCGCTGTTGTTGCTGGCCGCTTCCCCCACCCCTCACCCTCAACCACCACACATGCCCCAACTCTCTCCCCCGTCCCCCCGCCCCCAATCTTCCCGTCCTGCGGACGCCTCCATCCTCGCCGAGGGGAAACTCCGCCCCTTCCCGAGGTGAGAGACTCGCCGGCGGCTTCCCGGGAAAGAGCTCCCCTTCGCGTACATTGTGCCGGCGCGTTGGGGTGCAGGAGGCACGGAAGGGTGGGGTGGAGAGAGAGTCTGAGTTTTGCTGGGGTTACCTTTTTTTTTTAATTAGAAAGTGACCGGCCTCTACTGTGAGGGCCTCGGCCGTTCTCGGCAGGGAATAATCTGCTTGTACCTGACCTCGCGTCTTAATGCTTGCCAGCCGTCGTCATTTCCACCCGGCGAGGAAGGGATTTCGGGTTGTAAAGAGAAGGACACCGTGCCCTGGGTTTACCACTTCCCCCACGGACCCCCGTTGTCGTGATTCTCCAGGCACACAGCCCACCACCACGTTCCCAGGTTTACCCCCCACACACACCCGCCCCCCTTCCTTCGCTTTGCCGTTTGTGTTAACAGGCCTTGTCCAGCCGCTGCAATTCCCGGATCAACCTTGTATTTCCTTTCAGTGATTCCCCAACTAGCACTTCCTGACTCCCCTCCCCCTGCATTTTTTCCAATACAGGTAGTGCTTGACTTACGATCACATTGTAGGCCAAAATTTATGTTGCTACGTGAGACGTTTGTTAAGTGACTTTTGTCCCATTTTACGACTTTTCTTGTCACAGTTGTTAAGTGAATCACTGCAGTTGTTAGTAACATGGCTGTTAAGTGAATCTGACTTCCCCACTGATTTTGCTCATGAGAAGGTTGCAAAAGGGTATCACATGAGCCCAGGATGCTGCAACCGTCATAAATTTGAGTCATTTGCCAAATGTCTGAATTTTTATCATGTGACCAAGGGGATGCTGCAATGGTTGTGTGAAAAACGATCACACAAGTCACTTTTTTCAGTGCCATTGTAACTTTGAAATGTCACTAAACATACTGTTGTAATTTGAGTACTATTACCTCGCTGAGCCCCAATATTGCCACCCTTTCTGAGTACTGTGTTCTAATTTCCATAGAAGCATGATTTAAGAAAGTGCACATAACAGGATTTTTATTTCTTTTTAGAAATCTACTTATTAGGATAAGTAGAAATTATATCAGGATCTTTTAGACACTTAAAAAACAGTTTCATGCAGTACATTTATTTTGTACATAAATTTTGACAACCAATTGGTTTCTGTACTGATTATTTGTGTGTAGAGATAAACACTAAAACATTTAATGTGTTTAAAATATCCCATATATAAAAACTAATTTGCTTCAATATACTGTATTTTTAAAGTTAATTTTAAGAGATTCTTTCAAAATATTGAAAAAATGTTTTATTGGAAAGCTCAGTGGATAAATTTGTATTAAATCTCTGTTTAAATAGAAACACTTAAAAATAATTTTAAAGCCACACCTAATTGCTGGTGCTGTTATATTTTTAACTAGTTGTGAGCGTGTACAAGTCTGATATGAAAGATGATGTAGTCAAGAATTTTGAAAGCTGATTTTTCCTTGGGCAAAACAGGACTATGATGCCTGCTTATTGAGTAGAGAGATTTGTTACATGCCTGTTCCCAAGATAACAAATGAAATTTGCATTTGATTGTGGTTGGGCTTCAGTTGTTATTAGAAGCCATCTAATAAATAATATCTAATATGTTAGATTTATTTTTTTAATAAATAGGTCAGCTTCAAAAAAGCAAATGTTCTTGCGTATGCATCTATGTGATCTGTTCAGTTACTATTAAATTATATTTATCTCAAGAGATTTTTAAGTAAGCATATAGACAGCTGGATCTGGTTGTTTTGGGGGGGGGGAAACTTGTTTATTTTAAATACAGATCAGTTATGTGTGCATTGTTTATTTTTTCCTCACTATATGTAGGTTAGAGCTTTCAGTATACAAACAAAACTGTTTTAGATTAGCAGTTCAAATTTTATTGCGATAATGCCTGCTCAAAATGTATTTTTCAAGTTAATAAATTTGGCATAGGTATATAAATTGTCATTGAGGAAATATCACAGGCAAGGATGCAGTCTTTGGAAAACTTAAGTTCATATTAAAAGTAACATTTAATGATGCACTTTATAAAATAATTCTTTAGGTTTCCTGGTTGCCTTTTTCCTGAAACTCCAATATTTGTGCAATTTGATTTTGTTTTGCTTTTGTAGAGCAAGCACAATGCTTTTAATTCTTCTGTATAGTCACCTTGTATATTTACTGTGCCAAATGCTTACCTAATGCAGCAGATATTTTAGGTTATTATGTGTGATTACGTCTGTAAACTGGCCATCATTCTTTTGACTGTCTTTGCATGCTTGTATTTTTAAAAGACTACACTTACCAACATATAACCATTTCAACATTTTATCTAATGGAATTTCTTTAAACTTAAGCCATGCTGAACTTGCTTTCTTTAATGTGAAAGTGGAGAAACACCTGTATTGTCATGGTAACCAAGTTATTTCCTATTCTCTTCTTGCACAGACTTCATGACTTCATTTCTGTTTGTACCTCATTTAATTCATGCATGCATAAATTATGTTTCTGGATCATCATTTTTATTTATTTATTATATGTGCATATCAGCAATATGCACTTATTGACAATAATATCTTGAACAATACACACACAAACACACACACATAGAGGTAATTGATAACAATAGTAATAGTTAACAAAATAAAAGAAGCAACACCCATATATCTTAAGTGCTGTATTAGTAACTACATGTAGTCCTTGAATTACAACTACAATTAAGCCAAAATTTCTCTTACTAAATGCAACAATTGTTAAGTGAATGTTTCCCTATTTGTGACCTTTCTTGCCACAATTGTTAACTGAATCACTTTAGTTGTTAAGTTTGTAAGAAGTTGTTAAGTGAATCTGGCTTCCCCCATTGATTTTGTTTGTCAGGACGTCGCAAAATATGATCACCTGACCCTAGGATGCTGCAACTATCATAAATATGAGTCAGTTGCCAAGCTTCTGAATTTTGATGACCTGACCATTACGGTGGTGCAGTGGTTGTAAGTGTGAAAAACGGGCATAAGTCACTTTTTTCTATTGGTATTGTAACTTTGAATAGTCACTAAACAAATGGTTGTAATTCGAAGACTACCTGTAATCCCATAGGAGAGAAGCCCTGGCAAAGAATGTACACTTCTGAATCCCTTGCAATATGCCACACCTAAAGCACAGGCTCTCTATGGCATAGCTTACCTTTACCTAATCTTTCTCCTCCCCCAGCAGTTCTGTCCTATCTATTACAATTCACTTGACCTTCATCCTCCAGCATTTTTATTTATTACAGACAGTGAATGTATGTTGTGAAAAGCATAGTACAATGTACTCCATGTGTGGCATTCTGAATGTTGTTGAACTGCAACTTCCAGCATTTTAGTTATACTTATTGGATTGGTTACCATTGTAGGTCAACAATATGTGGGATGCTCTTGACTCTTACCTATTCCAGTGTTGTACTATTAGTGACATAGCACAGTGCTTTCTTAAGGAACAAAACATACAAGCTAGTTTCAAAAGGACTTCACAATTAAATACAGTACTGTATGATGCTGAAATTATTCAGTTTACAAAAATCAAAAGGCAAGCTTTTATATTTCACATAGAGATTTTCAAGTATTCCAGATTTTATTCTTTGTATAGATGTTTTTCTTGGTGATTCTTATGTTCTAGAAAGCATAATTATATATTAATCTTATAGACGTTGAAATTAAAACTTTTATGAAGTACTTGTTAGGATGTTCATTGATTAATTGAATTTTTATATTTTTACAGGAAAGATAAGTGACTCAGAACAAAAAAAAGGCTAATGACTTTTTTAAAACAAGTGAGAGGAAAGTATAACTTCCCAGATATTATTAAAGTACAATTTTAAAATGTTTTACTTTAGTTTTTCATCCTCTACCTCAGGGGTGTCAAACTCACACCATCATGGCATTGTCACATGATATATCAGGACTGCCCCTCCCCCTTTTGCTAAACCGGGTGGGGACACATGATGCATCTGGCCCATGGTTTCCAAGTTTGACAGCCCTGTTCTAGCTATATGTTTTTATAAGCTGGATGGCAGGTAGCATTGAATATGGACTACCACTCTTGCTGTGAAGACTTACAGAAAATGTTTGACTTCTGTCATTGCCAACAAAGGATATATAACAAAGTATTGAGATGGACTTTTGGTATTGACCAAATACTTATTTTCCACCATAATTTGCAAATAAATTCTTTAAAAATCAGACAATGTGATTTTCTGGATTTTTTTTTCTTATTTTGTTTCTAATACTTGATGACAATTACAGGCCTCTCTCATCTTTTTAAGTGGAGAACCTGCACAATTGGTGACTGACTAAATGCTTTTTTGCCCCACTGTATAGTTGAAACCTATTTTCTTTTACTGTTTGTCCTATCGATTGTATACTTCGGGGAACTAGTTTTCAATCACGGTTTCCTTCTCATGAGCCATCTACTGCTGCTGTATACAGAAATGTAGAGCACATTTCAGTATCCCTCTCCCTAGCTAATTGTTGATGTTTGAAAGAAAGTGTGACTCGGCAGCAAACATGTTTTGATCTGTTAACGTTGAGATACTGCAGAGAATCATATGGTAGACCTTTGCTATCTATTCTTTGATAATTATTGTTCTAAATAGACATATAGACTATGCTTGCAATAGTTGGAATTGCTCGTCCTACAAGCAAAGCTGTAGCTAATTTGAGATTTTTAAAATTCCATCAGCAGACTTTCATACATACTTCATTTTCAGTTGTATTTTTATTTGTTTGTTTGTATCCTGCGTTTTTGAATTATTTTTACAAATAATTCAAGGCAGTGAACATATCCAACACACTTTCCTCCTCCCACTTTCTAGTCTAGTGCCTTAACCATTAGGCCAAACTGACTAACCCAAGGTCACTCAGTTGGCTTTCATGGCCAGTCTTCACTTCCCCAAACAGCCTAAGGGCAGGAGATCAAAATAAAATGGAGTTCTCTTTCAGAAAGTTTTCATCAAGAGAAGGCTTGCTCTCTATCTGCAACCCTGTTAAGCAGGTTAGCCAGTCAAATTAAGCAGCATTTCAGCATTAGATAACCTTCATAGCTGACTAACATTTTCTGTGATTTACATAGTCAAGGACAGGAATTCCATATACATTTATATACTGCATTCTAACCACTGTGTGGTAGTAGAGTGGTTAGAATATTCCAGGCAAACTCTGCCCAGTTCCAGGAGTTCGATCCTGACAGGCTCAAGGTTGACTCAGCCTTCCAGCCTTCCAAGGTCAGTAAAATGAGGGCCCAGATTTTGGGGGGCAATATGCTGATGCTGTAAATAGCTCAGAGAGTGCTGTAAAGGAGGTATATAAGTGTTAAGAGCTATTGCTATTGCTAAGTAGTAGTACTACTGTAACAGGCACTCAGCAGTAGTATGAGAGATATGTTAGCAGCTAGGTATATATTGGAAAAATAAATAATAATGTAACGAGTTTGTTCAAAACCGCTAATCTCTGAAAGTACTGCACCGATTGCTTCCAAATTTTCACACAACGTTCCTTTGAAATACAGCACCAATGATATATATATAGATTATGTAGATGTCACACCTTGCCAGGTACACGCAATAGAAATGTAAAAAACTGTAAAAAAGGTAGGTACAGTAGATGGATACAGAGAGCAGTGGGCCACAGGTATTATGTCATCCTTTATGACATGAAATACTCTGAGGGAGAAATACAGTAGGTACGTGGGTAGGTACCGTATTTTTCGGAGTATAAGACGCACCCAGGTTTTGAAGAGGCAATTTTTTATAAAAGTAGGTAGGTAGATAGAGGGATAGAGAGGGAGAGAAAAAAATAGAAATACGGTAGGTAGGTAGGTAGGTCGAGAGAGAGAGAGAGAGAGTAGGTAGGTAGGTCTAAGGTAGAGGGGGAGAGAGAGAGAGAAATATAGTAGGTAGGTAGATAGGTAGGGAGACAGAGTGTGTAGTTAGGTAGATAGATAAAGGGATAGGGAGAGAGAGATAGAAATACAGTAGGGAGGTAGGAAGAGAGAGTGTAGATAGGTAGGTAGGGAGAGGGATAGAGAGAGAAAAAGAGTAATATATATATATATATATATATATATATATATAGAAATACAGTAGATAGGCAGGGAGAGAGAGAGAGTAGGTAGGTAGGTAGGTAGGTAGGTAAATGTTTCCAGGTGTATTTACCCATGTGCTGGAGAAGGAAATCACTGACCACCTTTGGAACAAATCTTTGTTTCTGCAGGCACAGTACTTGACTAACGTAATCCTCACCAATCACTCTAACTAAACAGCTTTCCAAAAGGGGAAAAAACCCCTTTTTGCAGTTTGCAATCGTCCCCCAAACGGCCCATTTTTCGCAAAAATGGGCCCGTTTTTTTCCAAATAAAAGGCATGAATAGCCTTGGGGGGGGGGCTTGCTGAGTGCTCCTGAGGGGTGGGGGTGGGCCCAAAATGAGGAAAAATGGCCTGGTTTTTGTGTGAAAATGGCCCGTTTTTTGGTCAAAAAATAGCATGCATAGCCTTATAGAGACTTATAGAGTGCTGCTGGGGGCTGGAGGGGCAAAAACGCCCTGTTTTTTGCACATTTCTGCCCTCCCCAGCCCCCAGGAGCTCTCTGGAAGCTTCCATAAGGGTATTTTGATGAAGGGGCGGTGTTTCAGGAGGCAAAAAATGCTGTATTCGATGTATAAGACGCACCCAGATTTTCAGCCTCTTTTTAGAGGAAAAATGGTGCTTCTTATACTCCAAAAAGTATGGTAGGTAGGTAGAGGGATAGAGAGAGGGAGAAACACAGTAGCTAGCTAGGTAGGTAGGTAGGTAGAGGGATAGAGAGGGAGAGGGAGAAATACGGTAGGTAGGTAGGTAGAGGGATAGAGAGGGAGAAATACAGTAGGTAGGTAGATTGGGGGTTATACAGTGGTTGTGTGTACATGTTTGTGTGTGCAAGTGTAGATCTACACACAGATTGGTTGACCATTTAACCACTGGACCACAGCAACGTGTGGCCGGGAATGGCTAGTTGGAAAAAAATACTTTCAGCCTGCCATTGTGAATAGAAAGCCAAAATCCTTTTCATTTTTCATCAGGCAACAACAAAACTGACCATGAGAAAAAGTACCATAAGAAAGGGCAACATGATTGACTGAAAATAGGAGGAACTATAATTGTGTTTCTTTCCTCCACTGTTATTTAGTGAACCTCTTTGTATTTTAAACTGTTTCTTCCTTGTCTCATGGCAAACTCAAAACTATATCCAAGCGAAGCTTTTGGTGAGAAATGTGTTTTGTTGACATTGTTTTAGGACTGAGATATATTAGATATATTTCCTCATTAAGAACAGGAGGGCTGTAGACTGATGCACATAGTTGTAGGGATAAAGATTCTTTAAATACTCTCAGCAGACCAAGATATCCACTGTCTCATAGCTGTTTGATGATTGTTTCTACTATTTAAAAGTATATGATTAATTTAAAAAACTGCAGTTCTTAATATATACAGGAATAGGTTGTAAATTCTATTACATTAATATGTTGTCAATCAATAACATATTGTTGGCAGCATTTGTAATAATTTTAAGTGCACTTCTGATGTTGCTACTTTCTTACTGATATTACTTAAAATTTATGTAAAAGAACATATTTGAAATGTAATTGTGGACTGATGCAAACTGACAGTCTAAATCAGTGTTGGCAAACCTTTTCGGCATCGAGTGCAAAAATGGGAGCATCCATGAACTTTTTTGGCACTGAGTGCCTAAATATGTGATTGTGCAAGCACGCACCGGGCACCGGGAATAGGAAAAGCAGATGATCTTCCGGTTTCTGGCACACCACCTGGTCTTCCAGTTTCTGGCGAGCTTGTGTGCACAAAGATCAGCTGTCTGGTGTGCATGTGCTGGCTAAATCTTGCCTTTCAGGGGTCCTTGTGCCTCTCTTCCCATCCCCCGGGTCCCCATTGGGGTGGTGGGACATTGCCACAAACGACTCAGTTCTGCAGCCCCAGACAGGGAGAGAAAGTTGGATGGGGAATGTCACTTCCCTCCACTGGAAAGCTGAGACCCTTCCTGGCCTTGGAGATAAGGGGTGTCAGTGTTCCTGGGGGGCAGCAGGAAGGAGAGCCAGTGCAGCCCCCCCTCTTATCTCTCCATGGCGGTTTCCCACTTCCCAGCCATCCTGGTGTGCTTCTTAGCCTTTGGCGGCATCTCCATGCTTGCACTCTTCTCTGGCCCCTCCTTGGGCAGCTCGTCTTCCTGACAGCAGCTCCTCACCCTTTTGGCAGCAGGAGCAGCTGATTGGGTGGATGGCTGCCCAGCCAGTAAATGTTGCCCTGCATGCCCAAGCTGGCCAGGCACTCCAAACCACGGATGCCTTTCAGTGCCACGGGCTGGAGGGCTGGGCCACACAAGAAACTCAAGTGGGGAGGGAGGGAGGCCTCGCCAATCTTGGCTGGCACCTCTGTTTCCTTTACTTTTCTAGGTTCTGGCGCGCCAGCCACCTGGTTTTCATTTGCCGGGAGCACCAGAAACTGAAAGAGCAGTCACCCAGCACGCATGCACATGCTGGGAAGATGATCTTCCAGTTTTTGGCCTATGCATGCGCACTGGCGAGCTGGTCTTTGCACGCACATGCATGCCAGAAAACGGAAGACCAGGAGGCCAGCATGCACATGTGCACCAGGTGACTGCTCTTTTGGTTTCTGGCGTTCCTGCGTGCTGGAACCCCGAAGAGCAAGTGTTGATGGCTCTCATGCCCAGAGAGATGGCTCTGTGTGCCACTTCCGGCATGTGTGCCGTAGGTTCACCATCATGGGTCTAAAGGTTTAATTGGTAGTTTATGACTCTCACATTATATACAAGACTTGATTGAAAGAAGTGATGTGTAAAATAGCTGGGGGAGAACAGAAAGAACAGATATGTAACATTGTTTTATTCTGAGCTTTCAGTGTGAAAACTTTGAACTGTGTCCAAATTATTTGCCAAGAAATCTCATTAATATATTTATGGGAGTTTGCAAAAGAATAAATCAAGGGAATTCTGAAAATGGTAACTATATTGACAGGGCTTCTGATATATTATTTTGAAATTCTATTTAATTGAACATAGTAATATTCTTTGCCATGTCAAGTTGTAGTTGAAATTGCAATTAACAAAAAGACAAATATCAGTTAATTGCATAAGAAAATTGACTATATATATTAAGTGAATGAGGAAAATGAATGATGTGGTAGCCTTTTTGAATTAAATATCATTGTTTTTACTAGAACTATTCATGATATGAATGATAAATAATTTTTCAAAATACAGTCCAGTATAAACATGAATTCTGAACTTTGGATACTTTATCATTAATCTGTACTACATTATTAAACAAAAAATGTTTTCATGTCAAAATATAGCAATAGCAATAGAATTTAGACTTATATACCGTTTCACAATGCTTTACAGTCCTCTAAGCGGTTTTCAGAGTCAGCATATTGCCCCCAAAAATCTGGGTCGTCATTTTACCGACCTTGAAAGAATGGAAGGCTGAGCAACCTTGAGCCTTGCGAGATTTGAACTGCCACATTTAGGCAGCCAGCAGTCAGCAGAACTAGCCTGCAGTACTGCATCTAACTAAAGCGCCACCACAGCTTTTATATAATATATATATAGTGTATTATGGAAAAATATTTCAGCAGTGGACAGAATTAGAAGTCAAAATGTGTCCATAATACAGTATATCATATGTGAAATTTATTGGCATTTATAAAGGTATGCAAAATTTAAAAAATTCTCTCCATTGCCCTCCGACTCAGAATGTCTCATCACCAGAGTTAATATGCTGCTGTGTATTCTGAAGCTTTATCTATTGAATATGTCAGTAACAAAGAATTACTGTATCTGAACATTTTGTGAGATAGTACCTCAAGAGATAAGGAATTGTGGTTAGATCTACAAAAAAAAAAATCAGTTAGTTTGCACAACTGGAATTTTGAGGCAATCTTGTGGGTATTCTCACAAAATGTCTATTATTTGATGGACATGTAGGACTTTTGTGGTGGACAAAGTCCAGCTTCAAAATACTCTTTTATCATAACATTTAAATCCTGACATAATATCTCTTTGGAGGAAAAAAAACCCTTACCTTGGGAATACAACTGTTTAAAACCCCAATTTCCACTTAATTACAACAAGGGTTAACATTTCTAAAGACATAAAACATCTTGAAATTATGTGATATGGAACACCAGTATCAAATGAAAATAGTGTCAGTTGAAACTCAACTGGAGAGCATTCTCTTACCTGGTCATGTGTATCAAGAATGGCCTCCCTCATGTCACCATGCAGAAATTTGGTGGAAGGTACATGAAAAATAGGGCAGTAGGGTCTTAAATAGGACCTAAGCATTGTAGATTTCCTACAACTAGTTCCTGTTCTAGTATATCAAAGGTACATTCTGTCCGTATGTGTGTAGAGCTTCAAATTTGAAGGCCAAGGTGTATTATCAGCAGTTCTTTAGGAAAAAGTGAGATTTTTCTTGGATTATACTGCAACTTCTGACTCTGAAAAAGGAGGCATCTGATATTTAAGAAAATAAATATGAGGTGTGTGCTCCATGAGCTTCAGAGACCTTTCTTCTGTTCAATGCAAAGCACTGAACAGCCTTCCTTCCCTAATTACTTTCCTAATTATTGTATGAAAGACTTAACCATTCACAGTGCCTCTAATTTACTGGGTTTCAGTTTAGTTATTGTTCTTCATTTAGCTCACCTTCATTTCCGTAGGCTGATCCTGATGACTTAGATGATACAGAGAAATTACCAAAAAAAGATGCTTCATTAATACATTGTGTACATTTATCTACTGTATATATTAAATATATCTATTAATTTATTAATTAATTAACATAACTCTTTCCTGTAACATTTAACTGGGTAAAACAGTACAACTTTCTCAAAACCCTTTGAACCAAGGGACCTCAAATGTTTAATCTACAGAACGTGTCCAAAATCTGGGACACATGACTCTAGCTGGAATTGAAATTTGCAAATTTTATAAAATATTTTATGACATAAAATTATCATAAAACAGTTTGTGACATAATACAAAATGTCTTAAAACATTTCCTGGGCTGATGTTTGCTACATAGTTCAATATGGGATATTTTCAAGTCAGGTACTTCTGAATAGCGTTTCCACTGTACATTAGTACATTAGAAGCTCATTGTTGAGCTCATAGTCATTGTTGAAGGTAGCAAGGAATCTGGTAAGGAAATATCTCTTGAAAGTTTGACCCAAGGGTCATTGGTTGTCTAGTTGAAATTAAAGCTAAGTGCATAAACAATTGATCTTTTCCTTTGAAAATAAGTAGGAGTTTATGCTATATAATCCTATTTACCACAGGGGCAGGAGTAAGTAACTCCTTCATTTTAGTACTGCTGACAGGTTACATAAATTTTATTTGGGATCAGTTGCCCTTTGCCAAGGATTCTCCATATGCCTCAGTTACAAATGATTCAGAAGAACAATAGAGTATTCAAGGAAATATGATCACGGAGAAGTCTTTGGACAGAGCTGGCTTTTCGGCTTTGAAACAGACATAAGCATCGCCCCCTAGAGTCGGGAATGACTAGCACATATGTGCGAGGGGAACCTTTACCTTTTTTAATACCTAAATAGAATTTCTGTCACTTTTTCTTTTATTGTTTCCCCTTTCTCTTCCCATCCCAGTGTAACTAACCAGCCCATTTGCTTCATCTTTTAATTTTTTTCCTGCTTCTGCTAGAAAAGAAACAAGAAATACGTTTCTGTGTATTTGATATATCTTTGGAGTGATTTTTGATAAATAGTTGCATACATAAAGTACATAGAAATGGTCCATGTGACTGTCTTTTTGGGGTGGTTGAGTGGAACTGTTGCTTGATTTGGGAGCAGGCTGAAGTGGGAAATTCTAGGTGAGCAAGTTGATAGAATATTGACGAATGAGTTGGGATGAGCAGTTAATGGGTTTTTAAAAAACATATATTTGCTTTCTACTCATTATTTAGAGATTGTTTAGTTCTCTATTATTGAATCTAAATATTTGAGGGGTATTCATTTGTATCCTTGAAAGCTGTTGCTTGCTTTTCAGCAAGAAGTTTAGGCTGTCATTACTGAGGCAGGTTTTTCCCCCCTTTGTGGGCACATGCTCTTTAATAAATTGGACTGTACTTGACAACAAGTCCATTTTACTTTTGAGCAGATTATTAACTCCCAAACATTAGGATAAGAAAGCACCAATGTAACGTACCTTCATGAGCATCTCAATTTGATAGTGCTACTGGAAAGTATCAAATTGCTGCTGCATTTTTTCCAAGTTCTCTGTTTCCAAGCTACAGCACTCACAGTGTTGCTTGTTGAGGGCTTGTTTGGATTAACCAGTAACCTTTCCACTTTTTGTCAGTCTAATTGTTATAGTGTGTTTATTATAAAAGGATTGCTAACACTTCTGCTTTTTTACATAGAACATCTTCAAAGTTCTAGTAGCATTTCATTTGGTGAAGAAAAAGTTTTAAAACCTCTATTTCTTGTTGCTTTATTTAGTAAAGCTATTCATAATGTTCCTAAAAGTATGTAACATAAACTGCAGTTTATGTTACATTTGTTGAAGCCTTTTTATTTTGCATTTGTTGCTGTAGTTAATACTTGTCAAATTTAGCATCTGCTGGGAGAAGTAGAGAATGAAATTATTTATGTGCACATCAAATTGCAGTCAATAGATGTATTATTTTACATTGTTAGCCTAAATATTGCATTGAGTTAAAATACTCTGATATAATTGGTTGGGTATATATTATAACGTTATCTTAGAGCTATTACAGTGCACCTGGTTCCAATCCTAAGGTTCCACATACCATATTTTTCGGAGTATAAGACGCACCAGAGTATAAGATGCACCCAGGTTTTGAAGAGGCAATTTTTTTAAAAAAAGTAGGTAGGTAGATAGAGGGATAGAGAGGGAGAGAAAGAGAGAGAAATACAGTATGTAGGTAGCTAGGTAGGGAGACAGAGTGTGTAGTTAGGTAGTTAGGTAGATAGAGGGATAGGGAGAGAGAGAGAGAGAAATACAGTAGGTAGGTAAGTCGGGAGAGAGAATGTGTGTAGATAGATAAGTAGGTAGAGGGACAGAGAGAGAAATAGAGCGAGAGAAATACAGTAGGTAGGTAAGTAGGGAGAGAGAATGTGTGTAGATAGATAAGTAGGTAGAGGGATAGAGAGAGAGAAATAGAGAGAAATACAGTAGATAGGTAGGGTGAGAGAGAGAGTAGGTAGATAGGTAGAGGGGAGAGAGAGAGAAATACAGTAGGTAGGTAGGGAGAGAGTGTAGATAAGTAGGTAGAGGGGTAGAGAGAGAAAAATACAGAGAGAGAAATACAGTAGATAGGTAGGAAGAGAGAGAGAGAGTAGGTAGGTAGGTAGATGTTTTCAGGTGTATTTACCCATGTGCTTGAGAAGGAAATCACTGACCACCTTTGGAACAAATCTTTGTTTCTGCAGGCACAGTACTTGACGAATGTAATTCTCATCAATCACTCTAAAGAGCTTTCCGAAAGGGAAAAAAAATTCTCTTTTTGCGCTGTGCAAACCTTCCCCAAACGACCCATTTTTCGCAAAAATGGGCCTGTTTTTTTCCAAATAAAAGGCATGAAGAGCCTTGGGGGGACTTGCAGAGTGCTCCTGGGGAGGTGGGGGGCCAAAATGAGGAAAAATGGCATGTTTTTTGTGTGAAAACTGCCTGTTTTTTGGTCAAAAAATAGCATGCATAGCCTTATGGAGGCTTATAAAATGTTGCTGGGGGGAGGGGAAATGTCCTGTTTTTTGCTCATTTCTGCCCTCCCCAGCCCCCAGGAGCTCTCTGGAAGCCTTCATAAGGGTATGCGCGTGGCCATTTTGGTGAATGGGCGGTGTCTGGCAAGCACACAGGAAGAGGCGTGGCTTCAAGAAAATCAATCCAGTCCAGGGCAATCAGGCAGAATTAACCCATCGTTGGACTCTCCAAGCAGCTCACAGGAGAAGTTTCAGGAGGCAAAAAAAATGCTGTATTCAATGTATAAGACGCACCCAGATTTTCAGCCTCTTTTTAGAGGAAAAAAGGTGCATCTTATACTCCGAAAAATAGGGTAATTGTTTTAAAAACCACGGGTTATATTAACATGGAAAAGCCAAATAATTATTTGATGAACACTGTTTACATACTTGAATATTTGGTTAAAATTATTTATTGATTAAAATAGTTTAATCTAGTATGGGCTTGAGATTTGTTCATGGTTGTTATGCTACTTAACTGCGTAGGCAAAATTAACTTATCAGAGTCTATAAGACGTTATCACAACAAAGATCTATTTTGTCCATATATATGAATTATGTTCTGTTAGAATTTAAAGTGGCAATCAGTTTGACTGCTTAAATTAAACAATTATAAAAACTAAAAACAATGTTATAAGGCTGTTAAAATAGTAATGATAGGAAAATGTAATTTTCCTAGAATTAATACATTCTAAGTATTAATTTTCAGAAATCTGAATTATATATGCTCAATTTTACAGAATAACACGGAGAATAGAAGCTCTGGCCCATTGAGCCTTGAGCAAAGCTTCAACTTTTCCAATTTTCCATAACCTCAACAGGAACAACGGTGTCATTCACAGACTAATTTTTCTTCATTAGAATTAGAAACAAGGCATTTCCTCACTTTTCCATATCCAAATAAGTTCACAAGGTTTCCACCAACACCCATTTTGTCAAGTTGGTGTTCACTTGTGGTTTATGGGAGTCATGCATCTTTTAGGATGATTAGTTAACTTGACCAATTGCACCAACTTTCTGTGATCAGCGCTAATTAAAACATTTATCTCACTGGAAATGAAATACAAAGAAATTTCTTGAAAAAAATATACAAAGCTAAAACAGCTTATTGTTTCTGTTTTTTTGATTTAAGATAAGAGTTCTCAAATTTAACTTTCAACTTTTATTTTGAGCAAGCATTTATTTTTTATAGTACCACTACAATTGGAAAGCATTAGTAAAATTTACCAGTATTATATAATTTATACTTCCACTGGTTTTTCAAAGAGCTTAATATATTTTGCATGAAAACACTGAAATTTAAAACATGATTGTCTCCAAGAAGTTTTAGTTTATCCTTTGCCTGTTATACTGATCTACTCCATTTCATGTGAAAGTTTTCAAATTTAATATTCTTGTACATGTAGTACAAGTAGAACATCCCCTATATTACCGTATTTTTTGGAGTATAAGACCGGAGTATAAGACGCACCAAGGTTTTGAAGAGGCAAATTACAAAAAAAAGTAGGTAGGTAGGTAGGTAGATAGAGGGAGAGAGAGGGAGAGAAAGAAAGAGAAATACGTAAGGTAGGTAGATAAAGGGATAGAGAGAGAGAGAAATAGAGAGAAATACAGTAGGGAGGGAGAGAGAGAGTAGGTAGGTAGGTAAACGGATAGAGAGAGAGAGAGAAATAGAGAGGGAGAGAGAAATACAGTAGGTAGGTAGGGCGAGAGAGTGTCTGTGTAGGTAGGCAGGTAGGTAGATAAAAGGGGAGAAAGAGAAATACAGTAGGTATGTAAGGGGAAAGGGAGAATGTGTGTGTGTGTAGATAGGTAGGTAGAAAGATAGAGAGAGAAATAGAAAGATAAAGAAATACAGTAGGTAGGCAGGGAGAGAGTGTGTGTGTGTAGGTAGGTAGATAGAAGGATAGAGAGAGAGAAATAGAAAGAGAAATACAATAGGTATGTAGGGGGAGAGGGAGAATGTGTGTTTGTACTGTAGGTAGGTAGGTAGGTAGGTAGGTAGGTAGGTAGGTAGGTAGGTAGGTAGAAGGATGAGAGAGAAATAGAGAGAAATACAGTAGGTAGGATGGAAGTGTGTGTGCGTGCAGGTAGAAGTATATATAGAGAGAAATATATATATATATATATGTGTGTGTGTGTTAGTTTTATGAGCTGATCAATAAATTATTGTGAAATATATTACCTATATATACCTATATATACCTATATATATATATAGGTAATTGTGAAACAATTTCATATATATATATATATATATAGAGAGAGAGAGAGAGAGAGGGAGAGAGAGAGAGAGAGAGAGAGAGAGAGAGAGAGAAATACAGTAAATAGGAAGGGTGTGTGTGTGTGTGTAGCTAGGAAGGTAGAAGGATAGAGAGAGAGAGAGAGAAAGGGAGAAATACAGTAGGTAGGTAGAAAGAGAGAGAGAGAGAGATTAGGTAGCTAGGTTGATGTTCTCAGGTGTATTTATTTATTTATGTCCTGCAGAAGGAAATCGCAGACAAACCTTAAAACTTCGTTTCTGCTTGCTCAGAAAAAGTTAAAGAGCCTTCCGAAAGGTGTGTGTGTGGGGGGGGGGGGGAGCCTTTGCACTCGGCAAACTTCCAAAACAGCCCATTTCTCCGTGAAAATGAGGCTGCTTTTTTAAAAATAAAAAGCATAAGTAGCCCATGGGGGGTGGAGGGCTTGCAGAGTGCTCCTGGGTGTGTGTGTGAAAAATGAGCAAAAAAACCGCCCCGTTTACCCAGGAGCTGCCTCCATAAGGCTCGGCACAGCCAGTTTGGTGAAGGGGGCGGGTTCCAGGAGGCAAAAAGGGTTTTTTTGCGCTTTGTATACTTCTTCCAAATGCTCTTTCTCCGCGAAAACGGGCCATTTGTGGGTCAAATAAATTGCATGCATAGTCCTATGGAGGCTAATAGAGTGCTGCTGGGGGCTGGGGGAGGGGGAAACGGCCCGTTTGAAGCTAATTTCTGCCCTTCCCAGCCCCCAGGGGCTCTCTGGAAGCCTCCACAAGACTAGGCACAGCCAGTTTGATGAAGGGGGTGGGGTTCCAGGAGGCAAAAAAATGCTGTATTCGATGTATAAGACGCACCCAGATTTTCAGCCTCTTTTTAGAGGAAAAAAGGTGCGTCTTATACTCCGAAAAATACGGTAATATACTTTTTTACTTAATGTAATGCAGTTAAACAATCACATTTAAGCTTATTTTAATCAAAATGAATCAAATTGACTCTATTTATTTCATTGCAGGACCTGGAATTCCATGGAGTTATGAGGTTTTATTTTCAAGACAAAGCAGCTGGAAATTTTGCAACAAAATGTATCCGTGTGTCTAGCACTGCCACAACTCAGGATGTGATAGAAACACTTGCAGAAAAATTCCGGCCAGATATGCGAATGTTATCATCTCCAAAATATTCACTTTATGAGGTGCACGTCAGTGGAGGTTAGTGTATTCTATTTGGGCTCTTAAAAAAGCAATAATAGCAGGAGTGAAAAAAATAGGCTTCATAGAGTTCCTTGTTTCACTCAATTTCAGCAGTTAACATTTGAGAAAAAGAAATTGCTAGCTGACATACTAAAACTTAAGAATGTCAAAATATGTTACCAGTAAAAATATGTACAATCAGAACATTCAAAATACCTTAGTAAGTTTGTGGGCTCAGAAAAATATCAGCATATTTCATTGATGTAAATCTTACATGAAGTTTTGAAGGATTGGAATCTTGTTCAGAGTTGGGTCACTTTAGGAAATGTGCCTGGACTATTGGGATTGTGGCTATGAACACTTTTTTTTTCTAAAGGAACCATTGCAGTTCATGAGTGTACCGTAATAGTGTAATGATCATCTGAATGATTATACTGTAATAGTCATGTATAGAGAGTCAGTTTTAGTATAATAGCTAAGGTTCTGACCAAGAAACCAGGTGGGTGAACTTTAGGCTTCTTTTACCTTTGAAAGCCTGCTAGATGACTTTGGGCCAGCCTTCGCTCTCAATCTCACCTCACAGCTTTGCTGTTGTGGGAAAATAAGAGGAAGGAATAGTATACAAATTTGCCTCCTTGAATTATATATAATAAGGTGGGATGATATTTAAACATTATCACCATCTGAAGTCATGTTCTTGAAAATGGTTTGGAATTTCCAGGTGGCACAGAATATGATAACCTTCCTCCTAACAGGAATCAAGAAAGGCTTGTGTGCAGTAAGTTTTCTTACAGCTTCAATTTATTTTGAGAAACCATTCAGGATACCAATATTTTTATAAAACACGTCTAATCCAAGGTTAGCAGAGTTAGAGATAATGCTTCAGAATGAGCCATTCTCCATAGCGCTGCTTGGAGAGTCCAAGGATGGGTAAAATCAGCCTCGCTGCCCTTCGGACTGAGTGTCAATTTCTTTGACCACGCCTCCTTTGCCTTCCTGTGGTCAGTTTTAAAAACTCAGTCCGCCCAGTAGGACTAATATTGGAGGGTTCTCGGGGATTTGGCAATAGGCTGAATTTTATCCAGGGATTCTCCAAACAATTACAATTTCTTAACAATGGAAAAGAAGGTTTAAAGAAATCAAAAGAAAGATTTGATTGACAAGTTGTAGGAACCTGAAGGGAAGTCGGAGCGAGGCTTCTGCTGGTCGCAGGCAGAAGCCGAATTGGGAATCATCTGTCCGGCGGCTGCTGGCAGATGCGGGGAGGCAGGAGACTCCTGCTGACCTGGGCCGCTCTATTTAAGCTAAAAAAGCTAAAGGCGGCATTTCTCGGCTCCGTAAGAGCGCGGCTGGCCTCCTGCTGGGCAGAAACTTCATAGCCCTTCAGGAGGTTGCCAAGGAGACCAGCAGGCTTCGGCGGCAGCGCAGGGAGCGCCCGCCATTTTGGACAGCTCAGGGAGGCTGCGCGAAGTCGCGGCCGCCATTTTGGTCACTGGCAGTCTGTGGGCAAACAGCATAGGACGGCTGCGCAGACAGTGATTTCTATCGGAGAAGGCTCAGGAGGCTGCAAAAGATTGCGGCCGCCATTTTGGGCACCGTTTAAAATAAACGGCCGTTGAGGAGAGCCAGAACGTCACGAGCTAATAAAGAAGCCGTTAACGGAAAAACAGTTAAAGTGGTCACCTCAGCTGTGGGGAAGCACAACTTGCCGCGCTCACCTTTAGGGCAGATATCCGCAGGGAGTGAAGAGCCTTTCTGGGGCACCAGTAAAGGTTCTCCTTCTCATAGAAGGAATTATATTGCAGTAAAGCGGAATAAAGGGTGTCCTGGCCCTCAAACCAGCACCCATAAATTGAATATCTGCAAGGCGTTTACTGGACCACCTGGCCAGCGCTCAGCCCTTCTGCTGCGAATTTAAAATCTGTCAGAAGCTGTATTCCAGACCTCCAAGATGCAGGAGGAGGGATTAAGGCTTCCAGCTGAAGAAGGAGAGCCTTCAGCAAAACGCAGCAGGCCAGAGTCTCCCCCTAGAGGAGGCAAAGGGAAAAAGGGCCCCAAAGGGAAATTTCCCCTTAAAATCTCCAAAGGGCAGGAAAACCAAAGCCCAAGGAGACAAGGGATTCCAAGGGAGCAGGATAGTGACAGAAGAAATCCAAGTAACTCCCAAGGGAATTCTAGCAGATTTTGTCCTTCACCTCCCAGAGTTGAGGAAATAAGGCAACCTTCACCTCAGAAGGAAAGGTGTAATTACACTAGTGATGAGGATTCTGCACAGGGTTCTCCTGATGCATCAATGGGGTACCCTTCTCCTAGTTCTTCCATCAGAGAGGAAATTGGAGGAAACTCTGTAGGGGAGGATAGGATAATGGCAGTTCCTCATAAGGAAATTCATTCTGTTAACAAAACTTCGGTTCTGTCAGCAGAAATGAGAGAGGTCATTTCTATTGCTATTGCCCAAGGTATAGAGGAGGGCAGAAGGCAAGGGACCTCGAAGGGAGGAAAGAGTCGGATGACTCATTCTTTGCCCATGCATGCTAGGGGAAGTTGGAGAGGTTCAACTACCTCCTCGGTCACCACTGAGGGGTCGACTTGGGAGGGGAACCAGAAGGATGGTTACCAAATGTCGGAGGATGAGGATTTGCCTCCAGAGAAACCTACTTCCAAAGGCCTCTTTAAACCTACCCTATTTAAATCCATCTTGCATAAGGCCAGGTCAGCGACTGACCTGGGGCCAATTAAAACATCAGATGCAGCTGATCCATCTTCATTGGATGATCACAAGGCTGGGCTGTTTCAGGAGATAGCCCCGGAACCGGAACTAATTCCGGTGCCGGATCTATTTATGAACGTGGTGCAAAGACAATGGGTGCAGCCAGGAACTCTAGCTAATCCCAGTGGGGACGACAAAACGCTATATGCGTTGGAGTCCAAACTGGAGGACATTCTTAAACTTCCTGAGGTGGATGCACCAGTGATTTCTCTGACTTCAAATTCTTCGCTTCCGGCTGAGTTATTGGAGGGCCTGAAGGCGGAGGATAAGAGGGCTGAGAAAGCAGGTCATAAAACACACCAGGCGGCGGCCTGGGCTATAAAGACGGCCACGTCATCTTCCTTTTTTACTAGGGCCGCGTTACTATGGCTAAGGAGGTTAAGGGCCAGTCCTCCAGAGGACGAGGCCAGGATGTGTCATGATCTCACCAAAATAATTACAGCTGTAGAGTACGCGGCGGATGCATCTTTGAATGCAGCAAAATTTGCATCACGAGCCTTAGCATCAAATGTGACTTCACGTCGCCTGCTCTGGTTACGTCATTGGCAGGCAGACGTCAAAGCCAAATGGAAGCTAGCTTCAGCCCCGTTCAAAGGTAACAATCTCTTTGGGGAGTCTTTGGACAAGTTCCTCATAGAGACCAAGGATAAGAGGAAGGTTCTCCCTGCCACTCTAAAGAGGCAGGGGAAAAAAGGGTCAAGATATTTCAGAAGGCAGTCATTTCGTGCCTCAGATAACAATCAACCTTCCACATCTTATGGATTCAGCAGGAATTATGGCCAGCCCTCAGAGAGGTATCAGGACAGGGCTGAGTACAATAACAGGAACAGGCAACAGCAGGGTTCCTTCAGGAAGCCCTTTCGTGGCGGGAATAATTCCCGTCAATTCAAAAGAGGCAAGTGACGGGCTAGGGATCCCTCCCATCGGAGGCCGTCTGCAGTTGTTCGCAGATCGATGGGAGGAGATAACCACAGATGCGTGGATACGCAACACAATAAGGAAAGGCCTGTTATTGGAGTTTTTGTCCCTTCCCCCACGAACCTTTGTAAGTTGTCCCTTTCACAGGAGTCAAGAGAAAAGGGCAATGATGCAAAAGGAGATACAGCATTTGTTAGACATAAACGCCCTAGAGCCAGTTCCACCAGGACAGGAAGGCAAGGGGTTTTACTCCAGACTCTTTCTGGTTCCCAAGAGCTCGGGCGGGGTCAGAGCCATATTAGATTTGAAGCGTTTGAACCGGTATCTAGCTTACAAGAGGTTCAAAATGCAGTCATTGAAATCCATCCTAGAAGGGATAAGGCAAGGGGATTTAATGACAAGCATAGATCTGAAGGAGGCGTATCTGCACATCCCAATACACAAGGCACACCGCAGCTATCTGAGACTGTATGTGAGTGGAAGGCACTATCAGTACAGGGCGCTTCCATTCGGCCTCTCGTCAGCGCCAAGGACGTTTACAAAGGTTTTGGCAGCAGTGGCGGCTCATCTGAGGTCAAGACCTGTTCGTCTGGCTTGTTATTTGGACGACATGATAATGATGTCATCGACTTGCCAGCAGGCCAGAAGGGATGTGCAGCTTACTGTACGTGCGCTTCAACAACATGGCTTCACGATAAACAAGGAGAAAAGTCATCTGACGCCCACCACTCGCTTGCAACACCTGGGGGCTGTCATAGACACTCGATCATGCCATGTGTTCCTGTCTCAAGAGCGTCAGAAGAATCTTCAGTCGAGGATTCGAATCTGTCAGAGCAGGGCCCGGATCCAGATTGTGCAGCTGTCTCAGCTGTTGGGCATGATGATTTCTTGCATCAAGATAGTACCATGGGCAAGGCTTCATGCCAGGGAACTGCAATGGTTTCTACTTCCAATGCAGAGGGCCAATGTCAGCAATTCAAAGAGACAGGTTTATCTTTCACAAAGGGTGAAAAGATCGTTAAAGTGGTGGCAGACAGGGGCGATCCGGAAGGGTTCCCTATTCAAGGAGCCAGAGCGTGTGGTAGTCACTTCAGATGCCAGTCTCCAGGGTTGGGGAGCGCATTGCAAGGGGCAGATCACGCAGGGGTTGTGGTCAGATTCGGAATCAGCCCACAACATCAATTGGCTGGAGCTGAGAGCAGCCAGATTGGCTCTACGCAGATTTGCAAGGCTCTTGGTGGGTCGGCATGTGTTGCTGTTGACAGACAACATGGCCACAAAGGCCCACGTGAACCGGCAGGGAGGCACGAGATCCAAGAGACTCATGTTGGAAGCAGAGACCTTGGGTCGGTGGGCGGAGAGACATTTAAAATCAATCAGGGCCGACCACATATCAGGCGACAGCAACGTGGAGGCAGACTGGTTAAGTCGCCAGTCCATAGACAATTCAGAATGGCAGTTGCATCCGAATCTGTTCAAGGACATTGTTCAGAGGTTCGGTCAGCCGGTGGTCGACCTGTTTGCGTCAAGCAGCAATGCCCAAGTGCCTCGGTTTTATTCCCGCTATTATTCCCCACAGGCGGAGGGGAGGGACGCTCTGAGGTGCAAATGGCCTCAGGGACTATTGTACGCGTTCCCTCCTCTACCACTGATTCCGCAAGTGATTGCAAAGATTTTGGGGGAGAGGGCGGAGATCCTCCTGGTGGCTCCTCATTGGCCCAGGAGGTCGTGGTTTGCGGATCTAGTGAGTTTGTCCATAGCAAAGCCTTGGAGAATGCCTCAGGTCATACTTTGCCAGGGAGCAGTATTACATCCAGATCCTCAGTGGCTGCAACTAGCCGTTTGGCGATTGAAGGGGAGTTGCTGAGGAAACGTAACTTTTCAGAAAAAGTTATAAGGACAATCCAGGCTTCCAGGAGGGAGTCCACTAATCGGATATACGAGGCAACATGGCGCGCCTTTGCTACATGGTGCAGGGCCCGAGGGGTGAATGAAGTGTCAGCAACAGTGCCAGAACTTTTGAACTTTCTTCAGGAAGGGTTGGACAAAGGGTTGGCACACAACACACTTCGGCGCCAGGTGGCCGCATTATCTACTATATTGGCAGCTGGGGCTCAGCAGAGTCTGAGTAAAGATCCACAGATCAAAAGTTTTTTGAAGGGCGCAGCTAACATACGACCACCAATTATACATAGATATCCTTCCTGGGATTTAACATATGTGTTGAGAGCATTGACTTCTGCTCCGTTTGAACCGTTACGAGAGGTTTCCCTTCGACATTTGTCATTAAAGACCGCATTTTTAGTGGCTATAACATCAGCCAGAAGGGTCTCTGAGTTGGCGGCTCTATCAGTCAGGGAGGAATTATGCATAATTCATCCAGACAGGGTCATTATGAGACTAGATCCGTCGTTTATACCAAAAGTAAATTCACAATTCCATAGAACGCAGGAGATTATTCTACCGAATTTTTGTCCTGATCCAAGGCATCCAAGGGAAAAGTCTTGGCATAAATTGGACGTTAGGCGTGCTATAAAGATTTATGTAAAAAGGACCAAGGGCATTAGACATACTGAAAGTCTATTTGTGGCATTTCAACCAAGGTCGCTAGGCCGCAAAGTATCATCGGCCACCATAAGCCGATGGTTAAGAGCTTGTATTAAGATGGCTTATGAGCATCAAGGCAGAATAGCTCCAAGCAAGGTGTTAGCACATTCCACGAGAAGTGCGGCAACTACGGCGGCATGGGCGACTCAAGCATCTATATTGGAGATTTGCAGGGCAGCAACGTGGGCATCACCCACAGCCTTCATTAGGAATTATAAAATAGACTCCTTTGCTTCAGCCGAGGCTTCCTTCGGAAGAAGGGTATTACAACAGGTGGCCTCGGTTCCTGTGCTATCTGACACTGACTCTTCCCACCCTGGGACAGTATAGCTTGGGTATGTCCCATCCTTGGACTCTCCAAGCAGCGCTATGGAGAACGACCGTTGTCTTACCTGAACGGTCCTTCTCGTAGCGCTGCAGGAGAGTCCAAGACCCGCCCAGGGTTTATTTCAGGGTGCTAATGATTCTGATTATTCATAGAAGGGCGTCCTGTTCGGGAAAGACATTCGTTTTTAAAACTGACCACAGGAAGGCAAAGGAGGCGTGGTCAAAGAAATTGACACTCAGTCCGAAGGGCAGCGAGGCTGATTTTACCCATCCTTGGACTCTCCTGCAGCGCTACGAGAAGGACCGTTCAGGTAAGACAACGGTCGTTTTATTTTATACCATTTCAAATGGGGCCTTTCTTAAAGGCACTTTTCTTCAAGTAGGTGAAATTGGAAATCTAAAAAATAAAAGTGGATTTTCAGATTGCTTTCTTAATCATTGTAGGAAGATCATAATTGAAAGAAATGATTGATGATAGAATTTTGTTATTTTGGATTCTCAATTACAATCTTTAGATTTCAAAAAGATAAAAAAAATTATTGGTATGACATTAAAATTCATGAGCTAAACAGAATGTTTATATGCATGTGCTGGTCAGCTTTCTGGTGCCGGTGCTCTGGCACATGCAGGTTTCTGGTGCTCTGGCACATGCATGCATGCACATTCTGGTCTGGGCACTTGGTGCCAAAAAGGTTCATCATCACGGATAAAGACATTTATTTAAGATTTTATTTTTTTTCTTTAGTTTCAAAAAGAAAGAACAAGAATAATTATTCAGTTAAGAGAATAAATGGTTTTCTATGTATTTGGTGAAAAAGATGTTTTGGCAAAAGGATATATACAGATATTTATGAAGTGGCCCTTCCCCATATGTTCCCAGTTGTGATATCCAGCTGATTAAGTTGGGCTCTAGGAATCAGTTGGGACTGTTGCTATTGTACCAAACTCTCTGCTTCTTAACAACCTCCCTACCTGAGATGCTTGACTCCATTTGTGGATTGAGAAACTTACTTAGGGTTTTACAGGATTTTAATATGCCTTCCCTGGAATAGATTCTGAATTTTTTTGAGGGAGGGGTTGTTTCTTTATCTCATAAAGAGACTATGGCTTGCTCCTCCTTAAGAAGCCACTGCTGGAACCCACTTTATTGGATAATTTTCATCCAATATATCACTCCCTTGTTTGGGAAGGTGGTAGAGAAGCTTTTTTCAAACAACAGCTTCAGTGGGTCTTTGAGAAGATAGATTATCTGGACCACTTTAATTAGGATTCAGACCTAGGTATGGGATGGAAAAAGCATTGGTTGCCCTTTTGAATGAACTTTGGTGTGAGTGGTTTGAGGGTAGTGCATCCATCTTTGCGCTATTTGACCTCTCAGCTTTCAATACCATCAATCATGGTAGTCTTCTTAATCAGCTCAGAAGATTAAGAGTGGGTAGCATGGTGTTATGCTGGTTTGCCTCCATCCTTCAGGGCCAATTTCAGTTGGTGTTGATAGTGGAGGACAACTCTTACTCTCGGCCCCTGCTGTGTGAGGTGCCTTAGGGTTTTCTCCTCTCCTTTATAACATCTACATGAGGCTGCTGGGTGAGCTCATCTGCCACCATGGGATGAAGTATCATTAGTATGTTGTGGGTACCCAGTTATATATTTTTACCCTGGGAGTTTAAGCAATGTTATGAATGTCTCATCCTGGTGCCTGGAGGCCTTGGTTGAGTCTAGATGGGGAACAAGAGACTTCAGCTCAACTCTGACCAGACAAATGGCTTTGGTTTGGGGCTCCGGGATTTTGCTATCTGTGCTACTGAATGGGATTTCAGTATGCAATGACATCCAAGGTTCACTCTAAGAGTTCTCCTAAATGCATGACTCCTGCTCAAGGAGTAAGTGGCAGTTGTGGATAGAAAATGGCCATTTTTATCCTTCCTGTCTTTTGGTTTGTATCTTTCACTTTTATGACATGTATTATTAAGGATATTAATAAATATTGTCTACTTTGTTTTTATTTTATTTTATTGTCTGATTGTTGTTTGCTGCCAAAAATCACCTCCAGTGGGATAGGCAGTTATAAAAGTTTAATTAATATTTAAATAAGTGTAATGATTTAATTCCTATACGTATATGGACTATCTTATCCACACCTGTAATAAGCATCCCTTTTGACTTGTAGATAGAAATGGAAGAACAGTAGGTCCCTGCTCTGGGTCCACTTTTCTGTATAGGAGAAAAAAAATCTGGTTCCTTAGAAAGGGAACAATTGCCTATTTGCTTTTGTAAAGGGACTCTTGAGAATTTTTTTTAAAAGTACTTTTATTCAGTATGTGTGTGATAAAATAAAACTGGTGGATTATATGTAATACTTTGCTGATAAATAGATGAAATGCTAATGCTCAATGCTACTACATTCTTATATAAATACTGTTTCTCAATTTGTGAGCAGGAAGAAATAAAACATTAAAATAGAATAATCAGCTTTGTGGTAAACACAAAGGAAAGGCATATTTCAGCATAAGAATAGTATGTAGGCTTCAATATTATCATACAAAAATAGAAACTTTCTATAGAATTTTCAGAAAGATGCATTAATATTTGGTATTGAAAGTAGTTAACTTTAAGTCAGACTCTATGTCTTTCTTTTTAAAATGTATTTCTCTCCCCCTTTTCTTCATGTGTAACAACATACAGATCATAAATACATCTATAGCACGCAGACTGTAATTTCTAAAATGTTTAATTCATGATGCTTTTCTCTTTCAGAATATTTACATTTATTTTACATAAAATCTCTTTTTAACAGATTAATGGGGATATTCAGTATTCCCAGAAGTGTGTTGTATCTAAAATATATATACGGTACTCAAACTAACTCAACTGAAGCAAATTACATTGTGTAAATGAAGTAGCATGATGATGTCACTTCAAAAAAGCAAATTGAGGCACATAATGAGCACTGTGCCACATTTGATACTGAACTTACATGCCAAGGCCATCAATATAGTCAACATTTGGAGAAAAGGCAAGGATGTTGTGTTTTGAATTTTTTTTCTGGACATATCAGAGAAATTGATTATGGGCTTCTTCAGCATAGATGATATTTCTCTGGTTTAAAACATTAGCATTTTAACCAATTTAGTCTTCAATTTTACATTTAGCCATGTTTTCCTTATTCTTTCACATTTTTTTGCTTTATCTCATATTCATTCATTCATTTTTAAAGCTGTTTTATTGCTCTGGTTTTCATTTCTCCCTCCTAATGTTAGAACTACATGTCAAGAAATTTAAAGTTAAAAGACTGACAAATACATGTATAAGAATTATAGCAGATCATTTTACTTACTTCATTATATTGTGGAGATTGATCAGCTAATTCATAGGTAAAAAGAGAGTATTAGTAGAAACAGGTTTCATGATTCTGACGGTATGCTGAGTGCAGCTAATAGGACAGTCTGGGGAATCCTCTCTAAAAGCAGTTCCAGTGTGCATAAACTTTTTCCATTTTAGCTGCTTTAGTCAGCACAGAAACTCAGAGGCTACGCCTATAATTAGGAATGCAGGTGTTACTTTTCCATGTCATCAAATAATGCAGATAATATAACTAGTTTCCAAAACAATATGTCAAAGATTCAAATACCTAATGATGCCCTAAATGCAATATTAAGTGAGCAGATGTGCATGTGCATATGGGAATTTTTTCTTGCCGTTCTGCTGCATACTCTCTGGAAGATTAACATTTGGGGAACAGGCCACATCTTATGGTAGACTTCTAAAAAAGACCAGAAGTTAGTAGCCTCATCTCCAACAGTTGGAAGACAAATATTGTAAAACGCATTTCTTTTGTAATAAAACAGCCAAATTGCACTCCTGTTATCATGTTGCTTTTTTTTATTCTCCTGTGCGCTGCTTGGAGAATCCAAGTGTGGGTTCAACTTCTGTCTATCTGCCCAGTGACTGAGTTTTTTAAAGAGCTTTGGCCACACCTCATTGGCTCAACTGCTTTCAGTTTCTCAACTCAGTCTGAAGCCCATAGGATGTGACTACCAATCTCTCCTACAATCTACTGAGCAAAAAAAACAGATTTGTCCCAGACTTAATTTCTTCGACCAGCGATTTGGAACAGCTCTTGCTGCCCAGTTTGTTCTTGATATAGGGAAGCTTTTCATTAATCTTACATGATTTTCATAGTTTTCTTACTACTATTTAATCTCCATACATATTTTTGTAGCATAACAAAATGATACAATTCCACAGGATTTTAAAAATATAATCTATAAAATGAGTTTCTAATGTAATGCCTTATTGACATAAATTTCGCAGTGTTTCTGAAGCAGAATATGGTATTTTTACAGGGGCAAAAAAACAAGTTTCACTATTTTTTGTCTCTTGGTTTAATAAAAAAGTTTAGGTTGATGTGCACCCAGGTAACAACAACCAAGAAGAAATTTGGTGACTTATAGTGATCTGCTACCCTGCATTTGACACTGGTTGAGTAATTTTGTGTCATTGGGTCATTGTCAACTTATACTGATCAAAAGTTGATAATCTGTTACTAACCTGATCTACAGTACCCATTGCTACTGTACCAGAGTCTATCCCCCTTGTTCTTAGTTGTTGTTCTTCTCCTTCCCAGCATTAGAACCTTTGGGAGAGAATAGCTATGTCTTTGCATAATGTGACCAAAGTAAGATAATTTGGGTCTGGTCATTTGTACTTTAAGTAAAAACTGTGGATTGAGTAGTTTGAATTGAAAAAAACTGGATTGAGTAGTTATCCATCACTAAAATTCAAAAAATCAATATTCTATCTTGTTTCTCCAAAGTCCAACTTTCACTGCCTTAGAGTATCACAGGGAAAAGTGCTTGCACTATTCTGATCATTGTAGGTAGAGCTTCATCACGGCATGAGTATCTTTTCATGGCTGCTTTGTTAAGTGCTAATCGGCTGTGTATTTCTTGACTTCATGTTTTTTTACTATTGCGCCTAAAAGGCAGAAGCTATCACTTCAGTGTCTTCATTAGCGTCTCAAAGGCTGATTGTTGTAGTCAATGTTATTCATTTGGTTGTCTTATACTTGATTTTAGTCATTTTTTTTTGGCAAAAGTTGTGAATTACAGTCATATGCTCATGGGATGCTGCAAATGGCCATAAATACTGCTGTGTTGCCAAGCATTCATAATTCAGTCATGTGACCAATGGGAGGGGCAACTGTTAGAACATTGGATCCAGATTGTAAGTCCCCTTTTTCAGGTCAGTCATAACTTTGGACAGTCACTAGATCATTTTTGTTTTGTTTTGTTTTAATTTAACTGATCATAGATCAAATATTGACTGAATTGATCGATCGATTACTTAGTAGTAAATTGAATACCCGTGGTGTCATAACACAGATTATTGATGTTTTTCCTTCAAATTTAAAAAAGATAAAACACCTTCTTCCAATCAAGCTTTCTTTAATATATATTTATTATATGGGTTGAATAAATAAGGGGAGAGTATAAACCTTGTTTCCCTACTTTGCCATCCATAGTCTGTCCATACTCTGTGTGTGTGTGTTTGTCTGTATTTCTCATGAGGACAATGATATGTTCTGTAATCTCAGACACTATTAAATACTGATAATGAAGATGTTTATTTAATTCATGGTTGGTTTAGGAACATGTCTTTTGAATATTAGTCAATAGATGCTTTACTGCAGTAGTTATTGAATAAAAATTAATAAATTGAAGTTTACATAGTTGCATCAGGTAGGTTTAGAGCAAGCATTGTTTTATATCCCATTAGCTTAAGAACTTTTTTGAAACTTCAAATGACTTATATTTATTCTTAATTTTAAATCTTGTCCTTATTAAATCTGATCATTATTTGGTTGATTACTTTTTAATAGATGAATGACTAAAAACAAAATGATCCCCTTGACAGTATTAATGTATGTTGTCAAAGAGGGAGATTTTTCTTAAGGTTATGGTGATAAAAAGGCTAGTAAGTTTAAAAAGGAGTGATCCCCCCATGTATTGAAGAAACTATAAATTGTATATGTACATGCTGATATATTTAAATGTTTCATTACATGTTTGGTTTTTGGACAACTTTTGAAGCCCATGAGGAGACTTTAAATGTTCAAAGCAACATTTTTAAAAATAAGATGCTTTTTATATAGTACTAAGAGTGCACTCTGGGAATTGTCATCCAAAAATAGTGCTTCTGGGAAATTTTGGAAATTGTAGTCCTAACACACCTGGTAAGTGTCAGATGAGAAATGGTTGGTTCAAATTTCAGTTACTGGCAGTTTATTCATTTTGATATACTGAAAAACTTGATAGTCTTCTGTTATAATACAGGAGCAGTCTATTAACTAAATGTGTTTGCTGTGTCATTTCTTGGCTGCTATGTTAATTGTCAACATTCTGCATTGTTTGATCTTGTCCTTTTTCTCTTATTTTGAAGAAGAAAGAAGATTGGATATAGATGAGAAGCCTCTAGTTGTACAATTAAATTGGAACAAAGATGATCGTGAAGGAAGATTTGTGCTTAAGAATGAAAATGATGCACTTCCTCCAAAGGTAAAAAGAAGCAATGTTCTGTATATGCATATATATTTGAGTTGTATATATGAGTTTTCTGTGTTTATAAAAATTGTCTTCATATTATATATTTTTTTGTAATTCTCCATTTATAGTCAATGAATGTGCCTTTACATGTAGTCTTACGCATGTTGGCACAGTTGTGTTAGGCACAATGTATGATTTCCATTCAATTTAGTTTATATTAGCTTAACTTCTCAAATTAGGCAGTTAATGCTGATTCAAATATTGGTTTTAACCAGTAGTAATTTTTTTGGGAAATGGAAATGTTAAATAGTTCTATAGATATGTGGAAGATGGTGAGTGATTACAAATCTTACGTTTATGACAAAATACTAAATGTTTGTACGTAAAGTCCAATTCATTTGTTATTTACAAATCAATATTCTTAGAATTCTGCTTCTAGTGCTTCTGAGGATCTTCATTATATTTCAGCTCAAAAAAGGAATTTTATGACCAGTGGTAATGCTTAACACTCAGTTAAGGAATTTTTTTCATTGTTGCAAGTTGCTAGCCATTCAAGGTTGACCATAATAGGAAGCCGCATTTATAAATGCTAAAACTGTTTTTATTATAAGGCTACAGTAACATCTTGAAAGCATGGATATGCTTACTTGATCCCTCCCTTTATCTTCATGAGAACTATAGAGGATCCTGTCTGAGGTGTTTTTCCAGATTTCATTTCCCCCCGGATTTAAAGTTCTTTTATTTGACATTGTAGTTGTGTTTCTTCCTTCTATTCCTCAAACATATATCTTCTGTCCGTTACATAAGTAGAAGATTTATGTACCATATTTTTTTTTTAATTAAATTTATACCCCGCCCTTCTCCTTGTTAGGACCCAGGGCGGCGCACAGGCATTATTTAAGAACACAAAATACAATAAATATCTATTAAAATGTATTAAATTAATAAACTCGTGCTAAAACCCAATATTAAAACCCTTGCCAATTATAAATTATTTTCTTAAAAAGTCAGAAATGGGGGCTATCCTAGGCCGGCTTGTTGGAATAAATACGTCTTAAGACGTTGGCGGAAGAGGCGGAGGTCCGAGATAGTACGGAGGTCGGGGGGTAGGTCGTTCCAGAGGGCCGGGCCCGCCACAGAGAAGGCCCTTCCCCTGGGTGTCGCCAACCGGCATTGCCCCGTCGACGGCACCCGAAGAAGACCCTCTCTGTGGGAGCGGATCGGACGAAGGGATGTATGAGTATGAGACACACCTCCCCCCCCCAAAAGAGGGTGAAAATTTGGGTGTGTCTTATACAGCAAATGTACCCCCCTTCCCCTCCCCCCCAGGCCAAAAGTGTGAAGCATGGAGGCAGCGATGGTGTGTGGCAATCCCTGCAGCCTGGAACAGCTATCGAGGGTATTCTCCCAGTTGAAGGAGATAGCAGCCAGACTGGGTTTATGCTGTCTAGTATTCAATTGGACTGAGTCTACAATCTGTGATGTCATTGTGCACTGGTGGCTCCACCCAGCTTTAGACTCAGTATAATTAGGACTAGATGTGAGACTTGGTCTCTCCTCAATTTTTTTCCAAAACTCTTCTTAATTGGAATTTTTCAAAAAATATTTTTTCTTTTACATTGGTTAGGAACCTAGTCTGACTGATCTTCCTCAACATTGGATCGAGCAGGAGACTTCCCAGTGGTCCTGGGCCACTTGGCCAGAAAGGCCTTTGGCTACAAAGCTACTGGGAAGTGCAACGCCCACGAGTTCACTCCAGAGCACTTCTTACCATCTGCCAGTCAGCGCACTTCCCCAGCCTCTCTCCTGGGTAATGGGCAAAGCCCAGAGGCATCGAATAGGGCTGCCTCTTCGTTTACCAGCAGGATTGAGGGAGGGGTCTGATCCAGCTTTCAGTCTCCCCTCCCTCCCCCATTAGAAATCTAACAGGAGATGCTCCCCTCACAGGTCCTAGTTCCCCAGGAAGTGAAAAGATCTCTGGAGTGGTGGACATCCCCAGCCATGTTGCAGGGGACATTGTTCAGGGACCTGACATGCCTCACCCTAATGACCAATGCCAGCCTGGTAGGATGGGTGGCACACTTGCAGAACCTTATAGCCCAGGGCCAGTGGTCAGCAAATGAGCGCCAAAACAGCATAAACTGGTTCGAATTGCGGGCAGTCCAATTAGCCCTATTACAGTTTCAAAACTTGGTCAGGGACACACACATATTGCAGCATCCCCAAGGTCAGTGAACAAAATTCAGATGCTTGGCAACTGGTTCATATTTATGACTGTTGCAGTCTCCTGGGGTCATATGATCCCCTTTTGTGACCTTCTGACCAGCAAAGTCAATGGGGAAGCTTGATTCACTTAACAACTGTGTTACTAACTTTAACAACTGCAGTGACTCACTTAACAACTCAGACAAGAAAATGGGGGGAAACTATCTAACAAATGTCTTGCTTAGCAACAGACATATTGGGATCAATTAGGGTTGTAAATGGAGGCCTATCTTTATTAGGCTTATGTACATTCTTTCAGGGCACAATGGCTCAGAGGTTAAAGATGCTGAGTTTGTTAGCTGGAAAACTGACAACCAGGTTCAAGACCTGAGCATCATAGGATGAGCTCCCATTCCTGCCCCAACTCCTGCCCACCTAGCAGTTTTAAAGCATGCAAATTGAAGTAGATAAATAGGTACCACTTTGATGGGAAGGTAACAGCATTCTGTGTGCCCTGGGCTGGCTCCCTCAGCTAAAAAACAGAGATAAGCATTGCCCCCTATAGTTGGGCATGACAGGACAGGAAACCTTTACCTTATACCTCTTTGGTAATTTAATTTCTACAGAAACACCACTCCAATCAAGAATTCATGTTTGGAATTAATTCTAGGTCAAGAATAATGAAATTGGTTTGTTAAAATAACCAGAACTTTTAAACAAGAATCTTAAATTGGAAGATGACACTGGAGCTGAATTCTGTCAAAGTAAATATACTCACTCTCTAGACAGTGTAAAAGTTGTCATTTTAAAGACACATGAAACTGTATCACATAGGAATTTGGTTCAGCATTGTAAATAAATTGTAACCATTCTGTGTTAATCATCTTGGTCAAATGTTGAGATAATTTTACTGATTCTTTGCCAAATGCATACAATTATTATTACCATTGATATTTACAATTGAATGGTGTTGGTTTGGAGAATAATATAAATGAATCAAATTACTAATAAAATTGACATGTTTCAGAAGGCTCAGAGCAATGGCCCTGAAAAACAAGAAAAAGAAGGAGTGATCCAAAACTTCAAGAGGACCCTATCAAAAAAAGAAAAAAAAGAAAAAAAGAGGCGAGAAAAAGAAGCACAGCAACAAACTTTAGACAATCATGGGCCATTTCATGGAGATGATATGTGAGTCTCGAATGATAAAATTACAGGAATTATTAAAATATTTTTCAAATGACTTTACTGATTGGTTCTTACCACATAACTTATTGATAAAAAGTTTTTATGTGCTGAACAGCACTTCTATTCATAAATATATTTGCCAAGAATGTGAATTTTGATCACATTATCATAGGGATGCTGCAACAGTTGTAAATGTGAAGAACTGTCAGTGCTGTTGTAACTTCAAATGGTCACTAAAAATAGTTGTAAGTTGAGGACTACCCATATTTTGATTCTTTTAATATGTAACCAGAAATTAAGAATTATGAGTGCCTTTTTTTGTAGTAAGTTTCCACATGTGTGCTCTTAATATGCAAAAAAACCCCATGCATTATCCTTATCTTGGAATTACTTTAAGCAGAATTTTGGGGGGAAATGGAAAGCAAGCAGGTTTCCTCTTATCTCTTAGTGAGCCATTTTATATTGCTAGAATCTTAGAACTATTTGTCACCAAAAAATTATAATGTTGTAGAAACTGATTAAGATGATAAGCTGGTTTGGTGCACAGATAACTGGTTTTGTCCATTAATAACTACAATAAACCACTGCTTATCTGGCCAGTGGATAAAGTACCTTTAAATAACAGGTACATAATAATAATAATAAATAATAATAATAATTTTATTTTTAAACCGCACCCTCTCCCCACAGGGACCCGGGGCGGTGCACAGGCAGAATAAAAACAGTCAAAAAATACATACATTTCATAAAAAACAATTAAACCAACCCTGTGCTAAAAATTCGCTAAAAATGTGCTACCCCATTAAAAAACCCCAAAGACAGAGAGACTATCCTAGGCCGGCCAGACAGAAGAAGTGTGTTTTTAGCTTGAGACGGAAGGAGCGGAGGTCAGTGGTCATCCTGATATCGGGGGGAAGGTCGTTCCAGAGGGCCGGGCCCGCCACAGAGAGAGCCCTTCCCCTGGGAGTCGCCCGCTGACAGAGTCTAGTGGACGGCACCCGGAGAAGTCCCTCTCTGTGGGAGCGGATCGGCCGTGAGGATGTATGGGGCAGGATCCGATCCCGCAGATAGCTAGGTCCCGAGCCATGGAGCACTTTGAAGATGATAACTAACACCTTGAAGCGCACCCGGAAGACGACAGGTAGCCAGTGCAGCTCGCGCAAGAGCGGTGTTATGTGGGTCGACCTAGTGGTCCCCATAATTGCTCGCGCGGCTGCATTCTGGACTAGCTGAAGCCTCCGGGTGCACCTCAAGGGGAGCCCCATGTAGAGAGAGTTGCAATAGTCCAGTCGGGATGTCACGAGAGCATGAGTGACTGTGCGAAGGGCGTCCCGATCCAATAGGGGGCGCAATTGGCGAACCAGGCGAACCTGGTAAAACGCCCTCCTGGCCACGGCTGTCACTTGATCTTCCATGGACAGCCGGGCATCCAGGAGGACACCCAAATTGCGCGCCCCATCCACAGGGGCAAGATGTTCGCCCCCTATGGCCAGCGATGGAGTGAGCTGGTTGAATCGGGCAGCCGGAAACCACAGCCACTCGGTCTTGGTCGGGTTGAGTCTGAGTCCGTTCCTTCCCATCCAGATCCGTACGGCTTCCAGGCACTGGCACATCACCGCTACGGCATCGTTGGGGTGGTTTGGGGTGGAAATATACAACTGAGTATCATCAGCGTAAAGATGGTACTCCACCCCAAAACCCCATACACGGCCCTTGGGCTGTTGGCTTCACATTAATGTTTATATTAATGTGAATATTACATACAATATCACACACACACTTCAGTATAGAAAGTATATGTTTTATATTACTGTTTTTAAGGAAAACTAATATGTACTTGCATATTTTGAATAATCCTTGAAATTTCTTTTGGCAGTGAAAACTCTCGTCTTGCAGCAGAAGTCTACAAAGATATGCCTGAGACCAGTTTCACTCGAACAATATCCAACCCAGAAGTGGTAATGAAACGGCGGAGACAACAGAAGCTAGAAAAAAGAATGCAAGAATTTCGGAGTTCTGATGGCAGGCCAGATTCAGGTGGAAGTTTAGATTAAAAACAAGGAATTTATTTGATGTTTGGATGTCTAGCAGGAGTATTCTATGAAATTCATGAAATAAATCAAATCTTATATGGTACATATAACTTGAATTAATAATTTATTTTTAGGTGGAACACTAAGAATTTATGCAGATAGTTTGAAACCAAATATACCATACAAGACAATCCTACTGTCTACTACAGATACTGCAGATTTTGCAGTTATTGAGGCCCTGGAGAAGTACAGCCTAGAAAAGGAAAATCCCAAGGATTATTGCATTGCCCGTGTGAGTAAATTAATGAAAGAAAATAGTGTGAAACTAATTAACTTTCTTTGCAGTCTTTCAATGCTATCTCATTTGAATTTTATACCTGCTATTTTACATTATTATTGACAAGAGAACACTTTTGTTTCTTAGCCAATACACAGTGTTAACACAGTAAATGTTTTGTCTCTCATTTGATTTGGCTATTAGTAGTCAAGTAGTAATTTAAAATAAGAGTTATTCTGGACTGGTTAAATTAGTTAAATGATTTGTTTTTCCTTGCTATAATTTCTCCATGACTCCCAGAGCAACTTTAATAAAGCACGCAATGGAATAGACATATACAAATAAATAAACTATTTTCAAGATAATTGTTTTGAAATTAAAGTTTTTGCAGGACCCATGTTCAATTTGCGTTATGGAGGAGGTAGCTCTGTAGACATTAAGGAATTATACAAACACATTTATACTTAACAAAAAAGTAATTCCTTTGCTTTCTCCATCTTTATGCCTCTTTCACCTTCTCAGAATCTTATGTATTTCTCAGATGATCCCAAATCTATGAATTTTGCTTTAACATGAGATATATAGGTAGGAAGAAGGACCCTATTGTTCTGTTTTACTTAGTAAAAACATGCATCGTGCCCTAACCTGGGATTATTAGAAAGAGCTAATTCTCGACTGTCTGTGGATTGGTGTTTGTCATACTTCAGCTATATTATATCTGTTCTCCCTTTTCTACTTTGTAATACTGAAACTTGGAAATAAGAGTTATGCTTAAAACATTGTCTTTCAGTAGCAAATTAAACTGAAGCATACCAGTGTAGATTGAAGCATGATATTACAAATAATATGGAAATTTTCTATGTTACTTATACCCTGCCTTTTCTTTAGGTCATGCTTCCTCCTGGTGCTCAACATTCTGATGATAGCGGTGCTAAGGAATCTATCCTTGATGATGACGAGTGTCCACTTCAAATATTCAGGGAATGGCCAAGTGATAAAGGTAACTTAGTTTTTTAAAGTATGTAACACAACTTAGTGATTATTTTGACACATTAATGAGTTGTAAACAAATCGGAAGGGTCTGAGATTAGTACCCAGACTTTTGGTTAAATAACAAAAGACTTTCTTGAAGCATCTGAATCTGAATTGAGATATTGTAAGTTCCTCAGTGACTGAACAGTCAAACAGTCCAAAGTATTTGTATGACTTAAAAAAGAAAAGGACTGTATAGTGTAATTTGTGTAGGCTACAAACTACATACCAATATGTAGTACTAAATAAAAGTTGGTAGTACATCTGAATGGAATTGGATTTTGTAATGAAGCTGCGTGTGATAGAGAATTAATTTTAATTTTGTAACTTGTAATAGACAATATGACTGCCATTGGCTATTTAGTGTAATTTATTTATGCTTCTATTTTTCTAGGTCACATTCAAATGATCTGTTTATGATTCTGTATTTTAGGAATATTAGTCTTTCAGTTAAAAAGGCGGCCACCTGATTATGTCCCAAAGAAGCTGAAAAAGCAAGTTGATGTAAAGCTATTAAAAGGAAAGGAAAGATCTGGTTATGGCTCTTCTCTTCCACCTGAGAAACTACCTTACCTGGTTGAACTAAGTCCAGGTAAGAATTATGTTATTAAAATGTTGTTTATGTTTGGAGTGATTGACTTTCAGAATTACTCTTGACAATGTCTGAGACTTCCAATCTGGGGTGTATGTATGTGATTTGCACACCTTGACATAAAAGAAGAGAGATGGATGATATTATTTGTGTTTTTCTGGGTTAGCTGGAGAAAGCCATTGGAGCTTTTTTGCATAATGTTAAATATTTTAGATAATTTATATCTACACAGAACCAGAGTAAGAATTGTTATACATATTTGGTCTACAATCTTTGTGTTTCTGAAGTATAGCAATAGTAAAATAATTTCCTTAAAGTCTGATGGCCAGGCCACTGTTTTTTCTGGAGGACATCGCATGATCCAGTGTGCCCATGCCTTGCTGGAAAGCATCTTTAGTGCCTACAAAATGAGCTTGTGGGCCAAAAATGATATGGAGGACAAAAGCCATGACTCAGAGAGCTACATGCATGCATTTATTTTACAGTTTTATGCTTTAGTTGTTTGTGCATAATGTAAATACTGGGATACTTTCAAAGATTATCATCAGAAGAAAAACAGCTATTTCTAAGATACTCTGTGGTTGTACAAGAATTCATATAGTGGGAATAAGTAGTGAAATATGTAGAGTGAAAGAACTTTCTCTTTTTTAAAAGTTACGAGTTTCATACCCCCATTATTCCCCCCATTATTCACATGGACCATTGTAGAATAGAACATTGCTTTCAGATGCAGTCAACTACCAATTGTATTTTAGTGATTGTTTCATAAGATGCTACTTGAAATACTAAATTATTTCCTTTATAACATTAGAACAACATGTCACTCCTATACTTCTAAATTCCTGCATTTATAGTTTATTAATTGATAATTGATTGTACTCACTTATTTGTGAATGATCACTGATATGAACATAACTTCTAATTAAAATGGAGCAAGTCTTGATTTATTGAAATGCTTGGTTTGCTGAAAGATGATTGTGAAGAACGATTCTTCTATGAGTATTCACCAGGCATATTTGACATGGTCACAGCAGAAATGTGGAAGAAATCATTAAAAATAAAGGGATTAATTTTAAGGAGATAAGGGCAGGGGACTGAAAAGGGAAAGTACATGAGAGATTCTATATGAATGATGTGGTCTTCAGAATCCTACGTTTTAATAACAAAAGTACAGAATGATTCTTTTATTAAGCATTAAATATATAATGGTGCATAGTTTTAAAGATTATTGATGCTATAGCAATAGCTTTTAGACTTATATACCACTTCACAGTGCTTTACAGCCGTTTCTAAGCGGTTTACAGAGTCAGTATATTGCCCCCAACAATCTCATTTCACCTACCTTGGAAGAATGGAAGGTTGAGTCAACTTTTGAGCCTGGTTAGATTCAACCTGCCCAATTCAGGCAGCTGGCAGTCAGCAGAGGTAGCCTGTAGTACTGTGAGTCCCCAACCCTGATCCACAGACTGGTACCAGTCCACAGCCTATTGAGAATCAGGCTGTACAAGCAGTGAGCAATGGTATGAAGCTTCATTTGTACATGCGTGAGAGCTACTGTAGGTTGCATGTGCAAAACCATCCCTTCCCCCAGTCTCTGCTGCCAGGCAATGGAGCAAGATAGATTATGGATCGCTGTGCTATATAGCACGTGAGAATGATCAGTATTAAAATTTTTGTGACATCATGAATGGTAATGGACCTGGATGTTTTTCATCAGTAAACTCACCTTGGATTAGCTACAAATTTGGCCAGTCACAAATTGTCAGCCTACATCAAGAGACTTTTATTACTGGGTGACATTTGAAATGCTCAGCATGTTATAGGGCGCCCACTAAATAACTGGCAGTGATGACTATGGTCAATTATAAACTACCCTTTTACCAGAAGACAATGTGATGATGCTACTACCATGTTTCCCCAAAAATACGACATGGTCTTATATTTTTTTGACCTACGAAATATGGCCTTGGGATTATTAGAGGAGGAGGGCTTATTATTTTCTAGTGCAGGCAAGAAGCAAGGCATGCCTTTTACCTTTCCAGCTCCGTCACATTCCTTGCCATTGTGTCCAGGGAAGCCGCTGGTAAAAAAGCTCCCCTTCTCGCGAGTTCTATCAAACTACTTGAACTCGCGAGAAGGGTTTTTTTTTTTAACCAGGAGCTTTCCTGGATACAATGGTGAGGACTGCGGCAGACCTGGAAAGGTAAGAGGCGTGCCTCGCAGCCCAACACTGCCCACCCCACCCCAATGATAAAGGCAGCCTGCTTGCTTCCCTTCCCCGCCATCCCTTTAGCGAGGGGTGGGCAGAGAAGCGAGGCGTGGCTCTTACCTTTCCAGCTCCGTCGCATTCCTTGGTATTGTGTCCAGGGAAGCTGCTGGTAAAAAAGAAACCCTTCTCGCGAGTGCTATCAAACTTCTTGAACTCGTGAGAAGGTGTTTTTTTTTAAACCAGGGGCTTTCCTGGACACAATAGCGAGGACCGCGGCAGACCTGGAAAGGTAAGAGGTGTGCCTCACAACCCAACACCGCCTACCTCACCCCAATGGTAAAGGAAGCCTGCCTGCTTCCCTTCCCCATCATCCCTTTAGTGAGGGGTGGGGAGAGAAGCGAGGCGTGGCTCTTACCTTTTCAGCTCCGTTGCATTCCTTGCTATTGTGTCCAGGGAAGCTGCTGGTAAAAAAACAACCCTTCTTGTGAGTCCTATCAAACCTCTTGAACTCGTGAGAAGGTTGTGTTTTTTTAAACCAGGGGCTTTCCTGGACACAATAGTGAGGACCGCGGCAGACCTGGAATGGTAAGAAGCGTGCCTAACAACCCAACACCGTCCACGTCGCCCCAATGGTAAAGGCAGCCTGCCTGATTCCCTTCCCCACCGTCCCTTTAGTGGGGGGAGGGAGAAGTGAGGCGCACCTCTTACCTGTCCAGCCCAGCTGCATTCCTTGCCCTTTTGTCTAGTGAATCATGAGTTCAACTCGCGAGGTTTTAAACCCCACTTCCCCCCCCCCCTCACTAAAGGGATGTTAGGGAAGGGAACTAGGCAGGCTGCCTTTATGTTTGCGGTGGGATGGGACGTGTTTTTTTGCATGAGAGGGAACAGACGACGTGTGTGATCTCATTGCTGGCCTGCCGCTGTTTTTGCGGCGGGCTCTTTTTGAGCTTAAATAGTTCGGGGGGGCTTATTTTGGGGGGAGGGCTCATTGTGGTGCCGAAAAGCCCGATTGGGCTTATTAGCAGGACGTATTTTGGGGGAAACACGGTACTACCTTTCAAGCATTCTCTCTACTGTTACCTTCAGTGCATATTAGATGAAAAATTTCATTTGAAATAAAAATTATTCATGAGACTTTAGCATTTTATTTCTGCAGTATCTGCTTTTTAAATTAAAGTAATAGAACAAAATAAAATAAAATATACTGTTTATGTGTATGTCAGGGAAAGTATCTACAGTACCTAGGGTAAGGCTGACCCATACTCTATTTTTCAACACTTTATCTGATTAAAATCATGAGTTTTGGGACACGAATGAGACCAAAAATGTATGTAAGTGAAGGAAAATCTATTGAAAGCAAAAAGCAGCATTGCACAATGTTAACATGTATCCAGGTTTTTTGAAATGTTGAGAAGTTCAAGATTAAAAAAAAAAATCTAGATTCTTTTCCTATCCATGTTTATATACATAGAGATGCATAAGCATATATTAACATGTGCATGTATTATATACACATTATGATGTATATCTTCATCCAACTATTCTTGACCTCCACAATTTAGTAAGTATGTATTGATACTAGGATTTTAATTGAATCCTTTTCCTACAATATGTTTAAAATCTACTTAATGTACTGTATAGTATGGGTTCCCAACCCTCAGTCCAGGTACTGGTACCAGTCTGAGGCATTCCAGAAACCAGGCTGCGCAAACAAGCAAAGGCCCATCCTTGGGATGTGGGCAGCACATGAAACCACACCCCCTCTGTTCCATGGAAAAACCTCTCTCCATGGAATCAATCCCTGGTACCCAAAAGGTTTGGGACCACAGCTGTATAGTATCTTCTTTGCTTAAGGAAATGACTTTTTAATGTTTCTGATTAGGAAATGTAGACAAATGGCAAAAAGAAAACTAATCATTTGAATTTTTAGGTTTACTTGATGATTTCCTTAAAACTTTAGTTAATTGAACACATACTGTATCTGCTAAGTTGCTGAGACCACATAATTGGAACTTTTATTTTTTCCAGAACTGAGTTTACAACTGCATTGGTTTCTGGTCTGTTCCAAAATACTATAAACCAGTGGTTCCCAATGTGGGCCCCAGGCCCCAGAGGGGGTCAATTTGATTTTTAATGGGGACAATTTGAAACTTGTTTAAACCAAATTAATGCCCTTTTAGGCTTCCTCCGCGCAAGTAAAGTTCACTTTTTGACTAAAGTAAGAATTATATGTCACCGGGGCCGGGGGATATCAGGATTTTAAAGATTCTTAGGTGGGGCATGGCCTGCAAGTTAGAATATTTTCCTCACAGGTAATTGTCTTATATTCATTAAGACTTTTTCTAATCACTGGATGACAATTTTAACCTTCCTTTAGCCCTAAGGACTTTGCTTTGGTATTTTATCATTTATCATTGTCACTGCTTCCTATTTTATTGCTATCATGTTTGTAAATTCTGAATTGTTTTCAGTTGAAAAGAGAAAGAAAAATAGTTTTTAGTCTTTTAGTAGGAGCAATTATGCATTTAATTTGATAGCTTTCATTATGGATTGAATTATACTATAGATTAAACTGTTTAGTTAGTAAAATGTCTTTTACATAGATTATGTTGTGTGACTAAATTAATAGTAGTTTTTAATAGAAATTTTTTCAAACAGTATACTAGTTCTAAAATTTTTAGAATAGAAAATATAGCATTAGATACCAATTTGAATTCTACTGCAATTTTTCTGTCCCCTAAGAGTTATGTAGGGCATAATTTATTGATTTTTGTGTGTGCAGTCAATCAAATGTATAATAAATCTCATTGAAAAAAATAGCAACACATTGAATAGATAATTTATTGATTATTGATTGACAATATGTAAGTTAATTTATTGAAATGGAATTTTATCCAAGCTGATTTATCTTTTTATAGAAAAAGTTATATTAAAAATAACAATTTGTTTAAAAAATTGTCTAATTCATTTTTAATGGTTCATTGCACAGTCAGCCAGATGATCAGATTGGATTTGGCATTTTTATTCTATCGAGCATTATTGATTTTATTTATTATTTTAATATAATTATTAATAGAATTAATTAATAAAACTATAATTTTATTACATTGATGTTAGTTTGAGTTGTCCCTCTATAATTGAAGGCTAGGGAATTGAGGACATTATGTCAGCAAAGCTACTTTTAAATTTTTAATATTTTTAATGCATGGAATTATTGGTGAACTGGAATAGAGGGAATGAGATATAGCTTTTATATTACAATTAGTATGCTAGCTGTTAGTTGCTATGTTCCATGCCCTATTTATTTATTGCATTTATACATTGCCTTTCTCCTGGTGGCTTAAAGTATGATAGATGCAGATATTTCCTCATTTCATTCTCATAGAAATAAATAATTTAAGCTGAAAAATTGACTAGGCCAGTGGTGGGCAAACTCATTGGTCAACAGAGCCAAATATCAACAATACAATGATTGAAATCCCCCTCGCGTTCCTCTTCTTCTCGGAAAACATAGGCGTATGTGCACAATAATACAATTACAGCCTCGGAGACTGCAGAAGCTTCCTTTCCAAAGCCCTCTGAGCAAGGAAGAGCCAGTTGGGAGAGGGGCTCCGGGCTGTAATTGTATGGCACGCACCTATGTTTTCCACGTAGTGGGGCTGTGACCGGAAGACAAGGAGCGTGAGGGGGCGCAGCGGAAGAGGGGGGCCAAAGAGCCGTGTGTGGCTCGCGAGCCGCGGTTTGCCGACCACTGGACTAGGCCAAAATTGCTCAGTGAGTTCCATAGTTCATATCTTTGTCAGTATACTACTGAAAGCAGAATAAATATATACTTCTGTCAAAAGGACATGAGTAGGTTTTCTCTGCATAAGACATACTTTTCAATATAATGTACATCACATATGACAACATTCTGATATTTTGTTATATCTATAATCTGGGGGGAAAATCTTTGGTGAATATATAGTTACAAGACTCTGTGCTTAAATGTATATTATATTATCCTAGTATAGTTGTAAAAAATAAATGAAAGATAGAACAGTGAGTATAATAAAACAACTGTAATATAAATTATTTTCTTGTGTGTATATACAATCAATGTATGACCTTTTTACTTCATTTGGTGATTTTTCTGTGCTTTCTTCTAGCAGCTTGTTGCCAACTACTTAATCATATTAATCCATCCACAACACCAATGTCTATATATTCTGTGCAGTTTTTAAAGTTGAAAGTATTAAACGCACTGCATCCTTTTAAATTGAGTAAGTGTTGGTGGCCTACGGTTTCACTCTTTCCTATCTTTTCTTTTCGCTGCCCTCCTCCGCATGTTCTGCATGGTATCTGTCCTGCTGATGCTGCCTTCACCTGGGTCCTGTGCATGTGTTTCTAATCCCAGGGAGAAGGAATCACTTTGCCTACTACAACTATCCCAATTATGAAGGTAATTCTATAATTTAATACTGCTGTTTCTCACTAATCACTAAAATTTTGTTCACAAAAAAAGCTTCTGTCCATTTTGATAACAAATCTTTTGTTTTCCTTCTTTTATTGATAAATAATAAAATAAAATTGTTTTCTTTCTCATACCAAAACAGTCAGGAAATAGGATTTTTGAAAGATTATGGTTTTCCTATCTGTCATTGATAATTTCAATGTATTGGGGACGAGTTATTAACTTAAAAAAAAACAATAAATAGGTTGTACGCAAACAGTGATTTCGGTCTTTTGTATCATAAATTTCACCAATAAAAAGGTGAAATTACAAATATAGAAAAAGGACACATTTTGGAGATACTGTTTCTGTTCGTGTATATATGTCTTTGTGTATGTGTGTACATGCACACACACACGCACATACATACACACTTCCCTATCCCCACCCCTTTTTCTTATATGTTTTTATTACTATAACTAAATTAAAATTGAGAGCTGATTTGCGCTGAAGCAGAAGCTGCAACTGTGGGAGCAGACTTTATCTGAACTGAAACCAAAAAAATATGTCTAGGTAATGAGAGCTGACTAGTGCAAAACAGATTTTTTATTTTTAGTGCCTAATCCCAAACTGTAAGTCTTTTCTCAGACTGGTAGCAAACTGTGCTGAGCTGTTCCAAGAATGGAACATTCCAGAGAACAACTGAAGAATAGCAGTTTCCCGGAAGTTAAATTACCATAGTCTGGAGGGAAACTGGAATGTTTTTGTGCTTCCTAGGCTTGCATTCTGTTTCATTTGCATTAACATTCTTAACAGAGGATTTGGCTGATTTGCCCTCCTAGTCTTCTTTTTCTCCCCTATGGCTCTTTGCTGATTTATAGAGGCAGTTTGCATCCCAGGTAAGCTTTGTCTGCATACTACCTTGACATACAATATCCTTACTATACTGTGGATCTAATTGTCTTGTCAATCTGCTTGTTTACTTGGAGCTCACATAATGATATTTAGTACTACCTTGGGATTTAGTCTTTGACTTTGATAGCATAATATTGATGAGAGAACCAGTCAGAACAGTACTAAGTTTGACTGCATTGTGATCATATTCCAGCATCTGGGAGAATTTACTGTCATGGTAATTAAACAATAGAATACAATAGCAGAGTTGGAAGGGACCTTGGAGGTCATCTAGTCCAACTCTCTGCCTAGGCAGGAAGCCTTATACTGGGTCCGTTTGGAGAAGGGCGGGGTATAAATTTAATAAAATAAAATAAATATTAGTGAGAAAAAATATTTTTTTAAGCTAGGTCTACAACACAGGTATGAAACTCGCCGCATCATGTTGCAATCATGTGATGTATCACAATGTTTTTTTCCCTTCACGGACTTGGGGTGGGTGTGGCCTTTGTGTGACACATCGAGCCGTGGGCCACAAGTTTGACATCCCTGGGTTATAAGATTAAATGGGATAGCAGTTCATGCTGATTGTTATATATTCCCTAATTTGCAAAACAAAAATAGGCTGGTAGTATAATTTGTCCTGATTATATGGGAACAACATTGCCTATAATAATTTGTCTGCTCTTTTTTTAAATAATAATTCCAAAATACCACCAACTTATCCATCATATATGGAAAATCTAAATATTTTCTTGTAGAGTTTTGTTAAGTTACAAGAATCATTTTGAGTACACCTAGAATGATTGTTGTTTGTGTTTCAAATTGTCTTTATGGTAAACTGCAGGCAAACTAAGCTTAAGATTCATTTTAAAAAAAAATCTTCTTTTGTGTCGGTGTCAGTGAGGAAAAACATAATAAAAGAGCACGTTGGGGAGTTATTGTTTATTTATAAACTAAGGGGCGATAGTTTGTGAAACCAGAATTTAGGTGGCTTGTATGTTTAAGAAGGTTGAAGATAATTGCTACGGAAAGTGGAAACTCTTTTAGTGCTGCTGGAACTGTTGGCAACTTTTAAGACCTTTGACAACAATAGTAGTGGAGGCTGGAGTAATCAGTGCTGCCAAAATGGCTGGTGAAGAGTAGCCCTGCAAGAAGCAGGATTTCAGAGATGCCAAAATCAGTCTAGCAGCTGGAGAAGATATGAAGAGGCTATATCCATTTAGCAGCAGCAACTGTGATACTGCTGATCAGCTGTTGAACAGTTACTTTTGCTTACTTGGAAGTACTGCCAATCAGCTTCTAGGTGCTAAGCTGCAAAATGGTGGAAGAGTGGTGCCAAGTGCTTATACAACAGTGAATATTTGCCTAGTGGCATGGATGATACCTACTGTTACGTGCTTGGTGGCAATCTGGAAAACCTGTAGCAGGATCAGTTTGATGGCTGATTGGGTGCTATCTGAGTCCTGCAGCTTCTTTGGAATCTGTCACTTGAGCAGTGATCATCCCATCTCCTTCATGATCTGTCTGGTCTATCTGTTAGAGGTACCTTTTTTACATTGTTTGCATCTGTGTAATCAGAGGAAGCTGGGATTGAAATATGAGATTTATAATCTGAGAAGGTCTATTTTCCCTGTAGATGTGAAACATACGGGAGGGGGTCTTGTCATGTTACTCTAATATGTAAATGATATTGAGAGGCTTTTAGTACCATCAATCAAGATATTGTTTAGGACTGGCTCAGAAAGTTGGAAGTGGGAACACAGCGGTGTAGTGATTTGTTTCCTTACCCCAGGAGAGGTCCAGCTGTGACCCATGTCTTGTGATTGCCTTAGATTGATTCCCTCCCTGCTCTCTTTTAATAGCTACATGAGGCCTCTGGGTGAAGTCATGTATCAACTTGGGTTAGATATCATGAGTAGGTTGATATTACACAGTTCATTTCAACCCCTACTTTTCCAAATGAATCCATCTATCCTATTTTTCGGAGTATAAGATGCACCTTTTTTTCCTCCAAAAAGAGGCTGAAAATCTGTGTGCATCTTATACATTGAATACAGCATTTATTGCCTCCTGGAACCCCACGCCCTTCACCAGACTGGCTGTGCCTAGCCTTATGGAGGCTTTCAGAGAGCTCCTGGGGGCTGGGGAGAGCAGAAATTAGCCTAAAATGGGCCTTTCCCCCACCCCCAGCCCCCAACAGCATTCTATAAACCTCTATAGGGCTATGCATGCAATTTATTTGACACAAAAATGGCCCGTTTTCATGATAAATGGGCTGGGTTTTTTGCTCATTTTTGACCCCCCCCCACTCCGCCAAGGAGCACTCTGCAAGCCCCCCCCCCCCCCCCGGCTATTCACGCTTTTTATTTGGGGAAAAAAACAGCCCCATTTTCGCAGAGAAACGGGCAGTTTTGGGGAGGTTTGCAGAGTGCAAAGGCTTCCCCCCCCCTTTTTTTTGGGAAGGCTCTTTAACTTTCTGTGCCAGGAGAAACAAAGTCTTAAGGTTTGTCAGCGATTTCCTTCTCCAGGACATGGATAAATACACCTGGAAACATCTACCTACCTACCTACTCTCTGTCTCTCTCTCTTTCTCTCTGTCTTTCTCCCTCCCTCCCTACTGTATTTCTCTCTCTCTCCATTTCTTTCTCTCTATTCCTTTATCTACCTACTTACCTACACACACACACTCTCTACCAACCTACCTACTGTATTTCTCTCTCTCTTTCTTTTTCTCTCTAATCTTCTACCTAACCACACACACACCACACACTCCCTACCTACCTACTGTATTTCTCTCTCTCTCTCTCTCTCTCTCTCTCTCTCTCTTCCTTTATCTACCTACCTACCCTCTCTCTCCCTACCTATCTACTGTATTTCTCTCTCTATTCTCTCTCTCTATTCATTTATCTACCTACCTACACACACACTCTCTCTCTACCTACCTACCTACTGTATTTCTCTCTGTCTCTTTGTATTTCTCTCTCTATCCTTCTACCTAACTGCACACACACACACACACACACACACACACTCCCTACCTACCTACTGTATTTCTCTATTTCTCTCTCTCTATTCCTTTATCTACCTACCTACCTACCTACCTACACACACCCTCTCTCCCCCTACTGTATTTCTCTCTTTCTATTTCTCTCTCTCTATCCCTCTACCTACCTATCTACACACACACACACTCTCTCCCTAAATACCTACTGTATTTTTCTCTCTCTCTCCCTTTACCTACTTACCTATCTACGCACACACTCTCTCTCCCTACATACCTACTATATTTCTCTCTCTATTCCTTTATCTACCTACCTACCCACCTACTCCCTCCCTCCCTCCCTACTGCATTAATATTTCTTTCTCTCCCTCTCTATCCCTCTATCTACCTACCTACTTTTTTTTGTAATTTGCCTCTTCAAAACCTTGGTGCGTGTTATACTCTGGTGCGTCTTATACTCTGAAAAATACAGTAGATTCCATTTGTAGATGTGAGGGTATGAGGTGAGAGGAATATACGTCTCAGTTCTAGTAAGTGACTACAAGTTACAAGTTTTGAAGCCTCTTGAAGACTGATTTTGGTTCTGAGGTCCCACTGCCTCAGATAGTAAAAGACTATAAAATAGTTTTTTTGCTGTTTAGGGTTCCTCTTAGATTCATGACTTCTTTTTCAAAGGCAAGTGGCCATCATGGCTCAGAGGCGTTTGCAGGAATTTATGCATAAATTATGCACATTCCTAGTTCAAGAGCCCATACTTAGTCATCCATGCTTTAGTCAATTTCAATATGGATTATTGCAATTTCCTCTACATGGCTTTGAAAATTATTTGGAAACCACAGCAGGGGGACAAATCCTTTGCCACTGTAACACTGTTGTGACTGCTTTGGTTGCCAGTAGGCTTCTGAGAGGATTCAAGGTGCTAGTTATTACCTTTAAAGCCTCCAGTGCATTTGGGCCTGGTTATTTGTAGTCTTGCATATTTCTAATTCTCGCTGCCTACCTAGAAAGATTGATTCAACTGATATACTGTGGGACCCATTGATTATGAGATCCAGAAACATGCCTTCTTTTGTTACTATACCTACCCTTTGAAATAATGTTCTCTCTGGGATTTGGATGGTCTCAATCTTGCTTGCTTTTCCACAGACAATAGAACTCCTTTTCCCACCAGGCAGGTCTTGTGAGCCCATTTTGAGATATTATTTTTGATTGTTTAAAACAATGTGTTTTTATTGTGTTGTATTGTCCTTTATTTTTGCAGTCTTTTTTTGCTAGTTTTATTTTTTAATGGCATACACAGTCTTGTGTTGCATGTTGAGTGAATGCCTGTATAAAAATATTGTCAGGTAAATTAAGCTAATATTTTTCTTAATTTCAGTTTCTGTCTACCCTAAGACCTTTGTTCTTATTATTATTAAAGAGAAAGGCCTGCCTTTTTGTATCATGTTCTCTTTTTTCCATCAGCACTCAGAGGAGAGACTGGCTTAATAAAGCAGCTATCTGATCTGTTGAGTATCAGAATTCTTTCAACTTTACCTTTAATGGTACTTCAGAGAAGGAACAAATAGCGGATCAATTAGAATTGCCATCTTACCTTTGCTAAGGCATTTGTCTTTATTTCTGTTTAATATTTAGTACAAGAAACAGTTCAGAAAGAACTGGTGACAAGCAAGAATGGATCCCTTAATTAATTGACAATGGGGATTGCTTTCAGCTATTGGAGATTATTGGAAATGACAGTAGAAAATAATGATAGACATGATCTTGGGGAGTGAATGGAGGGTCTAAAAATAAGGGATATGTCTTACCCCTTATTCCACCATCTGTCTCCCTTCCTATATAATTAAAAATAACCCCTACAGATTGGTGTGCAAAGATACAGATCTTTCTTGTTGTTTCAAAATTTCACTTTGATGGTTCTGCTTGGGGGAATGAATCAGCGGGTAGCTTATTTATAGCTCAGTCTGGACCTTGCTGTTGCCACAGATAGTTGGGGTAGGTTACAGCAATTTTGAATTTGATAGCAACTCCCAAGTCTAATTTTTCAGAACTATCCTAAAAACATTTAGGATTCTGCAGGACTGGAAGTTGACTAAGCAATTTACCAAAACTCAGCCTCTTCTAAGATTCTCTCCTGATGTTCTCATTGTAGAGAAAAAGTTCAACAAATTAGTTAAAGCAGCAGATACAGTATGTCTGTAGGCTTTACATAGTGCTCTTATAGGTCTATATATGCAATATATTCAATAATTGAATATATTTCATATATGTATATTGTAGAGAAAGTACCGTATTTTTCGCTCCCTAAGATGCTCCTGACCATAAGACGCATCTAGGTTTAGACGAGGAAAACAAGAAAAAAAAATCTGCCTTTGCCGCCCAGCATCCATCTGGTATTTATCTGGCTAGTGTCCTTGCAGCAAACAGCCTGCCTCCTCCGTGTCTGCTGCCTCCGCTGGGAAATGCTGATCAGCGGTTGGATCGGCCTCCCAGAATACCGCTGATCAGCTGTTACAGGCTGTGGAGATCACTGCCGCCGCCGGCCGCTGCTGTCTGTTGCCCATATTTGCTCCATAAGACGCACAGACATTTCCACCCGCTTTTGGGAGGAAAAAAAGTGTGTCTTATGGAGTGAAAAATATGGTAAATGAAAACTTCAGTTTTATAACCACAATTTCACAACGCAAAAAAATAATGTTTTTTCTTCATAAATTCTTTGGATATCTCAGGGTGGAGATTCTGTTAATTCCTAATGGCTCTTAAGGAGTCAGTTAAACCAAATAAAATAATGCTTAACATTCTCTTGTACTTGGAGCATTTCACAAGAATCCATTTGCATAACAGCATTATTCCATATGTAGTCAGAGGGAACCTGGAGGCTAAAAGAAATATAGAATGCTTATCCCAACTCCTTGTTTTGATTTATTTTAGAAATGGGATTTCAAATAAAGGTTTAAAAGGTTATTAAACTTCCATCTCTTGGGTAACGTGCTACATTAACTCTTGCTATCTATAGGTCACTATTAAAAAGGCAAGCTGTAGCAATTGAGCAACATTATCTGGAAGAACGTTCAACATAGTTTTGGGAAAAATCAGTATTCTGGAGTTCCTATCCTGGATTAATGAATGTCATGCATCTCGAATTGTTTAGCTAATCTTTAGCATAAATTACTGCTTGGGAGATAATTTATATTAGAATACCTGTAACCATTTAAAAACAGATTTCAATAACAGTTCTGTCTCTGCTGTATGTCATCCATCCATCCATTACATTGCCTTTAGATTTTTCTTGACATTAAAAATATTCCCATGGCCTAATTTAACTGTATTTGTTATGTTAGCAATTAATAGCTCCTCCTGCAAATCAGTGGAATCCATAATATTCACCAAACGGGAATAGAGAGGCATAAACCTAGTTAGAAGCACTTCTGCTTAGTATTCAGTTACTTTTAACAGAATTGGGTGTAATTAATTGGTTGGTTTATCTGGGCATTCAGCTTATGCACTACTTTTTTATTTCAATGCAAATTAGAATTCTGTTTAGGATTACTACTTTGAGTTGTTGTTAGACTGAGGTAATAATAATGTTGAATAGAAGTTACAACACTGTGGAGTATGTATTGCAGTATTGTTTTCTAAACATTATTTCATCAAAATTATTGACATGGATATTGCCATACCTATGCACTGCAAATGTTCAAATAAAAATAATTTGTGAAACACAATAATTGATCATCCAGAATAAATATTTGGCATTTAGAGTGATAGTATATTTGGGATCACATGCCAAAATCACATAATGCGTCTGTTCTTTTAGGATAATTATATTTTGTAACTATGTACAGTCAGTCAAATGGTAGACTTTATTGATATAACGCATCTTTAACAGTTCAGGTTGAATACATGTAACCAGTTCCCATCTTATAAGTGATAATTTGAGAATTCATATGCAATATTTTACATTAAAATGTTTAAAAACTAAAAACTTATTTTTAAAAAAATGAGAAACCAGGAGTCAGTTCTAGACATGAAAATTGACTGGGCGGCTTTGAGCCACTCACTCTCTCCTAGCCCAACAGTAGTGGGGTAACAGTGCTATTATTGTGGTGGAAATAGGAAGAAAGAGCATTATGTATATTCACTACCTTGAGTTTGTAAAAAATATTAAAGGTGAGATAAAAATATAATAAACAGGCTGCACAGCTTGTTCTCCAACATTTGGGGAAAAAAGATTTCTTATATAATTTAAGAAGTGTTCTATAGCACACAATGAAAATATGTAGAATAGAAAGAATTAATATTAAAAGCAGATGTTTCCTTCTACAAAGGAAGAAAATGAGAACTAGGAGAAGGAAAGGATGATTCTCTAGAGCAGCCTTTTAGTGGCACAGAGAATAATTGATTTTTAAACATAGTTAAAATTAGTTTGAGGTGGCATTTGACACAATATGGGGAGTCTTGACCAATGTCTAGAATTAAGATCATACATTGTGCTGGTCTTTAAGTAGATCAACATGTGATTGCATCTGATTTTACAATCTTTTTTGAGGTAATTATTAAGCGAATCCATGAGCATTTTTTGCCTGAAGTAGACATTAGTTCCCAGCGACAAATGTTATCAATTGTTATAAATTCTGTGGGGCATTTTAAATGACTGTAATTGCCTGTGTGTGTAGCATCAGAACTTTGAAGCCGGGTCATAAGCAGTCCTGGAAGAGTCCACTGTAACGGTCACTAAGCTATGGGTTGTTAAGTCAAGGACTACTGTACATGATTATATCTTAAAAATAATCAGTGAAACTCTTGCTTAGTTTCATGACAAAATTATCTGTTGCTACAGATGGTTCTGATTCCAGAGATAAACCAAAGCTCTATCGTTTGCAACTAAGTGTGACAGAAGTTGGTACAGAAAAATTTGATGACAACTCCATTCAGGTGAGCAATACGTTTTTGGGACAAGTAATTCCACAAGAGTTATGTTCAAGTTTCAGAGTATTAAAGAATTATGTTTGTAAGCCACATTTAGCATATTTGAACAAAAATATAATTTGTTCGCTACGATGGCAGTTGAGACCCCCAGACTTTTAGTCATGGGGGACTTTAATCTGCCATCGGTGGGCGAATCATCCGCGGTAGCTCGGGAGTTCATGGCTTCCATGACGGCCATGGACCTGACCCAATTAATTCAAGGCCCCACCCACGAGGGTGGACACACACCGGATCTTATCTTTGTCTCAGGCCAATGGAAGAGTGATCTGGGTACAGGGGATATAGTCATCACACCCTTGTCATGGTCAGACCACTCACTTCTCCGGCTCGACTTTCCAACCGCTACTCCCCACCGCGGGGAGGCGGAACCTGAGTCACCTATCTGGTTCCGCCCCAGGCGCCTGATGGACCCTGACAGGTTCCAGGCGGCACTTGGGCCACTTCCTGTACCCCTGACCCGCGCCCCGATGGAGGACCTCGTGGCCGCATGGAATACTGCGGCCGTGGGAGCCTTGGATCGGGTCGCGCCCTTGCGGCCTCTCTTGCGGCGGCGAGCCACCCTGGCTCCTTGGTTTACCGAGGAGCTAAGGGTGATGAAACGCCACAAGAGATGCCTAGAGAGAAAATGGAGGTCTACTCGATCTGAATCTGACCGGACACAGGTAAGAGCCCATTTACGGACTTACATTGTGGCGCTGAGAGTGGCCAAACGTCATCATTGTGCCACTCTCATAGCATCCGCAGAAAACCGCCCTGCCGCCCTGTTTAGGGTGACCCGCTCCCTCCTTCAACAGAGGGTGCGGGAAGCCCCACTACAGGGTAGAGCAGAGGAATTTGTGACTTTTCTGCAGGAGAAAATCGCTCAGATACAGACCGAGCTAGCCCCCATTGCTGGTCCAGTGGAGTGCCGCGAGGCGGATCTTGTTTGGGAGGAGTTTGACTCTGTTGCTTCCGATGATATGGACAGGTTACGTGGGCGACTGCGAGCCACCACATGTTTATTGGACCCGTGTCCCTCCTGGCTTGTACTGGCATCCTGGGAGGTGACACGAGGCTGGCTCCAAGAGGTTATCAACGCATCCTTGAGTGAGGGTTCCTTGCCTGCTTCCCTAAAAGAGGCTATGGTGAGGCCCCTCCTTAAGAAGCCCTCTTTGGATCCAGCTCTTTTAAACAACTACCGTCCAGTCTCCAACCTTCCCTTTTTGGCGAAGGTTGTTGAGAGTGTGGTGGCACAACAGTTTCCCCGTCACCTGGAGGAAGTTGATTATCTAGACCCGCGCCAGTCCGGCTTTCGGCCCGGGCATAGCACCGAGACGGCATTGGTCGCGTTGGTCGATGATCTCTGGAGGGCCAGAGATGGGGGTTGTTCCTCCATCCTGGTCCTATTAGACCTCTCGGCGGCTTTCGATACCATCGACCATGGTATCCTATTGCATCGGCTGGGGGGGTTGGGGGTGGGAGGCACCGTGTTACGGTGGTTCTCCTCCTACCTCTCTGGCCGATCGCAATTTGTGTTGGCAGGAGGGCAGAGGTCGACCTCGAGACCCCTCACATGTGGGGTGCCTCAGGGGTCGGTCCTCTCGCCTCTCCTGTTTAATGCATATATGAAGCCGCTGGGTGAGATCATCCGTGGTTTTGGGGTAGAGTACCACCTGTACGCTGATGACACCCAGCTGTACATATCTACCCCAAACCACCCCAACGATGCCGTAGCGGTGATGTGCCAGTGCCTGGAAGCCGTGCGGACCTGGATGGGAAGTAACGGACTCGGGCTCAACCCGACCAAGACCGAGTGGCTGTGGTTTCCGGCTGCCCGATTCAACCAGATGATTCCATCTCTGGCCATAGGGGGCGAACATCTTGCCCCTGTGGATGGGGCGCGCAACTTGGGTGTCCTCCTGGATACCCGGCTGTCCATGGAAGATCAAGTGACAGCCGTGGCCAGGAGGGCGTTTTACCAGGTCTGCCTGGTACGCCAGTTGCGCCCCCTATTGGATCGGGACGCCCTTTGCACAGTCACTCATGCTCTCGTGACATCCCGACTGGATTATTGCAACTCTCTCTACATGGGGCTCCCCTTGAGGTGCACACGGAGGCTTCAGTTGGTCCAGAACGCAGCCGCGCGAGCAATTATGGGCACCTCTAGGTTTGCCCACGTAACACCGCTCTTGCGCGAGCTGCACTGGCTACCTGTCGTCTTCCGGGTGCGCTTCAAGGTGTTAATTATCATCTTCAAAGCGCTCCATGGCTCGGGACCTAGTTATCTGCGGGATCGGATCCTGCCTCATACATCCTCACGGCCGATACGCTCCCACAGAGAGGGACTGCTCCGGGTGCCGTCCACTAGACTTTGTCAGCGGGCGACGCCCAGGGGAAGGGCCTTCTCTGTGGCGGGCCCAGCCCTCTGGAACGACCTTCCCCCCGATATTAGGACAACCACGGACCTCCGCTCCTTCCGCTTAAAATTAAAGACACACTTTTTTCGCCTGGCCGGCCTTGGGTAGTCTCTTTTTAGGTTAGGGGTTTTTAGGGGTAATTTTTAGTTTAGTATATGGGTTTTAGCGCAGGAATAATTTAATTTACTTTTAATTTTGTAGTTTGTATTCTGTACTTTGTTCTTTGTATTTTTAATTGCCTGTGCCCCGCCTCGAGTCCCCTTGGGGAGAGAGAGCGGGTTATAAAATTAAATTATTATTATTATTATTATTATAGTTGGGAGGCTAAAACATCTTTGTGACATGTGTAATGCCAAATTTCCAAGTGAGGCAGGGCATACGATGGGAACCCTTCTGTAACATTACAATGCTCAAAGGTCTATTGGAACATTAGAAGAAGATGTAAGAGTGATGCTGGAGAAAGGCAATTACATGCTAAATTCTTAATAACATAAATTTGAGCAGTATTTTAAAATGGTTCTCTGAAGCTATTGTCAAATCCTTGTCATAGCCATACACTATACTGATTTGAGTATATAGTTTTAGTAAAAGTAGGTACCTGAAGGAAAGTCCAATTTTAAGTTATAAACAACTGTATATTCAGTAGGTGGGAAAAGGGAAGACAATCTTAGAGACTGTTCAAGGGTAATACAGGTGTGTGTTCTGTCATTTTGAAATGAGCCATAAGGATCTTGGCTTTATGTTTTAACTTTCCTTGTATGGGAAGTTTTGATCATTCACTGGCTCAAGGTTTACTCAGCTTCCAAGGTTGGTAAAATGAGGACCCAGATTGTTGGGGCAATATGCTGATTCTGTAAACTGCTTAGAGAAGGCTGTAAAGCACTGTGAAGCAGCATATAAGTCCAAGTGCTATTGCTATTTGTAAAAAGCCCACCAAATAATAGTCTGCAAAAAAATATGGATTTGCAAATTAGCATTTATGTCTCTTGATCCATATTCTTGGTATTCAAATCTGATGGCACTTGTGATATATTTTAAATTCCATTCAGAAGTATTGGATTCCTAATGTGGCAAATGAATATTGAGAGGATAAAGGTCCTCAGAAACCTAAAGCACTGTCTTGTATTAGTTAATCATGGCTTAGATTAAATTTGAATAAATGCAAAATATAATTTTGTTTCTGTTTCATCAATGATTTCTAAAATACTTTTGTATCATTTTGTTCTGTGTTCATAGATTTTGTCAATTGTAGTTTCTGTCTTCATTAAAACATTTTACAATAATTACTTCTGAAAATAATTCACAACCACAGGAATAATAAAGGACACATTTAGGCAGGAATTATTGAGTGATAAAATTGTCAGTTCAACATATCTTAGTATAAATAAATAAAAGCATAAAATTGGTTGGAAACATACCATGGAACAGATTTCATTTCAACTTTGGAAACACTTCTTAGTAACAAAAGTTCTCAGTTTGCTTCAACAAGATAAAACATAATAAAAATAAATAATTATTTGATTTTTTTTAAAAATAAGTTTTACTGCTACATTTTAGTAGTAATAGGTACAAATTGTGGTATATTGAAATAGGCTACATATTAATACAATGTAACTTTCTACAATAAGAGCATTATTATTGCAAAGGAATTGATCTTTAATTGTTGAACCCGTTACAGTCTAACAACTCTGTTCTGCTTACATAATATTTGATTGATGATTGGTTATGTGCCATCAATTTGAAACAGTTTTTGGTTTAATAAGAGAAAATGGATGTCTCTTTGAAGTTATATAGATATTTGCATATTTATTATATTTATTTTTAAATCCTGGTTTGTTTTTATTTTTTTGCTTTTGATTTGATTATTTGTATCTTCAGTTATTTGGTCCAGGAATTCAATCACATCATTGTGACCTTACTAACATGGATGGAGTTGTTACAGTGACTCCCAGAAGCATTGATGCTGAAACCTACGTAGAAGGTCAACGGATCTCTGAGACCACTATGCTGCAAAGTGGTATGAAAGTTCAGTTTGGGACCTCTCATGTATTTAAATTTGTGGATCCCATTCAAGATCATATTCCTAAAGGACGTCTAGATGCAGGTCACATGGTCAAAAGTTCACGTCTCAAATCTGGGTAAATCCATAGTTTTTAAGAAGTAATCCCAAATTTAGAAAGTTATTTAAGATGGTGAAGGTATATCAATGTTTTATGTAATGTGCCAACTAATAATTATGTTAATCTGCTCACCAGTAATTGTTCTCCATTGTATGAACTCTTCTGCAATTCACACGTCTTCGTAAATAGAATAAATGTTAGGATTTTAATAATACTGTCAATTTATATGTTTATATTTTATCCTTCTTAGACTATTTAGGCAACTAATGACAACTAAAACAATATAAGATGATGCTATTAAAAGTTACAAAGAAAAGTTATAGAAGAGGGCAATGTAGTAATTAAAATGGAATTTATTTGGATACTGAAACTAATACCATCATAGAGGGGAGCTGAAGTAACTGAGGGAAAGAAAGTAACTGGTAGAAAGTCACCTACTTTCCAAGGTAGGGAGTTATATAAGCATACTCCAAAAAAGGCTATTTTCATCAACATAAGACTTACCCTGTTTATCATCTTTTGAGATTGATTGACACTTTGCCTATGTCTGATATTTCTGAAGTTCATCCTTGTCTAAGAAGGATACTTTTTTGCTATAAAGTTCAGTCATTCAATTAGAATACTATACTCGTGTTTAGATTCCAGTGTAGATCATATTCTAGGATGACAAAAGCTGTTTCAATCCTGTACCTGTACCTAAAGTCTACTCGGTCTGCTAATTTATTTTTATAAGAAATACTAACATAAACAAAAAGTATCAGTACCCTATATTATGATGAAATAAGTAAATATACATAAATTTAATGTATTTAAATACATTAACTGGAATTCTTGCAGGATCTTTTTACAATAATATGCAGTATTGAAATTCAGTTTATAACAATGGAAGAAAAGAATAATCTATTGACAATTGCTAATTAAGTATTTTAGATCTTTAAAAATAGCATCATAGCATTTATATCTTGAAATCAATAAATAATAATCACTGTTAGCAAATCCACTGGAAGTATGACTGTTAGTTTTTATTCAATCCATTTGAAAAAAAAAACCTGAAATAAATTCAGAGGTAAAGTATTTCATGGTATTCTATATTATCTAAAATCAGATTTCAGAATGAGAGATGCCACAATACTCTAGTTAAAACATTTTGTACAGTATTTCTGCATGTATCCAAGATTGACAGAATAACTGATCAATAAAATGTTCAGACTTGGAAAAAATAAAATAAAATAAAAGGTTGCCTACATATAAGTAGGTAGGAAGGACTTGAACACATTTCATGTTGTTTTAAGCTAGGATCAGCTCTGTTTGATCCAAAGATACTTTCAAAATGCCCAGGACATTTCACAAACTTGAAATGTGAAATTACATGCTCAAAATAGTTTGAACTGAAATGTGTACACCCCTTCTTAACACTTTCAGGTACTTTATACTTTTATGTGAATCAAATACACAGTGAATTTGCTAATGATAATTATTAAACAATTATGTAAGAACTGTTTTTATTATATATGCTTATGTTTATTGAATGTTCCTAATCATCTAGTTCTTGAATGTATATTGCCTTCTCAGAGGTGTACAAGAAACTACTTTTGATTTGGAAGGAGACATCCAAAGTGTAACAGGATTATCTTCCAGCAAGGTAACAGATTATTAGTCTGAATACCATGACTACTATCAGACTTTAACAGTTGGTAATTTAAATATATTTAAGAACACAGGAACATCTCAATATAACCATTCAGTTTTCTGTCTAGTGCCTTGAATGATTTAATGATTTATTTTTAAAGTTCAGGCAGTCCTTTTCACATTGATTTATCAAGTAACATTTTCATTGAATTTATGCAAAATATTGGGAAGAGATTTGTAGCAGCTCTACTATTGGAATGCCATATGGGAATGGGCAGGGCACCTTCAGAGGAAACATTTGCTTATTTGGTTTTAGAAAGACAATGATAGGTTTTCAGAAAGCATGTTCATTATTACTAGATTTAACTTGTGAGATTGTGAGGATTTTAAAGAAACTTGTGAGGATTCACACATGGTGTATGAAAGTAAGTTTAAATCCACTAAAATAACTTCTGGATATGTGTTGTATGGAGCAGAGCATCAATAGATTGGACTGTGACAGAATGTCAACTTCTAGCACAGCTGAACGAAGCATGGTGAAACCAATGATCAGAATAGAACAGCAAGATTATCACAAGCAGGATGGCAGGTACTAAAATATATATTTTTTAATCTTGTGACTAAAATTTACAGAACGTTATTTTTAAATTTAAAAAAACCCCACAATAGGCAAGTTTGAGAAGGAAGTTGTATGTACTTTTATAGAGAAAACCAATGCTTTGAAAGGTCTTCCCAAATAATAGGTTAAATCTTTTATTAAGATACTAGTGGTTTTTTAAATTTTATGTTACAGCCATTACAAACCATAGTGTGCCACAGGTTCTGTAGAGAACTTTTTCTTTACTTGTTACAATTTGTTCATACATACCTAACATTCTGGACAGTTCCCAACTGTTCTTGGATTTGAAACCATATGATGAAAGGGAAGCAAACGGCTTGTGTTCAGTTCTTAGTGGTGGAATCGTTGACTTGGGGCGGTTAAGGTTTTACTTCTTTGGATCACAACTAATTTCAAATCCCAAAGTGCTTTTCAAAAGGCAACTGGACTTCCTTGTTTTTTTCCTTGAAAATGTTTCACCTCTCATCCAAGAAGCTTCTTCAGTTACTATGGCTTTCCTAATTAAAAAAGCTTCTTAGATGAGAAGTGAAATGTTTTCAGGGAAAAAAGACAAGAAAGTCCTGTTGCCTTTTGAAAAACACCTTTGAGACAACCATGACCTAGATGATTGATCATCTCCATAAACAACTAATTTGAAACATTCCAGATATATTTGTTTTGTCACATGCTTGAAGCAACCTTTGGGCGGGGGGTAGCCTCCTTTTAAGCCATGCTAAATCTAGTATTATGTGAGAAATTATTTAAAACTGGCAAACACTATTCAGCATTTAATATTTCTGTAAATACTGCAATCTATTCACCTGCAGATTGTATTTCTGAAATCAGTCAAGGCAATAAATTAAAAAATGGACATAATCATATAATACCAGTATTTACTATTTTCAATGGCTCATAACTTATTACTTAGCCAAACTAAAAGTGCTGACTTAATCTCAAAACCTTCATATTTTGAGGTTCTTTCTCTTGTTTTCTACCCATACTATCTGAACCTTTACTTCTTGGTACTGCGGCATATTGAAATCTATCAGAAGATTACTCTTGAATGAGCTATCTGATCAACAGCTCTCCTTTATCTAACACTTTTATAATATGGTTTATAAACTGGCCTCTCATTTACTTCCTCCCCCCTGTTTATAAGTTTAAGTAACATGATCTAATTACAGTAGATGGCTAACTGTCTTGAACAATACATTGTGTGCTGTAATTGCATTAATAATGCAGACCTTCAGTTCAGGTAGGCTTGCTGTCTTTTCAGCAAATGTAACCTCATTGAATCTAATAGTAAGAGCAGGAAAGTAACAAGATATATTTCCCGCATTTTTGTATTTCATATTTATACAAAAAATGTATACAACCATAAAAAAAAAACCTTTGGAAAAATCTTTATCTCTTGAAAATGAAATTAATTTGTTCTCTTTAAACTGGATTTCTGAAGATCTGCTTTCTGCCTCTAGACTACAGGATGGTCCTGAATTGATACTACCTGCAAGCGTTGAATTCAGAGAAAACTGTAAGTATATATATTTGTTTAAAAAAATAATCAAGAGTAACAACTTTTATTACAAAATGTTTTATTTTGATAATATTGAAAATAGAAATTGACTGTCTACAGTAATGATATAAAAATAATCAGTGTTTAAATTCATGTCTGTAAGCAAATTTCTGATTCCATATGATGTGAGAGATAAAATCCAATTTAAAAGTATTGTTTGTCCTGAATTTTGTTAAGAGCCCCCAGTTATTCAAATCTGCTTTAGTTAACAAAAATGAACTTTCTAATTTAAGATAAGTCTACTGTGTTAAATATTTTAGAAAGCAGCAGCCCAAGAAAGAGGAAATGGATTAATCTGCAACCATTTTGCCAATTTTGCTAGCAGTGATCATGGGCATCAAATACTTGAGGCAAAGTGCATGGTTTTGACTATCTCATTAAGACAAAAATAACCCAAAATCCACGTATAAAATTAATCAGAAATGTTACTAAATTACTTGCCATGTTTTAGGTTAATGGTGAGAAAATTCATTTAAATTATTGGTATAGACATTATGTAGAGTTCTCTGATACAGATTTATGAAACTCCTTTTTGTATTTTGTTTTACTTGCCTGTTATTGCTCTTTACTATTTAATTTTCAGTAATTTAATCTTGTAAAAATATTTTGGTGTTAATGTGTGATTCATGAAAGTGATCCCAATAATTTAATGTGGGTTTTTTCCCTGAAGTGGTGTCTTACTATTGCTTTTTCAATTAAGTTAGTTTGTTCCTTTTTTGTTTTTGTTCTTCAGCTGAGGATGCTTTTTTGTCTGCCATCATCAATTACACTAATAGCTCAACAGTTCATTTTAAGCTATCGCCTACTTATGTTCTGTACATGACATGTCGGTATGTATTATCAAACCAGTACAGACCTGACATCAGTCCTGCTGAACGAACTCACAAAGTCATTGCAATAGTCAACAAGATGGTGAAAATGATGGAAGGAGTTATACAAGTGAGTTTCAGTCTAAGACCCTACTAAATGTTTTATATCCACAAAAAATACTGCTTTTACAGGATTGTTTTTACTAAGTTGCATTTATATTAGAGATCATAGGCACAGATTGTTTGGGATATCATAATGCCATTTGTAATTGTGTATGAAATAACTCTTGTTGTGACCAAACTGCAGTCAGATATTTCTATTGAACCTACAAAAATATTGAAAATGTTTTTAAAAGCAGTGATGCTTCTTGATATGGAATGATGAACAAGAGGTACAAACAATCTGTTATAGTGTTAATATCCGTATGTTTTATTGGTAGATATCTAAAATCTACCGGTATTTCAAATTATCTTCAAATTTTGTTTGAATTATCAATATTGGTTCAGTTTTATGAAATACGATGGTAATCATGTTACAGCCCTATCATATGTTGTGTTCTGTCTTTTTAACCAATTTCATTGTAATTTTATTACAATATTATTACAATGACAATAAAGATGATGATGATGATGATGATGATGATGATGATGATGATGATGATGATGATGATGATTATTATTATTATTATTATTATTATTATTATTATTATTATTATTATTATTATTATTATTATTATTGGAAGTTGCTGTGAATAAAACTCTGCAGATGTTTCTGCTGATGGCTGTGGGTGGGTAATTTCTTCAAAATGTGGGCTTGTGGTCATTTCTCCAGAAAAACTGCATTGAAAGTTGGTGAGAAGATGAAAAGATGAGGGTGGCAGCAGTTGGGAGGAGGTGAATTGTGAACTGTCCTTTTCTTCAGCAAGATTTCAATAAGATTACTTCTGTTTATGCAATGAACACTCTGGATCCAAACGATTACCCATCTATTCAGGGACAATAAATTATTATTGATAATAATTAGAATTAAATATGGCAAGCTTTTAAATATAAAGTGGTGCCATAACTTGAGCATCACTCAATTTTTATATTCTATGTCCAAATAATTCCATTTACATGAACAACATATTCCTAGTTATGCAGCCAATTTATTAAGTGTTTCAATTTTCATTTTCTTTTAAATTGTCCTGTTTCTGTCTTCACATGTCTCATGTTTCTTTAATGATGCTGTAGATTTGAAGTATGATTCTGCAAGGACTAATGTTCAAAAACTGTTTTATAGAAGCCAGGAGAACACTTGTCACAGTGGACTGCCAACTTATTTAGCAGGCTTAGCCGCATTGCCTCATACTCTTTGAGACAGGCATTGTGTGTATATGTGTGACTTTGAGTCAGTCTTTGACTTCTTGTGATTGCCTGAATTAGTTCCTATAGTCTTTTATGCATATTATTGCATAATAATCACCTATAATTATTGTTTTAAAATTTTTATTAAGAATTATAAAACTAATACAAGAAAATAATATAAAAAGTAAGAAAAAGAAACTCCTTCATTTATCCCCAGTAAGTATATTCAGATTAATAACTTATTTTATGACATACAACCAAGTAGGAAAACAAGTTATAGCACTAAGACCTTTTATAAAAAAAACCTGTAGTGGTCAAAAATGAAAAAAATCATGAATGTCACAAATATTTTTTTAAACAAAAATAAATTAAAAGAGCTTTACTATGAAGCAGAACCACTTGTAAAAGAAATCTACAAATGGGGCCTATTCAGTTTAGTCACTTAATTGGCATCATTTTTCATTAACCAAAAGACTACCATGTTTTCTCCGAAAATAAGACAGGTTCTTATTTTCTTTTGACCCCCCCCCCCAAAATAAGCACTTGGCCTTATTTTCGGGGAGATCTTATTATTTGTGAGGTGCAGGAGGTGGCGAGCAGGGTCATCTCATGGCTGCTGCTCTGTTGCAATATTTTTGGAGAGGGCTTATTATTTGGGGAGGTCTGTAATATTTTATTTTATGATTGGCTTGGTATGTAATTTTGTTTTTTAAAATTGTACCTACAATGATGTATTATGGATGACCCATTCCAGTATGAGTACAACAATCCCTATGGGGAGAGGGAGCGGTTTACAAATATTAAATATTATTATTATTATTATTAATCCTGCCCATTTCCTCTCATTTGTTTCTGAGAAAAAATATTGCTCCTTTTTTGCTTTCCATTTTCTTCTCTTCCCTTGCCTGGTTGAGACTTCTTTTGCCTAGGAAGGAAATTTTGTTTGTTGTCTAAGTTCTTACCCAACAAACAATGTTGTAGGGTGGATCAACTTGTTTTCCTTTCTTGCACAATTTCAGTTTCATTCTTTCCCCCCCAATGATTTGTATTGCTTGATAGGAGATTCTTTCAAACAGCAACAATGTGTGTGGTGTGTGAGCCTTGGCTGACCAGAGCCCACTTGGCCAGGAAGCTTGTCAGCTGAGACCAAGGTGGGCTGCTAAGCCACTGCTTCTCCTCTTCCTGCAGCACTTCTCATGGCTTATCCTGAATATTTGTGTGGTCTTAAAGTCTCTGATCTTGCTGTGAAGCATTGTTTCAGTGGTTTAGAAGTATTATTTGGAGACATAAAAATGACTTTCAGTGAGAAAAAATAAGTGAGACAATAGAGAAATAATACAAGAGTGATTTAGGAACTCCTAGATTCAAAGGCTAGAGAAACAAAAAGTATAAAGTTTTGAACAAATGCATTATTTTGTTTTGCGGAGGTTTTCTTTTCTTTTTTCTAACAATACTGTTACTAACTTATGATAGTATGGTGAAGAATTGCCAAGATAGACTTCACTGGCTTCCATGGACAGATTTAGACATTATTCCATGCAGGATTATACCATTGGTATTAATGCATATATATAGATTGGCTGGAGGAAAAATTGGACTTCCTCTAAAATGTTTCTCATATGTATATATCTATATCTATATCTTTTAATTTCTCAGTTATATCATGTTCCCCCAGTGAAATGTTTTAATGTGACTGAGCATAAGTCTTGTGCTTTCATATTTTAGTGTTTCATTTCTAAAATTGTCATGATTGTTCACAAGTTTCTTTCTTCTGTTTGATTTCCTTCGTTTTTCTCCAGGAGGTAGACCAGGTTGATCAGGTAGGATATATTGCTGGGAACTGATCCTAGCTATGTTGGCTTAGCTCAGTTTCTCATGCTGCTTCCATGTAAAATACAATATTTCTGCAGCTGGATTGAACATAACACTCATTCAGCAACTGGAACATGCAGTACTAAACTCCTTTTTTGACTGCACAGCCTATCAGCATTTCATAATTTCTGCTTAACGCACTTCAGTACAGAGATGTAATGACAAAAGTTCTTTTCCTTCCTTTTTTGTTTATTTTGTCTCTGGTTCTGTTCTTTGGATCTCATCTGAGGTTGCCTGGCCTAGCGTTTGTGGTCGGGAAAGGGTGAGATAGATCAGTACTTGATACTGCTTGGTGTCAAAGCCAGTGACTAGGCAGTATCTGGGTGACAGTGTGTATTAATGAATGTGTGCTCACACACATACAGATTACCAGATAATGCATACATCTATGCTTTCAGCATTTCATGACTACATGCTAAGTCCATTTCATTAACAGCATTTGGAAATTTTAATATTTTATCATTCAACTTGCAATTTAAAGCAGTTGTAACACGCACTATATATTATTTGCAGTTTCATATAAATTCTTTGCAAGTATCTGGTAACTGAGATACGTTTGTTTATTAGTTGGTACTGGTCTATCTAACAGAGCCTTTGACAGAATGAAAGCTGAAATACAGGATGAATTTATGTTGATGTTTACAGCCATTTTTCAATATTTGCAGAAACAGAAGAATATTGCTGGGGCACTTGCTTTTTGGATGGCAAATGCATCTGAGTTGCTAAACTTTATTAAGCAGGATCGAGACTTAAGCCGAATCACATTAGATGCGCAAGATGTTTTGGCACACCTAGTTCAGATGGCATTTAAGTAAGGAAAACTAATTTATGCTTGGGGATCCGTTTTAGTTTTTCTTAATGAGCAGTTGTTTATTCTGATTGAATTCTAAATCTGTTTGGAAACAAAGTAATATGTGTTTCTAAAAGTGTAAATGTTCTGATGTGTATTCTTTCTACTTTTTAAAATATTGTTTTTATATATATATAAAATTTCTCCGGCTCATCACCAGAGACCATCTGATCAGCTCAAAAACGTAACACACACACACACACACACACACACACACACACACACACACACACACACACACACTTTCGTAGATATATAATTGTTATATATCTATAATATATCTATAATTGTAAATAGTTGGTTTATTTATTGATCAGCTCATAAAACTAACACACACACACACACACACACACACATATATGCTGGTATTGCTGTCTTCGGTGTTTTTTTATTATTATTATTATTTATTATTATTATTATTATTGTTTAATTTTATATACCGCGTCCTCTCCCCTAGGGGACTCGGAGCGGTGCACAGGGAAAACTAAAACACATAAAATATATACATCAATAAATACAAAAGATAAAAATCAATTAAACTACTTATCCCTGTGCTAAAATACCCATTAAAACTAACAACCCTAAAAAACCCCAAGGAAGAGACTACCCTAGGCCGGCCAAGCAGAAAAAGTGTGTTTTTAATTTTTGACGGAAGGAGCGGAGGTCCGTAGTTGTTCTAATGTCGGGGGGAAGGTCGTTCCAGAGGGCTGGGCCCGCCACAGAGAAGGCCCTTCCCCTGGGCGTTGCCCGCTGACCAATAGGGGGCGCAACTGGCGTACCAGGCGAACCTGGTAAAACGCCCTCCTGGCCACGGCTGTCACTTGATCTTCCATGGACAGCCGGGTATCCAGGAGGACACCCAAGTTGCGCGCCCCATCCACAGGGGCAAGATGTTCGCCCCCTATGGTCAGCAATGGAGTCAGCTGATTGAATCGGGCGGCCGGAAACCACAGCCACTCGGTCTTGGTCGGGTTGAGCCTGAGTCTGTTACTTCCCATCCAGATCCGCACGACTTCCAGGCACTGGCACATCACCGCTACGGCATCGTTGGGGTGGTTTGGGGTAGATATATACAACTGCGTATCATCAGCGTATAGATGGTACTCTACCCCAAAACCACGGATGATCTCACCCAGCGGCTTCATATATGTGTTGAACAGGAGAGGCGAGAGGACCGACCCCTCGAGGGGTCTCGAGGTCGACCTCTGCTCTCCTGTCAACACAAATTGCGATCGACCAGAGAGGTAGGAGGAGAACCACCGTAAAACGGTGCCTCTCACCCCCAGCCCCCCCAGTCGATGCAATAGGATACCATGGTCGATGGTATCGAAAGCCGCTGAGAGGTCTAATAGGACCAGGATGGAGGAACAACCCCCATCTCTGGCCCTCCAGAGATCATCTACCAACGCGACCAATGCCGTCTCGGTGCTATGCCCGGGCCGAAAGCCGGACTGGCGCGGGTCTAGATAATCAACTTCCTCCAGGTGACGGGGAAACTGTTGTGCCACCACACTCTCTACAACCTTCGCCAAAAAGGGAAGGTTGGAGACGGGATGATAATTGGCTAATAAAGCTGGGTCCAAAGAGGGCTTCTTCAGGAGGGGCCTCACCATGGCCTCTTTAAGGGAGGCAGGCAAGAAACCCTCACTTAAGGAAGCGTTGACAACCTCTTGGAGCCAGCCTCGTGTCACCTCCCAGGATGCCAGTACAAGCCAGGAAGGACACGGGTCCAATAAACATGTGGTGGCTCGCAGTCGCCCACGTAACCTGTCCATATCCTCGGAAGTAACAGAGTCAAACTCCTCCCAACCAAGATCCGCCTCGTGCAATCCCACTGGGCCATCAATGGAGACTAACTCATTCTGGATCTGAGCGATTTTCTCCTGCAGATAAATCACAAATTCCTCTGCTCTACCCTGTAATGGGGCTTCCCGCACCCTCTGTTGAAGAAGGGAACGGGTCACCCTAAACAGGGCGGCAGGGCGGTTATCTGCGGATGCTATGAGAGTGGCACAATGATGGCGTTTGGCCACTCTCAGCGCCACAATGTAAGTCCGTAACATGTGTGCGTTACGTTTTTCCCGTGTAAAACACCTGAAGACAGCAATACCAGCATACCTACACCCGTATGTGTGTGTGTGTGTGTGTGTTAGATTTTTAAGTGATGATTTAATAATTAAGAGACCAGGATGGATCCATTTCGGGCTCCTTAGCCCTCTTCAGCTGGCCATACTTCTTTAGCCCTCTTCAGCTGGCCATACTAATTATTAAATCATCCCTTAAAAATCTAACACATATCTAAAAAGACAGCAGCAATCTTAATAGGTCTCTGTCTGGATGATCTCTAGGTTGAGTCGAAGGGCAGAGAAGGATGACAAGTTTGTCTCCTCCCTTAAAATGGGCCTAAAAATAACAGGAGCTGTAAAATATTCGCTCATCAATAGAGTCCTGTAAAAGGATGATGTAATCAGGGAAGCTGGTTAGCTCAAGGCATAGAGAGGCCTGCCTCGAGTGCTGGAGAGCACCAGTTCAAATCCCTGTAGGGAAGTATGGCCAGCTGAAGAGGGCTAAGGAGCCCAAAATGGATCCATCCTGGTCTCTTAATTAATTATTAAATCATCCCTTAGAAATCTAACACATATCTAAAAAGACAGCAGCAATCTTAATAGGTCTCTGTCTGGATGATCTCTACTATATATATGTATGTATGTATGTATGTATGTATGTTACTTTTATGAGCTGATCAATAAATAAATCAAAGACTAGGATAGATCTATTTGGAGCTTTTTAGCTCTCATCAGCTAGTCATACTCTTACTGGGATTCAAACCTCTGTGTGTGTGTGTGTGTGTGTGTGTGTGTGTATACTTTGTTCCACAACACCCTGTTAGGCCCCAATTAAGGGAGGAGACATACTGTTTCCTTTTCTGCCTTTCGGCTCATCAACAGAGACCATCTAGACAGAAAGCCATGAGTTCCGTTGTGTAATTTTTTAATGTGTGTGTTACGTTTTTGAGCTGATCAATAAATCAATATTTATTGATCAGCTCAAAAATGTAACACACACACACACACACATATATATATGACAGTTAGTACATTTATTCTGAAAAACTATAAATTAGTTCTGTGGTTATAAAAGAAACATTCAGTATGGCGCTCTAAGGAGTATTAAGGAATATTGGATTAGCACTGCATTTTAAAATTAAGATAGCTCCCTGCCAAAAGACAACCTGAAATTTAAGATACCTTCCCATCTCCCAAAAATAAAAATCAGAAAACATGTTAAATATATGAAATTCCTATACACTGTCCACCTTTCCTAACTTGTTAAGTAGGGAAACCAATCAGTGATTCCTCCCACAAAAATAGTAGTGCCATAAAATAATTCATTTGAGATACTGGTTAACGTTTTATAAGGTTGTGATGGCCAAATTTTAATATTTTAATTCAATTTTAGTGCCAGAATATTTCTTGGAAATAATATAGCAGATATCTCACAACTTGTGAATATGTATGTGTGTGTGTATATGTAGGCTACACATGCACGCACACATGCACACACTTTATAGAACGACCACGGACCTCCGCTCCTTCCACCAGAAACTCAAAACCCACCTGTTTCAACTAGCCGGCCTGGGCTAATTCCATGCTTCCCGCCTCAGTTTGTAATTTTAAATTATGTGATTAGGTTTTAAGGTTAAGTTTTTAATTTTTATAAATTTGTACAGGGGATTATTTAATTCAATTTTAGTTTATATGTAATGTTGATGTCACTTTTTAATTTTTACCTGTACACCGCCCCGAGTCCCTTCGGGGAGAGGGGGCGGTCTAGAAATCAAATCAAATCAAATATATGTATGTACTGATGTACGTATATGTAGGCTACTAGTATACTTGTTTGAAAATAAACATCCAAAACAATGGGGCTTATTTTTGAGTGGTACATAAAGGGAACATCTGGGAGATCTACATTTTCTGTGTTTGTAATGAAATTATTTTTCATAGTGCTACAAGCTTGAATTTATTTGCCTATTATTCACTAGTTTCACACAATTTACTTTTTTAGATACTTGGTCCATTGTCTTCAGTCAGAACTTAATAATTACATGCCTGCATTCCTTGATGATCCAGAAGAGAATAATCCTCAAAGACCTAAAATAGGTGAGAATATTTTAAGTTATATTAATTACAATGTATGTTATATTAACAAGACTGTGATAGCATAACAAGCATATGTTAGGAACCCCTGCTGAGTATATGCACGCGCAATAAGAAATATTTTATTTACCTATAAATAAAGACATTTATTTATTTAAGGAACTTGGTCACCTACTGAAAACCAAGTTATCCATTACATTATTATTTGTGTGATATTAGAATGTACTTGTTAATGTAAATACATACACTTACCTGTGGAGGTGTAAATGAATATTATAATTATGCTCTAATAGAGTCTTACAGTAAAGTCATATGTAATTTCATTGTAGAGAAAATAAACTTTATATAAACCTCAATGGTTTATATTATTTTACTGAAACTAATAGTGGAATACTAAAATACTGTTGAGTAGGATTTAGATGGTAGCATTATTAAAAAAAGGTGTAAAGTTTAGAAGAACCTCAGCTAAAGTTTGACGAGATGGAATGCCCAAAAGTAGAGTTTGTGGCCTTTAATTTATTATAGATTGTAGTTGCAAATAAGAAAAAGACTGTTGCCCCCATGTTTATATACTGTTTATGTTACAACTAAGGTAACCAATTTGGCGGCTTGCCAGTAAAACAATGGTAATAGCCAACTGCTTGTTTTTGTTTCTGAGAGTCAGAGAGGGGGGGGGGGGGGCAGGGAAAAAGGAAAGGATTAAAATAATAAAAAAACTTATTTTTATCCATATCAGTATATGTGGATTAATTATATATTACATTAATATTAAACGTTTATAATGTGATATATTATAAAGTAATATAAGGTGTTCATTGTAATAAAGATTTCCATTTAGACTTTAGCTTTTGATATTAACATAGATGCACAGTTCAATTTAGAATTTATTGCTGAGTAAAATGTCATGCGCAACTTTTTTCTTGTAGATGAAGTCTTACATACATTAACTGGAGCCATGTCCCTGTTGCGACGATGTAGAGTGAATGCCGCACTGACAATACAGCTCTTCTCCCAGCTATTTCATTTTATCAACATGTGGCTTTTTAACAGATTGGTTACTGATCCAGATTCAGGACTGTGTTCACATTATTGGGGAGCTATTATTCGTCAACAGTTGGGTCATATAGAAGCCTGGGCAGAAAAACAAGGCTTGGAGCTGGCTGCCGATTGTCATCTCAGTCGAATAGTACAAGTAGGTATTTGAGTATATTAGAAAAAAATAAATTCACAGTCTTGAGGCATCTATATTGAGTTGTATAAGACAGTATTTAATACATTTTAATAAACAGCTTTAGGAAATTAGGAAATCACCATATTTTTTGTTCAGTTGTCATATTATTGACCCAGTTTCTGTACCATAATCTCTGGTGCTTTTGTTGAAAATTCTAAATTGGATGGGAATGCTTAAGCACTATTTAATTGTGGATCTAATTCTTATGAGTAGATTTCGGAATGTGCTATTTAATGTTCAGTCTATATAGTATATGGGATTCCATAGTGTTTGGTTTTTGCTTGATGCTTGCCTTTGTATATTCAGAACTGTTGGGACAGTTTGTCTAAGTGTGGCTGGTTTTTCTGTGCAGTTTTAAAAGGCTGCCCTGAAAAGTTGATAAATCTAGTAAATTTCATAATGTTACTAATTTTTGGTTCTTCTAGGCTAGACAGTTTTACGCCTTGGATTGTACTTTATATTCTGTTCTATACTATATTTCCATTTTATTATGGAAAAGCTATGCTGATTCTAAATTGGTGTTCAAATTATTTTGTAATATTATTTTATAATTAATACTATATTTTAGAAGAATTCATGCCTTAGGGAGGGAGTTGGACTAGAAAACCTCTAAGGTCCCTTCCAGCCCTGTGATTCTATGATTCTATTTTTACTACAGAGTTCTGTGGCTCTGTATACAAACAGCATGAAACAATTTCTGATAAAGCTCCTTCTTTCTTTCTGCACCTGTCACTTTTAAGTTATGGATGGAAGTTTATGGGTGCATTGTTTTTCTTCTTTTTCTTCCCAAATTGAGCTTTCTTGATATTTTTCTGTTATTGCAGAAATTTGCATCAAAGCTTTTCTGAATGGCTAGAATTTTTGAACAATATAACCAAATCCTGTTAGCTTCTTACACATGCACAGTTTGGAGATAAAATAGTTTCCTTGCTTGTACTCTAGTATCAAAATATGGCAGCTATCTGATACCTTACTGACACAGAGGTAGAAACCATTATAATCTAGGCAGGAAAATTTCGTTTGTTTCTTGATGGTCAGAACTCAAAGAAAGACACATTCTTGGTCGTTGCTAAACTGAATGTTTTGACACTCGCTTCATATTTCTGTGAAGGATGTGGGAACTTTTGATAAAGGAAAATAAAAAGATCTTGCTATTTAGCAAAGGGAAATCATGTAGCACAATTTTCAATGTAAATGCACGTGAATACAATATTAGTGCATAGTCACTTTGAAAACCCTTTCCTGTTGCGTCCTTCTTCTGGCAACCAGATAGGCAAATGGTAATTTCAAATTCTATTTATTGTTCCATATATCTTTAATATATGGTAAGATGGTATGCTGTACAGCCAAGTGCCAGCCACAAACATGCTTAGTTTTAAAAATGTATCTTGACTTTGTGGCCCTCATAAATGATGAGATCTATCCCTTTTGGGTGTTTTATTTTATTGATTATTTATTTAAATGCTTGTTTATTACATTCATATTTACATCCATATTTTGTGAACCACTTTTATTAACTAGCCTTTGGAAGAAAAAATATTTTTTTAAAGCATAAATGTGAACTATGTGCAAAGTTGGAGTTACTTGGTTTATAAGAATTTCCTTAAAACAATTTTCAATATAAATTTGCCTGGAAACTTTCCATAGAAATATGGTGATACACTATTTGAATTTAGCTTGAAATGAATATACAGTGTACGTCTTGCAGTTCATTCCTAAACAAACCCAAATCGTGAGGAACAAACAAAATTCCAGCATTTTTGGTGATGAGGTTTGTAATGTGTAATGTTAAACCAATCCATGACAAGACAAAATCAAGCTACATTTTAAGTTTGTCCAGTGATTATGGTATGCTGACTGATTGAAGAAAAAAATGAGACAAAACATATTCCAAAATGCACTGTTTCAATATTTTCTTGATGAACCTAAGTAGTACTAAATCAAAAGCATTTATCTATGTTACAGTGCTCGCTGCTATGTATGTTAATAGCAAAGTGGATCTACTTATAATCATCTTTCTCCCCCCCCCCCCCCAGGCAACTACATTACTTACTATGGATAAGTATTCTCCTGAAGACATTCCTAATATTAATAGTACCTGTTTTAAACTCAATTCTTTACAACTGCATGCATTGCTACAAAACTATCACTGTGCCCCAGATGAGCCATTTATCCCACCAGTAAGTTAATCTTATTTTTAAATTTGAGGTGGGTGGGTGATTGATGATTAATATACGTTTATGTAATACAGTGGAAATTATATGGCAGTGAATAAAACTTTTTTATTTAAGGAAGCTAATATTAATGTTGAAAACATAGTTTTTAATTAGTGGAGTTTTTTATTGTGTGCATGGTACTTTTCACAAAGAATATATAGGTAGGTCTCACCTACTGCAATTGGGTTTGGCAATTCTGTCACTAAGTGGTGCGGATGTTAAATGAAATGTCATGAGATGTCACTGACTTAAAATATCAATTCCAGCTGCTGTCATTAAGCCAATCACCATGGGTCATTAAGTGCACTGTCATCTGATCACAAGTTGTGACTTCCTGCTGGCTTCCCCACAGACTTTGTTGGGAGATGGCTGTGAAGGTCACAAATGGTAATTGTGCGATTGAAGGATGCTGCAAACATTGTAAATGTGGATTGCTTGCCAATTGTCCAAATAGCAATCACGTGACCTCAGGAATGCTACAGTGTCCACAACATTCAAGTCATAAGGGCAATTCATAAGTCTACCTTTTTACTGTTGTAGCTTTGAACAAGCACTAAACAGGCGGTCAGTTAATGAAGACTACCTGTAAAATAAATCTAAATGCTTGTCTCTGAATTATGTATTCACCATGGTACATTTAACAAGGTCAGAAACCTTTTAAATATGTGCAAAATTACAGCCATTTGGGGAGATGTTCCAGAGCAACTGTTAAATCCAACTTGAATGTGTATTTTGTGCTAAGTAAAGACTTATCCATAGTTATGTTATTTATTATTCTAATTCTGCTAGCTTTTGTTGATTAGATAGTTATTCTCTGTTCAGAAGATCTTATGGTTCTCAGATTTGTGATTTTATCTCTTATATAATAATCCAATGAATATATTTTGGCTTGTATTTCCTGTTGTTTGAAGTTGCAATGGCATTGCACAAATTGAATAAACTGATCACAAAGTCCTCAAAGTTAAAGCCATTGCCACACCCCTGTGGTCACAGGATTACTGTCAGAAGATGCGTGGGGTCCTCATTGGACAACAGTTCTGGTATAACAACTGCAGCCAGGACTACTGGAATTGCCGTTACTAAGTTATACAGTGACCTGATATTTTGCCTAACAACTGCTTTAATAACAATGAAAATTTTGATTCCAAGGGTCATTAAGCAAAGGCTATCTGTATTTAGCTTATCCGTTTCCTTGAACAATCATTGGAACAGTGATTATAGCCTAAATGTTTTCTTCCTGATATTTAATATTCCTTAAATACATCTTATCAAATGAATTCTTCTTCTTAACCAAACAATGAATATCTGCATTGGTCTCTGAATCAATTAATAATATGATTAACTCCAGACAGCAAAAATGTAGAATTCCCTTGCCTTGATTTCCATGTATAATGCTGCATATTTTTCCTCTTTCCACCAGGAATTAATAGAAAATGTGGTAGCAGTTGCAGAAAATACTGCTGATGAACTAGCTCGCAGTGATGGTAGAGAAGTACAGTTAGAAGAGGACCCTGATCTTCAGCTTCCTTTTCTTCTCCCAGAAGATGGTTACTCATGTGATGTTGTCCGAAACATTCCAAATGGATTACAGGAATTTTTAGATCCACTCTGCCAAAGAGGTTAGCTTTTTTTAAAGCTTGCATTTATGTAGAAAGTACATGTCAGCCCTCCCAGGTAAACCAGACAGGTAACATGGCTAGATGAGAGTTAAATCTACTTTATTTAAAAGCTACACTAACAGAACCTTGCTAGTCTGAAGCTACAAACTTTCCACCATCACTTTTAACATTCTGATCAGTTAGGACAGGTTCTTCCTAAGTTTCTTTCCCTGACCATTAAACAATTGCAGGATTATTTCCCTCTTGTCTGAATGTTTCCTAGGTAGCATCTCTTTATTTCATCCCTATCAGTCATCCACACATTCCATTATCCAATCTGTTTTAGTGCAATGATTGTTTTATATCATTTTGAGGCCCATCTTTATACAGTTTTAGTTTCTTGTGCTACTTAATGCCCACAATGAAGTAATTTATTTATACTTTTAGTTTCTGTTTTGTTCAGTATTCTTATTACGCTGTTGTACACCACCCAGAATCTATAGTTTGGTATAGGTTATAATAACTGCAATTTAAATAAATGTATTTACCAAATTGATGCCCAATATTTTTTTAGTAATGAATTCTTTATGCAGTAAGTTTTTGGAGGTCTCTCTAGTGTTCTAATTAATTTATTTGAGCATAAAGAAAATTTTTGTTATCCATTAACATTTTCATTTAGCTTTTTGCAGGTTAACGCCTCATCCACGCTCACCAGGAACTTGGACAATATATTTTGAAGGTGCAGATTATGAGAGCCATCTGTTACAAGACAATGCAGATTTGGCAAGTATTCATATTACAAGAAAGACAACAGAAATAGATACATTAAACTATGCAATGAAATATGACATTTGTGAAAATATTTAAAACTTAGAATGTAGGATTCCCCAACTTTTTCTTTTGGTAGAAAAAAAAGCATTCCCCTAATAAGTCATTGTTTCTTTTTTATTACCCTTTTTAAAAAAAATCAAAAGTATTTCTCAGGAAGTGTTCTAGCCGATTCTCAATGTTTTCTCTTTATTTTGTTTCATCAGGCTCAGCCACTGAGGAAAGAACCTGAAATAATTACTGTAACACTAAAGAAACAAAACGGGATGGGACTAAGCATAGTTGCTGCTAAGGTACTAAATGATTTATTGATATGAAACTTATTATTTGAAGTAATAACAATAGATCGTGTGTAGCTTAATATGAATAAATATTGGAAGCATTCATAGAGTAACAGAAAGTTTAAAAAACTTGTTTGATTAGTTTTTTTTTTAGTTTTCCCTTATGCTGGTATAGTAACTATTTCATTTTTGGGGGCAGCTGCTCTTTCTCTAGAGATGAGGCATAAGAGGTGTCTCTATTTAATAAGGAGGCTGGTTGGTATGGGAGCAGGTGGTGATGTCCATCATGATATTTCTTGCTTTTTAAAGATAAGAGGCAATGCAATCTACCTAGATTTTTCTATTGGAACTAACTGAAATCTGCTAGTATGAGAGAAACAGGGCATTTCCCATAATGGAAAAAATGTGCCATATATTGTATGGCATATTTTTTTCCACATGAAAATAGCCTTTCTTAATCCTGAGATGCTTGCAGACCAACTTGTTCTTTACCTCACAGATGACTAAGGGTAGAATCTCAAAAGCTGAAAATCAGTTAAAGATGCAAAATGGCTGTTCAGGTGAATGGGCACATACTTAGGCTTTCCAAGATTCCATGTGTCTAAGTTCAACACAACAGGATTGTTTGGACACTTGGTTCAGATCAGCACTTTTCTCACAAACACATATATGTTTTATCTTTCTTCTTTCCACTGCCCCTAGCTTTTGAATTAAGAGACAGCTTTTGTTGATGTCACAGCTAGAAGTTGAAATCCTGGTCAATTTAGCTAAAATATGGATGGTTATAGATTAGAAATTCCCCCCACCCCAAATAAAATAAAATCAGGAAGAATATAACAACAAACTTGTTACATATTGTTGTCAAGAAAACCACATAAATGTGTTCATGAAATCATCAGGTTGTATTCAGTTTATTAGAGGCTTTACTTTTAAAGTATCTCATTGGCTATACATTTATATTCTCCAAGCAAGAAAAGCTTACTTATTGATTTTCAAGTTTGTAGCAACCTAAGTGTAATCTAAAGTAAATTCTTGACTCAACAGTTTTCACCCAGCAGATGGTGCACTGCTCCAGTATTGAAAAATACTAAATTCATGAAACAAAAAATAAAGCAGACCCTAATGCAATGTGCTGTTTGAAACTTCATGTTTTTAGATTATTCTGTAAATATATTTTTATTTATGGAACCATATCCTAAGTTTTATATATACCATGTTTAGCTCCCAGAGAAAAGATTGCATATAAATCTAACAAGGAATGAAATACATAAATAGCAAATGAACAAATGAAATTTCTTGTTATTGATTTTTAAGGAAGAGTTCGCATGGATGTTGGTCTGATATTTATTTCTCTTAAACAGTATGTAAATAATTTCTAAATATTATTCTGGCAGTAATATTGCATCACTGAAATGAATTTGCTGTTTTTTGTCTCAAAAACTATTGATTCACTGAACGCTTTGCATTAAGATGCAAACAGAACACATTGCAAGGTTATCTCGTGACTTGTAGGAGTGTTTGGTTTTGAAGAGTTCCTAGTATAATTTATTAAAAAGTGAACATTTTCTTTTTGAAGCAAGAGAAAAATTAGCCTGTAGAATGAGGCAATGAAACATATATTATAAGTTTAATATATTATTCTGTTCTAGGCTCCCTAAAATTTCTATTAATCTGATCACATAGATTAATTTTTGTTTATTTATCAAGAAGCAGGTGGGAAAGTATCAACAGGGAGCCAGGACTGTTTTTCTCTTGTAGCCAAAATTCCTCTAGTAGAGAATTAAAACTTAGTTAAAGTAACCTTAATAGACGAGAAGTACATTTTTATTTTAAAATTTTAATAGGATTAATGTATAATCATTTTAAGTATTTTAAATGCCTCTTAAATGTTCTGTAATAAAGAGTTGATAAATATCAGACTTTCTGCTAAAGAGATGGTACTTTTAGGTGTTATTATCTAAAATTAAAGAAGAAAATTGCAAAGGGATGTCATTGGTCTTCATATATTCTGTAATGGCATTTTAGCAATTGAGAAATATCTGGCAATTTGAAATTGTTGACTTCGTGCCTTGTCATTGACTAACCAAATGCAAATTGTTGTCTGCTCTTTAAAACTAATTTCTGAACTAACCAAATTTTAAATCAATTCAATCACTACATCACTTTCATGTTTGGAATAGTGAGATTCCACTGACTTCACTGCTAAAGAAGACTATACTTCAAATTCATAATATGCCTGAAATAATAACTACAATACCCAATCACTTTTTAGTTAATAGGGGATTAACTAAAGCTGTCATTAACGGTAAATGACAAGGATGTGGTGTTGGATCAAACGTCTAAAAGGCCAGCTATGTTTCTGTTAGCATATTTGGCATTCTATATGAGTATAGCCATTCTGAGCTGAAGGGCAATAGTTATAATTCCAGTATGTTCTGAGTGATTTCCTACTGTTGCTGTGATGATTTCCAGCGACAAACTAGATGCTGACACATAGATGGTTGCTTACCCATAATAGTACCAAGAAGCACACATTGGGTGACAGAAATTTTCTTATTTGGGGTTCAGGGATGATAATGTTCTGAGAATGAGGGCAAAATTTAGTAGTATTATGTCTAAAATATGTTTTGATGTTAAATGCTGCTTAACTTCCAACCACACTATGGTTACATTTTATGAAATCCAGATGACTTCGAAGCAGTATGTGCATGCAGTTTACTTTAGAAATATATCACTTGGGGGAGGAGGGAGGGAGGGGAGGAGCTAGCATTTGATTTCTTCAAATCTAAGAGCCAGCACTTTACTTCCTGTTTAATTTGGATTTTCTATATCTTGTACAATAGAGTGATTGATTTTTTTCCAAGCAGTATCTTTTTAATAAAGCTTTTAAATGAAAATCAGAGTAGCAAAGCTGTGTATGAGTTGGACTATTATATCGATCGTAGCTAGTGTTGATAGATGTTATGCAGCATCAGTTCCTGGCCAAATTATCCTGCTGGGTGTTTTGGAAAATCTAGCAGACTGAAAGTTGTGGTTAAAGTCTAAGAAACAAGTGAGGAGTTATATTTTCTGGAGTTACAATGTGGTTTTCAGTCGTTGGACGAACAGAATCCTTGGTAAGTCACTACAGGGAAAGTTTCCCTATAAACTTATAGTTTTAATGTTCCTCCTAATCTTCCATTTAATCGAAAATTGTTTGGCAAATGAATTTGGAGCGCTGCTTTTATAACATTACTATCTATTTGAAGCTATGGCATTAAAAAAGCAACTGAATTGTACATAAAACTTGTTCCTATTTGATATTAAATGAAAAGTACAGTGGCAGGGTTTAATTTCTGTAATTTGTAAGTAACAATTATTGTATTAAGTGTTGAAAAACCAGGTCTAATTTAAGCACTTTTCAGTTTAAATCAGTTTAAATGATTGAAATTATAAAGAAAAGCAGGGGAGAAATTCAGTGGGAAACTTGAAAATTATTTTATATTAATAATCTTTAAAAGGCTTAACCTTATCTATGCTATATGTGTGTGAGTGTGTGCAGATGTGTATTTTTATGTATGGAACAGTATAACTAGGAAACAGCATAATGTTAGGCATGCTTATTTGTACGTATGTATACCCACAAACCCTATTTTTATTCCAATTCATAAAAAAGATGCAATTGCACTTCTTCTAAACCTTCCCTCTTTTTAAAGTGCTTGATCACATCTGATTTTTTTTAATCCTGAGATTTGTCTTCACTTTTCCTTTCAGCTTGTCTTACTTAAAATTTTCAGTTAATATTACATTCTGTTTAGTAGTCTCTCTGAAATAATATATAGAAGCTGGAAATTAGTATTTAATCACTCATTTTTTTATCTCAGATAAGTGACCATTGTGCACACACTTGGGGAAAGCAGATAAATTCATTAGATAAAAATAAGGCTTTCCTCAAAATTTGTAACACAACCACTCACCAGAGGGAGGAGGCAGGCCATTTTCACTGGAATTGCTTCCTCTACTTCCTTGCATCATCTAAAAACTACTTCGATTGTACAGATTATTAGGAGGAAATAGGAAATTAATAAAATGACATCCAATAGAAGAATATTTACCATTTATAAGGAGCTATTATGAATCTTCATATTTTATTATGTTTTGGGGTACATAAGGCCTTATAAAAGTAGTGGAATTATATCTTTTTCTATTTAGCTCTGCAGGGAGCAATTTTTAAAAATCCTTTGAACTGGTTTCTTTGCCACTTGAATTGCTGAGTGTTCATGAAAATATTTTTTTTTTCATTGTAATATTAAAACATTCCTCTGGCTATTAGCCTACAAGCTACTTGGAATTCATCTCAAATGTTATACATCCGATTTCTACTCTGGTCACTCCACTGCAACTGAGTAAATCAAAGTTTACCTTGCAGTATTTCCAATGAAAGGGATATGGCTGTTACATGCTAAACTTGTGCAGTATTGTACTTCAGATTTGATGACACAAAACATTTTGCAGCATGCAGTGGTGCTCGTGTACTTGCCTTATCAGCAACTCTTTAAACTACTGTGAGCTTTACCAGGATTGTTGTGATGCACCACTCTTCAAATATAAAAAGCTACCTATTTCTAATGAAGTACTACAGAGATATTCTTCACTAATCTTCAATGCTGGAGGGAACTATTTTCCCCTTAAATGCTTATTAAATACAGAGTGTTGTGTAATTCTGCAAAATCATTTTTTGATTGTACTCACTTGAAATGTCAAAATGTTTAAGGGAAGCAGAATCATATTTTTATTGAACATTATTTTAAATGAAATGAGAATCTACAAATCATGATGGGAATTGATATATTCGGAAACCTTTAACGATATATTAATCTAGTGGCTGTAAGAAATTTATCTGTGAAAATGGTCAACCCATTCATCATCAGAGTTGGTTCAGGTGATTTACCTGATCCCTTTCTTCTCTACCATTGCACATGTGTCTTTCACCAAGCTATATACTCAGAGGAAAAAAACAATCATCACAGACAACATATACCATTTTTAGACTAAATGCATTCAGAGTTTTTTACTTAGGAACATTGTTGGAAACGTACCGTATTTTTCGGAGTATAAGACGCACCGGGATATAAGACGCACCAAGGTTTTGAACAGGCAAATTACAAAAAAAGGAGGTATGTAGATAGAGGGATAGAGAGGGAGAGAAAGAAAGAGAAATACAGTAGGTAGGTAGGTAGATAAAGGGATAGAGAGAGAGAGAAATAGAGAGAAATACAGTAGGTAGGTAGGGAGAGAGAGAGAGTAGGTAGGTAGTTAAAGGAATAGAGAGAGAGAGAGAGAAATAGAGAGAAATACAGTAGGTAGGTAGGGAGAGAGAGTAGGTAGGTAGTTAAAGGAATAGAGAGAGAAATAGAGAAAGAAATACAGTAGGTATGTAGGGAGAGAGATAGAATGTGTGTAGGTAGGTAGAAGAATAGAGGTAGAAGGATAGAGAGAAATAGAAAGAGAGAGAAATACAGTAGGTAGGTAGGCAGAGTGTGTGTGTGTGTAGGTAGGTAGGTAGGTAAAGGGGGAGAGAAAGAGAAATACAGTAGGTAGGAAGAGAGAGAGTGTGTGTAGGTAGGGAGAGAGAGTGTTTGTAGGTAGGTAGGTAGGTAGATAAAGGAATAGAGAGAGAGAGAGAGAGAATGGAGAGAGATACAGTAGGTAAGTAGGGAGAGAGATATAATGTATGTAGGTAGATAGGTAGAAGGATAGAGGTAGAAGGATAGAGAAATACAGTAGATAGGTAGGGAGAGAGTGTGTGTAGGTAGGTAGGTAGAAGGGGGGAGAGAGAGAGAAATACAGTAGTTAGGGAGAGAGGGAGAGAGAGAGTGTGTGTAGGTAGGAAGATAGAAGGATAGAGAGAGAGAGAAATACAGTAGGGAGGGAGAGAGAGAGAGTAGGTAGGTAGGTAGGTAGGTTGATGTTTCCAGGTGTATTTATTCATGTCCTGGAGAAGGAAATCACTGACAAACCTTAAGACTTTGTTTCTGCTGGCACAGAAACAGTTAAAGAGCAGGAAAAAAACCTTTTTGCAGTCTGCAAACCTCTCCCAAACGGCCCTTTTCTCCGTCAAATAAAAATCATGACTAGCCTTGGGGGTGCTTGCAGAATGCTCCTGGGGGTGTGGGGTCAAAAACGAGCAAAAAAACTGGCCCATTTATCACAAAAATGGGCCATTTTTGTGTCAAATAAATAGCATGCATAACCCTATGGAGGCTTATAAATTGCTGCTGAGGGCTAGGGCGGCAAAAAACGGCCCGTTTCAGGCTAATTTCTGCTCTCCCCAGCCCCTAGGAGCTCTCTGGAAACCTCCATAAGGCTAGGCACAGCTAGTTTGGTGAAGGGGGCGGGGTTCCAGGAGGCAAAAAAATGCTGTATTCGATGTATAAGATGCACCCAGATTTTCAGCCTCTTTTTAGAGGAAAAAGTCTTATACTCTGAAAAATACGGTAGGTTGTCAAAAAGTTCCTTAGACTGTCCAGGAATTAAGTGTTTGCATTGGCTTCTACTGGAGCAAGGAGCAACTATTGCAAATGCTACTACTTGCATCTCAGCTTTTGTAAAGGAAATTTCTCATAATTCATGTCCATAACCAAAAGAATAAAAATTATAGTTCAATTAGTTTCCAACGGTCTGAATTAAGAGCAAGTAGTCCTGTTGGCTACATGATCATGGTAATGTCTTGGACTCCCTCAGTTGGCTCCCTCAGCTAAGAAATGGAGATGAACACTGCCTCCTAGAGTTGGACATGACTTGACAGGGGAAACCTTTACCTTTTCTTTTAGTAATAATTTACCTCAACTTTATAGACTGACCTCCAGATACGCAATTTCTTCCATTCCAGTCTGAAATACAAAAACAGCAATAGTGGCTATGCTTGTTAGAATTCTTAAAAGTCTGTAAAATGCTTTGTACATATGGTAGTTGATATGGCTTTATTACTGACACTGAGATGATGCATAAGATGATGGTAAATTTCATAGAATTGTGTAAAATATTGCTGGAAGGAATAAACTCTCCAGGGGTTGCTAGCTTGAATTCCCACCATCACTCATTGTTAAGCAATGCTACTTTTTTATTTTGTTGGTAAATTTTTTTGTTGTTTTCTGTAGTGTGTTATATAGTAAATGCATTATATTCTATAATACATTTATAGTTAAATATATTTCCTAAGATTGCTACAACTCTTTAAAAACTTATATTGTGATCCATTGTATGAATATTTATAAATAAGAGAATCTAAAACAGTTAGACCACACTCTTATAAAATGACCTTAGGATTATAGCCTTAGCATTTTTTTAAAAAACAAATTGCTTTATATTTTTTTAGGGTGCTGGTCAAGATAAACTTGGCATTTATGTCAAATCTGTGGTAAAAGGAGGTGCTGCAGATGTGGTTAGTAATATTTGTAATTATTTTTTAAAAAATTGTTTATTTTTTGTTTTAATTTCAAATATTTCTAAACTGTATGAAATCTGTTTTCATGTCTTGTGAAATAATATAACTCTTACTTTGTCAAATATGTAACTAGGATGGTCGATTGGCTGCAGGGGATCAGTTGCTTAGTGTGGATGGGCGCAGTTTAGTTGGACTTTCTCAAGAAAGGTATGTCATACACTCTAGAAATTGTAAACATAGCAGATAGCATTGTGTAAAATATGTGTGACTTGTTTGTTTCCTGTATTTTTTCTTCTTACCTATTTTATGTTTCTCCATCATAACTCAATATATTATTTCTCATACCATAAAGGCTGAAATGCATTGTACTGCAGATTGTAGTACCACTATTAGAATTTTAAGGAGAATTAAACAACTTGTGACTTATTGGATCATTGTTTCATTTTCTTACCAAACAAAGAGAACAGAATGACCACATGTGGGCAAAAAAATACAGTGGGAATGGGATCAACTGCTGACTTCCTGTTGATTTCCCCATTGATATTCCTTGTGGAAAGCTGGCAATGAGCATCAGAAGTTTCCCTTCCCTTCCAAAGCACCATTTAGCCCAGTTCAAGGTTACAAAACAGATACAACATATATTTTAGTAGTATAGAAATAAGTTCTTTTTGCTGGGTTGTGAAAAAGATATGGCATAATCCACTTGTTTTTATTATGATATTCCTTATAGAATCCAAAGGGCCTCACTAAAACTCAAACATAGTGCCAAAAAAAATCAGTTCTTGTTCCTAATATGCAAATATCATTGTTTATAAATTATGTGTCTTAGCCACATAATTATGGGAAATAAACAAAAAAGTAACATTTGATTTCAGGTGGTGTGTATCCAAATCAAATATTACAATATTTTATTTAGATATGGAATGGAACAGGGCTTTTTTGTTTAATTGTAATTTAATTTAATTTATTCACATATTCACATTTCTATACCGCCCTATCTCCCTTGTGGGGACTCAGGGCAGTGCACAGAAGAGATAAAAACAAGCAATAACATATAAATACAGGATAAAATACAATTAAATATGATAAATCTGTGCTAAAATTATTAAAAACAGCTTAAAACATTATCTTAAAATTAAATCATGGGATCTATGCCAGGCCGGCCAGATGAAAGCAAGGAACCATGCCGGCATCAAAAAGCACAGGAATGACAGGAGCGTGAGGGGGAACAGCAGACAAAGCAGGGCGGCGGCGAGATGAGACGGCCACGACGGAACAGGGAGCCACGCCCCAAACACAGGAACGGCGGCTGCGGTCGATCTTCCAGCACCGACCCTCCATCGCCGTCCCTCCCGCCTGGGCTAAGATTTTTCCACCCAGGCTGGTCCAATCAGTCCTCCAATGGATCCAGAGGCAGACAGCGGGGGCATCTGGCGGATCTGACAGCCACACCACAGGAGCAATCAGGGAGGCAAGCTCCCCCTTCAGCTCAGCTCGACTCAGTTTCGACCTCCTCCATCTTAACCGGAAAATTGTAGACCAAACTGCGGTTGTTTCAGGCAGAATTTTTGGGGCCAAAGGGAAGAGAACAGAAAAATGTCAAAGGCATCAGTAACTATAGCTGAAGGCAGACAGGAAAGAGAGAGAGACAGGAGAGAGGGAAGATCAAGAGATGCACAGACTAGTGTAATAATCTAAGCAACAGAAGTGAGAGAAAGTATGCTTTGTACTTACTTGCTAAAGTTATTCCAGGGTGCTTGGAAGTTTTACTTCGGCCAAAACCCAAAGCGACAAGAACATTCTGATTTTTTCCCCCTGCTAAACTTAGCCAGATAGAAATTATTTGCTAAAATGACAAAAATATTTTCTAGGATTTGATGTGTGTCTTGTATTTCTTTTCTATTTTGTAAATGGTTCTATTGGATTCCCATAAATAGTTTATTTATATTCATTGTGTACATTTTTATACTGACTAAATGCTTTGAATTTGCTCTATAATATTTTCTTACTACTGTTTCTTGCAAACTCACCATTGTACTTCCAAATTTTACTCAGAGCCGCAGAACTGATGACAAGAACAGGAACAGTAGTCACATTAGAAGTGGCAAAACAAGGAGCAATTTACCATGGTTTAGCAACGCTGTTAAATCAACCATCTCCAATGATGCAAAGAGGTAAAATAAAATATATTTGTCCACATATAAAATCTACATTAAAATTAGTATAAAAATAAGACATATTCAAGTTCCTAATATGTGATCTGATATGCTAATTGCTCTCTCCCTTAAGAAAGCTAAATGTAAAGATCCAGTTAAGTTCTGCTCTAAGCAATAACATGGAATTAGCTTGCCAGTTCCTTTTTCTAAGATGTTTTTTCAACATTCCAGATTAGCGTACTACTGTAGAATTTTCCATTTGGTGCAAACAAGTTTTAATCCTGGAAAGCCTTTTTCAGGATTAACCTGCTACTACCTGCTTTTGAGCATCCATGGCAGGACTTGCAAGTATTACTTTGCAAGCATCTTATTGTTTACTCTTAAAATCTTACTGAATTCAATGGGATGTTTAATCTTAATTCAATGGGATATTTAGCATTCCATGTAGGATTGCCCTCTTAACTGAGTGGGATTTATATCCTCAGAATAATATCAATACTCCTTTCTCAATTTGTTGTTCTTAAAAGGGAATTATAATGATTTGATGAAAAAACAGATTTGTGTTGTAAAGCAATTTGAATGTTAAGAGGTCTGTTTTTTCTAATGATATTATTTGGCATGTGTAAAATTCATCTGAAGACAGATCTGTGTAATCTGCTACTGTTGGTGAATTTTAGCTGTTCTTGAAACTCTCAAGCAATGATGTTTTCCAACTATAGAACATGGTTGGTAATTTTAGGAGAGAAACTAGGAATATAACCTGGAGCATTATGTAAGTTGTATAGACTGGAGAAAGTCAAGAGCATTCCATTTGAGTTCTATAGGACCAGGAAATGCAAGCAAATGTGCAGCTATTGAGTTTGCTTACATGAATTTTGCTTTTTGAAACTGCACATATGAAGAAGGTTAAGGGAGAATTTAAAAATGGGGTCTCTTCTAGCTTCATTGCAGACCAGAAAAATTATGTCGTTGTCTCTCTCTCCCTCTCTCTTTTTTTTCGAGCTCTCACACACATTCATTGCTCAGTTTCAGATCGTCGTGGCTCAGGTAAACCCCGACCAAAGAGTGAAGGTTTTGAGCTATATAACAATTCTGCTCAGAATGGATCACCTGAAAGCCCTCAGCTGCCTTGGACAGAATATAATGAACCAAAGAAATTACCAGGGGATGATAGACTGCTGAAGAATCGAGCTGATCACCGATCTAGTCCCAATGTAGCAAGTAAGCAAGCACCGGCTTACAACTGTTTCTGTGAATTAACACCTGAAATAAGTCTAAACATTGGAATTTATATAACTAGTTATCAAATAAATTAAATTAGTAAAAATGAAATTTATTTTCTTGTTAATTATTTAAATAATCTATATTTATATATGCAACACTCAAGCACTGACCCTGGATAATGCATTGGTATTCCCAGTATGCTAGACTTGGGAAAAAATTTAGATGAGTAATTACATTCATACCATCCTCCCACACACAAACACACAGGAGCTCAAAGCCCAAGAGGAAAAAAAAATCCAAATTTTACTGCCCTTCTGAAGACTGACAGGAGGAGGGCCAGCTACATCTTATGGAGAAGACTGTTCCAAAAGGTTGGCAACACAGTGGAAAACATCACTAAAGAAGAGCTAATAAATCCTGTGTGCTTTATTTTCCTTATTTGAATGTTGATTTTGCATTTGTTAACATTTAAATCTCCTTGTTCTCAATAGATCAGCCTCCAAGTCCTGGGACCAAAAAGGCTTATACTGGAGGAACTACAAATAAGATAACTTCAGTGTCTACTGGAAATCTTTGCACAGAGGTTAGAAGTAAAACTTTACCTGTCAATATTTATAAAAATGCTTGATATTATTTTTGACATCTATAAATGAACTTTCCATATTTACACAGGAACAGGTACTACCAGCTAGACCTGAAGCATATCCAATTCCAACACAAACTTATACCAGAGAGTATTTCACATTCCCAGCCTCCAGGTCTCAGGATCGAATGGGTCCTGTTCAGAATCAATGGGCAAGTTATGAAGAAAAGCCCCAAATTCCTACTGAAAGTAATCACTATATCAATAATGCGAATCAGGTTAGAAATAATTTGCTTCATCATATTAGTAGTTTGGAGATTGTAGATAGAATAAGACTTATAACTAGGACTGGTCAAGTATTTTGTTATAAAAATACCTTCATATTTTATTATATTTTGCTATCCCTAAAATATTTGGCCAGCTTCTAGACTACAATCCTGCACTCATTTATATTGTGTTTGAAATCTGCAGCTTGCTTGTATTGTGTTTGAAAAGCTGTCAATGTATATTTGGAGTTGATGGTTGAAATACAGAAGTCTGATAATTTTTTAAAAAATCACATTTAGAGCTTTTGAGAAAAAACTTCTGTATAGGAATAAGAGTATGTTAATTTTTACAAAGTATAGAATGCTTGGTTTATTTTTATTTTTTTTAAATGTGCAAGACATTACTAATCTGTCAATGGATTTTAATATGTGCATTGTATTCAGTGCTTTTGGACCAATAGAGCATAATAAATGCATTCATTGAAAACAAAGCATTTTAGGTCATAATTAAGGTCTTTGAAAGAGAAGTCGAAAAATGTTGCTTTTGTTCATAGCTGCCAGCTCTTTTATTGGGTCTGTTTTGTATTTAAAATAAATTGTAGAAGTACACAGCAACATTTGCAAAGCTTATAAACAGATTAGAAATTTTCAGGTATGTGGTATATTATTATTAAATTTCTATACAGCAGTTTTATTTTGTATTTAATACTGCAGAATCTTTGAAGTTAGCAGCCTAGTATTTTTGGCATTGGAGCATTTAATAAGGAATTTGTGCTTCATTTAAATAATTTTCAGCATTGCAGAAGGTAAAAAAATTAACAGGAAATTAACAATGGGGGGTGAGCAAATAGTTCCTTTTTCTTTGCAATATTGGTGTGTGTCTATGACTTTAATAAAAGTTGCCAAAGCAATGAGAGGAATGACAGGTTAGTTATTTATGTAAGCTTTTAGACCTAAATATTTCTGGGAGCACAAGATGTAAAAGTGATAATAGTTTGGCATTATTCTGATGAAAAGTATACAGCATGGATTCTGCTGATGTTAAACATATGATAATTTCAAAACCTTGTCTCAGGTTGTTTTAGAGTTCGTTTAACTTGATTGGAAAGAAAATATGAATGTAAGGCTTCAAACTTGTAATGTATTACCACTTGTTAAAATGATTTTAAGAACAAATGAATAAGCATTTTTATAATCATTATTCAAAGGTAATAAGCTGCCATTTGGTTCTTGCTGTATGGCCTATTAATATCTAGAAACTGATGTTACATTCTTTTCTTTTTTTTAAGCGTGTAACCCGTTCTCAAGAGGAACTACGGGATGATAACATTTATCAGGCAGAAAGGAATCAATTAGAAGTTGCCATGCAAAAAGATATGGAATATATTGATAGAAAATCAGATAGCGATCCATGGATGAATTCTTCTGTGGATTCTAGCACATCAAGCCAGGAACATCTAAACAATTCCTCTAAATGTATCCCCTCTGGATCTTCTTTAACCAAAAGTGGACCTGGCCGTTGGAAAACACCTATAGTTACTCAACCAATGTTGTTGGCAGTTTCTCAGTCCACAAGGACAGACCTCCCTCCCCCTCCCCCTCCCCCACCAATGCACTATGCAGCTGACTTTGACGGACTGCAAATGGATTTACCTCTCCCACCACCACCTCCACCTGCAAATCAGTTGGGGTCACAGTCATCTCAGGTTGCTGCTGCTTCAGAGCGCAAAAAGAGAGAAGAACATCAGAGATGGTATGAAAAAGAAAAAGCACGCTTGGAGGAAGAACGAGATAGAAAACGTCGAGAGCAGGAAAGAAAACTGGGGCAAATGCGTGCTCAGCCACTAATGCCAGCTCAATCATTGCTTCCTCCTCTTCAGCAGGTGAAACCGGAGAAGCCTTCAACACTGCAGAGGTCTCATGAGACGGTCATTAGAGAATTGCAGCCCCAACAACAACCCCGAACCATTGAACGAAGAGATCTCCAATATATCACCATAAGCAAAGAAGAACTGTCCTCCAGTGATAGTCTGTCTCCTGATCCCTGGAAAAGAGATGCTAAGGAGAAGCTGGAGAAGCAGCAGCAAATGCATATTGTGGATATGCTAAGCAAAGAGATTCAAGAACTTCAAAATAAGCCAGATCGAACAGGCGAAGAAAATGACCGCCTGCGCAAGCTCATGCTGGAGTGGCAGTTCCAGAAACGACTTCAAGAATCAAAGCAAAAAGATGAGGATGAAGATGAGGAAGAAGATGATGACATTGATACTATGCTGATTATGCAACGACTAGAAGCTGAGAGAAGAGTGAGGGTAAAATGAGAGAATTCATTTAAAAATGCATTTCATGGTCTAAAATTCCTGCATATTGCTAGCAAAAATATAAATTAGTTATCAACTATAGGATAAAGGAGGACTGGACTCTCATAATGTCCCTGTCTTTCATTGCATATAATGAAGTTGACTACTCTGATTTGTCAAATAAGTGGTGTTGCAAGCTATTACCTAGAAATTGCTAGGGGGAGGTAACCACCTTTCAAGTTCCCTTTTTTTCAAAAACAAAATCCCTATTCTTATTTTTTATAATTTTAACTTGTGTGATGCATATGTAATATTCCAGAACATTAGTGTAGCTTTTTTAAATCTTTGACCACTAAAAGCTGTTTTAAATTTATGTTTCATCTGTTAGTCCATAGCATAACAGAATTTGGAATTTTCATTCCAAAAGTAATAATTTTGTCTGTATCAGGAAAAATAGCTTTTAAATCTGCTTTTAAGAATACAGCTTCAAAAATAATCCAATACTTTTTTTTTAAAAAAATTGTAGACTCTGTATTAGGAGCTATATAAATAACATTGATAAATGATCAAATTATAACAGCAACTTGATTTCAGCACCTTGGGTGTTATTTTTTTTACAGCAATGCTGCTTTCTACATTATGCTTCTTTTCCTATTTTTAAAAGCTTTACTTTCCATTGCTGCTTTTAACACATTTTCTTGCTAAATGCAGTTTGTTTGTTTTTATTTATTTATTTTATTTTCTCTAGTGAAAATTAGAAAGATAAAATGAATGTAACAACTATCCATGAAATTGTTGCTAGTTCTAATGTTGCCATTCAGCTTTTTAACCTAACTGTATGGATAAAAGTCTACATACTGTATAATTTTAAAACATGTCATCTTCATTATTGAGCAGCTTGACATTAGTATTATCAAATTTGCACCATATGCTTTGTTAAACTCTTTTCCTAAATAGTTGCAAAATATAGTTTGTATTTGTTTTGCAGAGTTTTAGAACTCCCATTAGAACTGCTCATTACTTATAATTTAAAATAATACAACCAGTTGGCCATTTTCCCACAATACTCTGTTCTCTTGATATCATGTAAATCTTTAAGCAAAAATAGATGAATTAACAGAGTGTACAGAAAATATTTTTTTTAAAAATCTCTTTCTGATTTAGAGAGATTTGCTAACATAATATTAGACTGTCACACTGACTTTTATTTTTATTCAGCTGTAGTAACAAATCAAAGAAAATGATTTTGGCATAGTGCAACCTAAATTTATCCTTATTTTCACTGTGCATCTTTCTTTTTCCTTCTCTTATTACCTGCAGCAGACTGCTTTGCCAGCAATCTCTGTTCTAGATTTGGTATGTTCTTATTTCTTTCTCTTCGATGCCTTTCCTTAATATTTTTTTTCTTTTTCTTTTTAATTAATGATAATCCAATGTGCATTGGATATTTGTTTATCTTTAGAGTGCTTCAGGGCAAGGACTAATACACTAAATTAGTGGTAAGCAAGAGACACTTGCCTAATGCTTGAGGAATGCTCCTAATTTTTTTCCTCCTACTTTTGTTTTAAAGTTGTATTCTGTTTGCATATTTTACTTGTGGAACTACTACAGTTAAATGAACCATATATTAACAGTTTAACATATATCAGTAGTTTCAAAACATTTTGTACAGGTGAGTTTCTGTTGTTCATTTCCCCATGCTTTTTTTTAAAAGATTTCCTCTCTAAGTCATATATTTTAATGTATTTTAGCATTCCAATATATTATTTTTCTTCTTATTTAAGCTTTTGATAATTTGATGTTTACAGTTAGTTTTAATGGTTTGGTTTTTTGAAAAGAACTTTAGGGTTAAACCTTTTAACTTAGATGATTTAAAATATTTTTACAAAAAAATATTTCACACATTGCTGTTATTGATGGAAGAGTTGAACTGTATGTTATACTAAAATTTCATGATATGTTTAGCTATTTTATTAACTGAAATCAAAATAAGATGTACTGATCAGTTTTATTAATCTATTATTATTATGCAGAGATGTTAAAGGAATCAGATCTTCGTAAATAGTGCAATATTCAATTTCGCTTTCTTAAAACTCATCATTTTGCGTATTAAACTGCAAACTATAGATATTACAATTCAACAACCTAAAGAGTTTTCAGTATCTAATTCATAATTACTGAACTCAATATATTTAAAACTGCAGTTGAATCATGACACAAGAAACCTATCAAGTAGAATTATAATTAAAGATTTTACCTCCTTCCTTTTATTAAAAAAATACTAATTTAGATTCTCCCCCCCCCCCTTTAAAATAACACCACTTGGTGAAATGTTTGGAATTACAGTATATACAGTATAATTTTAGCTGTTTTAAAAAGTGTGGGACAGAGTCCAGTAGTTCTCCTTTATTCTTTTGTAACACTTCTTCTCACAGGTGTTTAAAGGAGATGATAGTCATTTTTTGAGGAACACTTTTCTAAAACTGTTTAAGATGTTTGATAATTTAAGATTATTTGAACCAGCTAGAGATCCTTATTTAATGTGATTAAATATTTGCACTTTGAAGCATGGATTTTCATTACTTTTCCTATTTTACAGCAATTCCAATTGTTCCTTTGAAGTAAAAAAAACATTACCATATGAAAAAAAGAAATCATGGGCAGCTTAAATAGCTGATATGTTGGGTTTACTGTCAAGATCAGAGGAATGTTATCTAGTGGGAAAAGAATAGAAGCTTATAATTGGCCATAGTTTCTGCATCTTCCCAGAAGAACAATGGTAAAACATAAAGTTTGAAATTGCTACAAAATCTATAGCATGGGTGTCCAAAGTTTTAGCTTGCTTCGGCTGCATTAATTGAAGAGGAACTGCCTTGGCTGCATATAAAATATAAAATATAGTTAATGCATATAAGGTTAAAATCTACAATCTTGTGGGGGCCACATTACTAGCTGCTCAGGTCTGCATGCAGCCCTTGGGCCACAGGTTGGACACTCCTGATGAATAGCATTTCTTCAGGGAAAAATACATTTCCTTTTTGAATTTACTTTATAAGGTTTTTTCCCCCAAAAATGCAAAAAAAAAAAAAATTCCCGGGAGAAAATAATTACTAATTAGCTTTTTTTTTAAGTCTCTTTTAAACAGTAATGGGTATTTTTCTTCATGAAATATTATTTCTGTCTTCGAAAGGATCTGAGGTAAAACACAAGATAAATCTTCATTAGTTACAGGATGAGGAGCGTAGACGGCAGCAGCAATTGGAGGAAATGCGCAAACGGGAAGCAGAAGATAGGGCCAGGCAAGAAGAAGAGCGTCGTCGCCAAGAGGAGGAGCGGACAAAGCGAGAGGCTGAGCAAAAGGTTTCACTCAGTCTTCTATAACTTTGTATACTTCACTTAAGTTGGTTTGACCCGCTGGCATTACTAAGTCTTCAATAGAAGACTTTCAATAGAATTGTCTACAGTGGGTTTTGTGGCTCTTAACATGTATTGAATTCTATCCACTACTTAAAATAAAAAGCCAAGCTGACCCTATTTATAGATTTGCAATTTAAGGAAAAGAAAAATATATTTCATTATCTTCAAGAAGCTTTGAGAAGCAGGCAGTATATAAACTAGTAAATGAAATCCAAATAAAATGAAAGATTATATGAATCTGGGAGAGTATAAGAAAAATATAAAGACCTCAGATATTAAGCATAATGAAAGAAATTCAAAATGAAATCCCCTCCAGGAAGTAAGTCTAAAGGAATAAAATTATTTTTAAAGCAATAAGAATACAGTTACAAGTTTTGAAATCCTATTTTAAAAAAGGTAGAAAGAAAAGCTGTCAGATTTAGAACCATGAAGAACTTAATTAAGAAGAAACCATATCCAATTAAGCAATGACACTGTGGGTTTAAATAATAATTTAAAAATCCCCTCTGTTCATTAAACAAACGGGAATGGATAGACAGTAGTCTGATCATGAGATGTTTTGGTTGTTAGGAAAAATTTTAAACATGAAGGAATCCCAAGAAAAATATTAGTGTAAAGTATTAATTGTAGTTCATCTTCCTACCACCACCTTTGTTAATTGTCCATGTCCCTCCCAAATATATGATATTGTGTGATACCATTCTAAAGACAGAAATCTCATCCATTTGTTCCAAATGATAAATATTTGAAAAAAAAATTAAAGGTTAATATTAATGAATGAAACTATGGTTAGGCAACATACTGAAATTCACTATCCTTCAGGCTCCCTACCAGTATTCTTTTAATTTAAAGCGAGGAAATGCCATTGTTTGAAAATAAAAAAATGGAATTGCTTGTGTTTTGTATAGTAATAGACTTCTGGCTACCAAGAAAGGCAAAGGTAAGCAGGGCTGAGAAATGTCGTCGCCCCCCACGCCCCCCTAGAGGTAGTGATGGAGTACAGCTTCATCATTTTGGTAAATTGACATCCTATGTCTAGCCATGGGCACCATAGCTTTTGTTTTTTCAGGATGGTTGCTATCATAAATATGCTTTATGGCTTAAAAAATGCCTAGCCCTCTTTTAGGGGAAAAAATGGATATAAGTCAAGCCATGGTTTAAGAATCAGTCTATAGGAGTCCTCCTTCAGTGGTGTCTGTCTGTGCAATAAACTCCTATGTCCCTTTTAAGGAAAGCAAAACAACAACAACAACAACAAAAAGACTATCATTATCTCTGCTCTGCATGTTGGATAAAGTTACATGTAAAGCTGAACTAAGCCTGACTACATTCTTCCTCCGCACAACCCTTTCTGCATTGTATTTATAATGTCAAGAGGGAGATGGATGTACCTTCATGTAATTTCAGACATCAGACATTTGTAATTGAGAGTTTAATGCAGGGGTCTCCAATCTTTGCAACTTTAAGTCTGAAAGACTTCAGCTCCCAGACTTCTCCAGCCAGCTTTGCTGGCTGGAGGATTCTGGGAGTTGAAGTCCTTCAGACTTAAAGTTGCAAAGGTTGGAGACCCCTGGTTTAATGCATCCTGGCATGGATGCATTATAAACCAAGAAGGTTTATGAAGTTGTTGGTATTGAATATCCCTTGTTTTAATAGCAGAATACAGGTAGTCTTCGATTTACAACAGTTCATTTAGTGACTGTTCAAAGTTACTACGGCACTGAAAAAAGTGATTTATGACCATTTTTCAGTTACAACCTTTGCAGCATCACGTGATCAAAATTTTAAATGCTTGGCAACTGATTCATATTTATGACTTGCTTTGTCCCAAGGTCATATGATCACTTTTTGTGACCCGACAAGCAAAGTCAGTGGGGAAGCCAGATTCACTTAACAACCGAATTACTAACTTATCAACAGAGGCAAGAAAAGTCATAAAATGGGGCAAAACTCACTTAAGAAATGGGTCACTTAACAGAAATTTTGGGTTCAGTTCTCGTAAGTCAAGGACTACCTGTATTTCATTTGCAAGGTAGAATTTCACATTTTGTTCTTTCTTTTCACTTCTTGATATTCCTTGAAACTTTAATAATTTATTGCAAGTTTACTTTTTTCAGTAGAAATATGTACCTTATCACTGAACAAGAATCCAAAGATAATTCTGTGGTTTCCTTGATGCTGTCTTTCAACCCTTCAATTCAACCTGAGCCAGAAATATTCTCTTCTAAAGATGGCTCTGCTGACATCAAAACAGGAAAGGTTCTGCTTGATTTCTTCCATTCTGTCCCACTCCTGCTCTCAAAGTCTATGTCGTAGGATCTCCTGCCTCTCAAGAGGCAATTGGAGCGAGTGGATTCCAACCAAAGTTCAGAAGTTAACCAGTATTTTAGAGCAGGAAGTGTGACCTTCTTGCTAGATAAAAAGAAAAAGTTAACCAAATCTTTTCTAGTGTGAAAATTTCCATTTGTGCATTTGGTATTTGACATTTGCTGACATCCTTTTATTCCGTTTGGCTCAACAGAGGCGACAGGAAGAAGAATATTATAATCGCTTGGAAGCAGAGAGGCGCCGCCAGCATGATGAAGCAGAACGGCGATTGCTGGAGCCCGATGAGCCTGGTCTGTACAGACCTCCGCTTCCACGGGAATATGAATTCCCCTCCCCACCCCTTTCATCTAATGCTCCTCCTCCCCCACCTCAACGAAACACTTCTTACCTCAAAACTCAGGTCCTTTCTCCTGACACGATTTATACTGCCAAGTTTGTTGCATACAATGATGAGGAGGAGGAGGACTCCTGTCTAGCAACAGGTCAGGATAAGTACACCAGTACAAGAAAGTCTTGCGGTGACCTTCCTCCTGTCCCCCCTAAGCCACAGCAGCCCTCCCGCCAGCCACGCCCAGTCTCAGATGGCCTCTGTCTGTCCAACTCATGCCAGCCCTCCGCTGTCAATGCCAACAGTACTGCTAACAAAATGAGCCAACCCCCTCCCCCACCACACAAGCCAAGTTTCATCAATCCCAGCAACATAAAAGGTAGACGGAATATTTTAATTACCATCTCTCTGAAAACTCTACAAATCTCCCACTGAAGTACTCTTCTGAACAAAATCACTCTCATGATTCTTTCTTACTTGATCACAATCTTGGGCGTGGTGATCCAACTCTCAATCTGATTTGTTGCTATAAATTTTATTTTAAACCTGTGGTCTTTCCATTTCTTTATCAAATTCTATAATTCTTACTTTCATATACTGAAAGCAAATGATTCTCAAAATTCCACTAAAAGTACTGTTGGGTTTGGCTTTTGATCTACACCTCTTTCATTCACCATTTATTTTTATTACTATTATTCATTGGTCCATGGTGCTTTCACATTCCTGAGGTACATGTTTCTTGCAATAAGGATATTTATTCACTGTGGGAAGCAGTGCGCTTTCTGCTTATTACTTGCCATGTAAACAGTGTGCAAAAGGCTTTGAAAGTATATAAACCAACAATTACATTTGAAGTGAAATGCTACCTGGGTGTATGCTATAGAAAAAGCAAACAAAGCAGATAGATATAGTATACTTTTTTGTGAGGTTTCTACCACACATTGCTCAATACGGAAGTAACTTTCTTTCCATTATTCATGTTTTGCTTTATCCTATTTACATTCCTCACTTTCTTATTTTCCCTTCATCATAAAATATGTAACTGAATAATATTGGACACAAGTAGATCCACTAGAACTCTGATGTCAAAGAATTACAAATTTTTAGGTCATAGCTGGTTTATGCTTTGACATATTTTTGGAAGAAGCTGGAGCATTAGGGAGTTTTGGGAAGCTTGCTAGCTATTTTGTAGCTGCTTGGTTTGTTTTCCTGCATAGAAGTAGACACTTAAGCAAAAAAAAAGTCAGTCATAATCAAAAATTCTCAAAATGAACCCCAGCCCTGGCTTAAAGGAAGTTCCACAAACAGCTATAGGATTTCCCTGTTTGATCAGTTTCTTCTAAAGGTAGTCAATGAATCATAGAAAAAGCCTGTAATCTAAAATGGGTTAGAGCAGACTATTGCTCTTTCTATAATAAAACAAAAGCAGATAATAAATTATAGTTAAGATGAGAAACTTCAGAATTAACATTCACTTCCTAAATATAATGTTTCCCCAGGCAGCCAATAGATAAATTTTGCCAATCCTTATTTCATATTTTGGAAATGCTATATAATAAATATGTGTATAAAACAGTGTAATATGATATCACGGTTAAATAAACCCACAGCTGAATGACTGCACCCAGAAGTACTTATTAGTTGCTCCACTTCTATAAGTATTTGAATGGCAGATTCTGTCCATGATCAACACTTTGAATAGTGGCTTGGATGAGGATGCTGAGGGGATTCTTAAGAAAATTTAATGATGACCCAAAGCGATGAGAAGCATTTTATACTTTATATATAGGTGAAAACATTTTTTTTTAAAGGTCTAGAAAATTGACATTTTGTTGAAATGAGTAGATGGAATTTAACAGAGAAATTTAAAAATTCCCTAGTTGAGGTCTTCAACTAGAAAGTAAATGGTTATCTGTCACATCTTGCACTGGGCAAAGCATTGTACTAGATTATCCCTGAAGTCCCTTCCAACTATGATTCTGTGCTTCTGTGCCTAATATTTCTTATTAAGACATATAAACAAGTTATGGGTTGTTACTAAAAAATGCCATATAATTTGATGTTTTATCTGATCTCAGTATACAGTCTATAGCAGCCCATTATTACTATTTAAAATAAACAGGTCACATATTCCATTTGAACTTTCAATCTTCTGTGAAGGATGTCTGCCTAAAGTAAAAAGCTCTTTGCACATAATGCAAAATCACTATGCAGCTTCTCTCTTCATCTCATTAACACTCATATTGCTGTCCTTAAACAAACGTATGGCAAACTCTGCTTCTGCAAAATTAAACTTTCCCAGCTCCTTCCATTAGATTGTTGGGATTACTTTAGAAGACTGGCACTCCTCAATTTGGGAATAAAATGTGAGCAACTATAACTAATGCTAATGTGAATGAGGTTCTATGTTTAGATAAACTTTTCAACATAAAAAAGATAATCTTAAAATTGGACATGAAACAACATTAATTTATAACTAACATATTATTAATATTCCAAATAGATTCCTAGTGTTTCCCTAGAAGTTTACCTCATTAAATTCAGTTCCATACTTAATCTGCTAAATTCATAAGCTCACTAAATTCAGTTGGGCTATCTTAGAAGTATCTATGCATTAAGTTCTCTTTAACTGTTGGGCACCAGTCTGATACTAAATACAGCTTTATACTGCTGAAATCTATAAAATATTTAAGTTGAATAACTGAATAAAGACTACTAATGGAAGGAGTAAATATATATCTGCTTTTGTGAACAAGGCTTACAAGAAAAACACATGCGGTATATAAATACTAAAAATATTACTTGAAAACTCAAATGTTTTGTGGCCAGAAGAGATGGTTTTACTTAACCAGTACAAACAGCAGAAGTGGGAATCTATGAAATGTGGGGGATGAGTTGATATTTCAAGTGCAAATGATGTGTTTAATCTTGTGGCCTTTGGGGAAGATTCATTGGTAGTGTAAAGGGTTTGCTGTTTTTGCTGTTGTGTTTGTTCATATGAGAGTAAAGTATAAAGGTGCAGTGCTGCAAAATGTATACAAAATGGATATTTTAAAAATAGCATTTCTAATAGGCATTGTAGAGTTACAGATTCATTGTGGACTCTGCAATTAAAAGAATATATTGGAAAGTTGTCATAAAACTATATATTCAAATTTTGCACATTCTTAGTATCTTATAATCTATTATTTGGGAAATATAAAGGCAATCGTTCCTGATGTTACTGGATATGTTTTCATCCAGTCTTATAAACAGGAAGGCTAAAGCTTATTTTGCAATTATTCATGCAAACTGCTTAAATTTCATTTAAATCCCTGGAATTTTGGCAATCTGTATATGTAAGATTTGGCAAGTTTTGAGATTTATTTCATATGTATTTGATTTCATTTATATTGTCCATGATGAAAAGTTGTCATTTGATAGAAATATTTGCCATTATATTCAGTTTTTAATAATATTTTCCCTTTCTTATAAGGGAGCTGGTAGTGTTAGCAGACTTGACCTGAAAGTATAGTGTCAGATCCATTTTAAGCACTGCACCTTTTGAGGAAAAAAATAATTATTGTTATTTTACTTTCTTTTTATACAAAGGCTCAAACTACACTGGATCTACTGGAGCACTTGCAGGTTCACAGGAACTTTATTCAGACTCAAGAGAGAAGAAATTGAAATGGTAAAATGGAAATAAGTTTGCTTTTAAATACTGCTTTATTGCTAGGAGATATTAACATATACTTCTGGTTGATATACTCCTGGTAATTAAAGGTTTTTAAGGATCTAAAATATTTTTAAACATAGCAATGCAATCCAGTAAGAATGTTTAGAAAATATTGAAATATTTTATAGTAATGATAGCACTCATAAGTATCAGTATGGTGTACTAAGTAAAGTCTTAGACTGGGACACCAACTTTTAATTCATCTTTAACTTTAGAAGCTTTCTGGATAACTTTGGGTAAGTCATTCTCTCTCACTCCAGCCTAAATCATAAAAAAGAAGTGGTGAGAGGAAAAATAGGTCTTGTACTGTGCTTACATGTAAGTGCACACCAAACAAGAAGCTACATATTATATTAAAGTCAGTATATGTAATCTTGACATAATTTGGTTTATATGTAGAAATCCAGAAGGAGTCATCTTGAATGTGAATCCACCCTATATAAAATAGTTTAGATTTCCTAATAGCTACACTTAATGTTTAACAGATGCTCTAATAGTATGAACTATTTAATGATGAAAAATTGCTTTTTAATTATTTGTCCATTTTTAATGTTTATTTAGTAATTAATCTATCTGATTTTAAATAAAAGGATGTGAATGTTGTAGACCAGGGCTAATGAGAAAAAGAGAATAGTTGCACTTAAAATATAAAGTATTTTTATAACATTGAATATTTTTTATATTTCCTGCAGTCAAGATACAGATATACCTGGTGCACCAGAGAACTTGACTTTCCGGGAGCGACAAAGACTCTTTTCACAGGGTCAAGATGTGTCTAATAAAGTAAAGGCATCTAGGAAATTAACAGAATTGGAAAATGAATTAAATACAAAGTAGGATAACCGTCACCTTATCAAAAAATCAGAAAATCTCTATGGAACTAGAGTTGGGCAGTTCAAGGAGGAGGAGAACCTCATACCAAATGAGATAATTCTTTTCTGTCTGGACTATTTCTTTCTAAACTATATGTTGCAATAGCAAGAAAATCAATTATTTGCCAAGTGCTTGTGGTTTATACAATTGAGGCACTGTAAAATATATTTTAATTAAATCAAGTGTCATGTCCTTTTCCACATCATTGTCCTTCAGCTGCTTTTGGAACTGTCTGGAATTGTTGCTTCCTAGTCTTTTACAAAACATGTAAACATCTGTTAAGCAGAAAGAGTGGCTGTAGCTTGAACTGCCTAACTACCACTGCTTGTTGCACTGTAGGTTTGATACAAGTGTAAGGTAATATAAACTTTTAAGAGATCTTGGGAGCTAGTCTTTTCAGATTAGTAGCATAATAGAGAACACTAGTATTAGGAGTCCAATTTCTATAGACAAACCCTTGCTATAAACACACTTGATTATTAGAAGTACAAGGGCTCCATTATGTCCACACTAAGCCACATAGAGTATTCTATGTACATCTAGATTTTGGACATTAAATACTTGACTGGTTTTGGTGGCAGTCCAGCAATGTAACAAGATATGCATCCTATTTTTCCCACTGTCTTATCTCTCCTTACACTGAAGTATTAATCACTTCTAAAACTTGAGTTTTGAAACATCGATAAGAATTTAAAAAATAAGTAATATTGGACACTGGGTATGGTGGTGTGTGCGCGTGTGCGTGTGTGCGTATGTATTGTTTTAAAGCTATTCTGAAATGTCACACTTTAGCAATATGGAATAAACTTCAAGTGGTAGCTCCATTGTAGCCAAGATAAAACCAAAGTTAAATATTCACAAATGGACTAAAGACGTCAATTATCAGTAGCAGGCAATTAAGCACTACACGCAGGGGAAATGTGGTTACTTGTGGCTGCAAAAGGAAAGAAAAATTGCCTTTCATTAAGAATTTCCTTTGAGGGAACCTGGCAATATTCTGATGGCATGTCATCAGACATTCGTATAGAAAAGTGCTGGTCAAGGTACCTCTAGTTAGCTATTGTTCTTTTTCTTTATATTGTAGAATTGTAGAAGATGTTGGCAGTTCAAGCTATTTTACACACTATGTTGCAGGATTATTTAATTTTTAAATGGTTGAAATCTGTTTCACGCGCTGATCTTTCAGCTATATGTATAGCTGATGTTAAGAATAAAGACCTCATCTTAGTTTGTTTTTGCATTGTGTGATGCTTAAAACAATATATTGTGATTCTAAACAAATTTTCTATTTGATAAAGTCCTTAATTGGGTTTTAGATGATTTTTCTGTATAATATGTTCTGTTATAAATATATATTTAGGGAATTATGCACACTTCCAAATGCAGAGGGTAGACTTTACTGCCTTAGAAATCACTTTTAATAAGAGTTGTATGATAAAAAAATAAATGCAAGTTAATGATAAAAATTGGAGTGTAAATATTTTTTTTACATAGTTCAGGTTTCTTATTTGAAAGTGTTCTTTTAATGTTCACCTGTTAAATATGAAGTAGGAGATTAAATTGGTTGAAAGTGTTAATGAAGGATTGCATGCTTGTTATATCTGTTATTCAGGGAAAAAAGGAGGTGTCCCCCAATTTATCTTGAGAACACTAGATATTCTGTGGCTGGAATACTGTTGCTGCTAGAATTTAAGGGAAAAAAATTACTTACTGTGGAGTGGATTTGAACACTATTGGGCAGGGGCGGGTAACTATGGCAACTTTACAACCTGTGAATTTCAACTCCCAGAATTCCTGAGCCAGGAATTCTGGGAGTTGGAAGTCCATAGGTCGTAAAGTTGCCATAGTTGTCCACCTCTGCTTATTGGGCATTCAAGCCATGTGAATATGAATAAAAATGCTTTTCATAACTATTGGTGCATTATGGAGAAAACAACATAAGAACTGCTGTGGTTTCCCATTTCTACTGTATTTCACTTGCAACCTATTTTTAATAAACTTTGTATTGTATTTAATTTTGCACTGTATAATGTCTGATCAGGAGTATTTGTTCATATTATTCAGACATATTTTTTGTTGCAATATTAACACTTGCTAGGAATTATAATCTGGGAGAACTAAACCCCAGTGTTTAATTGAAGCTATTGATTATTCTATGGATCATTAAAATGATAATCTATTTTTGTAGCTAAAGATTTTATGAAATATTTGATTTCCAATGCACACACTTTATTAGAACTTTAGAGTTTCCTTATTTAATCTTCTTCCATCTAGACACAAAATACGGCCAAGTGTAAAAAAGTAAATCACAATGAAGCCTTTAAACTTTAAAGTTAAATTAAAATTAACAATTTAAAGACTTGTAAGGCAATCCAAAGTATGTACTTCATATGTAGTATTCTATATAATGTACTGAACTTGAATAACTAATAATGTTTCAGTAGTTCAAATATAGCTACAATAATACAATACAATAGCAGAGTTGGAAGGGACCTTGTAGGTCTTCTAGTCCAACCCCCTGCGCGGGCAGGAATCTTATACCATTTCAGACAAATGGCTATCTAACATCTTCTTAAAGACTTCCAGGGTTGGGTCATTCACAACTTCTGGAGGCAAGCTGTTCCAGAGGTTAATTGTTCTAACTGTCAGGAAATTTCTCCTTAGTTCTAAGTTCCTTCTCTCCTTGATTAGTTTCCACCCATTGCTTCTTGTCCTGCCCCCAAGTGCCTTAGCTGTTTCATAACATTTAATAGCTACTGGCAATGAATTAAAATTAAAAACCAAAAAACCAGTACTTGTTAAAAACCAATTTAACAATCAGCAATATAATGTATGACTACATATTTTAAATCATGCTTAATTTCTGGGAAGGTAGAAAAAAGATGTTTCACTTTCCAGAATTTGTGTCTCAATACTTCTGCAGGATAGCTCTCCTTACAGTAATTAATATCTGACTCATAAGTTACTAATCTTATCAAACTGAATTTTATAACCTCTGGCATTCATGCACAGTGCATTTTTTTTCAGTATAGGAAAATAGTCTACATATATCCTGCTGCTTCTTAAATGGGATTTTCAGTTTTCATGCTTCTGACTATAATCACTTGTGGTAGGATAGAAAATTAAGATAAAATAATATAAAAAGAATGGAAGCAGAAAAGAAATGGATTTGTGTTTCTAATATACTTCATTTAGTACACTTAGTTTAATGCAAGTAATGAATATTAACTTCTTAATTTCTTAAATTAGTAAACCCTCCTATTATAGAGTACACACCTTCCTCCACATTGTAAAATGTTAATAATTTTATGCCTATTTTAAAAGATTCAGAACTTTATCTAACCATTCTGTTTCTAGCTCCAAAAGTAATGTTTGTTTTAAAGTTACATTTCTGATAGTGATTACTACTTGCTTCTTTACCACAACCAATATTTTATATACGCAACACAAACCTTAGTAAAGTCATTACAACAGCAGGTGCCAAATAATGTCTTCTCTTTAAATTTCCCAAGTTGATTAATTTTGTGGTGTATATGTTTGGCTGTGTTCACAGTCATGAGAAAAATCAGCTTGTACTGTAACTTTAAAGTTGCTTGAGTGATTTGCTTAGAGGAAACAAGAAATCACATATTTCTATTGCTATAAAGTCCTTTGTGATATTACAGAAATTATGCAGAGGTATTTTCCAAGTCAGCCCTCTGAGAAGATGATTATTGGGGGGGGGGGGGGGGGGGGTAACAAAATCCTTGAAATAATCTCTGGCCCTCAAACAAATTGGCAGCTAATTTTTATGTACCAAAGCAGAAAAATATTAAATATATAGAACTATAGTATGTGCGTATGTGGGTGTGCATATGAGTAACTGGATGCATGGCATTAAATTAGATATTAAATATGGAGGTTGTTCTGGCCTCATCTGTTTGGGGAAGTTTACCCTCAAAGTGCAGCACTTACTGCAAAAACATTTGTGTATCCCACTAGTAGAGTTTGTTTATTCATGTCAGAAGCATCACAATTAAAATAAGGCATACTGTATGTATGACAAAAAATTTTAAAATAACTTCCCCCTGTAGAATATTAATACATTTATGGCTATTTCCCACTTGCTGTAGAAAATTGTGGAATTTAACAGAATTTATACACATAAATTCATGTCCTAAGGAGTTATTCAAATCTAACCAAACGTCTTGTCAAGAGGCTGTCACCATAATTACGAGACCTATGTTAATAAGTTTGCAGCATGAACAATGCATTTGATCTCTTTCTTCACCAGTGATATCAGCAGATCCATGAGCTACAGCCCTAACCGTTATGCCTTTAAGTATACAGGGGGAAGACTGTGTTTCATTGAAGGAATTTCCAATCTTTTTCAGCGAATGGACATAGAATTTTAAGAGGGTTTAGGGATATTGGGGATTAAGAGAGCACATATAAATTATCACTTCTATACAGATAATTTCAATACGTTAACATCTCTTAATATTAAAAACTTCAATAATATCAAGAATGCATTCTTGCCTTGTACCGTATGGTTGAGTTTGACAAAGTTATGCAGCAAATCAGAAATACGGCACTGAGATAACCACCACTATGCATATGTGTATCAGTTTCCTATGCACCTACCTCAGTCTTGTGGCTTCCAGTATCCTGAAAGGGACCACTATGAATATTTGGGAGAAATGCCAAGATGGAGAAATGAGATGGCTCCAATCAAGACAAGACCTATTGCATATTTAGAAATGGACCTTAAAACTGCATTTAACTTCCTACTCATAATTTTGCTCTGTTGTGCCAGCTTGAAGGAAAGGTTCACCTCAAAACTAAACAATTTTACCCTATTCTCCAGAGCCCTAGTGCTGGAGAAATGGATGGGGGTGGGGGGGAGACTATAAATGTAAAGCTACAGATTTTTTTCCAGGAGAGTAGTTGACCCATCGAATAGAAACAAGCGCTGCTGCCTGCTGCAGATAACAAAGAGCGTGGGAATGCTGGGTTTTTTTTCTCTTTTCATTTTACCAAGCTCTGCTTGCAACATCAGCGAGACTCTTGTGTTCCCGATAGCCGAAGAAACAAAAGAAAAGAGGCCAGGGAATATTGGGGTACATAAGACCTGATTGTTTCGTGTCTGACCTGTTTTCTCACAGCATTCGGCAACTTCTCCTTTAAGCACGGGGAAAACAAGCCTGGTATGGAAAAAAATATTCTTTATTTGAAAGCGAATACTGCATCGTCTAGGCTGGGGCATTTGGAGGAGCTTCTTCAAGGCTTTTTCCTAGCAAAAAGCCTCCCGATTATCATCGCTCCCAAAAAGGCACGCGCCGGGCTTCGCAAAGCGATTGCTTTCGACGATCCGCTGATGCCGGCACGCTCCTCTGCAGAAAGCCCGGCGGGTAGCCATAGCAACCCCGGAGAAGCTCAGTCGTGGCTTGTGATTGGATGGTTCAAACCGCTTTCCTTGAAAGTGGAAGAAAGAACGGGGAAGTGCTCCCTCGGTTTTGAGTATCTGAGATGATACGGCTCCAGACGAGGAAGCCCGGCAGCGCGGTTAGCCCCAGTTTTGTGTCGGAGCAACAAATTCGGCAGCTGGAGCAGAAGCTGCGAGTGAGTGTTGAGATGGTGTAAATCGGTGTCACCATGCAGCAAATCTACCTAACTAGGTAGTTACTAACAATCTACACCAACTTGATAGTAACATCTATCCATCCATCAATGGTTAGCTACCAAAGCGGATCCGTCTAAGGCTAAGCCTTGAGGAAGTGTGACATAAGGTGTCTCGATATTTGGGATCAGGAGTTAAAGCTAGGAAAGCTGTGATCTTCTGATGATGTCATCTCATTTTCCAGACTCCCTCATCTCATTTTCCAGACTCCCTCCCTATCCTTGAGTTGGCATTACTTTTCACTGAATTATTAACATCTCTTCACACACTACTCCTTTTTATTTTTATATATATATATATATATATATATATTAAAAACACATTTAAATAATGATTTAGTATTTATGAACTACCTGTTTTTAGCTTTGTTGCACACTGTCCAAAGTCATCTATCATGAGATGGCAGTTACATATAAATTTGATAAATAAATAAACCCTTATCATTCAGAGCAAGCATGGACAAATACTAATGGAAGCTGTAGACCCAAACTGCGATATGCCTAAGACAAATGGGACTCCAAAGGCAGGTGGGTGGGACAAGTCATTTGAAATTTTAAATAAGTATTTCAAAGTCCATTGGGAGATGAGCACAATAATAATGCATGTAAACGTATCGCTATCCCTAGAAAACATAGGCTTTAAGGTTTCTATCATGATGGGACCCAGGTTCTTTGATAGAGTGATTGGTGGGATTTAAGATATGAAAGGCTGAATGATACAATCGCTGAAGAAGGATTATTATCGGCCCAGTTCGACCAAACCAGTAGTGGTGGCAGCAGGAGGCTCCACCCACCTGCCCGGATGCTTCTGCGCATGTGCAAAAGTGTTGCAAGCATGCATGCATGAGCACGAGCAAACCAGTAGTAAACTGGCTAGCAACCCACCACTGATTATAATAAGATACTTTGGCTTATTGCCTCGCTGATTGTACTTGTTTAAGTTCAGGCCCCTCTGAACTATGTTTTGTCAGACAAAAGAAGAACGAATAATTGTGCTGGAAACAGAAAATGCCCTTCTGCACCTCAAGCTTGCAAAGGTAACAACAGTTTCATTCCTTCAACTTATTATTTTGTACATATTTTTTTCTAACTTTCCAATTTAAACCCTGACCTGTAGTCCAAAACAACCTGTCCGTTTTTTAGGTTTCTTTTCTTCATTCACAGTGGCTATAGTTATCAAAAAGATTTTTAAAAAAAAAAAATGTACAAAATGCCTGATTTTGGTTATGGATTTACCTGAAAACTATCAAAACTGATTGTGGTTTGTATTGTGATCTAACAGGTCGCACCTTGGTCAGCAAAGCACTGAATAAAGAGAGGTTACCATCCATTTTATGGTGGCAGTTTGAATGCACATCCTTAACTGTGCTGGTGATTATTGTGAGTTTCAGTAATCTCTGAAAATGCAGTTAAGCATAAGCAGATTTGGAAAACATCTCTCAACCTTCCCTTCCTGACTGAAGCACTAATAATTGTATTTAATGACCGATCCAGTTCTTGGTTTAAAAAAATCAGCCAGGATAGGTATGCATGTGAATAAAAATAAACTACCGTAAATAAACAAGACCAGTGGTGGGTTCCGGATCCCGTTCCACGTGGTATGGTTGGAACGGGCCCGGCTGCATCCACATGGACACGTGCAGTGCACGCATGCATCTTAGCGCCTCCATGTTCCTCCGCGATGCTCCAGCTGCTCAGCGGAGCATTACACAGGTGCTGTACGCGCTGTGCTCAGCTGGAGCATCGCGGAGGAACATGGAGACGCTAAGACGCATGTGTGCACTGCACGTGTCCATGTGGATGCTACCGGACCCGTTCCAACCGTACCACTTGGAACAGGATCAGGAACCCACCACTGTTATAGTCATAATACATGACTCCATCTTCTCTCTTACTGAGTTCTAACTTAGTGAGTTCCATTGTTTTCTCTACAGGCTTAGGATTCTATTTTAAAAATCCTTTGCTTCTTTCCTTGTCATAGGCATGATGAACTCAGCTTTGTGTAATGCAGTGCTTCTCAATTATTTTCTGTCATGCCCCCCCTAGGAAGAAGAAAACATTTCGCGCCCCCCGCGCGACTGTAAATAGTATCATTTGTCTATAAAATTGTTATAAGTACACCTCTGCATAACACTGTATCCTTATTAACGTATAAGAGAATAAAAAAAGAAAGAAATGTGGATCAATTTACAACAAAGAATAGCTTTATTAACTGTAGCAGAAAAGATGTAAAGTGCATTAGAAATTTAAAAAAAATTAAATCCTTTGCCGAGGTCAAATGCGCCCCCCTTTACGGAGCCTCGCGCCCCCCCTGGGGGGCCCGCCCCACTATTTGAGAAGCACTGGTGTAATGGATGCAGGCTCAGTTACAGGACAAGAGGATCAGGCTGGGTAGCTGGGATCTCCAATTTTCATGCATAATTGCTATCAACAAAGAATTGGCTTGAAATGTGGTGTTTATATAGCATTCTTTACCCAACCTGTATTTTTCTTTTTAAGTATGACCTTAAGGTTTAAGAGTCAATTGTTTTTTGTCCTCTGTGCAATAGGCTTAATCTGGTGTGTTTGTGCATTCCAGGACATTGAGATTATAGCGAAAATACCCATACAAGGATGCAAATGAATTGCAAATGAAATGTTCTGGATTGGAAAGAAAGAATGACTAGCAATTGGCTACTCCAGTTTAAATAGCTCCACCTAGGTTGTTTTCTGTTCTTTTGCTCCACTTACTATTGATCAGCAGAGTTGGAAGGGACCTTGGAGATCTAGTCCTCTAGGGGTTATGAATTCTGGGAGTTGACGTCCACAAATCTTAAAAATTGCCAAGATTGGACATCCCTGCTATAGAGGGATAGAAGGCATTGTGGGTTCTAGAGAAAATGCTTTGAGTCTTCAATCAAGCTCAATACATAATACAATACACTGTCAGAAAGCTTAACAGTTAATTTTATAGCGATGATTATTATTACTGCTTTTTCTACTGCTGGATTTTTGGAAATTTCTAATTCTGAAACTAATCTTCAGAGTAATCAAAGTTTGCTCTTCTTAATAGCAGAATCAAGGAATAATTAGGAACAGCTCAGCAGAACATAACTTTGCTTATTATAATAATATGAAGAAATTTCATGGCACTACAAAATCCATTGTAATCCAGCTTCACAGAGCCATACAGGTAAAGAGCTTTATTACAACTGGAAAGGTCTAGCATGTTTTAAATTGTCAGTCATTTGAGATACTCTGGGCAAGAACCCCAAACCATGAGTACTAAGATTACATTTATTGTAAAGGTAAAGTTTCCCCTCGCACATCTGTGCTAGGAATTCCAACTCTAGGGGGAGATGCTCATCTCTGTTTCAAAGCCAAAGAGCCAGCGTTGTCCGAAAACATCTCCGTGGACATGACTAAATGCCAAAGGCGCATGGAACACTGTTGCCTCCCCACCAAAGGTGGTTCCTATTTTTCCTACTTGCATTTTTACAGGCTTTCGAACTGCTAGGTTGACAGAATCTGGGAGAAGTAACGGGAGCTCTCTACATGGGGCTTCCCTTGAGGTGCACCCGAAAGCTACAGTTAGTCCAAAACGCAGCCGCGCGGGTGATTATGGGAGCCACTAGATGCTCCCACATAACACCGATCCTGCGCGAGTTGCATTGGCTTCCTGTGGCCTTTCGGGTGCGCTTCAAGGTTTTGACGACCATCTTTAAAGCGCTCCATGGCTCGGGGCCTAGTTATATGCGAGACCGCCTCCTGCCCCATACATCCCTTAGACCGATACGCTCCCACAGAGAGGGCCTTCTCAGGGTGCCATCGGCCGGACAATGCCGACTGGCGACACCCAGGGGAAGAGCCTTCTCTGTGGCGGTCATCCCTCTGGAATGACCTACCCCCTGAATTATGCACCATCACCGACCTCCGCCTCTTCCGCCAATGTCTAAAGACATATTTGTTCCAACAAGCCGGCCTAGCCTAACCTCCCATGGGGACTTTTAGGAAGTTTTTAAATTGGGTATTTTAAATTTGGTTTTAGTACAGGATAGGATTGTTTAATATTTATTTTAAATTATATATTTATCTTTGTATTGGTATGTTTTAAATTTCCTGTACGCCGCCCTGGGTCCTCTGTGGAGAAGGGCGGGATATAAATTTAAATAAATAAAATAAAATAAATAAGCTCACTCTGTTACATTGTGCTAGGGATTTGAACCACCAAACTGCCAACCTTTCTGATCGACAAGCTCAGCGTCTTAGCCACTGAGCCATTGTGTCCCCCTTACCTTTATTGTACGGTTAAAATAATAGATTCTTGCATGTTGGAAAGCACGTACCCATCTTGCCTTTACTTTCTAACCCATCTTGCCTTTACTTTCTAACCTATCTTGCCTTTACTTTCTGACAAACTAAAAAAGGCCCCTTCTTTTCCTGTCCTCATTCCTTCTACAGACTGAGATCTCTCTTATCTGACCAGTGCACTGGCTGCACCTCTTTTCCCTTCTTCCTCTCAAGGCTATTCCCGCAGACCATTACATAAACTGTATACATATATGTAAGACCTGTGGTGGCACAGTGGTTAGAATGAGGTACTGCAGGCTACTTCTGCTGACTGCCAGCTGACTGCAGTTTGGCAGTTCAATTCCCATTGGTTCTTGGTTGATTCAGCCTTCCATCCTTCTGAGGTTGATAAAATGAGGGCTCAGATTGTTGGGAGAAATAGGCTGACTCTGTAAAGTGGCATATAATCTAAATGCTATTGCTATTGCTAAGGGAAAAAAGAAGGGGGGAAACCAAGATCCATAAATAGACCTTGAGTTTCTATGACCTAACATAACACTAGCTCTTTATGTTTGTGATCTAGAGACTAAAACAAGACATGCAGAATCTCCGTTTGTCTGCCCTTCAGTTTTCAAGGGAGATCCACCACCAGGGTGAGAACTTTCTCCATCAGGTTCTGCTGACTGTCCAAAAGCTACAATTACAGAAGGAGACTATGGAAAGTAAGAGACATAAGAGTCATATAAAGTTGATCAAGCAGCCGGTTACAACAAGCTTTTAAAACTTTTGGCTGGGAACGATGAAAGCTGTTGTTTCAACAATGTGGAAGGCATTTGGTTTGGTAGGGTTGTACCATAGAAGCTCTACTGATGCTAGAACCTTATCTAATTCAGAATTTGTGGAGCAGATACTCAGTTCTTGTCAGAATAGCAAAGAAAAATGAGCAGCAGATAGTTCCCCTTTTATTTGGGGTTTCTCCTGAGTTGCTTTACCAATGATAAGGCTGTAGGGCGAGTGCAAAAATAAACGATGAGGGAAAGAAATTCCAAAGAGCATTATGGATGGCGGTGGAAGATTCTACAATTTGACCTGCCTTGCAAGAACATTAATGTTGTGTCGTCAGATAAGGATCCATTTTACCTTCCATTCTATTCCCATCAATAGGAACCAGTTGTTCTGGAAGTTCATGAACAAAGTGCAACATACACTGTGTTCAGATATGATGTGGTTGTTCCATTTAAACTTACTTTGTTATGAATCCACATTAGAGCTTAGCATTATAGTTCAAACCAAATCACTATGGCATGCTCAAGAAATCATGGTTAAAAATTCTACGTTAGTGTCATGTGTAAACTCGGCCAGAGGTGTGCAACCAAGTCTTTTACATGCTTTATGAAATATATATTGTTTGTCTTTGTTTACTGCTTGTAGAACTTCGCATGCAATCATTTCAGCCCCCTTCTCTATTTCACCAAGGAAGACATGTAAATAGTTCATTGAACATTTGTGAAAACTTCTTTCCAGCATTTCAGATTAAAACACTGGAACTTGAACAATCCTTGCATGAGATTAATGAGAGATATATGAAAGAAAAAGAAAAAAGAAAAGTATTGCATAACAGCCTACTTGTAAGTATCTTGGTAATTAGGTTAACAATGTCTGAACAGACCTGTATAATTATTTTGGAATTCGCTTTTACTTTATTAACAATTACTTCCCATTGCCCACTAATCTTCATAAGCATCTGGAGCAGAAGGAGGCAAATTACAAAATACATCTTCCAACACAGGTTTTTCCTCTTTTGTACTTGTGTTGTGACATTGCATGCAAGAGTGTAAAAGGACTGAGTTTGCACTGTGACATCACAATGAACGTTTTGTCCTTGTTGTGAAATCCCGGCTTGAATCTTAGAAAGCAATCATTGTGATTATTTTCAACAAATTACAGTGAAGCAAACTACAGGAAGTCCTCAATTTACAACAGTTCATTTAATGACTGTTCTAAGTTAACTACGGCACTGGGAAAAAAGAAAGACTTATTACAGTTTTTCACACTTGCAACCATTGCAGCATCCCCATGGTCATGTGATCAAAATTCAGACACTTGGCATGTTTATGAGGATTGCAGTGTCCTGGAATCACGTGATCCCCTTTTGCGATCTCCCGACAAGCAAAGTCAGTGGGGAAGCCAGATTCATTTAACAACCGCATTGCTAACTTAACAACTGCAGTGATTCATTTAACAACTCTGGCAAGAAAAGTCATAAAGTGGGGCAAAACTCACTTAACAAACATTTCACTTAGCAACAGAAATTTTGGCCTCGGTTGTGGTTGTAAATTGAGAACTACTTCCATTAACTATACAATCTATAAACTAACTTAAGTCTGTATCTTAGGACAGCCTATAAATGAGTTGGTGCCATCCAGGGTTGGCTTTCGCAACATATTTGTTTATTTAAATAATCCAGAGGCTATAGGATTTGATTAAAACCAAAACAAAATTGAGATTCCCAAGACAGTAAACTTTGTGGATATTTCTCCACTTGTATAAAAGCACTTGTGAAGCTCACACAGTTGTGTTTGAATTGAAGACATATTTTGCTTTCTACAAACCATAATCTGTAAAAGCTGCTAACTTTATAATGACATAATTTAACTACAAAATATTTTCTTCTGCTCCAGGAGTGCAGTTCTCTTCTTAACTGTTTGAAGTAGCAGACTGGATTAAGGATCCTTAACAATAAGCAGTCTGCTCTTCTACTCACGTTCCTGGGGTTTACTGCCAAAATAAATGTATTTAGTGTCAGATCATGTGACAGTCTTATATATTCTGTCATTTTAGACATCATCTATCCAGCAAAATGTTTCTGGAAGGCATGTGGCATTTGCATGCTATCAACCAATAGTACTAGTAATAATTAGGTTTCTGTGTTGTAACCCTAGGAGTTAAGAGGCAACATCAGAGTGCATTGCAGAATCCGTCCAATTTTACCATTTGATGCAGCTCCTGAAGAATCAGCCATAGAACACAGGTGATTAAATAAATTAGCTTAATTGACAAAGAAAATTAAAGGTTTTTATTCTTCATTGAAACTTTTATTAAGAGATACACTAATACTATAAAGCTACAATTTGAGATTTACCTTCAAGCATTTAAGATCTTCTACAATAAGCCAGATAGACTATAAATCTAAGCAACCTAAGCATATACTGTTCACAAGCATGAAAATATTATTTTGTTTCCAAGGTTTTGTATCCTGTGGAAGACCTTTTTAATTTACAGTTAAGGATCAAGTCTCTTTTAAGTTGAGCTGAACTCTTGATGATTGTATGAACATGTCACCTTTCAAGGTGGAGCACACCTGCCTTTGGGCATCTAGTTTTACACGGATCTTGCCATAAATTTCTTGTCCCCTTTTAATAAGGGTTCCCTAATGAATTATTGCCTGTTTACCTGCAAATAGTCAGATGGGCAGCAAGGTGAGTGCAAACAGAGGAGGAGGGAGCCAAACTGGTCATCTGTCTCCCTCTCTAGTAGAAATATATGATCCTCTATCGTTTTGATATTCCTCTGTTTTATTTTATATTCCATAATGATCTGGATGTTTTGTTCTAGCAGGCTACTTTATGTTCCCATGTTTTGGCCATAATAAAGAATTCATTCATTTCTATATGAATATCTATCTCTGTGAGGTTTTCTTGGCAACAACCCTGAAATACTTTGTCACAGCTTTTCCCCAGGATGCTTGTCAACTTCCCGGTCTAGCCTATAGCTCTGAGATTTCCTGGGAATTTCCCTTTCAAGTATTTCCCAGGGCTGATCTACTTACTTTTTTGGGGTGAGCCAGAGACGTCTAGTTTCTCCTAGCTGCTGCATTTTTCATTTTTTGTTCATCACATGTATCTTCTCTTATTTCCTCTGTTTTTATTCAGTTGTCCTGTTTTGGTTTTAATTCTGTCAGCATTCAAACAGCTGAAGGTGGAAGTAGTAGGCTTGACAAAAGTGCTTACTGCCTCCCACTCATTCTAGAGAATTAGCTGATCCTTAGCTTTGACATTATGCTTACTAGGTTTGGAGTATAGATAGTCCTTGATTTAGAAGCACAACTGGGACCACAACTTACATTGCCAAGTAATGCAGTCGTTAAGTGAGTTGTGCCCAATTTTACTTCCCTTTTTGCTGCAATCATTAAGTGAATCAATAAGTCATTAAGCAAGTCATGTATACAGATTAACAGAGTTGGAAGGGACCTTGCAGGTCGTCTAGTTCAACTCCCTGCCCAAGCAGGAGACCCTACATCTGCCTCTACCTCACAACCTCCTGATTTGGAGGTGAGAGCTCCACCTCTAGGCCACAGCAGCTGGTATTTGTTAAGCAAATCCAGTATCCATTGATTTGCGTATGGAGAACGCCCTAGGAAGGTTTCAAATGGTGAGCATGTGACTCCAAGACTGTCATAAATACATGCTGGTTGCCAAGTGCCCAAATGTTGATCACATGACTGCAGGGATGCTGCAATGATTGTAAGTGTGAGCACTGGTCATAAGTTGCTATTTTCATCATTTGTCATAACTTTGAATAGTTGCTAAACAAATGGTTATAAATCAAAGACTACCTGTAGAGAGGTGTACAATACTGAATGAATTGTATCTCTGGGTTTCTCTTTCAATCAACCATGGTAAAAGTAGAAATGCTTCTATATTACACTTCTGGTCAATCTGAATTTGTGCACGGTCAGAACAAAGGATTGTGTAAATGCCAAAAGGAAACATGGGGTAATCCATCCCATATTCCAGGATTAACAATGTGGGGAGGAGGAGGTCAAGAAAGTCATTGCAAATTTGATTTCCATTACATCATGGAGATCCGTGGTGGCATAGTGGTTAGAATGCAGTATTGCAGGCTACTTCTGCTGATTGCCAGTAGTTCCATCCTGACCATCTTAAGGTTGACTCAGCCTTCCATCCTTCTGAAGTCAGTAAAACAAGGCCCCAGATTGTTGGGGGCAGGAGGCTGGCATTTGACAGGACTGTAAAGCACTATGAAGAGGTATATACAATCTAAGTGCTATTGCTATTATTATCAGGAGTAGGTATGTCCCACTGAATCTCTGTAAGAGAGGAAAAGCAGAATTTCACAATGTGAAATGCCACGTGTGGCATTCAACACAAACGTCTCTTTCTCCCAGGGTTGTTGTATTACATCATTGTGTTACTTATCTTTATGCTATGGTCTATCTCCAAAAATATCAACCCATACATGTATCACTTCTTCTACGCCAATTCATCTTGTTGTATATATCCAGCAGAATAGAACAGCCTCTATTTCATCATCCACTCAGATACACCTCAGCTTATATGCTTGAGAAAGATGCACTACTTATATATAATGAACTGATGTTACAATTAGGAAAGTAACTATCATTGTGGGGGAACGTTGTGTGATGCTGACCCTTTGAGTGTCCAAGGGAATGATTGCCTTCATATAGCAACAGCTGTTAAACTGGAGCATCCAAACCAGGAAAATCAGACATATCAGTGAAGATCTGCGGTGGCGCAGTGGTTAGAGTATAGTACTGCAGGTTACTTCTGCTGACTGCCAGCTGACTGCAGTTTGGCAGTTCAAATCTCACCAGGCTCAAGGTTGACTCAGCCTTCCATCCTTCTGAGGTTGGTAAAATGAGGACCCAGATTGTTGGGGGCAATATGGATATCTGTAAAGCACTTTTATGTGGTATATAAGTCTAAGTGCTATTGCTATATTCCAAATATTTATACCTAGATTCTGCAGCTTTTTATTGTATCAGAGAATATAAGGGGGCTCTTCCTAATCTAAGTTGCCTGTTTTTCAACTTTACCTCGTAGCATTGGCACAGGCAGCATGAAGTTGCATATTACTGCATATCCAATATGCTGGCAATATTTCATTTAATTTTAAATACAGGCAATCCTCAATGTATGACCATAGTTGAGCCAGTAATTATGATTGTAACTTGTTGCTGTTGTAAGTTAAGGTATCACATAGCCAGACCCATTTTTTTGTTGTTGCAGTGGTTATGTACATCCATTTTCCCCAATGGGCACTTTTTGACCAAAACTGCCAAATAAACTTTACATATCCAGTCATGTGACCATGGCATGCTGCAAATAGTGTAAAGATGAGCCAGTTGCCAAAGTGCCTAAAATGCAATAATGTAAGTGCGTGTGCGTGTGTGTGTGTATGTGTTTTCAGTTGTTATAACTTCGAAAGTAGGTCATTAAAAGGCCTATGGATATCTGTTGTAACTTCAAACAATCATTAAATGACTGGTGTAAATCAAAGACTACCCGTATATAGGTTGGACCTCCCCATTTTAATGTACAAGTATAATCTTTATTGTCATTGTACTTGTTTACAATGAAATTGGTTATAAAGTTATAAATAGGAGGAAAAGGGCTGTTGATTGTGATCATGGGGAGACAAACTTTTTTAAACACCTTTTTTTCTTCCTGCCCCAAACCTAATTCACAACTCTTCTGAAGTTGTTTTCAAATTCTTTGAACAAGCTGTCTGTTAAACTAGACGCAGGGGTCTGCAAAGTCGGCTCTTTTAAGACTGGTGGACTTCAACTCCCAGAGTTCCCCAGCCAGCTGGCTGGGGAACTCTGGGAGTTGAAGTCCACCAGTCTTAAAAGAGCCGACTTTGCAGACCCCTGAACTAGAATAATTTGGGATAAATTGTTTAATCTTGATTTTATCTATTCTTATGTATATTTATGTCTGTATATTTTAATTCCCCTGTGCACCGCTCCGAGTCCCTTCAGGGAGAGGAAGCGGTCTATAAATTAAATATTATTATTATTATTATTTGTTATTTTGATTGCATTTTATTTTTTATTTATTTATTTATTTTTATTAAATTTATACCCCGCCCTTCTCCAAAAGGACCCAGGCGGCGCACAGGAATTTAAAATACAATACAAAATCAAGTAAAAAATTTAAAAAACTTATTTGATACCATCCTGCGCTAAAAACAAATTAAAATCCCCAAATTTAAAACTGCCTAAAATAGTCATTTGTGGAGGTTACGCTAGGCCGGCTAAATGGAACAAATGTGTCTTTAAACACTGGCGGAAGAGGCGGAGGTCGGAGATGGTACGAAGTTCAGGGGGTAGGTCGTTCCAAAGGGCAGGGCCCGCCACAGAGAAGGCTCTTCCCCTGGGTGTCGCTAGTCGGCATTGTCCAGCCGACGGCACCCTGAGGAGGCCCTCTCTGTGGGAGCGTATCGGTCTAAGGGATGTATGGGGCAGGAGGCGGTCTCGCATATAACTAGGTCCCGAGCCATGGAGCGCTTTAAAGATGGTCATCAAAACCTTTTAACAGATGAGAGTCTTTATCTGCAGGAGGAGTTTAAATACCATCCTATTTTTCCCTGATAGGAGTATGGCCAGTCAGTGAGGCACAATGTTCGGAATTGCAGGGGGTGTTAAAGAAGCTCTTGTATAGGAAGGAAACATGGGCATGAAGCAGGCTGAGAATTTCTACATCTGAGAAGTATGCTCGGTTAGAGCTCAAATTCGTTTTTGGAATTTGCTTAGCCTAGGGATTGACCCAACCCTGCCGCCATCCTTCCTTCCAATTCTTCACATACCTTTTATTGTCAAGCAAAAGAAATAACGACTTAGAATATATATTTTTTAATTATTATTCTTTTATTTGTTGGATTTGTATAACCGCACCCTCTCCCCAAAGGGACCCGGGGCGGTGCACAGGAAATTAAAACACACAATATCACAAATATAAATAATTAATACCAAATTAAATAAATTATCCCTGTGCTAAAATTTAAAAATGTTAAAACATGACCCCATCTAAAACCCAATTAAAACAATTTATGGTACAGACTGTAGGCTAGGTAAATAGCTTAGGCCAAGCCGGCCTGATGGAACAAGAGTGTCTTTAATTTCTGGTGGAAGGTGCGGAGGTCCGTGGTTGTTCTAAGGTCGGGGGGTAGGTCATTCCAGAGGGTTGGGCCCACCACAGAGAAGGCCCTTCCCCTGGGCGTCGCGTGCTGGCATTGCCTGGTGGACGGCACCCGGAGAAGTCCCTCTCTGTGGGAGCGGATCGGCCGAAGCGCACCCGAAAGACCACAGGTAACCAGTGCAGCTCACGCAGGAGCGGTGTTACATGGGAATACCTGGACGTTCCCAAGATCGCCCGCGCGGCCGCATTCTGGACCAGCTGTAGTCCTCGGGTGCACCCCAAGGGGAGCCCCATGTAGACAAAAAAGGTAATTTATTCAAGCTATGTCAATGTAGGAGTGGCAAGGAGAAGCAAAGGATGGACATGTCCTGTAGAGTAGATCAGTCCTCAACCTGTGGGCCACAGCTCATCAGTGGGCCATAAGGGATTTGAAACTGGACCTAAAAAATGGCCAGTGAGTGTTCACGGGCATCCTCACTTGCACAAGCAGTGAGCAAGTGCATGCACATGTTCCACTTAAGTGAGTGCAGGTATGCACACACATTGCTTGTGCAAATAGAGCTGTGTGCATGGACGCATGCTTGCCGGCCGTTTGCACAGAACTATCCCATCTCCCCCTTCCCCAACGGTCCACAAAGCTGGAAACTCTGGTATAGATGGTGTGAAACATGACTTCCTTGTGGCACTCCTGTAATTTGGTCTTCATCTTCGCTATTTTCAATGCTGGTTTTCTAATTTAAAAATAAATACGTTTTATTTTAAAAGGCGGAGGAGCATTTCAGAAAATGTGATCTGCGCAACAGATGATGTGAGTATTCTCAACTTTTCTTACATTCTCAATCCTCCATAGCTAAGCCAAAAAATGCTTAAAGCTCAGATGTAGTCCTTGGGCCACTAGATCAGGGGTCTCCAACCTTTGCAACTTTAAGTCTGAAGGACGTCAGCTCCCAGAATTTTCCAGCCAGCAAAGCAAAGAATAAATAAAAACAATATGTAGTCTAGACCAGGGGTTCCCAACCATTGCAACTTTAAGTCTGAAGGACGTCAGCTCCCAGAATTTTCCAGCCAGCAAAGCAAAGAATAAATAAAAACAATACGTAGTCTAGACCAGGGGTCCCCAACCATTGCAACTTTAAGTCTGAAGGACGTCAGCTCCCAGAATTCTCCAGCCAGCAAAGCTGGCTGGAGAATTCTGGGAGCTGAAGTCCTTCAGACTTAAAGTTGCAAAGGTTGGAGACTCCTGTATTAGATCATTTCTCTGAATCCTGTCACTAAGAGATAATCTCATGATCAAGACATCTCTTTAGCCTTCCCACTAAATAACTCCCCTTTGCTTCTCTGATGCTGTGCCATGGCAAATGTATTATCACAAAAATGAAACATGGCTGCTTACCAAGCCTCGCTTTCAAGAGTATCAAAGCAACCTGGTTTAAATCCCAGACTCATGAAATCCCAGATGGGAGCCGAACTGCAAATCCATATGGTATTCCAATATTAATTAGTCCCATTACCAAGAAATAACATTTGAAAGGCTCGATATGGTATGCTAAGAGTTTTAATTTTGATTTTACTGTTTGGGAGCTTTCAGACAGATGCTCCAGCTTATCTGTTACATGTAGGGCATAGCCAGCTTTTCCTTGTCTGAGAGTATTGAAAAGGATGCAGGAAGATGCCCTTTATAAATAGAAGATTTATGCACATCTATTGAGACTGGCCATTAGTGCAGTGATTGCAATTCTCATGGAATTACTTTAGCCTCATAAGTTGCTTCTTCTTTTTTTTAAGAGGACAAACTGGGGACTGAACCAGGAACCTTCTGGAAACAAAGCATGCAGTCTGATGGTGCATTAACTTCTCCTATGTATAATCTCAAACATATCCAGTAGAACCATCTTGGGATGTGTTTGGCCCTATTTGTTTTGGCCTACTAGTTTGGCAGTTCAACTCCCTAGCACCATGTAATAGACTGAGCTCCTATTACTTGTCCCAGCTTCTGCCAACCTAGCAGTTCAAAAGCATGTAAAAATGCAAATAGAAAAATAGGGACCACCTTTGGTGGGAAGGTAACAGTGTTCTATGGGCTTTCGGCATTTAGTCATGCTGGTCATAATGACCACCGAGACATCTTCGGACAGTGCTGGCTCTTTGGTTTTGAAACAGAGATGAGCACTGCTCCCTAGAGTCAGGAATGACTAGCACATATGTGTGAGGGGAACCTTTACCTTTTACTAGATCAAAAAACTAAAAGGGAAGCATAACTGGCTCGCATTTACCTCTCTGTATGATTCTAGGATGTACAAAAAGGAATTTGCACATCTTTCCCTCAAAAGAAGTGATGTAGGTACATTCAGAAACAGTCTGTACATATTGTCAGAAGGGAGTGGACACGCAACTCACTGATGCATTCCCTCAAATCCCTTGACATATTTATTTTAAATGTTTAAAATATGATAACACTACCCTTCATTAAAAAAAAGTCTCCAAAAACAAGCATCCATTTGAAATAACCCAAAGTACAGAAAAGTGATTCAGAAACACAAGCCAGTTATTCTATTGCAGCCTTATCATTTCATAAAATGGTCAGAGTGTCTTTGGAAATTGTTACATAATCTATCTATCCACCTTATATGGATATGTAGACAATTTTAGGTCCTATAGTAAACTACGGATTTCCCCAATAGCATGCAAATATCAGGTTCTCATGCTAATGAATAAGACTTGCAACCACATTTTGTTCTATATTCTTTCTTTGTGCTCTCGAGTCAAAATCATTAGCATATGCATTCCTCCTCCTCCTCCTCCTCCTCCTCCTCCTCCTCCTCCTCCTCCTCCTCCTCCTCCTCCCTAGTTATATCTCTCTCCTCTATTTCTAATTGAATTCAGTTCAGATTTCAGAGCCTGCTCAGCCCTCCATAGGCTCAGAAGGTCAGTTCTAATGCAAGTTTGTTACTGTTACTAAGATTTTAATTTTTTTATTTTGCAATGCTGCACCATTGAGGTTCCTTCAATGGGCTGATATTATTTTATTATCGGTTACGCAAATTTGGCTCCAAGCTTATTCGCACCCGCTACCTGATTTGGTCGAAAAATTAGACAAAAATTGTCTGTGGACCTATCTCCCTAATTTGAACATTCTGCATGAATAGAAAATTCTGTGATTTGGTCTAGGTCGCTCACAGAGCTCAGCTCCTAAATGTATTTAGATCAATGTGTATGGCCAACTTTTCTTTAAAATTGTGTTTGTCCAAGAAGGGCCAGAAACTACTAGCAATGCTAAAGCAAATCTGGTATTTTGATATGGTTTTATCTCTGAATTAGCAGAGGATAAATCATTTGACTCTTGATAGGGGAAAAGGAAGCACTTGTTCTGAAAAGCACTGAGGGGTTTCATCTTCAAAAAAACACAAGTGCTTTCACAAAACCCTCCTTCTGCCAACTGATATTGCCTCCGCTCAAATATCACAAAACTATACAGTTTCAATGGGGATTAATTTACTGTTGAAAACAGGCAGGGTTTATCTCAACAGTAAAGTGGCCAACTCTTCTGCTTTCAGTCGCTCCAAAATTGCAAGCAGAGACTGATTTGAAATAATACAGTTGGCCAAAATTACTTTGAATCTGGGGAGGCCCAAAGATTTTTGAAAGACTGTGGTAAATAAAATTAAAAGTCATTTCCACTTCGTTTATTTGCTAGAAGACCAAGCGATTTCCTCTCTTCTAGGGTCTTGTGTATTTTGGCTTGATAACCAAGACTTCGGTTCCAGAGGTTTAAAATATGGTTTAGGTTTTTATTGAAAAGTAAAGCAGAGGGCTTCACTGGAGCTCATTCATCCTTGTAAAGCCTTAGAAATCTTATTTTCCTATGGATGATTTTGGCTACTGCGCTCGAAAGGAATGAGACAGCATTATTGCTGTGGCAATGTCTTACCTTACTAATTCAAAATGAAATATTGATTTAATCAATTTAAAAGAGCAGAGGCTTGGCTTGGCTTTCCATTCCTTTCTCTTGTTTTCGTTTACTTTTGCAATGCGGCTTCCTGCTTTGTTAGCGAGAGCTAAAATAAGTAATTTAATCAACAGTTTTCCCCAGTTTGAAAGCATGTAGTGTTACCATCTAATTCACTGTAACAAAACTTGAACCGAGTTCAAAGAGGAAATGTTGGCAATATACTGTACCTGCTTGACCCAGAATATAGAACTATAATGGGTGTGTTTTCTGACGACAGAGTACAGGCAGTTCTCAATTTATGACCACAACTGCTCAATTTTACATCTCTTTTTGCCAAAGTTTGTTAAGCAAATATTGCAGTTATTAAGTGAATCAGACGTTCTCCCTTGACTTGTTGAAGTCAGCTGGGAAGGTTACAAATGGTGATCACATGACCCCAAGACAGTGCAACTGTTATAAAGAGCATGGCACCACGGTGGTTAGAGTGCAGTATTGCAGGCTAATTCTGCCAACTGTTAGCAGTTCGATCCTCACCAGCTCAAAGTTAGTTCAGTCTTTCATCCTTCCGAAGTCAGTAAAATGAGGGCCCAGATTGTTGGCAGCAATATGCTGACTCTGTAAACCAGGCCTGTCAATCTGGCAGCCTGTGGGCCAGATGTGTCATGCACAGGTCATGTCCACCGTGGCTCTGCAAAGACAAAAAACATAGCGATACATCACAATATGTGAAGCGATCATGTTTGACCCCCATGCTGTAAACCACTTAGAGAGGGCTGTAAATCACTGTGAAGCAGTATATAAGTCTAAGTGCTATTGCTATCAATACATACCAGTTGCCAGGCATTCAAATTTTTATCATGTGGCCATGGGGATCTTTAAAGCGCTCCATGGCACGGGACCTAGTTATCTACGGGATCGCATCCTACCCCATACATCCCTGCGGCCGATTCGCTCCCACAGAGAGGGACTTCTCCAGGTGCCGTCCACTAGGCAAGGGGTCCCCAACCCCCGGTCCGCGGGCCGGTGCCGGTCCGCGGTCTGATAGGAACCGGGCCGCAGGGCTGGAGAGGAGGAGGAGGGAGCAGCCCCCAGGGCAGAGGATGGCCGAGCGCGCCTCCACTAGCTCCTTCCGACGGCCACCGCGGCGCACTTTCTGGGGCTTCCCGGAGGGGCCAGCATTTCAGCTGAGGAGGTAACGGCTGCCTCATCCCACAGCAAGCGAGCGGGCGGAGGACCCGAGCCTGCGGCTACCTTAAGTACAGCCGAGGCCATCTGGGCGCTGCACGCCTACCTCCCTTCCAGCCCCGTGTGGCGCCCAGACTGTTTCGGCAGTGCTTAAGGTAGCCGCAGGCTCGAGTCCTCCACCCGGTCGCTCGCTGTGGGATGAGGCAGCCGTTACCTCCTCAGCTGACATGCCGGCCCCTCCGGGAAGCCCCGGAAAGTGAGCCGCGGTGGCCATCAGAAGGAGCTGGTGGAGGCGCGCTCGGCCATCCTCTGCCCGGGGGCTGCTCCCTCCTCCTCCTCTCCAGCCGACATGCCGGCCCCTCTGCTGCTTCCCGTGGGGGAGGGAGGGAGATAATGACAGACACACAGAGAGACAGACTTAGAGAGACAGAAATAGAGAGAGGGAATCAGACACACACACACACACACACACAAAGTGACAGAGATGGGTGGAGGGAGGGGAGAGAGAGAGAGAGAGAGAGAGAGAGAGAGAGAGAGAGAGAGAAATAGAAAAAGAAAGATGAATGGAGGGTGGGAGGGAGGGAGTGAAGGAAAGAAGGAGGAGGGAGGAGGAACGGAGGGATAAAAGAAGGAAGGAAGGAAAGAAAGAAAAAGAAAGAGATGGAGGGTAGGAGGAAGGGAAGGAAAGAAGGGAGGAAGGGGGAGGGAGGCAATGGAAGGAAGGAAAGGAAAGGCAAGGAAGAAATCTATTTTCCTATTTCCTTCCACCTCAAGCTACCTGTTTGGTTAACCTGGTTAAAGATCTATTTTTCTCCCAGTGGTCATTTCAAAGAAATCACATCCTCTGAGTCATTTCCTGGATTCAAACCAGCATCCCAAAGAGTCATGGACTGCCTTTATATATAATGAGTGCCCATAAATCCATTTTTACCATCTTCAGAAGACCAAAGACCAGCCAGAAATGGAAGAAAGAAAGAAAGAAAGAAAGAAAGAAAGAAAGAAAGAAAGAAAGAAAGAAAGAAAGAAAGAAAGAAAGAAAGAAAGAAAGAACTTATGACCACAATTGAGCCCAAAATTTTGGTTGCTAAGCAGGACCATCATTAAGTGAGTTTCACCACATTTTCCAAGTTGGCCATGCCCACTGGGTCACATGACCACTGAGCCACTCCCACAAAACAGGCCACACCTTTTGGCTCTCAAAAGAAATTTCAGTAGTGGTACTGTTGATATTTGGCTCTATTGACTAATAAGTTTGCCCACCACTGCCCTAGAGGGCCAAGTGAGCCGACTCCCACCCCCCCCCCCCCGTGTGTGCATGCGCCGCCTGTTCCCCCTCCCCCCTCCTCCTCTAGGCCAGCCGGTCCGCAGAATTTTCTTTAAAATGAAACCGGTCCCTGGTGCAAAAAAGGTTGGGGACCCCTGCACTAGGCAATGCCAGCGGGCGACACCCAAGGGAAGGGCCTTCTCTGTGGCGGGCCCAACCCTCTGGAACGACCTACCCCCCAAACTTAGAACGACCACGGACCTCCGTTCTTTCCGCCAGAAACTCAAGACGTACTTTTTCCAACAGGCCGGCCTGGCCTAACTTTACCTAGCCTTTAGCCTGACATCAAATTGTTTTAATTGGTTTTTAAGGGTAATAGTTTAATTTATTGTAAATTTTAGCACAGGGTTAATAATTTAATTTGATTTTAAATTTTGTATATTGTCATGTTTATATATGCTTTTTTAATTTCCTGTGCACCGCCCCGAGTCCCTTTTTGGGAAAGGGAGCGGTATATAAGTTTAATAAATGAATGAATGAATGGATGGATGGATGCTTCAACAGTCATAAGTGTGAAAAACAGTCATAAGTCACTTTTTTTTCAGTCCCGTAAGTTTGAATGGTCACTAAATGAATGCTGGTAAGCCAAAGACTACCTTTATCTGGCTGCTTCCTCTGGAATATCATTTTGTCTTCACGCCCAGATCTCTTTGGGCTCGATCTTGCTGAACATTCACGAAAGTGTTAAAAAATGACTTTTTGAGCAGCCCCTGTAGCAAGGCAATTTGGTGCCTGGTATTTTAATTTTCTGCTGTTGCTGTATTTGGTTCTTTAGTTTTTTGTTTTGATAAAAAAATTTCATCCATTGTGTACCACTTTGAGTCATTTTTCAATGTGGCTGTATAAATTGACTCTGTAATCCCTCTGTGTGCAATGAGGTTTAGTTCTTGGTAAGTATGTTTACAATTGCAACCTGCAGCAAATCTTTATACAGAGAAATTGATGCCTACTCCTTGGATCAGTGTTTTTTAAAGGGTAATCCTGAAACCCCCAGAGCTTCTCCAAGAATCCTTGAAATCAAAATTATTTGCCAGCCTGCGTTGAAAAGTTACACAATGTTAAAATCCTGTCAAAACAATTGTGAGCGAACAGTAGCAAATGTGTCAATTTTAATTTTTAATACAGTGAATAGCAATGCAACCCATACAATGCAAGTTTGGGGTCCTCAAAAAATGAGAAGTGGTCCTGAGAGAAAAGGACAAGGGGTCCTTGGAGGAAAAAAGTTTAAGAAAATTAGATGTATTTTTTTCCAAGACAGTAGAGCTTCTATCAATTTGAACAGAACAGAACAGAACAGAACAGAACAGAATAGAATAGAATAGAATTCTTTATTGGCCAAGTGTGATTGGACACACAAGGAATTTGTCTTTGGTGCATATACTCTCAGTGTACATAAAAGAAAAAAAAATATTCATCACAAATCATAAGATACAACACTTAATGATAGTCATAGGGTACAAATAAGCAATCAAATCATACTAGGAAACCATATAAATCTCAAGGATACAAACAAAAAAGTTACAGTCATGCAGTCATAAGTGGGAGGAGATAGGTAATAGGAATGATGAGAAGATTAATAGCAATAGTAATGCAGACTTAGTAAATAGTTTGACAGTGTTGAGGGAATTATTAGCAGAGTGATGGCATTTGGGGAAAAAACTGTTCTAGTGTCTGGTTGTTCTGGTGTGCAGTGCTCTATAGTGTCGTTTTGAGGGTAGGAGTTGAAACAATTTATGTCCAGGATGCGAGGGGTCTGTAAATATTTTCACAGCCCTCTTTGTGACTCATGCAGTGTACAGGTCCTCAATGGAAGGCAGGTTGGTAGCAATGGTTTTTTCTGATTATCCTCTGAAGTCTGTGCCTGTCTTGTATTGCAGAGCCAAGCCAGACAGTTATAGAGGTGCAGATGACAGACTCAATAACTCCTCTGTAGAAGTGAATCAGCAGCTCTTTGGGCAGTTTGAGCTTTCTCAAGCTCAATATTTGAGCAGAAATATTTGATGTCAGGCATGAAGTGCCCCCACATCAAATATTCTCTAAATGTCTTCTACAGCAGGGGTCCCCAACCTTTTTTGCACCAGGGACCGGTTTCATTTTAAAGCAAATTATGTGGACCAGCTGGTGTAGAGGAGGAGTGGGAGGGAGGGGAAACAGGTGGCGCACATGTGGGGGGAGTCAGCTCACTCAGCCCTCTAGGGTCTCCAACGGCTCGAATGGCCGCGCCTGCGCTCTCCCACATTTGGTGTGCGCTCTGACCAGGGGGCTGCCCCCTCCTCCCTCCTCTCTAGCCCTGCGGCCCGGTTCCTATCAAGCCACGGACCGGCACCGGTCCACGGACCAGGGGTTGGGGACCCCTGTTCTACAGAGTTTGAGAAAAATGCTTTGAAGCAGATCTATATCTAACCCTCCTGTCTTTTTGCAAGGTCTTAAAAGCCGTAGTTCGGTCGCTGGGTTTGGGATCCATATATGTGGTAGAGCCCATGCAGTGGCTCTGTTAATTGCTATAGATGGATTTTGTACCACAGCTGCTGGTTCTAGTGGTATGATTTTTTTTAAAAAAAATATTGTCTCTTGTTTTTGCATACTTTATACTTGTAAGCTGCCCAGAGTCATGAAATTGAGATGGGTGGCCATATGAATTGTATTAATAAATACAGTAATATTTTCAATATTTATTATTATCTTGCCCTTCAAAACCAAAATCTTTTTCCATCCTCTGGTTTGGCTCATTCACAAATCTGGCAATGTTTTTTCAGGTTGTTTCCTGTTTATTATTATTTTTTAATGCTGGAAAAGCCTTTAAGATGATAGTTTTGGAGACCTAACCAAATGCAGTTCTCTACTGCGGTCTCCCTCAAAAATGAGAAACTTTCCTGGTCTCCAAGAGTTGAGAGCAGAATAAAGAGGCAGGCTGGAGGTAGCATGGAGTTTATCTTCCCAGGCCTGAGTTATAGCCTTCTATGGAGTACAGATGCACCGTACGGTCTTCCCTCTAACTTAAATGTGTCATTGTGGTAGAAATACAGAGAAGGATGAAGGCCAACCTCACAAAACTGTGTGTGGCAGCTCAAACTGCAGCAAACAGTACCCACCTCCTCATCTCTCCCTGCTGTGACCCTACCCATCTATGTTTTGGAGACAGGAAGTGGCAATGTGGCTTCCACCATTTGGAAGTTCTTAAAATTCTGACTTTGTGGCAAACCTTTAAACATACCCTACCCCCCCCCCCCCCCCCCATTGAGATCTTAATGATACACATTCTAATTGCTTCCACCCTTTCTTTCTTTTTGGCTAGGAAACCATCCTAGTGAAGTGCAGCCGTCCTGGTCATGCTTTAATAAACAAGACATACCAGTTTGAAAGGTGGGTGGTCCCAAGAGCAATTTTGGTGTGTGCTGTTTCTTTGAAAGAAAATAGGATTTGCAGTGAGAACTGATAACAGTCTGTTAGTATCCCAAGATTCCTTTGAGGACTTCCCCTTTAATCATTCAGGCTTAAAATTTGGAACAAATAAGAATTCCAAGCTCCCGCTAAATGGAAAAAGCAGAGGGTTTTATCCCCATTTCTTTGAATGCTGTAGAATATCAGATTAGGTTTTTTTTTTTTAAAAAAACATAGTTGTGTTACCTCTAAATTAAGCTTCTGATCAAGTGACAACCCTCTTCACAAACAATCTGCAGCAGGTGAACTGTTCCTCTATACCAGGGGTGTCAAACTCGCAGCGTCACAGTGGCGTCACATGACATATAGAGACTTCCCCCCTTCACTAAACCGTGTGGGGCCGGACCCAGCACGAGCCACGTTCGTGGGCTGTGAGTTTGACACCCCTGCTCTACACAGTGCAGTGGTATGTCCACATGATGAATGTTACAATAATTACAAGTGTATAATAATAATAATAATAATAATAATAATAATAATAATAATAATAATAATAATAATAATAATAATAATAATAATAATAATCTCTATTGTCATTGTAATAAAATAAAATTACAGTGAAATTGGGCATGGTATTCACATGAACAGATTCCCAGAGCCACACAGAAAGGAAAAAGTTACAGGTAGTCTTCTACTTACAATAGATCATGTAGTGATTTTGTTCAAAGTTACAATGGCACTGAAAATATTGACTTGCATCTGTTTTTCACACTTATGCCCATTGCAGTAGCATCCCTTACAGTCACATAATCAAAATTCAGATACTTGGCAACTGACTCATATTAATGATAGTTGCTGTGTCCTGGGGTCAGGTGATCACCTTTTGAGATCTTCTGAAAGCAAAGTCAAGGGGGAAGCCAGATTCACTTAACAATCAAACTACTACCTTATTAACTATAGTGATTCACTTAACAACTGTGGCAGGAAAAGTCATAAAATGGGGCAAAACTCACTTAACAAATGTCTCACTTAATAACAGAAATTTTGGACTCAATCAGGGTTGCAAGTTGAGGACTATCTGTACGACATTTGGGGAAAAAATGTAATAGAGAAAAAATTAAAAAGGGCTTAACTCTTATTTGGTGTGTGTGTGTGTGTGTAGCCATCAATATACTATGCAAACCTTGGGGTAATATAAATTGCTTTCCTTGTCCTAAAACAGTGTTTCTCAACCTTGACGACTTTACATCCTGTGGACTTCAACTCCCAGAATTCCCCAGCCAGCCAGGACAAGAAAGTCACCAAGGTTGAGAAAGACTGTCTTAAAAGAACAGGTTTGCAATCTGAGTAAAGCTCATTGATCCAATAGTTTACTTAGAGGTTAAAATGACCTTCTTACTCAAAACATTTTAGCAGCTTCAACTGATACACCACTTTTAGACTTATTTGATGGAGAAAGCTTGGTAAGACTTATCTAGCTTTGGTAACTAAATGGGTGATGCTAGGGTTTCCATAAAATTGTGTCAGTAGTTCTAATTATTGGACTGGGGAGCTTTGATTATATTATCCCCACTGCCCATTGCATTCGCTTCTTATATGCGTTCTTGAGTCCTGTGAAAAATACTTGTTTTAATTCGTGATTCCCCAGGATATTCAATGCCAAGTTACTCAAGAGACCATCTCTGAATCTAATTTTAACCTCTTTATGAGCATGGTCACAATGTTCCCACCTAAGGCCATACTTATCTCTTCAGTTACATAACTACACACTGTTAATATTCTCTTTTTCTTTCCTCTCTCTCTCTCTTTTTACAATTAGAGCTAACTTGACATTTTGTATTCAATATTAATTTTTCTTTTTTATGCTTTGATCCTTTTTAGTCTTGAGGGAAATCTGCATGGAACTCAAAGGCTCCAGTTTCTTCCTTTTCTGTTGGCATTTCTATGAACATAAAACATAGACTGTCTCTCTAGAAATAGGTTGTAGCTGTCAAGGGCCTTCGGCCTTGGCTCTCCCCAGAACATTTTAAATGACTACCATCTGATTGTTGCAATATAATTGTGGCTCTACTGTTCTTCTATTTTAATTTCCTGATGTCTAACATAACTTCAGAGTGGGCGTAATTCTTCCTTACTCAGGGGCTTCTGAGGAAAATTGGCATTGTTAAACTAACATAAAGATTGCATTGAGTAATTTTATTCTTGTTCTTATTCTTTACTCACTGTGATCATTGGTTGAAAGAATCTTGTTTTATTTTTCTCAGGGTTTATAGCACATCTGATTCACAAGTGACAGTATTTGCAGATATTTCTCCTTTGCTAATCTCTTTGCTGGATGGGTAAGTAAAACTGAAAGCAAAAAAAAAAGTTCAGAACTATTTTAAGGAAAGAAAGACATGATTATATGTCTGCTACAGATGTATGCCTACAATCTTTTCTCCCAGACGGTAGAACACCTAATTAAGAATGTTGTAAATTAAATACCTCAGGAAGACTCAGTCCCAAAGACATTCTAGTGAATCTCTAAAAGTAAAGGTTCCCCTTGCACATATGTGCTAGTTGTTCCCAACTCTAGGGGGTGGTGCTCTTCTCCTTTTCAAAGCCGAAGAGCCAGCGCTGTCCGAAGATGTCTCCGTGGTCATGTAGCTAGCATGACTAAATGTCAAAGGTGCACGGAACACTGTTACCTTCCCACCAAAGGTGGTTCCTATTTTTCTACCTGCATTTTTACATGTTTTCAAACTGCTAGGTTGGCAGAAGCTGGGACAAGTAATGGGAGCTCACTCTGTTACCCAGCGCTAGGGATTCGAACCGCCGAACTGCCAACCTTTCTAATTGACAAGCTCAGCATCTTAGCCACTGAGCTACCGCATCCCTTAGTGCAGGGGTCTGCAAAGTTGGCTCTTTTAAGACTGGTGGACTTCAACTCCCAGAATGCTCCAGCCAGCATGAGCCAACTTTGCAGACATCTTAGTGAATTTCTAGTGCACATCAAAATGGCAGGGTTTTTTTAACCTTTTAAGGTTTAAGGTTTAAGTAACACTAGATCACAGAGGAAGGATTCCTTCTCCAAATGTTGTTTGTCTGCACCAATAACCACATTTTCTATTAACTGCACTTACCGTAATATACTGATTGGAGAAGCTTTGTCCTCAACTGCAACCAGTTTCTGTTTCAAAATATAGTACCTACTTTGAAACATGTTCTTCCCCACAGTTATTACCGTTTGAAATCTGTTTACATTGGATTGCGATTGCTCATTCCATATTTTTGATTAAAGACTGTATTCTACTCCGAGTACCACATAAATAAGTACAGAAAAAAATTACTATTCCAAATAGAATAATTAGATATCTTCTAATTGAATATCTAAGGACTTTTCTTACATATCAGAAATACTGCCCTGAAATCACAGAAGATCCTTTGCTAAAACCTGCCCCTTTTTTCTAATTCTGATTCCTTTTTATGTAAATAGGCATATTTTTCATTTTCCTTTTTCTCTGCATTATATCCTGTTTTATCTATTGATTCATCATAACATTCTTGAGAGTTATATTACTCTAAGGGTAGATTTGGTTGGAAAGCCAGAGTAACATGTTAGAGAATTTACTGCTCCAATAGACCATGAATTAATGTGCTTTATAACCATGAAACCCTTACAGGTAGGTATCTGACTTCATTATAAAGTCTCTCCATCTGGGATACTATTTGGGGAATGTTGGGTTCTTGAAAATACTGTCTGTGTGCTATCTAAAGCTTGCAGGGCAAGTACATTTCTTGCTTCCATATTGAAGCAAGAAATGTACATTCAATTTTGAGTTTTAAAAAAAGATTTCTAACCCAGGCATCACAGTCAAATTTAGGTACATGCTATGTGCTACATAGTGTAGCAGGAAACAGGATCTTGTAAATGAATCATGTTGGCATTACTACACTTATTTCTTATTAAGTTTTCAGTGATACTCTATGTTAAATAATGTTCTCAGTGATACTCTAAAGCAGAGACTGGAGCCTTTTTGGAGGGAGAGGGGGGGGCCTGGCACCTCAATCCCATTTTATTAAAAAATGTCCACCATAAGACGTAAACGATGTGGCCATTGTCACCAAAGTGAACAGATTTTTGGGCTTTGGATGAAGAAATTAATGGATGGAAAGAATGTGTTCATTGTGCTTCTTATTTTACTGCACACACCCAAAATCTTGTTTGCTGAAAATTGGAAGTATTGCGGTCAGCTTGCCAATGGAACACAGTCTCTTGCCTCTGTTCCAGCTGTCTGATCCAGGATACAAGCTCCAAGGAATAAATAGCAATAGCAATAGCACTTAGACTTATATACTGCTTCATAGTGCTTTGCAGCCCTCTCTAAGCGGTTTACAGAGTCAGCATATTACCTCTAACAATCTGGATCCTCATTTTACTGACCTTGGAAGGATGGAAGGCTGAGTCAACCTTGAGCTAGATGAGATTCGATCTGCCAAACTGCTGGCAGCCAGTGATCAGCAGAAGTAGCCTGCAGTACAGTGGTGGCGCACTGTAATCATTGCGCCACCACGGCTCATCAAATGGGAAAATGCTATCCTAAAATCAGTGATCTGATTTTGCTTCTGCCCTTCTATCTTTTCTACTCTGTAGCATTCCTTGTGTCCTGCTAGGAAGGAAGAAACTTATTTCCTCATTCATAGAAATTTTCAACTGGGGATAGGTAAAAGAGACAGACAGGCGGGGTGTTCTTACATTGATTTTTCCAGTGCTACAATGAGAAGGGCCCTCTTCTGTGCAAAATAGTAAGCTTCCTTCCTTCCAAGGTTGTTTTGACCACTTAATGTTTGTCTTTAAGAATCACTTCTCTATTTTTCAGGTTCAATGTGTGTATTATGGCTTATGGGCAGACTGGCAGTGGGAAAACATACACAATGTTGGGCCCACAGCTTGAAAACAGTTTCTGTTTCTCATTGGAAGATGAGACAGAATTAGGAATGATTCCTAGAGCCAGCAAAGAAGTATTCAGGTATTGATTATATTGAACTATGCATGTATGTATTTCAGTTTTCTTTCAGAAAACAATTACCATAAGAGTCTCAAAGTTGCAGTTCCAATCAGATAGTCAGAGAGACAATCATCCCCCCCCCATTTCCATCAGAAGGGATGGGGGGCACGAACCCCAACAATGCATTCTTTAAAAAGCTTAATAAAATCCATGTCTCAAAAGGATACTGTAATAGACTTTTTTTTTTTTTACAATCAGTCTAAGAGTGGAAAGTTTCCAGAGTTGTTTGGCAGATTGTTACAGAACATAAAGGCCTTTCTAAAGAAGTTGCTGTGATGTAATCATCAGTCTGATGACAGATGGACATCATTAATACATTTACTGTACTGGATCTTATTTTTCCTCAATCAATCATGAAAAGAGCAAATCATCTGAGTGGAACTTGAATAGTTCCTGTGGCCTATAATTTAAATAATTGTGAACCCCCATTCAGAAAATACGAAAGTGGGCATTTAACACTTATCAGTACACTTAGATAAAATAAATCAGCTGACGGCAAATGGTTGCAGTTTCAGTACAGAATTATTTACACTTTTCATTCATGGTGTTTCTGAACAAGTCTGTCTCTGTTGCAGTGATTGATGCCTTTTCTCCATTATTCTTTGTGATTTTCAATCAGGACTTTGTATAGTTACTGTGCAAAGAGGCTTCCTCTTTTTACAATTATCAGATTGTTCTTTGAAATTTGGGGATAGTCTTTTAATAAAGGATAATGGCAGATGTGCACAAGCAGCTGGGTGCCCCTTCCATGTCTGAATCAGGCACTGTATGTTCTACAAAATACCCTTGAGCATTTGAATTATTGAGAGATGAAATGAAAACTGCTATCTGTCAAGGAACCTAGTGAACTTGTACACAGAGAGGCTGAAGTTATGAGGAATTGGATGCAGAAATATGTCAGTGGAGGAAACTTTGCTGGCTCTGTTTACTGCAAGTTGTCCTGTTGACGACAGAGGAATCAATAATTTAAACATCAGTCTTGAAACTGTGCAGTTCTTTATGCAAGCTGTTGCAGGATATGACTTGAGAGTTTCTACATAAACTCTGAGATCTTATGTGCCAGAGAATGTGAATATAACACCTTGAATTGCTAGATATATGCTGTTATATTTCAATTCTATTTTCATGCAAAGAGATCTACTAGTCCCGGGGGAGAAATGGACTTGCTCAGGCAGCCTTCTAGTCAAGGAGGACCTCGTTTTGACTCCACCTGATATATACTGTACAGCAGGGGTCTCCAACCATTGCAACTTTAAGTGTGAAGGACTTCAGCTCTCAGAGGTCTGGGAGCTGAAGTCCTTCAGACTTAAAGTTGCAAAGGTTGGAGACCCCTGCTGTACATGAAATGGTAATTGTCCACTAGGCTTTGAATTATCACTGCATCTTCTTGGGTTAAAAATAGAACATCTACATAAAATATCTATAAAATACGTCTATCTATAGTACCCTGTGACCTTCCAACAACTTAATATAGAAGATTGGCAATGCATTTGTTAATAAATACATTAATAATTATTAATGTATTTGCAATATTTTGTTAATGTAACCTTACAGCTCAGGTATCTCAGAAAAGCAACAAATATCGAAGATTGTGGACTTTTGGTATCCATCCAAGCCGTAATAATCTGCTGAATCACTGACGTAGCTTATTTAGGTTTTTTTTTTAAAAAAAATTCCAGTGTTTTAAATCCTTTTTCTTATTTCAGGCTTCTTTCAGAGAAGTCACCAGGGAGCCATTGGGTTGAGGTTTCTGTTGTAGAAGTGTATAATAATGAAGTTTTTGATCTTCTGGCCAAAGACAACTCTGGAAGGCTGAATGGCATCAAAAGGGGTATAATGACAAATAAAGAAGGAAAGAATGATATTCCACTTCTTACCAATGAGTGAGTACTTCAGGGAGTGTCTTTGAGTAACAACTTGTTGTGCAACATGTGTCACTGGGCATTGTCAAAAAATGTGAGCTTAATATCTATCATAGTGTCTTCCATTCCATATCTGTTTGTGGCTTCTTAGCATTGTAACAGGGTGTTTTATTTTTTTAACCTCTTGATTGCATGGAAACATGTATTCTATTTCCTCTCCGAAATTTATGTAATTTAAGAATATCCCAATGAGGAAGGATTATAGGGGCACATGCAAATCCCACTGCGATATTTCTATGTGTACAGCTCCTCCTACATTTATCACAAAGATCCAAAAAGGAGCAATAAGCAAATATGACCTATGTGTTTGGGAATCTTTATAGCATTCAGGAGCCAGGTTTAAGTGTGGAAAACAATCATAAGTTACAATTTTGCTTATACAGGTTTTATGATGGTCCCTGGCTTATCCCAAAGATGCTTTCTCAAGAGGCAACTGGACTTTCTGCTTTTTCTTGGAAGGTGTTTCGCTTCTCATCCAATCATTCAGCTGAAGAAGCTTCTTGAATGAGAAGCGAAACATCTTCAAAGAATGACAAGAATGTTCAGTTGCCTCTTGAAAAAGCACCTTTGGGACAACCAGGACCTGGATGACTGAGAATCTACATAGACGGATCACTTAGCAACTGTTTGAAGTTATGAGTTTCCCCCACCCCAAAATACTTATGACCAGTTCCAAACGTCCAAAATCCTGGGAGGGGGGGAAGCAGAATAGTCATGTGATCACATTTTGAATGCTCAGCAATCGACCTACATTTTACAGCAGGGATCCCCAACCTTTTTTGCAACAGGGACTGGTTTCATTTTAAAGAAAATTCTGCGGACTGGCTGGCGTAGAGGAGGAGCGGAGGGGGGAGGGGGAACAGGCAGTGCATGCACAAATGGGGGAGTCGGCTCACTCGGCCCTCTAGGGCCTCCAACGGCACGAATGGCTGTGCCTGCGTTCTCCCGCATCCGGTGCGCACTCTGCCCAGGGGGCTGGCCCCTCCTCCTCCTCTCCGGCCCTGCGGCCTGGTTCCTATCAAGCCACGGACCGGCACCGGTCCGCGACCCGAGGGTTGGGGACCCCTGTTTTACAGTACAGGAGAGCTATGGATGATTTTAAGAAGAATGTTGCCATTTCTTGTGTTAAATTCCAAAGTAAACTCTGTTTCTGACCTCGGTGGAATTGAGATTTCTTTTCACTGCTCCTTCAGCTTGCAAAGTTGTGTTGCACAGGGCAAGCATTCCATGTACTGTTTGGCAGAGGAAGGGAGAGAGGGAAATGGAACTCAGACACAACAGTCCTTTTATTTCTTTATAAACTATAATATACTGCACCCACAAAGGAGATAATTTAAGGCAGTATTTTTGTCTGTGGGTTTTACTAACATAAGCAAACCACTGGAGCTTTGTTTATGTGTTTCTCTGTCATTGCCAAAAAACCCTTGATTTAAAAATATGCCAAACACACTGGGGGTGGGAGAGTCTGAGCAGACATAATTCCCTCCATCTGGTTTTATAATCTGCGTTCCCTGATCACAGAACAGGGAGGGAAAAACTGTTGTTTGTTTCACAATCATGGTTGGAACATTTCCTTAAGGCTGATGTTTTAGGAGCAGTAAATTTTCTTTTTATATTTAATGGCTAGTGGGAAGGGAGCTGGATTCTGTCTCATTAAAAACATTTTTTTTAAAAAAAGTTAAATAATAAGTGCATGATTAATTTGAAAGGGGAATAATATTTTGAGACTTCAAAGGTTGCTTTTAAAAAAAAAAAAATCAACATTTGAGCTCTTAAATTTTAGTAAGAATTAAATAAAACCAGATAACTGTTGGAATTTTGTCATCTTCTAAAGTAAGTTTTTAAAAGTGCAACTTCGCTTTGTTCACAGTGCTGCCAGTTTTTGGCCCATTTCTCCACTTTTACGGGAATGGATGGGGAGGGTTTTAAAGAACAGAGCGAGTACCATCAACCAGTGTTTCTCAAACTCAGCAACTTTAAGATGTGTTTACTTGAACTCCCAGAATTCCCCCACCATTGCAAAGGACTAAGTATAATCCCCCATCTCTTAAAATCTTCCAGTATCCTTACTCTGACTTTGGTGGGCAAACGTTGCGCTTTTGGAAAGTGGCCATCAATACATCAGGCCCGATATAACCATCAAGTTGTTAGAGGTTCTGCTTTCCATTTCTAAGCCATGGCTCCCCAACCTGTGGGCCACATGTACACACACACACACACACACGTGCTAGCAACACTGTGTCACGTGGATGCTTTTGCCCCTGTGTCCACTGCACGCATGTGCCCCCCCCCCCCGTTCACACATGCATGCATGCCTAAAGGCACTTGTCCCTCCCTCCCCCTCCTGGCTGCCAACCCAAAAAGATTGGGAAGCTCTGTTGTAAACCATTTCATTATTCTAATGCTGGTTGTTTAGAGCCGTGGTAGCACAGTGGTTAGAATGCAGTATTGCGGACTAATTCTACTGACTGCCAACCGTTTGATTCTCACCTGTTCAAGGTTGACTCAGCCTTCCATCCAATGGTGGGTTTCTGCAGGTTTGCACCTACTCGCAAGAGCCGGTGGGTGAAATTTAGAGAACCGGTGAGAGGGGGTTCCACCGGCGTACCTGGAAGTAAATCTGGCCCGCTGCTACTAGTGACTATTGACCCAACGGGAAGGAAAGGAAAGGAAGGAAGGAAGGAAGGAAGGAAGGAAGGAAGGAAGGAAGGAAGGAAGGAAGGAAGGAAGGAAGAATTTATTATCACAATTGAGTCCAAAATTTTGGTTGCTAAGCAAGAGCGTTGTTAAATGAGTTTCACCACATTTTAAAAGGTGGCCACTCCCACCCTGTCACATGACTACCAAGCCACGCCCACAAAATAGGCCACACCTACAGAGTAGGTTCTAAAAAATTTGAAACCCACCACTGCTTCCATCCTTCTGAAGTAAAACAAGGACCCAGATTGTTGGGGGCAATAGGCCTGGCTCTGTAAACTGCTTAGAGAAGTCTGTAAACCACTATGAAGCAGTATATAAGTCTAAGCACTATTGGTGATACTATTAGCTCGAAGTGAACATCTGTCTTGTTTGGTGGTTTGCAGTGACTAAATCCTGCTGCACAATGAATTAATTAAAAGTGTGAGAATCTGCAGAGCTAAATAGACTCCTTCCTTTTGCGTAACTGTAGGAAAGATGGCAAAAGGAAGGACCGCAGAGAGATCTAATTAAAGCAGTTCCTTGCATTACTCATCCTCCTTCTCAGCAATCTAGCTGGACTCTGGCCTTGCCCAGGCAATTGATGGCTAATATTTAAAAACCCAGGATAATTTATAATTTGTATTGGTGCTCCGAAGTTCAAATGAAAGAGAGAACTGGTTGCAAAAGCTAGAATGTGTGTCATGTGATATAAACCTGACAGGATAAAGAGATATCCCCACCTGCAGTTCCAATTTGTAGCAGGTTTTTTTTTTTAAAGTATAACTTTGGGGGAAATCCAGAAAATATAGAAAAATATAGTTTTTTTCAAAACATTTTTTGCAGCTGCAACACATACGTACGGTATGTGTTAAATTCCACACACAAGAAAAAAAAAAGTACCAATAAATGCACAAATGTATACAGAAAAATTTAACTCTGAAAACCAATGTTAAAAAAAGCAAAACATTCATGATTCTTGACTGCCCTGCCTCTCCGGAGTCTAAAATATGCTATTAGAAGTTTGAAAAATATTTAATCTGTAGTGAATTTGTGTTGATAAAGCATGTAAACCCATAAGTGTTCTCCTCCAAATATCATCCAACGCAGTAAAAATAAGTGTTTATTTTGCTTCACTGGGTTAATCAAGAGAGCAAAATTTGGTTCTTTCCCCACCAGAATAGATGTTTACAGGCAGTATGTTAGCCTTCACTTCAGCCATTGTGTCAGTAGCATTTTGATCTGCACAAAATGCAATGATACCATCCATGACAAATAATCTTCCAACCTGGGATGGGCTGCTACAGTTTCGGCCGGGTTCGGGAGAACCCTTAGCTAACATTATGGCCAGTTTGGAGAACCTCCAAATTCCCCCCGTGGATTTCCCCTCCCCTCCCACCCTGCCCAGCCCCTCCCCTCCCAGGAGTCTCCACACAGCCTGTTTTGGAACGCCAGGAAAGTGCAGGGCCCATGCGGAGGCTCAGGGAGGGGAATATGGGCCTCTTGGAAGTTCCAGAAGGCCAGAAATGGACCTATTTCCAGCCTCCGGAAGGCTTTCGGAACCCGGGGGAGGCCCCCGCCGTGGTGTAGGAGGCCAACTAGGCCATGCCAACCATGGCCATGCCCACCCAGCAACTGGGCAGAGAACCCGTTGCTGAAATTTTTGAAGCCCACCCCTGCTTCCAACCTCTATTTGGTTATGGTTAAGGAAGGAAGAATCCTGACTTTATGAAACAGTCTTTCCGCTATTAAACATCTATTTTATTCTGTTCTACTAAGAAGTTTGTTTTCATGTTTAGCCAGAATCTGCTTCCTCTGCAAATTCCACACAGTAGTCCTACTTTAACTTTGGGATAAGTGCCAAAAGATATGTCTACTGTTTGTGATCTGTAACAAAAAACAGAGAGCAGTTAATACATAGGAATGGAGAAGAGAGACAGGAACCTCAGTGGACATGCATGCTGAATAGACGATTCCTAACCAAATCTTCTCAGTTTGAAATGGTTCCTGACATGGGCAGCATTGAGAAGCATCTAAGAATGAACTGATAATTGCTTTAAAAAAGCACAGTTACAATTAAGCAATCTATTCACTGTATTAATTTCTGTGAACATTGGCTCATGTCGTCCTCTGATAATCCCTGGATTTTCTTGCAATTTTATGCTGTTTTGATTTTTTTTAAAAATGTTGGATACTGGCAGGAATTTATGCTTTCTTTTCTTTGTGCTAAATAATAGCGAATAAGATTCAATTTTCCCCAATCCATGATCTAAAATCAAATCTGAGCAGGATGCCTTAGACCAGTTTGGACTATGATAGGTTCTTTCCTCAGCAATTGGCTAACCCTGGGTCAAGCTGAATTTTCTCTTGCTGGCCCTTGTTTCATTTCTTGAAAAATACATTGATTTCCCCAAGACTGTAGTATTCCAGTTTTGTTAAGTATTCTGAAACTGAAAGGATTGCTGAAATTTTTCCTGTTCCCACTGAGTATTTTGCTGTAAAATAATTCTAGATGCTCTAAGTTTTATTAAAAATATCATTATATATATATGTATATTTTCTAAGACCTGTTGCAGATGTTGTGGAATTCTTGGAGCTTGTTAACCAGGGTCTACAGCTGAGGGCCAAACACTCAACCCTTGTACATTCTGATTCATCTCGTTCACACCTGGTGATAACTTTGACAATAATCATCAAGGCTGCCTCAGAGGATAATTTTGGTAAGAAGGTAATACTTCTAATATGTGTGTGTGTGTGTGTGTGTGTGTGTGTATGTGTGTTAGTATTATGAGTTGACCAATAAATAAATCAAAGAGACTAGGATAGATCTATTTCGAGCTTATTAGCTCTCATCAACTAGTCATACTCTTACTGGGATTCGAACCGAGGCTGTATTGCATATCAGGCAGGAGCCTTTTAAAACATTCAGCCAGCCAATGAGAGCTAAAAAGCTCGAAATAGATCTATCCTAGTCTCTCTGATTTATTTATGGATCAGCTCATAAAACTAACACACACACACACAATAAGATTTCATGTGTTCGTGTGATTTCATGAAGTCCTTGCTCATTAAGAGTAAGTGGGATTGGAAACTCTCAAAGGTGCTTTTTCAAGAGGCAACTGGACTTTCTGTTTTTTCTTTGAAGACGTTTTTCTTCTTGTCCAAGAAGCTTCTTCAGCTCTGAAGAAGTACCTTTGGGACAACTATGACTTAGATGACTGAAAATCTCCATAAATGATTGGAAACTGTTGCTAAGCAACAGAGCTCTGTTGCTAAATGTGTTGTCATGTGATTATACCACTTAGTGACAGCAGTTCCAGGAATCTCAGTTGCTGTCATTAAACAAGGACTATGCAGGTCGTTAAGGGAGGATATCATGCGACTACCACTTTAATTTTCCTGCTGGCTTCACTATTGACTCAGGAAAATTGCAATCACAATTCGGGACACTGGGAGGTTGAGATGTAATGGCAAACCAGTCATCAAGTGCCTGAATTGCGATCATGTGACTGTGGGGACTTTGTAACCATTGCAACTATGAAGACTGGTCATATGTACCATTCATTCGGCAGCATCATGACTTTGAATAGTTGCTGAACAAGTGGTCATTTAATGAAGACTTCCTGCACTCTGCCTTTTTTCTGCGTGTGGCATTGTGATCTTGCCCTATGATGCTGCGAAAAGCATTTGATTATGTAGACCAGGGGTCCCCAACCTTTGCAACTTTAAGTCTGAAGGACTTCCGCTCCCAGAATTCTCCAGCCAGCAAAGCTGGCTGGAGAAGTCTGGGAACTGAAGTCCTTCAGACTTAAAGTTGCAAAGGTTGGGGACCCCTGATGTAGACACTTCTGAAATTTCCTGAACATTGACACAATTGTGTGTGGGGAGGGAGGGGGATATATAATTCCTAAGGAGTACTTTCCATACCCCAACAACAATACAACAAAAGTGTTTAAATTCTATTAGTGGAGTTATCTTCAAGAGGTCTTCTTCTACTAACAGCTGGACAGGTCCATAATGAGACAGAAGATTCCTTAAATAGTCAGACTTTAAGCCTAAAGGGATTTCAAGTTCAAATGTGTAAACAATTGGCAAGCACCCATACCTTTTGGGCAGGCATCATATTATCCTGTGTCTAGCCTTTTGTTATTAGACTAGCCGTCACATTTTTAGCCTTAGGTCTGCAGATGTTTTGAAATAATTCGAGTCTATTGTATGTTTAACTTTGCAGGTTCAAAATAATCTTTTCCCCCCCTTATTATTATCCAGTTCCTCCCTGGACAGGTGACCATTCTAGTCAAAAACTAGGTAAAGAACATTTCTTCACTTCTGCTTGCTCTTCTAGAGCTTGTTCACCAGCGCAGCTCTCCAGGGAGTCTGTGGAGAGACGGAAGCAAATGCGAACAAAACTTCAGCTGGTGGATTTGGCTGGTAGCGAAAGTGTTGGTAAGTTAGTCTTTGGAGTAAAACCATCCTATTCTTGTGAAGAGTTTTCATTTAGCTTCCGAAGCAGTGGTGGGTTGCAGGCAGTACGCCTCAGTACGGGTGTACCAGAGCCTGCCTAGAGCACCGGATACCCGCCCACCCTTACCTGTCTTTTAAGGCTTCCATGTTTCTGTGCATGCACATAGCACATACAACACCTGTGCGATGCTCCGCTGAGCAGCTGGAGCATCGCGGAGGTTTGCAAAAGCGCCACTGGAAGCGCAATGCACATGCATGTGGGTGATGCCGGGCCCATTCCCGTCTGGACTACTGTAATGTTCTCTACATGGGGCTCCCCTTGAGGTGCACCCGGAGACTACAGTTAGTGCAGAATGCGGCCACGCGGGGGATTCTGGGAGCCTCACGGCACTCCCACGTAACACCTCTCCTGTGCGAGCTGCACTGGCTGCCTGTGGCCTTCCGGGTGCGCTTCAAGGTGTTGATAACCATCTTTAAAACGCTCCATGGCACGGGGCCTAGTTATTTGCGGGACCGCATCCTGCCTCATGCATCCCTGCGTCCGATTCGCTCCCACAGAGAGGGACTCCTCCGGGCGCCGTCCGCCGGGCAATGCCGGCTGGCGACTCCTAGGGGAAGGGCCTTCTCTGTGGCGGGCCCAGCCCTCTGGAATGACCTACCCCCCAAACTCAGGACCATCACGGACCTTCGCTCCTTCTGCAAACACCTGAAGACTCACCTCTTCCATTTAGCCGGCCTGGCCTAGTCCCCCCCCCCCCCCCCCCCGTTTAGCCACTAGTAGACTGAGTTTTAAATTGTTTCTAATTAGATTTTAATGGGTCAATAGATTTTAGGGTATTTTTAGCACAGGGTAATGAATTTAATACGTTTTTAACATGTAGTTTATGTACTGATTTCTGTCATTGCATATTTTATATTTCTGTTTTAATTCTTGTGCACCGCCCTGAGTCCCCTTGGGGAGAGAGGTGTGGTTATATAAATTTAAATTAAATTAAATTAAATTAAATTCCAACCGTACCAGTTGGAACAGGATCTGGAACCCACCACTGTTTCGAAGGTACATGCAACATATGGAAGCTCCAAGGATCGTATCAGAAATCCATCAAATTAGACTTTTTAAGTCAAGCTGGTGAATGGGAAACAGGGAATGCTCAAGCAGCCCCTCAAACCACATTTGTTTTTGTATCAGTGGACAGGAAAAGATCAGGGGTGGAAAAAGGCTCTCTCCCCCCCCCCCCTTCCATTTGTTCTGAGATTGGATTTATATTAAATTGCTTTGTTAAATCTCTTGGAAGTTTGACATTTTTCTTCTGTTTCTTATTTTGGTAAGAAACCCACTGAAAATGTCACCACCTTTATTTAATAGTTTGAAGCCAATTTTAGCACCATGCTCACGAGGAAGCCAGGAGGCAGATAATGGGCTGTTGCCGGCTACTATTGTAGAATATCCTCACTTTGGTTGCTTAATATTTATGGAATACTTATTCTCCTGAAAAAGTCAGAGTTCCAAACTACCCTCCAATCAGAGAGACAGAGACAGAGGTGGAGCCGTGATGGTCCTGAGTTTGGGGGGTAGGTCATTCCAGAGGGCTGGGCCCACCACAGAGAAGGCCCTTCCCCTAGGAGTCGCCAGCCGGCATTGCCCATCAGCCATCAGATGGAGAGTCAACCGCCCCCAGGTCTGGAGGTGGCTGATGAGGAATATGAGGAACTGCTGTGTCCAGTGCAGAAGTGCAGAAGGCAGTGGAGAGGAGAGCAATGGAAATCTGTAGGCCGGTCCTTGGGACAGAAGAGCCACTGCTGCTAGCAAAGGCCCACCCTAGCTCTGGGGATAAAAGGCTGGGGTGGAGATGAATAGATGTGGCAGACAACTATTCATCTCCCTGCTGAACAGACTTGTTAGCCTGCTATGTGAGAGAAACATTTTGCCGGAGCTGCAGGCACTCCTCAGAAAGGAATCATTGCTTCAACTACAGAGAGTTTGTTGTGCTTGGGGAGCTGGGTCAGAACAGAAGCTTTCTCAATGCCAGTCCATAGAATCTCATACTATCTTCCTATTCTCTTTTCCTACCCTGCAAATAGTCAGCATTTTGAATTGGTAGAATGATCAACCTCTAATCCCATTTTGAAGTGGTTTTTCTGACTCAAAATCTTTGGCAAAACTTAGCATTCTACTATGCCTGCTAATATTTTTTATTGACGGATGGTTTGTTGCAGTGGTGGGTTGCAGGCGGTACGCCTGCCTGGAGCACCGGATACCGTTCCGGTACAGTGCTCCAGAAGGCCCACCCACCCGCCCGCCATCCTTACCTGTATTTGAACTCTTTGGCGCTTCCGCACACGTGCACAGCACGTACAGCGCCTGTGCAACGCTCCACCGAGCAGCTGGAGCATCATGGAGGCTCGTGAAGGCATCGCTGGAGAGTAGGACTCATGTGTGCACTGTGCACGTGTGCGTGCGCACTGCACACATTTATTTGGTGGACACTGGGCCCTGTTCCACCGTACCGGTTGCGCTGGGATCCAGAACCCACCACTGATGAGTTGGCTGTATAAAAACCATCACCCATGAAATCAGTTCATTTTTCATATATACACTAGGCCCAGTCTCTTCATCTGGAAATGCAAGGGAGTCCCTTCGATGAACAAATCACCCCAATAAGTTAGCTTTCTAATTCCTCAGCCATGATGCCAAGTCAAGGAAGCTATGTTTGTGTTACTGCTGACAGTCCTGCAGGACTATTATATTGGCTGTGTTAAACCCATTTAGAGAGCTTGCATGTTAAGATTTTGCTGTTTAAGCAAAAATATTTGATATAGGATCTCCTGCCACGGGCCGGAGATTGGACGAGAATAACTTCAGTATCACTTCCCACCCTATTATTCTATGTTCTATGTAAATATGCCACATATTTGTTAAAACACACACTTAATTTGTAAAGACTTAATGCTTTGGAGAAGACTCAAAAGACTGGGCAAGATGGAGGGAAAGAGAAAGAGGACAGCCAGCAGCAAATTAGATGGATTCAGTTCCATGGTCAATGAGTTTTAGAAGACCTGAATATCCAGATTAGGGACAGGTTGTCATGGAGAAATCTATCTCTGATCACTGGAGTTGAAAATGACATGATAACACATAACCAATTAGCAGAAATAAAAATTTTTGAGTCTCCTTATGGAAAATAGTAGTAAGAATATTAATGGTTTTTATAAACAATTTGTTGTTTTCCTTAGCTTCTCCTTTTCCCAAATATTTTCTTCCTTTTTTAAAAGCATAGGGTTTTTTTCTCTCCCCACAAATTCTGATCATTTCCTAAAGTACAAGCTTTCTTACCAGTAAAAGCCACTTAGTTAAATGTAACCTTCCAGAAATAATGTTTTGAAAACTGAACTAGGTTATAAAAGCACACTTTTTATGGCTGCCAAGTACTCCCCCCCGCCCCCTTTGGTGACTGTTTTAAGAGTAAATAGTGAACTTTAAAAATAACTTTAAAGTTTGCTTTTTACACCAAAATGCAGTTGAACCACATTATACATTTCCACCATTCACTGATGAGAACCATTTGATGGTCTTTTCCTACGGAAATCCAGATCTTGGTGGGAATCACATCGCATCATTAACTGCAGGGATTAATACCAATTTGCCTATATTAACATTTACATAATAAATAGATTAACATAGTAACCCTAAACACATTTATTCAGAATTAAATCCAGCTGTATTCCGGGGGTTTCTGCCTCAACTCCATGTTAGGATTGCAATTGTGCTCTTAATCAGGATTATAGGAGAAATTTGCTGAAGCGATAAAGAGAAGGCAGAGAAACATTTTACTTCTCTAACACTGAGAACAATCTTATCATGATTTTCTCTATCACAAAATGTGTCATATTGTGGATATGCGTTTACCAGAAGTTGAATTTTAAAGCTGAAGAATTTATTTGAATTGATCATTGAGCTGTGAGACTGTCAGGTCAGAGTAATATTTGTGGCCAGTGATTCCCTCCTGTGGTAAATGCTGGTTTGGTTCAGTTGGGACAGAGTTTGTTTGGAAGCTGTCCAGAGTTTAACATAACATGGGCAGCCATGTAAATATCTTAAATAAATAAATACTGTCTTAAAAATAATGAGAATTGAACTTCTATGCAAAAATAAATATATTAAATTAATCTGTGCTTATTTTAGGTATGTACTTACCAGCAAAGTGCCTTCCTGCCATTGTTTATATTACTGTCTTTACATTGATATCGATATATCTCAAGCATGTTTTAAAGTTGACTGTATTAAAATTTGTCTCCCACATTTTCATTGAAAACAACTCAATTCCAAAGCGAGGAGAAGAATTGTTGCACTTGTAAGCTTTGCATGGATCACATAAATTAACTATATATCCTTTATTATTTAGATTAATTTTTTTACTAATCTGGTTCTCTTTAAATATGGTGCCATCTTTAAATATGGTGGCATTACATTTCTCAAACTACATTTAGCACATACTAAGCAACATGGTCACTGATGTCTAGGGATTCTGGGAGTTGAAGTCCCATACGAAGGGCATCGGCCTGAGAAAAGTTGAAGCAACTTATTTCATAGATTTTAACAAAAGCACTAAAAGTGCTTTTGTGTTCTGATGGTATGGATTATATATTTACTTCTTTAACCTTGAGTAAAGCCAAAGTATAAATCAATAAGTTTATTTATAGTTTGTAGTGTTTCCTGCTACACAGTTTCTTCAGTTATATTCATTTCTTGTTCATTGCCTGTTTATATGACATCATGCCAAGATAAGACTTTCTCCATGATGATCTGTCCCTAACCTGGTCCTTCAGTTCTTCCAATGTTGTATCATCACTACTATACTTGAATCTATCCACCTTGATCATCATCGTCTCCTCCTTCCTTCCAGTTTTCCCAGCAGTGAAGATCTAGGTCTGTGATGGAAAACCTATGGCATGCATCCTACAGGTGACACACAGAGTCCTCTCTGTAGGCACATGAGCCATCGCCCCAGCTCAGCTCCATCGTGCATGTGGCTAGCTGGTTTTTGGATCTCTGCCATGCATGCGTGGAAGGGGGCGCATGTTGGAGGTGCACATGAATGTGTGGGGAGTGTGGCATACATGGGGGGGGGTTGCACATGCATGTACAGGGTGTGGGTCATGTACAGAGGCGCGTGTGCATGTGTGGGGGTGGGGGGAGCGCAGGGATCATGCATGCATGGATGCATGTGCTGGAGTTGCACGTACATGTGCAGGGGTCAGGGCATTCAGGTTAGCCATCACTGATCTAGGTCTTCTCATAATATGTCCAAAGTAGGATAGTTTGAACTTGGTTATTTGTACCTTGAGTGAGAACTCTGCCTTGTTTTATTCAATGACTAGCTGTACCCGCCATGCATTGCTGTGGCCAAGTTTGGTTAAATGAAAAAGTTTCCCCTCATATACCCTCTCAGTGACCCCCTTCCTTCTTTGCCTCAGTTTCCCCTCCCTCCGTCCCCTCCCTCTCTTACTCTACCTACCTACCTACCTACCTACTGTATTTCTCCCCCCTCTCTCTATCCCTCTACCTATCTACCTACCTACCTACCTACTGTATTTTCCCTCTCTCCCTCTACCTACCTACCTACTGTATTTCTCCCTCTCTCTTGCCCTCTACCTACTTACCTACCTACTGTGGGGGGATGCAATGGCGGCAGGGGGAGTGGCGGGGCAGTGGTGGCAGGTCAGCTGCGGTGGGGGGAGCAGTGGCAGCGGTGGGGGAGTGGTGGGGGAGCAGTGGCAGGGGGAGCAGTGGCGGTGGGGAGGCAGCGGGGTGGCAGTGGCAGGGGCAGTGGCGGGGGTGAACAGCAGCGAGGGGGGCAATGGCAGCGGGGGCAGCGGCGGCGGGGGGGCAGCGGCGGCAGGGTGAGCAGCAGTGAGGGGGGCAATGGCAGCAGGGGGGCAGCGGCAGCAGGGGGGCAGCGGCGGAGGAGAGAGAGGGTGCTGAGGAGGCGACCATCGCGGATATGACACAGACTGCACATGCAAGTGATGTGAACTGAAAAGCGGCCGGGTGGGAGGGGCCGCAAAGGGGAGGGGGTGAGTGAGTGAGTGAGTGAGTGAGTGAGTGAGAAGAGCTGCAGTTGTACATTTGTGTGGCATGTACCTGGCACCGATGTGCCATCCACACAATCGGTATGTATCATTGGTGCTGCACTTGTAAGGAACATTGTATTAAAATTTGGTGGCAATTGATGCAGTAGTTTTTGAGATTAGCGTTTTTGAACAAACTCATAGTTAACTTTTTATTTATATAGATAAGTAAGTTTGTTTTCTTGGCTGTCCACAGCATTCTCAAGAGACTTCGCCAATCTTTTGTCCAACAAAACTCAAATGTGGCAGATGCAGGAATTAAAATTATCAAATTATGCAAAACGTTTACTTTTGTTTTCAGGTGTTTTTTTTGTGTGATTATTGTCCCAGGTATGTCTGGTGTAACTGGGTCACTGTTGAGGGAGACCTCCTTCATTAATCGCAGTTTGTCTGCTCTAGCAGATGTACTTGGAGCCCTATCAGAGCAGAATTCCCACATTCCCTATCGAAATAGCAAACTTACACATTTGCTACAGGATGCCATAGGTGAGTTTAGCTTGGTACAATATAATATTTGTTTGCACAACTCTTATTAATACAATAAAGTTGTATTTCTATACCAATTTTCAAATGTATAGTTGATGTACAAGTCTGGTTTCAAGAATCAAAGGTGACTTTAATGATGCTAAATCCTTATTTTAAGCAAGGAGAGATACTAGATTTTCTTGTTGTTCATTTTTTTTCCTAGCAAGATTTCTACTATGTCACATGCTTATTGAAAAATGAGATGGTTACCAGAATGAAAGAATAGCCCTTCTGGATCAGACTGAATCCATTATTGTGTTTCCCACAATGACCATAACAGATGTTTCTGGACTGCTCACAAGCAAATGTAGATGAGAGCCAGTTTGGTCTAGTGATTATGGAACCAGGCTAGACAGCGTGAGACTATGAGTTCTAGTCCTGTCTTAGCCTAAAAGCCAGCTTGGGCCAGTCACGCTCTCTTAGCCCAATTCACCTCACTGGGCTGTTACTGTAGGAAAAAACAGGAGGAAGAAGATGTGTTGGATATGTTCGTCACTAGTGGTGGGTTGTTAATATTTTTACTACCCGTTTGGGCACGCCCCGCATGCACTCGTGTGTGCAATGTTTTTGCACATGTGCAGAAGCTTCTGTGCATGCATGGAAGCATCTGGGAGGATGGGCGGGGCCTCCTGTCACCACTACTACGGTTTGCCTGATCCTGGCCGAACCGGGAGCAAACCGCCTCTGTTTGTCACTTTGAGTTCTTGAGTAAAAAAAATAAGGAAGGTGGAATACAAATAAATACTCTTTTCCTATTCTCCCCTACAACTAGTATATGGAGGGATACTGCCATCAATCAGGAGGAATATTGAATTCTTTAGAGCAGTGGCCTTTGACCGACCTGCGCCTAAATTTACCCAGTCTGCCAAGTTACTGGTCATCGCAATGTATTGTGGTGATTATCCATGGTGTAAAGAAGTCTAAATCTTCCAAGTAACTTCTTTGGATCATTCCCGGATGTAGAATTTTCAGCAAAGGGAAAAAAAAGTCTCCCTGGCCATTTTCTCCATGTTGTCTGTGATTTTATATACTTCAGTCATCCCCACTCCCCACTTCCTTTTTCTAGATAGAGTTCCAAAGGTTCCAGTTGTTTTCCATCCTGAGAGTATTTACAATACAATACAATAGCAGAGTTGGAAGGGACCTTGTAGGTCTTCTAGTCCAACCCCCTGTGTGGGCAGGAACCTTATACCATTTCAGACAAATGGCTATCTAACATCTTTTTAAAGACTTCCAGGGTTGGGGCATTCACAACTTCTGGAGGCAGTTGTGAATGGCTTAATTATTGGCTTAATTATTTTTGTTGCCCTCTTTGAGTATTGCCTAGCTAACATTAGCATGGAGCTCTTCACAAACATTTTTGGTTTCCCCCACCATTTGTTATTATTTCCATACTTGAGATGCTTGTTGTTTACCTGGGGGGTCAAAATCATTTAAGAACAACTTAAAAACCATTTGTTTCAACGTAGGCACTTCATGGCTTCTTATTCCCTCCATTGAAAAAAATGTCCCTTTATCCCTAGACTTTGCTTTGCTTTCTAACCAATTCATCATCTGTAGTGCCATCCTATCTCATGGCAACTAAATTTATTTAAGAGCAAATTCCGTTGTAAAGTTTCCTTTACAACATTAGATCGTAAGAGCTTAATATTTGCCTTCCTTAGTCAGGAAGGAATGATTCAAACTGTGCTTTACTAGAGGTTTTTATGATATAGTATTTATCCCCCGAGCTTTCTAGAGCCAAGCTTTGGCATTGGGGCAATTGAATCAGTTAACATGGACATCTTCCCAATTCTTTTTAGGTGGTGATGCAAAGTTGCTGGTGGTATTGTGTGTCTCTCCAAGCCAGAAGTACATAACAGAGTCACTTCAAACCCTGGGATTTGGGTCCCGTGCTCGGCAAGTTCAGAAAGGGCATGCCAAGAAAAGAAATGAACTGGCGCTGAACAAATCCAAATAAGACATAAGCCTTCTGTGGATTAAAGCTTTATTAATGAGTTCCTCAGACTGAAAAATAATCTTGTTATGGAAAAAAAATTGCCTTTTAAAATAAGTACGCTTTAATGCAGTATTGGCGCAACATAAAAATGCTCAGCAATATTTCGTTCCCAAAATAATTGGTGATATTAACCAAAAAACCCAACCTGATAGAATAATGTTTTTTAGAAAGCACAGCAAGATGTTTATAGGAGAAAATCTTTTTACACAGAACTTCTACAATCTAAGACAGGGGTCTCCAACCTTTGCAACTTTAAGTCTGAAGGACTTCAGGTCCCAGACTTCTCCAGCCAGCTTTGCTGGCTGGAGAAGTCTGGGAGCTGAAGTCCTTCAGACTTAAAGTTGCAAAGGTTGGAGACCCCTGATCTAAGGGGGCAACTTTGGTGTCTGCAATCTATGGGCTTTAACTCCCAGAATCCCTAAGCCAGCCAGAATTCTGGGAATTGAAGTCCACAGGTCGTAAAGATACCATAGTTGCCAACCTGTGATCTAAGTGATAGCTATGCAGTTAGTTCCATGGGAGTTGGCTCAATTCTCTGATGAATATATGGAGAAATGGTCATTATCCCAACCTTTCTCTGATACCCACCCATAACTTGTCATCTAATTTGTCATCTTTCAGAACATTTTCCCAAAGTCTTACAATGTAACTATAATTGAGTAACTGGAATATTGACATTGCTATGGTTTGTTGGAAATATATATATATATATACTGCCTCTAAGTTTCTTTTTCTTTTTCTATATGTAAGGCAGGCGTTGTCAAAGTTTATGATGCCCTGATTCCCAAATAAATAAATAAATAAATAAATTTGTGTGATTTTCTCCTCCTCCTCCTTTGCATGAATCACAATGACATTGGTTGTCCAACTAGGGATGAGCCTGGTCTGGCAGTCATCCAACAAGAGAGGCTTATGCTCCAAAGCTGAATTGTCAAAAGGCTCTTACAGCAACCTTAACTCAATTCTAAATCCACTGGAGGAAATTTGGCTACGATTAAGGAATTCTTGGGTGGAGTCACCTTTTCCCTCTTCTAAGGGCTTGCATTGTTGCAAGACAACAATGCTATAACAATAAACACTAATGTTACCTAGTTTGATAATGAAATATCTGCAAGCAAACCACCATGCTCAGAGAGCACCAAGGACCTCACAGATAATTCATTTCATTTCATTTCATTTATTCAATTTATACCCCGCCCTTCTCCAACGGACTCAGGGCGGCGCAAAGGAATATTAAAAATACATACAAAACCATATAAAATTTTAAAAAACTTATTCAATGAAATCCTGCGCTAAAACCAAATTAAAATCCCCAAATTTAAAACTATCTAAAGTCAGTTGTGGAGGTTACGCTAGGCCGGCTAGATGGAACAAATGTGTCTTTAGACACTTGCGGAAGAGGCGGAGGTCAGAGATGGTGTGAAGTTCAGGGGGTAGGTCGTTCCAAAGGGCTGGGCCCACCACAGAGAAGGCTCTTCCCCTGGGTGTCGCCAGTCGGCATTGCCCGGCCGACGGCACCCTGAGAAGGCCCTCTCTGTGGGAGCGTATCGGTCTAAGGGATGTATGGGGCAGGAGGCGGTCTCGCATATAACTAGGCCCCGAGCCATGGAGCGCTTTGAAGATGGTCGTCAGAACCTTGAAGCGCACCCGAAAGACCACAGGAAGCCAGTGCAGCTCACGCAGGATTGGTGTTATGTGGGAGTGTCTAGGCGCTCCCATAATCACCCGCGCGGCTGCATTCTGGACTAACTGCAGCTTTCAAGTGCACCTCAAGGGAAGCCCCATGTAGAGAGCATTACAGAACAGTCCTGCTCCTGTATTTCTGGCAGGTTCTACTCCAGCATCAATTTCTGCATTCCACCTGAGCCTTTCTATTAAATAATCTCATCTTGCTGGACCCCAGAGTAGTGCCTTCTTAGCACTTGTCCTATAGAACAACATGCCATGGGAGATTCAGGTGATCCTGTTAGATCTGACTGTTTCTCCTGGGATTTAGGTCACTTGACCCAAATGACAATGGGCAATGAGCTCTATTATTGATATGTTTCCCCCCACCCAATGGGTTATATTATTGTATATCCTGGGGCACCAAGGATTAAAAAGGGTCCTTGCAATTAGCCAGAGTAGGCCTACCCTCAACTTTACAATCCTACAGAAGTCATTACCCAAGGTTTGAGAAGTTCTCATCAGAGCATAAACATAGAAACCAGTGGTGGGATTCGGCCAGTTCGCACCACTTTGGGAGAACCAGTTTTTAACTTTCTGAGCAGTTTGGTGAATTGGTTGTTGGATGAAATCAGTAGGGTAGAGAACCAGTTGTTAAATTATTTGAATCCCACCACTGATAGAAACTACAACTGCAGAAATGGACTTTGTTTTAGCATTTAGAAGAATTACTTAATTGTCCAACTCTTGGAATTGCAACTCTGGGCAGTATAACTCAAAACAAAACACAATAAAATGATCACAATTAAAAAACCTCATTCAAATATAAAAGAAACAAATTCCATAGCTAACATATCAGACAATATACAGCTGGGGTCCATCAAAGTTACACGCCACCTGTCAGAAGATGAGCTTATCTATCTTGCTGGCCCAATGCCTAGAGGGAAAACCATTTTTAAGCTGCCAGAATGCTAGATATTTACATACTGCCCTTCCAGTAACTGTCCTCCCCACCACCACACACATGGCTCAAAAAATCAAGACTCAGACATAACGATATGAAGGAACAAAACTGATAATTCAAAACTAGTAATAATAGTTTAGAACATTTAAGTTGCAACATTCAAATAATGTGCTAAGAATAACAAGATTTTTGATGAGGACAAAAAAAATGCATTAAGTACTGGACAAGCAGCTTAAGTAGACCTAAGAACTGGAAGAACATAGAGGCATAAGCATGCCTTTGAGAACAAAATAATGAGACACACAGGTAGCTAAATATGTAATTTTATTTATTTGACTCATGCCTTCTTTTGAAAACACAAGTAAAGTAAGAAAAATTGTCAGATAATCAGAAGCCCTGGGTTTCCCCCCCTCTTTTGGCTCAAAAAACAAATGTTTTCCATGAGGAAAACTAAGATAACTCAAGTTTAGAATGAGAAGGAAGAATCATCCTTCACAAGTTTCTCATCATCAGAGTTTAACATTATTTTTCTTTACCTTGTTAAAATTACCTTATTCTAATTTTGTTTCAATCAATTTACATAATATAGTTTAAGCATTTTATAATACCATGGGTTTAAGGAAATTAAATGCAAGTTGCTTCTAGGGACAAATTAGGACAAGTTAAATACATAGTCACCTTGACCACCTAATGAGAAGGAAAGACTCACTGGAGAAGAACCTATGCTGGGAAAGATTGAGAGCAAAAGAAGAAGGTGATGACAAAGAATGAGGTGGCTGGATGGAGTCATTGAAGCAGTAGGCGTGAGCTTAAATGGACTCCAGAGGAGTGTAGAAGACAGGAAGGCCTGGAGGAACGTTGTCCATGGGATCGTGATGGGTTGGACATGACTTCGCAACAAACAACAATAAAATACATAGTCACTTGCCATGGAATATGATGCTGTTCAATATATGTGATCATTGGTTTGTAGTTGAATTGGTCAGTATGATAGTCAAGAAACATGGGAACAATTACCTTGCTCCATAGGTTTACTCCATAGGTTTGCTTCCCTCCCTCCCCTCAAAGGAAATATTTGAATAGGACTGGTGATAAACTCTTAAACTAGCAAGAAATTTCTTGCTATGCTTTGCAATGGGGAAATTTAGAAAAATAATGATGGGGCACTCAAATCCCTTAGACTGTTGTTAATATCTACAGTAAGTAATATCGCGGCAATACCTGATTTCATTGCAGAGTGCCCATGGTTGATAAAGCTGGAGCACGTGAACTTGGCTTCTCAATTTGTTCCATTTCTACAACTCCTTTAAAGCAAATTAAACTTCAGATCCTCATTTTAGAAGCTTTGTCATTCTGTAAAAAGGAACTGAAAACAAAACATGCTGCAATTGATATGAAAAAAAAAATACACACTTTCTTAAATAATTTCTACCATCTTTCAAAATTGTGGCAGGTGGGCAGAGTGATGGCAGGAAAGAGGATCAACAATCTTTTAAAGATCAAGAACGATCCAGTGGCATGTGATTAAGCTTTAAAAAACATCTCCTTCGTTTGAAGTACGACTTTAATATCCTACACTGGCCCATGATTCACTCTAATTGTCTCTTCTGAACACAACTGTCTCCAGACTTGAAAATGGAGGTCACTGGCAGGTCGCAGTGAGGAGACTTCAGTGGCAGCTTGCCCATTAATAAGATCAGAACTCCTAATACCCCAAGCTTTTTAACCTTCCTGAGCATAAATATTTACTCAGAAATGTTATAGCATGTTCCAATTGGAATTTCACCCTTGAACATGTACCAGCTGCTGCATTATGCAGGGAGCAGTATGTGGTTTGGCTTTTAACCTTCTGGAATGTTTGAATTGCAGTGACTCAACTTGCAAGCCACAGCCATTTAGGAATGACTGCATATATCCCCTTTTTATTTTTTCTAAGACCACAAACACCCTCCCCCCCCCCCCCCATCCTACCTGAAATACTGGCAAACACAAATTCCCATTCGTTTGTCATATAAAGGTGTGGAGAAGTGTGGAGTTGTGTGTGAAAATAATGGCTCTCCGTGTAGAATAGATTTGTGATTAAAGTCAACAGCTCTGTCAATTTTCTGAGCAGGTATTTATTTAATTTATTTATTTGGTTTGTCAAACGTGCAAGATAGCAGGTATAAGTATGAACATGGACATGAATGAAGGAAATGAATACAAATAAATGGGGACAGGGACAGGAGGCACACTGGTGCACTTATGCACACCCCCTTTACAGACCTCTTAGGAATGGCGTGAGGTCCACGGGTAGACAATTTAAGGTTGAAAATGTGAGCTTTGAGGATGTAACAATGGAGTCGGGTAGAGCAGGGGTCTCCAACCTTTGCAACTTTAAGTCTGAAGGACTTCAGCTCCCAGAATTCTCCAGCCAGCTTTGCTGGCTGGAGAATTCTAGGAGCTGAAGTCCTTCAGACTTAAAGTTGCAAAGGTTGGGGACCCCTGGGGTAGAGCATTCCAGGTGTTGGCCATTATGTTGCTGAAGTTGCATTTTCTGCAATAAAGTTTGGAGCAGTTTACCTTGAGTTTATATTGATTGTTTGCCCAAGAATTATTGAGGTTGAAGCTGAAGAAGTCGTTGACAGGTAAGATGTTGTAGCAGACAATTTTGTGTACTATGCTTAGATCAAACTGCAGGAGGTGCAGTGCCAGATTGTCCAAGCCCAAACTCCAAGCCATTTATTGTAATTGAGACCAGCAACTACATCACTAACCAGTATGTCCATACAATGAAATGTCACATGACTGTGCTGACTAACAATGACTGCTGGCTGTCACATGACCACAACTTGCAACTTCCTGTGAGATTCCCCACTGACTTTGTTTTTGGGAAGCCATCCGTGAAGGCAACTAATAGCAATCTCATGAACAAGGCACACTGCAACCATTATAAATATGCACCAGTTGCCAAGCCCCCAGATTGTGATTATGTGATCATGGGGATGCTGTAACAGCAGCAACTTTGAGGGCCAGTCATATGTCTCAATTTTTAGTCTTGTCATAGCTTTGGATGATTGCTAAATGAATGATTGATAAGTCAGAACTACTTGCATTGTTGGGAGCTCATTTGTATTTACAATAATAGAATCATAGATTAAGAAGAGATGGATCATTTAAGCCAGGGGTCCCCAACCCCCGGGCCGTGGACCGGTGTCAGTCCGTGACTTGATAGTAACCAGGCCAGAGTGAGCGGTGGAGAGAGTAGTGCAACTCTTAGGAAAGTGTAGCAAATGCTTCGCTATCCTGGCGGTTGGCCAGGGAACTCCCCGGGGGCAAGACAGGGGCAACGGCCTCCATTGGGGGGTTCAGGGCACCACCTGGCCCTGCACAGGGGGAAGGGGCTGCCAAGCCCTCCTGCCCGGGACGCAGCCCGTCCTTCCCTGTCCCAGAGTTCATCCAGGACCCCTGGCAGCTTTCCTGCCCAGTTGCACATGACTGACAAATGCGTGCGTGGCCCACGTGACTCGACTCACCTGCTGGAGGTTCCCACCGCTCCGCGGAATTTGTTTTACATGAAACCGGTCCCTGGTGCCAAAAAGGTTGGGGACCCCTGATTTAAGCCACCAGTTCACTCCTGTTAGCTGCAGTAATTCAATTATGTACAGCATCCCAAACAGGCAGCTATCTAGTCCCCATCTGAACACTGGCACGAACTATTTACTCAGGAGAAATTTCATTCTCTTATGTTAGAAGTATTTAATACTTAATATTTAATCAGAATCTCTCTTTCTCTGCAATTAAAATCTATATTTCCTGCATATTGGAATGAGAGAGGTCTTGATCTTCTATGTGACATTCTTTCCATTTTTTTAAAAAAAATATCTCCTTTCAGTCTTTTTTTCAAGGGAAAACATATCTTATTCCCTATGAAGACTCGTCTGTCTTCATAGGACTTAATTTCTAGTCTCCTAATTGTCTTTCTCTGAAATAGTTAATTTTTTTCTGAAATCATCTTACAGTGTGGTCCCAGAATTGGATACAATATACAAAGCAAAATAGAATGTAATATACACTTCCCATGATTTAAAAAAAATATGTTGATCCAGTCTCAAACTCTCTCTCTCATTTTTGCAGATGTATCACCTCTAATATAGTAAATCAACTATTATTCCAAAATCATTTCCAACTTTGTGTCACTTACAAATCAGATAAGTGTTCTCATCACTTTTTCATCCAAGTCACCAGCGAAAATACAGTAAAACCTTGATTTCTGGCAGTCTTGGTTGAGTGGGTGGTTATATAAATAGACTAAACAAGCAGTGGCCTAAAGTCTATCTATAATATCTGAAAGAGGAAAATTAGGAGAAATATAAGATGAGAGAAGGAGAAGAAAAGAAACAAAATAGCTATTATTTTCTTTCTTTTTTGAGGCAAGCTTCAAAGGTGAAAGGAGAATACACTGATTGGAGAATGCAACTGATAGAGGTACACTGGATATGAATCACCTGTAGAATGGGGTAGGAAAGGAAGCAGACAGAGGCAATGGAGAAAGCAATGGAAAGTGTCATTTGTGGGTCTGAGTAGTGATAGGCAAATAGTGAGAATCAACTTTGGAATGGGTCATAGAAAAGAGCAACAATAATGCACCTTGAAAACTATACACTTCCTTTCAGAAGAGGACACGTGAACAATGATACAGAGATTGGATTTTTTCCCCTCCCTTCTTCCCTCTTCTAGTGAGCAAACAGGCTAGGTGTGCTAATGAACACACAAAAGGGGGGGAAATGGCAGTGCTTGTGCAGAAATAATTATCAGTGCAAACTTTTATCAACAATAGATTTCCTAAAAGAGACTTTAGGGCAGTGTTTCTCAACCTTGTCAACTTGAAGATGTCTGGACTTCAACTCCCAGAATTCCCCAGCCAGCAAATGCTGGCTGGGGAATTTGGGGAGTTGAAGTCCAGACATCTTCAAGTTGACAAGGTTGAGAAACACTGCTTTAGGGTGATGTCCAAATGAAAGGCAGGTTTCTACTGGTACGGTACGGTTGGACCGAATAGGTAGTAACTCTGGCAGACATGTGACTGTACTGGATTCTATCCTTGGTGGCGCCATCTCGATTTTCTGTTCTGCACATGCGCAGAACAATCTTCATTGAAAAAAATGTTATTTTTTTCCTTTTTTAAATGATGTGCGTAAACCGTTTTTAGTGCAAATGCGGACGCGCACACGAACTATTTCGGGCACTGAACCAGTACTAATGGTGGCAGGAACCCACCCCTGGTCCAAATGCATTTTTTCCCATAGTAACCAAAGGCCTTTACATGGGTTCCATTCAATTGAAATTTCAGTCTTTTGAAGAATAGTACTGATCTTTATGGCACAACACTTGTTACCTCTCTTGATGATGAGGAACCATTGATAAGTCCTCTCTGTGTATGATTTTTGAGCCAGCAAGATGTTTATTTAATTGTTATGGACTGTAATAATCCATTCTCTCTTACATCCCTTCGGCCGATTCGCTCCCACAGAGAGGGACTTCTCCGGGTGCCGTCCACTAGGCAATGCCAGTGGTCGACGCCCAGGGGAAGGGCCTTCTCTGTGATGGGCCCGACCCTTTGGAATGACCTTCCCCCCTGATATTAGAACGACAACGGACCTCCGCTCCTTCCGCCAGAAACTCAAAACCCACCTGTTTCATCTAGCCGGCCTGGCCTAACTTCATGCTTTCCGCCCCAGTCTGTAATTTTAAATTATTTTATTCGGTTTTATGGGTTTAGTTTTAATTTTTATAAATTTGTACAGAGGACTATTTAATTTGATTTTAGCTTATATGTATTGTTAGGGTTTTGATATTTTTTTTTTTTAATTGAAATTTTTATAGTCTTTTACAATATTTCACCCAGTGCTGTACAAAACAAAAGGAAGAGTTGGTTTCAAGTATCTTCTATTATCTTTAAGATCTCCAAAATCCACGTTCTCTCGGTACAGGCGTCGAGATGTCCAAAGTTCCAAGTACATAGTCCACAAATGGCTTCCAAGTCTTCCAAAAAATATCTTTTTTATAAACCCCCTCTCTAAATTTAATATCGCACGTCATTTTATCATTTAAGGCTAATTTCCACATTTCACAGTACCATTCTTCTATTTTAATATTTACCTCTATTTTCCAATATCTTGCTATTACAATTCTACCCATTATAATCATAATTCTAATCAATTCTTTCTCATGTTTTGTTAACTCTGGTTCATTAATTATCAATAACAATATAGTTTCTGATCTCAATATTATTATTCTTTTCGTCATTTCACACATCGTTCTTTCTAATTGCTGCCAAAACTTTTTAATTTTCACACATTTATACCACATATGTTCATAAGTTCTCAATTCCGTATTACATCTCCAACATTTATCACTCATTTTTTTATCTATCAATGATAATCTTAATGGGGTCCAATACCATTTCCAAACAACCTTAAAATTATGTTCTTTAATCCTTATAGACAAAGTCCTCATGATCCGACTCTTCCAATTCTCATTCCAATCCAAATCCAATATTTTAATCTTAAGGTCTTCCTCCCAATTCCTTTTCATTACCATTTGTGGATTTCCATCGAAGTTTATAATCTTATATATCTTACTAACGAGTCCTTTTAACCCAGTTTCATCCTTAATAATTTGAGATACTAAACTTTCAAATTTAGTTTTACTTCTATCTATTTTACATATTCCCCTTACTTTCGTGGTCCATTTTTCTACCTGTATTTTTTCAAACCAATTTTGATAATTTTAATTCTACCTGTACACCGTCCCGAGACCCTTCGGGGAGAGGGGGCGGTCTAGAAATCTAATTAAATAAATAAAATAGTAAATAAACAAGCTTCCTAATCAGCATGGTAAAATATCTGCCCAATGCTTAGCAAAAGTCAATTAAGGAATTTATCTGAGTCAGGCAAGAGTTGTTGTCAAATCCAGATTGACTCATGGCAATTAGAAAATAGTCATATTTAATGGGGTTGATTTGCTCTTTAAAAAGAGGATTTCCTGTTATGATCTAAGATGAATGCCTTCCTAGAATCCTCACCACTGTATTCATGCAGTTGTTCCCTCCCCCCCCCCCACTCTGTTTTCCAAAACAATTTTTCCCTTCAGGAAAAAAAGGTATGTTGCATGCTTGTATCCTGGAGATTTTGCTACAATCACTATCAGGATTCCCAATTCACTACCTGGACTGTGAAGTGTTTGCTGTTAGATCCTCAGACTTACGACCGTGCCAGAAAGTCTGGTGAACTCTAAGTTACCCCATTCCTGTATGGAGCTGACAGCCGCGTCTGATTGGCTGAGACGCGGCTGGCCGGATTCTGTCTAGTTAAGTGAAACAATGTTGCAACTGCCTTGCTAAGGTTTTCCCGCCTGACAGCCTATATAAACTGCTGTCAGGAGAGAAACCCTTGCCTGTATTATTCCTGATGTCCTTGTATATAGTTGTTAATAAATGTTGGTGTTTGACTATGCCTGAGTCGGAATCCTTCTTGAAATCTAACATTTGCAATGTTTCAAAATGTCTTTGTGTGCTACAGAGCTGTCTTGGTAAGCATTTGATGCTGTGGTGTGAACATTAGAGCTGGGTGTGAATGGGTGAATGCTTTCTCAATTGCACCAAACCATCCTTTTAACAATGCTGACGGAATATCTATTTTAGTCCCAGGATAAATAGCTTAATCTTTCTTCCACTAGACTAGCTCATCACCTCCAGCATCTGTTCTGCCTTACTGGCTTCTTAGTATAAAGAGTCTTTGATAGTATTATCATCTACAAGCACACTACCACGTGTTGTAACTGAAGTTTTCTGAGGAGTGACAGAAAAGGCTCACGTTCTCTTCTGCCCTTACCTAGTCATTTGACTTCAGTGGAACTGTTGACTGCATGATTACAGAGGGGAAAATGAGGCACACAGGACAAAAGAATTACTACAGAATGTACAACCAGTTCAAGCTATCAGTTGACTCTTATAGTGGGAAAGGTATCTTGAAATATAGATTAATTTCTTCCATCCTCTGCTATTGACCATATTCAAACACATGCCTTGTTTAACCCCCAACAAAGTCATCCCTGGCAACACTAATTTGGTGTAATAAAATCTCAGTTTGCCCCAGGATCAGGGTCCAAGCAAAAGACAAGATCTATTGCAGTATCATCATCATCATCATCATCATCATCATCATCATCATCATCATCATCATCATCATCATCATCATCATCAAAATATTAAAATATTTCTGGAAATGTAACTGTTATAGAGGTTAGATATTAAAGGAAAAATAATCGCTTTCAAGGTGGGATTCAGAAGTTCAGTGGCTAAGACGCTGAACTTGTCAATCAAAAGGCTGGCACTTGGCAGCTCAGCGGTTTGAAATTGCTGCGTAATGGAGTGAGCTTTCGTTAGTTGTCCCAGCTTCTGCCAACCCAGCAGTTTGAAAGCGTATAAAAAATGCAAGTAGAAAAATAGGGACCACTTTGGTGGGCTCCATGCACCTTCGGTGTTGAGTCATGCTGGCCACATGACCACGGAGACATCTTTGGACAGTGCTGGCTCTTCAGCTTAGAAACAGAGATGACACCGGAATGACTAGCACGCATGTGCGGGGAACCTTTACCTGATCACTTTCAGAATAGTGAAGTGTTAGTCCTGGGGAACATTTAGAACAGTGGTTCTTAACCTTCGTGACTTTAAGTCCTGCGGACTTCAACTCCCAGAATTCCCCAGCCAGCTATGCTGGCTGGGGGATTCTGGGAATTGAAGTCCACAGGAGTTAAAGTCACCAAGGTTGAGAAACACTGATTTAGAAGAAAAGTAAACTAAGACTTGAACTAAAAGAGAGCAAAATCTTGGTTCTTTTTAGCATGGCCAGACCCAGATTTCTTGATGCCCTGTGGAAAATGCAAGGGACAAAAAGCACCATAACAAGCAGGAAACTGGTACTGCTGTGCAGGATTTAGAAACCCAAATACATGAAATTATACATACAATGTATTCTATCTTGTTTGGCTACAAATACAAATTTGGACTTCAGCATGTAAAGCAGAGAACCTCAAACAAACAAAGTTACATAGTCATCACTCAAAATGAGTACTTTCTCTATTTTGGCTCAATAATACATTAAATTTCATTCTGAGGACAGCATAGAAACAGCTCTGGTTGTGGCGATGGATGATGAATGGGGAGAGAATGGGAGCCCTTTAAACCTAGCTTAGTAATTTTAATACAACTCTTAAAGCAGTTGCATCCTCTTTTTTCAGGACAAAGGTAAAGGTAAAGTTTAGTTTAGTTTATTTACATTTATATCCCGCCCTTCTCCGCAGAGGACCCAGGGCGGAGGATCCTGTGGACTTAAAGGTTCCCCTCACACATATGTGCTACTCATTGCCGACTCTAGGGGGCAGTGCTCATCCCCGTTTCAAAGCCAAAGAGCCAGTGCTGTCCAAAGACTTTTACTTTTTTACTTTACTTTTATTAAATTTATATACCGCTCTCTTTCCCAAAAGGGACTCGGGGCGGTGCACAGGAAATTTAAAAAACATATATAAACATAACAATTTACAAAATTTAAAAACCAGATTAAATTAATATCCCTGTGCTAAAAATTTAAATACGTTAAAACTGTATCCCTAAAACCAATTTAAAACAATTTAACTGCAGACTATAGGCTAGGTGGTGTGAGCTAGGCCAGGCCGGCCTGTTGGAAATAATAAGTTTTAAGTTTCTGGTGGAAGGAGCGGAGGTCTGTGGTCGTTCTCAGTTCGGGGGGTAAGTAGTTCCTGAGAGTTGGGCCCACCACAGAGTAGGCCCTTCCCCTGGGCGTTGCCTGCTGGCATTGCCTAGTCGACGGCACCCGGAGAAGTCCCTCTCTGTGGGAGCGAATCGGCCGAAGGGATGTATGGGGTAGAATGCGATCCCGTAGATAGAGACGTCTCTGTGATCATGTGGCTGGCATGACTAAACACCAAAGGCGCACGGAACACTGTTACCTTCCCACCAAAGGTGGTTCCGATTTTTCTACTTGCATTTTTACATGCTTTCGAACTGTTAGGTTGGCACAAGCTGGGACAAGTAACGGGAGCACACTCTGTTACGCAGCAGTAAGGGTTCAAACTGCCAAATTGCCGACCTTTCTGATCGACAAGCTCAGCATCTTAACCACTGAGCCACTGCGTCCCTTTTTCAGGACAAAGCAAGCCTTTAAAAGGTAGGCTGCTTTAATGAGTAACAGAGGTGTTATTTTTGCAGGAGGCTTGAAGTACTTTTCAACCAACTTTGAAGTGTGCATTGCCAGTCATACATTAATGTCTTTTTCTTTAGCTCAAGGAATTTGGGACGGAAACCAGGATGTGCAATAGACGGATATACTAATACAATAAAGGCAGGAATGTCAGGCATACCTTCTGCTTAAACGAAGACGGTGACTCCATGAGGAACTAGATCAATTAAGGCAGCAATCTTATGACTTAGAAATAAACCACAATTGATCTCACAAGGAGTTATTTCTGACTAGACAAACATAGCATTGTGCTGTGCATATGGTGATCAGTAAAGGAAACTATACTAGGAACAAAGGGAATTATGACTCAGCAGTTAATTTGGCCCATGGTGGATTTAATGTGGCTCAGCAAAGAACATTTTGCCACAACTATACAATCTGTTATGGAATTCACTATCATAAAACTTTGGGATAACCATAAGCATAGATCACTTTAAAATGAAAGGCAGCCAAATTTCAAGTTTCTTTTTCTCAAAGTCTAACTACTTTGATGTTTCTTAAAGTTCAACTTACCCACAGCATTTTTCTTATACAGCTATGCTCTTATTTAGCTTTTTTTAATAACCACTTTCAGAGCAAGGCAAAATTTCCAAACGCAGTGAAGCTGATCACATCATTAGGTTCCTCCCCCCCACCCCCCCATGTCTGTCCTTTTTGCCCTTTCCTATTTGATGGCTGTCTTAGATACAAACGATAGCTTGCACATTCATATTATAGGAATGAATGGTAACCACCTTATGCATCAAAATAAAGATCACAGTGGCATCTTAAGGGCAACAGTGTAATGAGTCAAGAAGAATATGGCATGGCAAAGATATGAAATCTCCAAGTCCAATGTGAAAATAGCAGTGTTATCTATATACTACTAAAACTCTCGCTGTCATGACTTTTAACTAAATGAAATGGTGCATCATGAGCAGAGGTAGGTTTCTACTGGTTTGGACCGGTTTGGCTGAGTAGGTAGTAATTTGGCCTGCCACACCCCCAAACTGGCTCTATTGGCTTGGCAGTCATGTAACTGGGTGGGCATGGCCAACTTGTAAAATGTGGTGAAACTCACTTAACAACGCTCTTGCTTAGCAACCAAAATGTTGGCTCAGAAACTCTGGCATTTGAAGCACGCAAGTCTTAAAGCTGTCAAGTTACAAGACCCTTGCACCCCCAACCCTTTAGAAAAAAAACCCAAGGATGTTCAAACTTGACAGCTTTAAGACTTGTGGACTTCAACTCCCAGAATTCCTCCTCTCGCCCTTCCTCTTGATGATGTGCGCATGGGCGGGCGGGGGGAAGGGAGCTGGAACCGGTTCTAAACGGCACTGTAGATTTGTGGAACCTCTTCTATAGAAGAGGTTAGAACTGGCAGGAACCCACCCCTGCCATGTAGCTTATGTCCAGTTATGCCAACTGTTCAATTATATCTGGAGGATATTGTGTAACACCATTATAATGGTCTAATGAATACATAAAGACAAAGTGCTTGACTGGCTATTTGCAGTTGTAGGGATAGTGATTCCAATGCATGGTACCTCTGTGCATTAAGTCATAAGCTTTGGGCAGACTCTTCTAGTCCAACCCCCTGCCTAGGCAGGAAGCCCTATACCATTTCAGACAAATGGCTATCCAACATCTTCTTAAAGACTTGCAGTGTTGGAGCATTCACAACTTCTGGAGGCAAGCTGTTCCACTGACTAATTGTTCTGTCAGGAAATTTCTCCTCAGTTCTAGGTTGCTTCTCTTCTTGATTAGTTTCCACCCATTGCTTCTTGTTCTACTCTCAGGTGCCTTGGGATGCTAATCAGAGGCATCGCCAATTATCAACATATTAGCATTGGATTTTTTTTATTTAAAAAAACCCTGATCTCATTTCTATGCCTTCTAGAGTAGGGGTCTCCAACCTTTGCAACTTTAAGTCTGAAGGACTTCAGCTCCCAGCTTTGCTGGCTGGAGAATTCTGGGAGCTGAAGTTCTTCAGACTTAAAGTTGCAAAGGTTGGAGACGCCTGTTCTAGAGGAACTGCACTGATATTTTACTCCGGAGCATCAAGGGGAGAGAGTGGGTTGCAATTCTAGTTGTCGCCTGTTAAATTCAAACAGCAGCCTTGTGGCCACCTCGATTGAAAGGATCCCAGTCCCATTTGGAGGGCTTCAATTAAGATCAAGACCCGGAAAACAGAGTGATTAGTGTCTAATAAACATGCAGCTCTTTTCTTCATGGGCCAATAATAATACTTTATTTTTCAGCACTAATTTAGCTTGGGCTGTGGAAATGGTTTGCTTTGAAGTAAATTAGAAAGAGCTGTTTTATGTACTGGGATTATTTGTACTACAAATACTTTAGAACGGTGCAATTAGATCCAGCTGCTGAAGCCACAGTAGGTTCTGCTGTTAATCATTGATGGAGACAGATCTGACTCAACCTGAGGCCATTGCTGCAAACAGACTCATATACAGATTTCCAGAAGCTTTAAATGTTATTATTCGAGGGGAAGAAGAACAGATAATAAGTTTAACACCCAAAAGTTCCAGAGAATTACCTATTTCTTCCACCTGCAGAAGTAGGACAGATAAACTTTTCCTTCAACAACTTCCTTCATATCCGGAAAGATTTCATCTGCATATTTTTGCATACAAAGATACTCCTAATGGCACAAGAGTCAATAATCAGCCATCATCAGAATATGCTGTTTAATATGCTGGGGGAGCCAGCCCTTCCTGTTTGTAAATTGTATGCTCTCGTTATGCTATGTGATTCAGCTAAACCTGATTTATTCAAAAATCATGGCTCAGCAGGATGGACAAACTAGTTTTTCCCATAGAATTATCCTTAGAATTATATCTGGTAACTGTATCTAATGTTGCATGTAATTGTACAAATCAATTTAATTGTATGAATCAAGATGCTAATTGGTTTGGGGGGGAGGGGAGAATGGAAAAGTTTGCCTTTTAACTACATTAAAACAATTCTGAACTTCAACAAGAAAAACAGAATTCTGGATTTCAACAAGACAAAAAAGAAGCATCCACTGATGCAATAATTAAACTATGCAAGATCACGTGAAGTGGTAATACCACTTTATAATGCCTTGGTAAGGCCGCACTTGGAATACTGCATTCAGTTTTGGTTGCCAAGATATAGAAAAGATGTGGAGACTCTAGAAAGTGTGCAGAGAAGAGCAACAAAGACGATTAGGGGACTAAAACATATGAAGAACGGTTTCAGGAACTGGGTATGTCTAGTCTAATGGAAAGAAGGACTAGGGGAGACATGATAGCAGTGTTCCAATATCTCAGCGGTTGCCACAAAGAAAAGGGAGTCAAACTATTCTCCAAGGCACGTGAGGGTAGAACAAGAAGCAATGGGTGGAAACTAATCAAGGAGAGAAGCAACTTAGAACTGAGGAGAAATTTCTTGACAGTTAGGACAATTTATCAGTGGAACAGAAATTGCCTCCAGAAGTTGTGAATGCTACAGCACTGGAAGTCTTTAAGAAGATGTTGGATGGCCATTTGTCTGAAACCGTATAAGGTTCCTGCCTAGGCCGAGGGTTGGACTAAAAGACCTCAAAGGTCCCTTCCAACTCTGCACTGTATTGTATTATTATAATGCTAACCTGGATTCCTCTCCCTTTTCTTCTCATACTGAGTGGAGAACTTCAGCAAATGCAGCTGCTCCATTACACTCTAAAACCAAAAATGACACCCTGAGGTTTTTTTAAGCAGTTTCTTTTATTGTTCTTCATCGATTGACAGAAATCTTGCCAAACTAAAGGAAGCTACTTGTACCATTGAAGATAGATTCCAGGAACCAGAGGAGGAGCTATGTCAGTGATGGCTAACCTTTTTGTCCTCGCATGCTGAAAGCACACATGCCCACACTCACAATCAATGTGTGTGTGACAACACCCCCCTATGCGCCCTGCCCCCTGCGCATGCATGCATGACTTCCTATGTGCTTCCCTGCGGCTCACATGCCTGCAGAGAGGGCTCCGCATGCCACAGGTTTGCTATCACAGAGCTATCTTAACTATCTTTTCTGTCTTTTGCTCATCTGCAATGAATTCACTCCCTCCTGGGAATCTGGAATACATTCCACCACCTACTGGTAATAAAACTCCATAGATTGCTTTAATTTTGAAGGGGGAAAAAGGTTTTTTATGACCATTGTTGAAAAACATCATAGGGTTTGGTAAAGTGACACTCCAATTTCAAAAGAAGTGATGCTTTCTTAGGTGTTGATATATACATCGCTTTCTAGATTCCATGTCATTTCCATCAGACTTACTCTATTCCCTTTTTATAATTCCCTTTTATGATGCAGGCTTGGGAAAGTACAAATTTGTGTCCAGCTTAAATCAGAAAAATATTTAGGACATTATAAAAGAGACGTTTTCAAGTACAAAGCGAGGAAATCAGGTGTGAATTCCAACTTCAAAGTCAAGAAAAGTATTAGGATTCTGCGTTTTTTCTCACATTATAAATCAAAGCTGCTTGAAAATATCAGCTAGGTTTTTTGTGGAGTTGCTCAATTATTTCAGGTAGACAGACTTTCAGATTGCATTTCCAAAAACGGCTCATGTGTAATGAATGTGCATGTATGCTTGTCCATTTGTCCTGATGTATTTAAGAAAGAAGGAATTTGTAACTGATCCGCACCCTTTCATCTAATTTCTTGACAATCAAGAACAACAACAAACTGGTTGAAGAGCTGCCTGCTATTGTCTGTGGTGTGTTGTCCTAGTCATGGACACATGTAGACTGTAATTTGAAATTGGAATCATCTTCACCCGAAGAACTAGATTCCACCCATTCTCCACTTTTGTTTAACATCTGCATGAAGCTGCTGGGGAATGTCATTTGTTGGCATAGGACAGAGGTCTGCAAAGTTGGCTCTTTTAAGACTGGTGGACTTCAACTCCCAGAATTCCCCAGCCAGCTTGGGTGGCTGGGGAATTCTGGGAGTTGAAGTCCACCAGTCTTGAAAGAGCCAACTTTGCAGACCCCTGGCATAGGATAAAGTACCATCCATATGCTGATATTGCTCAGTTGAATATCTCTTAGCTGACCAAGTGATGTTATTGCAATATTTTTCCAATGCCAGGAGGCTATAGGTCCATGATGGCAAACCTATGGCACATGTGCCACATGTGGCATGCAGAGCCATTTCGGAGGGCACACAAGGCGTTGCCCTGTCAGCTCCAGTGTGCTGGCAAGCTGATTTTTGCCCTTGTTTTTCAGCCATTTTTCACCCTCCGGAGGCTTCAGGAAAGCCTTCTGAATCCTCCAAAGGGAGAAAACTGGCCCAGCAGGCAATCCAGAGGTCCGTTCCTGAATTTCCAGTATGCGTGTTGGGGCGTTTTTTTGCCCTCCCCAGGCTTCAGGAGGCTTTCCAGCCATAAAACAGCCCAATGCACCTCCTGGAAGTCCAGAGGCTTCAGTGAGGCCTGTACACATGCGCGGGGGATGGGTGGGGGTTGTACACACATGCATGAGGGGAGGGCATTATATTATGGGTGTGCATGACCCCCCTGTTCCTCCTGCTTTCAGCACACATTGACAAAAAGGTTAGCCATCACTGCTCTAAGTGCTTAGATGGGGTTGAACCGACGTAACCTAGGCAAGACCACTGTCCATGAGTCTTGGTTCCAGATCAGGGGATTTCCCATCTTTGCTGTAAGTGGGATTGCAAATTTGGAGACCCTCCTGGACTCACAACTCCTGCTTGAGAAAGTGACAGTTGCGGCCATAAAACCCTTTGCATATAACTCTTTGTGTTGAGTACCAATTGCAACCATTTTTATTAAGCAGACCTTGCTTAATATTATTATTATTAAATTTATATGCCGACCAACTCCCTATGCTACGCCTTAATTACCTTTTGGTTAGACCTCTGAAGTGGGGTGGGTTGCTGCCGGTGTTACTGCCGGTTCGCAGCATGCATGTGCCAGACACACACTCTGCGTGCATGCAGAGTTGCCTGTAAATAGGAACATTAAAAAATGCCAAAAACCCATGCCGTGACAATCAGGGAACTGGTTCAGAGGTGTGGCAAGCCTGGATCGCTGCCAGTAGCAACCCACCTCTGCTCTCCAGCCCACTGAATATGGGGCTGTCTGCCCTTAAAGATGAGCCAGAAACTACAATTGGTTTAGAATGCAGCAGTATGGTTAGCAATGAGTACATCTGCTCTGTGAATTGCAGTGATTGGGCTTTCAACTAGAATTCAAGGTGCTGTTAACCACCTATAAAGCCCTGCATGGCACAGAGCCAGGTTATTTATAGGATCATCTGTCTCTGGTTATTTCGTTCTGTCCCATTAAGTCACGCAGGATGGGCTAGTTTAAAGTCTCTTCCTTGAGGCAGTGCTATCTTATGGGACCTAAAAATCTGCCTCCTCTATTGCTGTGCCTGCTTGCAGATTTGGAACAACAAAATCAAACAAATAAAAAATGTAGTTTTGAATGCTAGATCACAGTCTGGATTCGGTGAATAAATAATGTCCTGCATGTGTTTCCTTCCCCAGAGATCCTCTGTTTCTTATAACTTTTTTTTTTTTAAAAAGAAGCAATGTAGAAAACAGGAGAGAAGGAAAAATAAAGCCAGAGGAAGGGAAGTCACCAATACGAAAAAATCACAATGAGTCACATTCTCTTGGAAAATAGTCTTTTTTTTTGTCCAGAATATGGAGAGGTAATAGAATACTTGGCTCTGGAATCAAAAAGGAATTCAGAAACTTGCCTTAGTAAACTAATTTATTTAGCATGCATCTTCTTTTCACAAATTCCACTCAGTTCACTTAATCATTACAAGAGATGAAGAAAACTCACAGAAACGGTATGTACGTACCTATTGCTGATCTCTCCGATGCAATCATTTTTAAAAAGTAAGCCACAAATTAGATGGGGCTGAAGGATAAAGTGCTGAAATATTGATTTCAAGTTAATTGAGTAATGTTTCGTGAATGAAAGTGAATATACATGTTCCAGGATAATGTTGCAGGATCCAATCTGGGTCAGTCACCGGGACCTTCTAAAGCTTTTGGACTCGTACTGGAACCCATCCTCAGGGGACTTCTCTGTATGTTATGGGTTGTTGTGTTTGTGGTATTTATACTGTGGCTGGTTCGATGTGTGTTATTTATATGGTGGTCCCAATTTACATCTAAAAATCTACGCACAACAGCCACCACATAAATATGTAGGTGGGGTGAAATGCTACCGGTTCGGAACGGTTCGCCTGAACCGGTAGTAAAAAATGCTACCAGTTTGGGTGAACTGGTAGTTCTGACAATCAGCTGTGTGACAATCAGCTGTGCGACAATCAGCTGTGCCGTGTGATTTATATTCGCTAACCAATCTAAATCACATGGCACAGCTGTTCCCCCTCCGCTGTTCTACATACCTTTGCTGACTCAGAAAAGGCTCCTAATTCTTCTTTTTCAGTGCTTCATGGTAGCACATGTGCGTGTGAAACAAACCAGTAGCGAACTGGTAGCAGACTTCAGAGCATTTCACCCCTGGTGTAAGGTTTATCTGAGCTAGAGTTATCATATTTTCAGAAGTCACTGCTCTTCGAAACACTCTATAAAGACTTACAAACTCTGAGTCTAAGGCACAACTTCAACTTTTCTTCTCGTCTATTCCGGTTCTATCTTACATTTCCCACAAAAAGTAAATAAGATGAAGATTGAAAAGCTCCACTCACACACAGGGCAAAGATTCTTTCTTTTTTTTTGAAAAAGAATTTTATTGGTTTTACAATTTATAGTAAGGGAAAAGGGTAAATAGGGTTTGTAATATACATTTTAGAGCTTCCATGTCAGAGATGGTGGTTGCATTCGGATCTTCATACAGTATCCTGTTAAGTAAATAGTGTTAAGATATATATATATATATATATATATATATATATATATATATATATATATATATATATATATATATATATATATCACATTTTTAAAGTTCGTACATTCAATCTTTGGTTTTACATTCACATCCGTTTCAAGAATTACGATAATTCAAAATTAATTATTTTTGAGATCTGAGCCTCTTTGCTACTGCACCTTCTTTCTCCCTCCCCTCAGTGGCTCCTCCTGTTCCTTCTTCTTCATCTCCCAGGATTGAGGAATGTTTTTTAAGAAAGGTCTCCGCCTCTCCTGTTGTTTTAATTTTTATCCTACCTCCATCCCAGAATACCAACATTCCTTCAGGCATTAACCATTTAAACCAGATTCCGTTTTTATATAACTTTTTGGACAGGAAGGAATATTTCCTTCTCATTTCTCTAATCTTTTTCGGAATCTGTTTCAATATAGCAATGTCTTTTTGCTCATATTTCAAAGGGCCCTCTCATTGTGCTCTCAGTATCTCATCCCATGTGTACTTGACTTGACTTCTGGTTCTCGACGGCAACAGAAGTGCTCCTTGGCACTCCTGCCGCTTGCTTCCTTGGCTGGCCCCCCAGGGGGGCCCAGGGAGTTTGGGTTAACTCCCTGCCGTATGAGTGGCTGTGGGGGCTCCCATATCGATGGCGGTTTATTTATTTATTTATTTATTTATTTAAATTTATATCCCGCCCTTCTCCACAAAGGACCCAGGGCGGCGCACAGGAAATTTAAAAACATACAAAATACAATAAATATAATTTTAAAAACTATTAAATAAACCTATCCTGCGCTAAAACCAAATTTTAAAAACCCAATAAAACTACCTAAAAGTCCCCATGGGAGGTTAGGCTAGGCCGGCTTGTTGAAACAAATATGTCTTAAGACATTGGCGGAAGAGGCGGAGGTCGGTGATGGTACGTAATTCAGGGGGTAGGTCATTCCAGAGGGCTGGCCCCGCCACAGAGGTTGGCAGGATGCCTTTTTCCGCTTTGCTCTAGGAGCCGAGGGAGCAGAAAGCAGTGGGGGATCCCCTCGCCAACGCTTACTGGAACTATTGAAATAAAGAAGACGGGCTGAAATGCTGGACTTGGTGGAATGCAACGGGACTCTCTTTTAAAGGAAAAAAGTGACTGTGAGTTTTTGCTTTACTATTCATTAATCTTCAACAGAAAGAAAAATAGAGGGGGGAGTTTTAACTGTAGAAACCCCCTCTTGTAAAAGCGGCTGTTTAAAATGCTCTCCGAATCTAGGAGAGAGAAGGATTAACAGCATCCGTTCCTATATCATCTAAAAGAAACTTTGTTTCAATGTTGGAATTGCAACCGGCAACATTGTATCTGTAGCTTGTTAAAGAGCGGAAACTTTTACTTTTTTCTCCTTTCCGGAGGTGAGGCGGCAAAATGGCGCTCTCTTTGTTCCGAATGGAAAACTTTTATTGACTTATGATAACATCCCTTCAACTGGTTGAAAATCAAGGAAAAATACATTTCTAAGGTCTTCTCAAGAAGCCCTTGGTGTACTTCCCAATACATTGACCTTCTTTTTTTTTTTACTGTGGATCTATAGAAAAATTATCTCTCTGAACTTTATAAAATATAAAATCAGACCACTGACTCAGTTTGTTCCTGACATCTCAAATTTCACAGACTGCTTGCTCCTTGACACCATTTTTATTGTACGAACTTAAAATTATAAATGCCTCATAAAAAAAAAAATCTCCAGCTGGAAAGTCCCTTCCAGCTCAAACTTCAACTAGAGCCACCCCGACTTCACAGCAAGGGAAAATCACCACCATGTTACAGAAAGGGGCAACAGGAGGAGAGAAAGAGAAAGAACCAACACTTCATGATATAATGAAAGAAATACAAGAAATGCAGAAAGACCTGATGAACTTAAGAATACACCTGCTGGAGACACAAAAAACTACAACAACCAACGAACAGAAAATTGGAGAGTTGAAGGAGGGGGCAGCCGAGATGAAAGGAGAGATAAAGGAACTGCAAAAAGAAACGGCAGAATTTTCTGGACATATGTCTAAATTTGAATTTGAAAGAATGTCTTTCTTCCTTAGGTTTCAGACCATCCCTGAGAGAGAAGGTGAAGGCTTAAGAGATTTGATGAGTGGAATTTTAACAGATTACATTAAAAAAAGCAAAGAATACCTTTGGGGGGAAATAGATTTAATTTACAGAATTAATTCAGCATATGCTAGAATAAATGAAGTCCCCAGAGAGATTCATATTAAATTTTTAAGAAGGTACACAGGGGAAGGATTCTGACCACTGTCTCGGGTGGACTTAAGAAGAATGAAAGGCAGACAACCTCTGACACCATATAATGCAGAATTGACAACTTGAAGGTCAAATGGCCTCGTTCACAATTTTGGATGTCTCACAAACTGTAATCTAAGGCAAGTGAAGGGATTTCTATTTACCAAAAAACATACTTCTCCTCCTCAACTTCTGGTACCGCTGAGAAATATTTCATTTTTAATGTTATAGATTTGGAGTCAGTGTGCACAATAGTGAGCTAGATGAATCAATGGTTTAATTCAGTATTACCTCGCTCTCCATCTACCCGAGTTCCTAAAAGAAAAATAAATATATATCATCTCCCCCCCCCCCTTTTTTTAAATGTGCTTTAATCCGAAACCTTTTCAGTCTTGTTGGGAAACAGGTTACAATTCACAGACTCAGAGATGAATCCCCCACTGAAATCAGTTTAAATTATTCACAAGCAAACACACACATGTATAAAGCAATCAATTTCTATTTGTTTCACTCGGGCTACCTAGAATCGGCTTCCAACATGCTGGAGAAAGTCTTGATATTAGGGGGCAACTCTAAGCAGAGCTTTCCAGAGCTTCTCTGACAATTTTGTGAAATTTCACAAGGCAAAGGGGAAAACCCCCTTCCTCAGTGGGATCAGCTGGAAGGTAGTATGTTTATGCTCTTCCCAGGGCCAGCAATTAAAAGGTTAGGCCACTACAACTACCAAAAAAGCACAGTCATTTTCAGAAGCTTTCAGAGGGAAGCAGTCGGGTGCTAAAATCCTTAGAAGTTACAAGAGAAAGTTATTGGCAAGGGAAGCAAACAGCATTAAACAGTTTAGAGACATTCTTGGTTCTCTGTGTTCCCTACTGAGGATCGATAACTAATGCCAGAAAGCCAGCTGTCTCTTCTTCTCAAGAGAGGGCAAATACTGAAATAAAGCCCAAGTCGCAACCTCAAAATTATAAGGAGGCTGGAGTTACCATCCAGAACATATCTGAAGATAAAGATGAAAGGAGAGGGGAGCCTCCTTAATGTTAGACAAATAACATTTCCATAGTGCAGTATAATTTTGTTTTAAATAAATAAATATATATATATGTTTTCCCGTGTAAGTATGAAATTGTTTTTGCAACGTTTCGGCAAGATCTCACTTTAATATATATATTAAAAACTCTACTATAGTCCTGCCTCTCCCCTGCCCCACTATATTCTCCAGCTGTTCTGGTTTTTTTCTTCTTCTCTTCCTACTAAACTTTCACATTAAGTATGGACAGCAATGGGATCTGAACAGTCTTGGATCCTTTTTTTCCTATCTAAATAGATTTTCACAATTTCTTTGCTTTTGGTGGATCATAAATCCAACCGATAAATTTAGATTTAGATTTATTTAATTTTTTATACCGCCTTACTCCCGAAGGACTCAGGGCGGTGTACAGCCAAAATAAAACACAGATATATAAAAGTTAAAAACAATTTAAAAACATATTAAATAATTTGGCCCATGATAAGATTAAAAACCAACAAACCCAATTAAAATTAATAAATAATAACATTCGTATTAACGCCAGCCCGGCTTGTTGAAAAAGAAAAGTTTTAAGAGCATGGCGAGAGGTGCGTAGGTCAGGGATAATTCGTAATTCGCTCTCCCCCTGGGTGTCGCCAGTCGATATTGTTTAGCCGACGGCACAATGAGGAGACCCTCTCTATGGGAGCGTACTGGCCGGTGGGAGGCTCTCGGTGGCAGAAGGCAATCTTGTAGGTACCCAGGTCCTAAGCCAAGTCATATATTGAATACCCTAATGAGCTGTAGTGAATACATAGAGGTTGCACTGTCCCTTCTGGGTTCCCGGCAGAGGTAATATTCAGCAGGTTCTCTCCGGTTCAGGCGAACAGGTAGTAGCAGCTGAAGGAGGCTCCGCTCCAGAAGTGGATTCCTACCAGTTTGGCCAAGTAGGTAGTATATTGGCCTGCCACGCTCCTGAACCGGTTCTCTCAGTGGCGCCGTAGGCACCGCCATCTTGTTTTTTGCTTCTGCACATGCGCAGAAGCATTTTTAGTACTGTGCATGTGCACATAGGGCGTGTCAGGTGCATGTGTGCAAAGTGCACACGAGCAGCACATCCCTGAGCAAACCCGCAGTAGCAGCAGCCAGAACCCACCCCTGCTTCACTCTCCACCCCAATGTATTGCACGAGCACTGTGCATGCGCAGAAGGCGGTGCAAATCTGCAGACGGTGGTGTGCATGAAGGCACTCACATTTGCAAATTGGTAGGGAAGGTAAGTGAATCCCACCGCTAGTTCCCACTGTTCTAGGACGGGCACATTTAAGATGAAAAACTAAATATGCCTTTCTTCCAATTCAGTTCCTTAGGATTACGTACTTAAACGGCAACTCATCTGCTGTAAGTACACATTTTTGCAGGTTGGTAACTGATGTAATTCTAACAGAAAGCAAACTGATAAGGTTCAAGTTGCATATTTTGGAAAAAGGTATGCCATGGACATGATGCCTGTTTTATGTTAGATAACCACCACATATTTGAGTGAAATCATGTAGCTGCTCTACTTCTTACTTTTTCCCCCTTGCTATTTTGGGTGACTTTATTCCATTCCTAAGAGTATGGCCTCGATCCCATGCAAAAGGGAGTTAAGGGCTTACATCTGACTTTCTGGGATGGCCCCTAACTTATTGGTGTCATTCAGTGATATTAATGATCAGCCAGGTATCCAGAAGTGAGTTATGTGTCCCATTCCAATGCAACTCCTGGAAAGTTTATGACGAGAAGCAATGAGCGAAGAAGAATGGTAGATAAATAAAATACCAGCATTAATAATATTGGGGGAAAGGACTTGACCTGCTTCATGGGTGCCTTTGTTTTGGCCTGGGGTTAAATGACTGCTGTGTCAAGTTGGAGCCAACTTAGCACTTGGCAGCAGTTGAAAGCCTGGATAGAGGGAAACGAAAGCTGCACAAACTTTGCATATCAACATTGGGGTGTGTTGGAGCCACAAAACAGACAAGTCCAAAGTAAGCTATCAAAGAGCACTCATGAGTGTTTGCTGCAGCTTAGTCTGCTCTGTGGTCTTGGGACCTTTCCAAAGTTGGTGGTTTGCTGGCTTGTGTCTGTCTCTGTGTGGCTGTCACTAAGCTCTCATTCTTGTCTGTAGAGACATCAAAGAGCATTTGACAAGCCTGGCTGTTCTTGACATGGCTCATTTTTCTCTACATTCAACTAACCAAACAACCTGGGAAAGAACTTTTGCCTTTATTTCAGTGGCAAAGAGACTGATTTACATGTTTGTCTCACATTTCACTTCAGCCACATCAGATTCTATACCTTTCTGCCCAATATACAGCATACATGAAGGCAGTATGCACCACTTCCCCACATGCATGGTGGCCTCCCCCCTCCCCACATCCTAGCATGCACAGACTATCTGAATTTTACCTATAAACATTTTGTTTCATGTGCAAAACTAGAATAAGGAAAAGAGGTACCTAAAAGGATGACATGTTATCTCACCTTCATTTTTCAGTGAACTGAAGCAAGTTTATTCTTTACAAAGAATTTTTCATTACTGGAATGCTCAGCTCAGCAATTGTACACTAGGTAGTATTTATGGTGAGGAAATTGTACAGACGAAAAATATATTTTTATACATTAGATTTAGAGACCACCCATCTCACTTGCAGAGCGACTCTGAATATCAGACAAGCTTGTGTCTAGAAGTATGTCAGAATATTCATGAACTGGAATAGGACATAGCAACAGGTCAGCCATTGGGAACTGGCTGGAATGGGACATGGTAACAAGGTAAGCCAAAGTACAAGCATGGCAACTGGATCAGCCAATGGGAACTATTTGGTGACTGAGAGCCTGCCAGACGGCTCGGAGCCTGGGTGTGGCTTAGCTCTGTAGCTCTGAGTCTGTGCAAGAGAACTAATCTAGTCTGCTTTCTGAATTGAAACTGAAAACTAATCTCTCCTCTACATGTGTTTTGCTAGTAACGACTACCATGTTGGAGAATCCACTATTGGTATTGCACATTTACGCATGTGTTATTATGTATATAAAGAAATTAATGAATCCTGCTAAATCTATGTGTGCTTTCTAGATGTGATTTCTGCAACAAATTCTGACAAAGTACATATATTATGTGTTAAGCAAAAAAAAAAAAAGATGAAAATTTGAAATGGGAATGTGATTGTTAGAAATGTAAATTACAGATCTGTTCAGAAACTGAAGGAAATAAACTGATGATACCTAATTCAGGGGTCCCCAGGCTGCATGAGTGGTGGGCGAGCATGGATGTAGCTCCACTTGCGTGAGTGGTGGGCACTTGCACCCTTGCACAAAGTTCCATTTGTGTGATTGGTGTTCATGTTTGTCTGCCACACAAGCAAATGGGAGCTGAATACACACGTGCTACCGGTCACACAGAACTATCCCCTCTTCTGCCACATTCCCCCCTCCCCAGCCAGGTCGCCAAGCTGGAAGGGTTGGGTACCGCTAACATAATTCACTCATATCTTCTTGTCAATATTTCACACTTGTAGCAAGATATTTTGCATCGAATTAGGTCTATGAAATGCTTTGAAGTGAATGGGAGCACAAAGTTAGCAACTCTCCGCAGCACTTTAAAATAATCTCATCGATTCCCCGGATCACATGGAAGCTGCGCAGAACAGCTGTGCAATCCTGGACAAAGATGTAGTTGCTTTGAGCTAAGTCTGTGTCTCATTCACTTCAAAGCAGTGTTTTTGGATGTGAACCCAAAGCATTGCAGAGCTGTTTTGAGTACAGCATAATGGAAAAGTTTGTAAATTGCTAGTTAAGGTTATTATAATCAGAAATCTTTGGATACAGGTTAGAAGAGTGCTCAATACCAATATATGTCAAGGTCTTGATTTTCTTTTCTTTACTTCTACAGAAATGACAGCTTGGCTATTCTTGATGCCTTATTTGAAATATTAACAGAGACTCTTGGAGAATTTATTTTTTCTAGTTTAAACTAGCAAACTGACTGAACTAAACACAGGTAAGTAGACACACAACTGTGCCAGATTTAATATTGCTGCAAACTGATGAATGTGCTGTAATATTCTAGTCATGCCCTCTTGTGTTACAAAAGGATAATACAAGCACATTTAAGCAGTGCAAGGCAAATTAATTTGGAATTTTTTTTAAAAAAAAACAAACACTTTTTGTAAGCCAATAAGCCATCTCAGGCTCAGAGTCAATGTTTGAAAGCTGTAATTGTTTTCTGAATCAAAGGGTATAGGAGAAAATGCTTCACCACTAACTCTTTTTTGTGTGCAAATCACTCAAAGAATATTCTGTTTCTTGAAACCACATTCCTAAATAGATAGAATTTACCGGTTTAGTAATCAAAGCTATAATGACTCATTCTAACTATTCTAGTAGATTACTCATAAGAGTAATTCTAACAAATAAAATATGTCAACAAAAACATTCCAACTAGTCCTTGAATAGTACTGCAATGAATTATACTCACAACTACAGAAGCGTGAGGATATTCACTTCAAAGATTTTGATGCTAAACTATGCATCACTATATACAGTGCCACACACAAACATACACACATTATTTAACATTATAGTGTGTGTGTGAGAGAGAGGGGGGTATATAATGCTAGAGTATTCAACTCAATTGATTCCTGTCAATTGCTTGGACTAGTCCCTATTGTTTTCTTGGCAAAGGATTTAGGAAGTTTGCCATTGTCTCCTTCGTAGGGCTGCGAGCAAGTGATTGGCCCAAGGCCATCGAGCTGGCTTTATGCCTAAGGTGGAATTGGAAATCACAGCCTCTCAGTTTCTAGTTTGACAGTTTAACCACTGCACCAAACTGGCTTATTATAATATGCTACTTGCTAAAATTATTTATGCCAATGCAAATTCTTTGGACAGTAAGAACAAATACAGTTTCTTTGATACTTGGATGTGTCGGGTTCATGCACATCATATTTAATTACTCATACACCTAGGTGACCTGATCTTAATAAGTTAAATAGGATGGTGTCTGATTAATACTTAAATGTGAGACCACCAAGCCTACAGGCTTAGATTGTATGTAAAGATGCATGCATGTCTCTCTTTCTTTGTGCTCTCAGGGCTATAGGTAGGTGTTGTAGCCCTGCAGGGACCAGATGAGCTGCTGATGGACTCTTCTAGTGAGGAACCATATGAGTATGTCCTGGAAGCTGAAGAAGACTCGGGGGGGGGTGATCAGAGTCAGAGCAGGAACCAGAGAGGCTGGTTAGCCACCAGGAGGTGCCTGGGTCATGGAGCAGTGGAGGGATCAAACACAGTTTGTCCATGATGCAAGAGTGAGCATAGCTGAGAGGCGGAGACATCAATTATGTCGTAGGCAGGCTCACAGACAGTGATTAGGCACCAGGTGGTTGTTGAGTGGTCCCTCCCCAGAGTGCTTATAGGTGAGGCAATGGGGAGGGGACATTTGCAGGAAACAACCATTCGGAATTAGTAGTCAAGAAAGTCTGTCTGTGAATTCTAGCTCTGTCTGTTCCTTTGGGAAAGCTGTGTGAAAGGTCGCTGCAGAGCTAACGTGAGTTGTCTGGGCTCTCAGCCAAAGGACTCATTATCTTGTTAATTAAACAGTGGCAAAGAGCCAAGCCTATGTTCTGGACTATTGACAAGCCGGGGACAGAACAAGTAGATGTCTATAATTAATCATGCCAGTTATTTAGCAGTCATTCATCCAATTAAAGATATAAGGAGAAGGAAAATAAACAAAGAATTTCCCAGATTTTATCTTGGGTCCAATATCTTGGGTCATTTTTTAAAAATCTGCTCTTCTCTAAATATACTAGAACTACAATACTTCCTTGGCTGGAAGCACACCTGAATTATATTTGGGGAGGGGGGGCATAATGATAATGATTATATTATAAATAGTTATATTACAAGTGGTTATATTACAGGTGAGCTACAGGTTGCCTAATGGGTAATCTGCAGGTCACCTGTAGCTTCCAAAGCTCCCCAGAATGTGTGAAATTGAAGTTCATGGATGCTTGGTGGCTTGCACAATTTTAAGCCATTCACTGTACCCCTCAACCCATCCACAGTTGGCCTCAATTTTCCAGGTTTTATAAAGTGATAAAAGGCCTCAGCAATTATCCCTCCCTATACCTAAACTCAAATAAGTTAAAATGTTGGTCCTGCCCATTCTAGTGGCAACGCAAACCCTTTTAGGCAGAACCAAAGACATAATACGGCTCCCAGTTTATGTTGTTCACTATTACAGCCCAGCTGGACATGTTAACAGAAGAGGAAGATGGGGAGAAAATGGAGCCAGAAAAATAGTCATGGAGTGGGTGAATCCAGTAATGTTGGAACCAATGATTCCACTTTGACTGAGGCAGATCCAGCAAGCCCACAGGAGTCCTTGCCTGCACCCCCTGACAGTGTCTCAGATTTTGAATCTCAGTTACCCACCGTAAGAGTGGCATATTTTGAAGATCCAACAGCAGTGGGCTCCGGGTCAGACTGCTTGTCTAAAAACAAGCCGTCAGAATAGACTCCCATAAGAGTCAGCTGGATCTATGAGTGAGGCTCATCATGGTTGGCTCATTGGCCTTAGTTCTGGAAAGAAAGTGTTGAGATCACCTTTCAAGTCTCAGCTCTGTCATGTTTACCTTGCTGAGCTTTGCTTAGAATTCTGGCTTCCATTTTAGCTTGTCTCCTGTATCTCCTCTTGGAGTTGTTGCTCAAGTCCTGGAATTCCTGGTTTTGGCACAGGCCAAGTCTGTTGACTAGATTGATGGTGGCCACCTTAAGATACTGGTGAAAGGACATTTTCCTTCCCAAAGATTGTTCTGCCTCAACTTTTGTATCGTTGGACAATCAAATTGCTATCTTGTTTGCTGGCAGCCAGCAAGACCTACCCATGAACTAGGAGAAGGGGTATCAGATATACAGTTGATTGATTGATGCTATAAAGCTCTTGTTCTTGTTAAAATATAACTTGAAACAATACATAACTTCTTGAATTTTTTCCCTACATCTTACAAAGTTGATCATACATCTTCATATGGTGTGTATCACTGTGTGTTCTTTGCATATATTTTTATTGCTGCTATCCATGTATTTCATGCCTTAGGCTAAATAAATAAAACACTTGTTCTTACTTATGCCATGAGCAGTGGTGGGTTTCAAATCCCGTTCCAACCGGTATGGTTGGAAGACGGCCAGCGGCGCCCTCATGGACACGCGCAGTGTGTACATGCGTCTTAGCACCTCCGCGACACTTCAGCTGCTCTGCAGTGTCACACAGGCGCTGTACGTGCCATGTGTGTGCACAGCAGCTCAGGAGCTTTAAAACACAGGTAAGGAGCGATGGCGGATGGGCGGACCCTCTGGAGTACCCGAACGGAACGGTATCCGGTGCTCTGAGCTGGCTCTGGTACGCATGTACTGCAGCGTATCACCTGCAACCCACCACTGGCCATGAGTCTAAACTAGTGTTTCTCAATCTCAGTGATTTTAAGCTGTGTGGACTTATGTTGGATGAGGAATGTTGTAGTCCACACAACTTGAAGTTGATCTTGAAAAAAGTTGCTGATTGACACTGCTCTAGCTGAAAGGGTGAAAGCTAAAAGTTCTCTTCATTTGGAAGAGAACTTCAAGTTATACTCAAAAGACTGGTATCTTTTCACACACATTACCACTGCAGCCAGAATAGCATACGCACAGTTTTGAAAAGGGAAAGAACTACTATCAGACCAACTAATTATCAACAAAATCTTCTGGTGCGCTGAATGCGACAGACTAACATATATTCTCAAAGACAGACAGGAAGCAATAGTCTACCAAAGTTGGGAAAGATGGTATGACTGGATGGAGGTAAAGAGACTAAGGGATGAGAGATACAGAAGGATATACAATGTAGATATATAGATAGTAAATAAAATGAATGTATCGAGCAGTGATAGCTATGGGGAATTGATAAATATAAGATATAGACAAATAGAAACAGCTGGAATATCTAGAAATGTAGTAAGATGGTATACGATGTTACTTGGTAACTGTGTAGATATAGGGAGTAGGTTACTCCCAGTTGTATCTGTGTAGTTTTGCTTTGTCTTGTCAATGTCTTATTTATATTCTTTTTTCTGTTAATTTATAATAAAAAATAAATAAAATACAAAAAAAAGTTATACTCAAACCATGGAAAAGCTAAAGAACCCAAGTTAATTACATAGATATTTCTAGCAAGATCAGTCAATGGTATGGATTCATGTCAAACAATCATACTCCCAGTTGTATCTGTGTAGTTTTGCTTTGTCTTGTCAATGTCTTATTTATGTTCTTTTTTCTGTTATTAATTTATAATAAAAAATAAATAAAATTCAAAAAAAAGTTATACTCAAACCATGGAAAAGCTAAAGAACCCAAGTTAATTACATAGATATTTCTAGCAAGATCAGTCAATGGTATGGATCCTTGTCAAACAATCATACAATACTGTACTATTAATCCACCTTTTATAACTCCTAATAAAATTATAGCTACAGAAACAGAAATTTACCAGTGTAGTTAGAAGAGGTGTGGAGAAATTATGCCAACTTTATGACCTGGGGACTACAACTTCCAGAATTCTAGGAGTGGGAAGTCCAGAGGTTGTAAAGTTGCCATAGTTGTCCATCCCTGTGTTAGGCAATAATTGAGTTCTTTGGGGAAAATAGCAAAATGCAGTAAAAGACTACTATAAGGGAACAAAGTAATTTCACTCTGTGGTATTAGGGAAAACAAAGCTGAAGGGGAAAATACCTTGCAGGATAATTGAAAGGAAGGCCGGTTATTATTAAAGAAAGATTTGAAACATGGACTATACTTGCTTGGGGATTAAAGATAATTCTTTGCACAGCCAATCTATAAAGAAAGATCATGCAGTCTGCACAATCTGTTGGTTGCTCAGAAGTTTCAGGAAATGAAGATGCGAAAGAATAGCATGAAGAAGAAAAACTCCGAGGAGGGGGTCTGAGCAGCTATTATAAAACGTTTATGGTGTGCTTTCTGATAAATGAATTATTTCTAATAGCTACCACCACCCACTTCATCAGAAAAAAGTTTTGTGTGTTTTAGAGGAGGGGTGCCCAACCCCTGGTGTGTGGACCACCACTGGTCCGTGGCATGCCAGAACCAGGCAAACAAGCGAAGCCCCATCCACGAAACCACGTCTTCTCAAGTCTGTTGAAAAACCTATCTCCACAGAACCTGTCTCTGGTGCCCAAAAGGTTTGGGGCTACTGTTTTAGGTAAAGGTTCCTCTCACACATATGTGCTAGTCATTCCTGACTCTAGGGGGCGATGTTCATCTCTGTTTCAAAGCCAAAGAGCCAGCGTTGTCTGAAGACATCTTCATGGTCATGTGGCTGGCATGACTAAATGCTGAAGGTGCACGGAACTCTGTTACCTTCCCACCAAAGGTGGTTCCTATTTTTTCTATTTGTATTTTTTGAACTGCTAGGTTGGCAGAAGCTGTGACAAGTAACAGGAGCTCACTTCATTACATGGTGCTAGGGATTCGAACTGCCGAACTGCCAACCTTTCCGATAAACAAGCTCAGTGTCTTAGCCAAAGTCACTTCGTCCCTGTTTTTGAGGAACAAAATTACAATTATTATATACTAGGCTTTCCTCCCTTTTTATTATATACTACAGTAAAGTTACAAGAACAGCAGTATAGTGAATTTTTCCTAATTGTTTTCAGGCTAAAAGAGAACCAAATTAGTGGATCAGAAATGCAGATGTCCTTAGAAGATTCTAGATTTGCGTATTTTGTAGGTTGAACAAAGACATGTCTTTCTATTTGTAGAAATTCACATCTGAATATTTTTATTTGAACTATCCCTGAAATACACTGCTCAGCAATTAATACATTCAGCAGATACTCATAGATGTCTGCTTTGTTTCATTTTATAATTCTGACATCGCCCTATTTTCATTATTTTTAAGCATGTACCTTGTTTCCTCTCTGGTTTCCCAGACAGTATCTGCTTTCTTCCACAAAACTGAATTTCCAGAACTTATATCACCTTCTTTTCTCTCTCTCTCTCTCTCTCTCTCTCTCTAGCATCGCATTTCAAATTTGGAGCCATTCTATTTCTGATGAGGTAGGCAAAGCACAGGTATGTTTGACTACAAGTCAGCATTAGGCAGATGTTTGCCTTGTGGAAAGAGTGGACTTCCCCCAAACTGGTTGGATCTGGGGTTTCTATGATTAAATGCTAGGTTTCAGATCCAGCAATAACAGTTGCATCGTAAGAATGATGATCAAAGAGATTGGTAGGCAAATATTCCCTTGGGGTGCGGAGATCTTATTTTTTTCATTGTTGTCTCGCAGTAGCATACATTTGTGTAGTTTTGGCTACCTTTCATTTACGTAAATAGATGGTTGGTGTTTTTTTTTTAAAAAAAATAGAAAATATTTCCTTTCATAAGAAGGAAAACATTGAACATAAAAGATGGAGATGTCATAAATATTATTCAGTTGAGACAGCTGGATTTTCTATCCTCTATAGGCTATAAGGCACTTTAAAAAAAGAAATCCCATACATCAATTAAGCTGTACATGAAGTAGAATCTCAGGGTTGAAATTAGAAATACAGGTTGTAACTCTTGGATCAAAAGAAAGTTGCGTGATAGAGAGTTTTCATTTAAGACTTTGCAATAGTCGAACCCGATTCTCATTTCCTTTCCAAAGCTTTAAAGATTCTGGGGGCACAGTCTAGCCAGAAATAAAACAATGTTATGAGTTTGATTTAAAAAAAAAGAATTAAATATTAAACAATGGCACCTGGAAATACTATTAAACTTACTACTGAATCTCATGGTTCTCCACAAGAATTCATCCTCATATTACCTGTGGTTTGGGTATTCCTCCTTTGCCCTGTTCATCTCATCTCTCTTGTGGGAAATCAAGCCAAAATCTGGACACGTTGCCCATTTTCCATTCTCACTATTAAAATAATAGCACTACTTATATTGCAGAGATATCACAGCCTTTTTGTAACGCTGCAGCATGTAAAGAGAGAGATTGGTGGTGATTTATTTTCATGAGCAAATGTGAAAGTTGGCATCATTTATAACCATGCAGATGCAATAAAATAATTGTTGCAAAAATCAATTCAAGCAATTGGTGCAGCTAAGATACTGCTTTAACTGGGCGTCACAGAATCTTTCCCTGCGCAAGAGAATTTGGTAGCAGAAAAGGCTCAGAGTTTGATGCTGTTCATCTGTGTGCTAAAATTCTTGTTGTCATGCCTTTTAACTGGGCAAAATGGTGCATTCAAGAGCAACAATTTCTGAACCAAGGTGCTTCAAATGGGCTAATGTCCAGAATGTGTCCATAATCTTGGAACCCGTGACCCCTGAAGGGATGGAATTTGGACAAGTTATGGCTGCTTCAGTGTTACTGGCTGCTGCTGGTGCTGCTATCATGTGACCATTTTCAAAATTGTGATAGTTTCCCAGGCACTCTGGCAACCACTCTACAACCCCATCCAGCAGCAGCTACTTACCTGACTGCTGGAAAGGAAGGAAAGGGAAGTGGGGGAAATTCGAGGGGGAAACCGACAGAAAGTCAGAGGTCGCTCCTACTGCCAATGCTTCTTTATCCATTCTGTTTTAGCTAAGGAAAGGATAACAATGGCCAAACAGGGAACAGGTCCAGTATTCTTTTAAATGTGGAATCATGAAAACAAAACAATGTTAACAGCATCTTTTGAATGAATGAATGAATGAATGAATGAATGAATGAATGATTTCTTTCTCTGATTGAATGCTGGTAGTCCTTGATTTATGACCACAATGGAGCCCAAAATTTCTGTTGCTAAGCATGACAGTTTTGCTCCATTTTACAGTCATTCCTGCCACAATTGTTAAGTGAATTATTTCAGTTTATAAGTTAGTAACATGATTGTAAAGTGAATGTGGCTTCCCCATTGACTTTCCTTGTCAGAAGGTCACAAAAATTGATCACACGACCCTGGGACGTTGCAACTGTCATAAATAATGCCAAACAACCAAATTTTGATCACCTGACCATGAGGATGCGGCAATGCTCATAAAGAGTGAAAAGTGGTTATAAGTCACTTTTTTTAGTGCCACTGTTACTTTGAATGGTCACTAAATGAAAGGTTGCAAGTTGAGGACTAGCTGTAATATAGGATCTACATTGCCAAACTGAGCATCTCAGATTGTCTTTCAAAACACAAATACCTTTGAGAGAAGATCATTTCTATTGAAAGAAAGAAGTAAAAGGAAAATTCTAACACAATCAAGCACATACAACCTATACCATGTACAGTATACTTCTTCCAGCCTTGTGATTCTATGGTTCTTGGTCATTCATTTCTCCATTATTCAGAATAAAAACTCCAGCTTTCTGGAATGGTGTTTATGTAATTTTAAAAGGCATCACTTGTTTTTTTAAAAAAAATCAAGAGGTTTGGGAAGTCTTGTTTGAACCGTGGCTGTGATGTGTGTATGTATAAATTGTGGTAGTATGGTAGCCTTTTGACCAATGTACAATATACAATAGCAGAGTTGGAAGGGACCTTGGAGGTCTTCTAGGCAGGAAGCCCTATACCATTTCAGACAAATGTCTATCCAACATCCTCTTAAAGACTTGCAGTGTTGGGGCATTCACAACTTCTGGAGACAAGCTGTTCCACTGATTAATTGTTCTGTCAGGAAATTTCTCCTCAGTTCTAAGTTGCTTCTCTCCTTGATTAGTTTCCACCCATTGCTTCTTGTTCTACCCTCAGGTGCCCTGGAGAATAGTTTGACTCCCTCTTCTTTGTAGCAACCCCTGAGATATTGGAACACTGCTATCATGTCTCCCCTGGTCCTTCTTTTCATGTGGTAGTCTTCTAAACAGGTGGCGCAGGGAGGGACTTCTCTACCTGAGTGATGGGCATCTCTCATCTAATGTGGTCCATAGTGATTCACAGTCAAATATATGTTCCCTCAAAAGTACTAAAGGAGAATAAAAATTGGGGCAATAGTGATGAAATCTATGATAACTTGCTCAAATCTACAGGCTAAAATGTTCCCTTCAATTCTCTGCTTTATAAAATGGTGAACTTGGAGAAAGTCAACTTATTGCTTTGGGGAGAGAAATTTTACCAATTAGGGAGGAGATTGGAAACATATGGGAATATAAGAAAAATGAGGACAAGAGCAGATTTTTCTTTTTCCGGGATAGGTTTACTGCCAAGATACTCCTATTAGTGGCCCCTTTGCCCTTCCAACCCCATCCTTGGAATGACAATGTTTTATGACACAGCATTAATATAAGGGGCCACTGAGGGAGGAAAGAGCAGCCACCATCCCTGATTCCCAATTCACAGTTTTGCAAAAAAAAAAAAGATTCAGAACAGACTTGCTGGCATGATGCTATCAGCTCATCATAGATGGTACAGTTAATGAGCACTGAAATGTCTCTCAGAAGAAACACATGTTCATGTGTAATAACTCACGAAGGTTATGGCAACGTCATCTTTGTGAAATAAATCAAGCATTAGCAAGCCAACATTTTGCAAGAATGAGTAGTTAAGAGATTCACTAAGCACAGTGCCTTTCCTTCCATCTAGAATAATCATCATATAAAAAGTGTACCTAGTCCCAAATCATGGCATTCAGCCCTCACAATTCCTGGCAAATAGATGGGGAAGAAATGGAGGTAGTGGCAGATTTTATTTTCCTGGGCTCCAAGATCACCGCAGATGGGGACTGAAGCCAAGAAATTAAAAGACGCTTGTTCCTGGGGCAGAAAGCTATGGCAAATCTGGACAGCATACTAAAAAGCAGGGGCATCACCCTGTCAACAAAAGTGTGTATAGTCAAGGCTATGGTGTTCCCAGTTGCAATGTATGACTCTGAAAGTTGGACCATAAGGAAGGCTGAGCGTCAAAGAAGTGAGGCCTTTGAACTATGGTGCTGGAGAAGACTCCTGCGAGTCCCTTGGACTGCAAGGCAATCAAACCAGTCAGTCCTAGAGGAGATCAACCCTGACTGCTCTTTAGAAGGCCAGATCCTGAAGATGAAACTCAAGTACTTTGGCCACCTAATGAGAAGGAATGATTCCCTGGAGAAGAGCCTAATGCTGGGAAAGATTGAAGACAAAAGAAGAATGGGGTGGCAGAGAATGAGGGGGCTGGATGGAGCCACTGAAGCAGTAGGCATGAGCTTAAATGGACTCCAGAGGAGAGGACAGGACAGGAAGGCCTGGAGGAAGTTGTGTCTGACGCATCAGGTAACGATGCGTCAGACACAACTTCGCAACTAACAACAACAATAAAGTCCAAAAAATCAATGAGACATCAATACTGAATTGTATTGTCCTTTAAAACAGGGAGATAATTTTGATATAGCTCTGAGTACCCTATTTATACCAATAGCTTAGAACTTTCTAGTCAGTGACCTGATGATCATTTTTAAAAAGGGGACAACATTTGTTTGTATAATTGTTTGTGTTTCTTACATGTATTACACAGATCAGGGCCCTACAACCATTACTGCCCATTAACTGCTTCTAACAAACTGGGACATGCTCCCTACATAGAAGTGAATAAAACAAGGAGAAGCAAAGCCTGAAAACAGTTTTCCCCACCTATATTGATTTATTCACATTGAAAATAGGCAAAAAGGTTTATAATTAAAAAAACGTTGACAGGAGAGTCATGAAGTTAACAACAAAAACAACAAAAAAGAACAGTTTATAAAAACAATGCATATTCTATCTTGATGAAGCCAAGGACGATGAAAGTCACAAGCTTTGGCATAGTAGATAATTGCTGGCAGTAGACTTGCTTTCACAAAAATAGAAATGTTCCCCTAAATTATACATAGTACAACCAGGTGAAGAAAAAGTGTCTGATGCACCATACTCAGGGGAAAGACTTTTAGGTTGGACATCCACTATTTAAGGTCCTTTGCCAGCTGTATTCTTTGTGATAAAATGTTCCAATGAGATATAAAATATTAAAGATACTTATGCACGTACTGTTTTCCAACAGTAGTAATTCAATTGTTTTGCAGATGTTCTGAAAAGTTGGTCCAAGAGGCGTCCGCCTTGTGGCTACACCACAAATTCTTCTGGGAACTGATCTTCTCCCAAGAGATCTAAAGACAAGCAGTTCATGGACCTCTTTCCATAGAGGGCTGACTTAGTTTTACAATCGGCTGTTGAATACACACATCCATAGCTGGCTAGCTTATCCTCTAAGGCACAACCAAATGTATAACTGTGAGAGGTATCTGAAGACAACATGGTACTCAGTGGTGGATGTAGACATTTGCGGAGACGGACATCATCTAGACTTTGGCTGTGCTGCTCTGAGGACTTTGCTGCTTTGGGTAGGGAAATCTGGCAATTAAAGAAGAGCACATCTTTTTAAACATTCCACATTGAACAGGACATCGAAAATAAATTTGCTTATGCAAATTGCCCAATTATCCCTCTTCTAGAATATTACAGCATTTCTTTTGTGAAACTTGTCTCAGCGAAAAAGCTATGAACCAATTATAAGCAATTATAAAATTACTCAGTGCTCAATGGCTATATTCTAAGGTTCATACGTTACCATTCTCATTGATATATACACTAAACTAAATGTTAAATAATCTGAATTGAAAGAATTAAACAGATTTAGCAAATCACATGCATGGAACTTGCTGAGTACTTCACTGATTTAATATTTTTATTAATATATTGTTAATATTATAATTGTGTGCGTATTGCATGATCTAACTTAAACAGCGAGTCCTGAGATTGAGATGTTCTGCTGGAGACTCAAATAGTAAATAAAGTCTGTTAAGGTGGACTGTTTACAGAAGGGGTCAAATAAATATCAACTGCATAAAAAAGGTATGGGAGACAGAATTCCAAAATATATGAATTTTCATTTCTGCAGGTTATTTATGAAACTGTAGCAAATAGAGCTTCTGTGCACAGGAGAGACCAACATGGTTAAGAAAGAAGCTATTCCCATCTTTGCTTTTCTCTTCATTCCTTTTGGATTGTATCCATTAGATCAGGAGTGTCAAATTTGATTTCAATGAGGACCGCACCAGGGTTGTGTTTGACCTTGGAGGGCTAGGGTGGGCATGGCCAGCTCACCTCAGGGGATGGCTGTGGTGGCCCGAGTACTCTGCCAGTGAAAATGGGCTCTCAAGTTCTGTTTTTGCCTGCGATGGCCTCCTGCAATCCTCTGCAGTGAAAATAGAGCTCGGAAGGGCTGCCCACAGCCTCGCAAGCTTTGCCTTCACTGGCAGAGGCATCGCGGGCCAGTCCTTCACTGTTTCCAGGATGGCCCCACAGACCAGATCTAAGCACCCTGTGGGCTGAATCTGGCTCCAGGGCCTTGAGTTTGACACCCATGCACTAGATTGTAAATCTGGGGTTGTGATGATATTGCATTTCAATGTGTAGACAAGGTTTTCACAATGTGATAAATATAATGATGACGACAAAAATAAAAAAAATAAATGGTTCAGATGAAATATCATTTTGTATTCTGTTCTGACCATGCAGAGCTAGCATATGAAGTTAGTAGGTATCTTGAACAATGAAAACCTCAGTTCAAATCCTTTGTAATCCATGAACTTCATAGGATGTTATTTTTGTCAGTGTAGCTTATGTTTACTGAATTGCTGTACGACTAAATAGGGCGTCCTTCCTTCCCATATGACTGAAGATATTAATACTGAGAAACCTTCAATCAAGAGGACTCCAAGTCCTTAATGGTAACTAAATTATACTTTATCTTTATAAATATCTGAACATGCTCCACCAAATCCGAGCACTGTTATAATTCAACTGAAGAGGTACTCAACATTTTATTATATTTACAGTAATGGGCTACAAGACCACAATCTTAACTCCTTGTTTAACTCTCATTCTATAGTAAATTCAAAGCTTGAGTACGTCTATATCTGCCCAGGTTAGGCTGTGTCTACACAGCTAAACAAATTCAGTGTTACACTGTCATCATTTGATATGTATCAACTGTTTGAAGAATTTCACAATTTAAAGAGAGTGGACTAAACTACCTAGAATTATTGATTCCAGGGAAATTTATCATTTTTTGCCTTTGCTAAGATGAACTTGACTTCACTTTCATATCTTTGTTGCTCATGTATGCTAGGAAATGAAACTTGGAAAGCATTCTTCACTGAGCACTTTGAGCTCCCCCAATAAACTGAGAATAAATAGCAAATCCCACAAATATGTTCAGGTTTTTTTCAGCCACACTTGGAACATACAGTAGCGACATTAACATTAATGTGAAAAGATGAAAGTATATTTCCATCTGTAGGCCAGGTTATTATTGCTTAAGCATTTCACTTTGGACTCTGGAAACTAAATCCAAAAACTAAGACTTTCTATGAATTCTTTGTTTGGGATCGTATCCAGTTTCTAGAATACGTTACACTAGGTTTTTAGTTGTAGAAATAGATGTGCAACAAATCCAGATTTTCTCCCAAATAGGACTAGTTGACTTATTTTGTCAGATGGTCACATTTTCAACTTCTACATTTTATGAGCAACTCTTCTGTAGCTAGGGAATTTTTAAAGGTATGATTTGTGGGAGCCAGGAACAACAGGATGAAATGATGATGCATAAATGGGCAATGTATGAATTTGGCCAAAAATATTGGAGGTGAGATTTGGGGTTTCCCCCCCAAGTAGTTGATGTGAAACATGCTGTTTTAATGTAGATGTGCACTGAAAAACAAACAAAGGTAACAAAGAATTTCATTTCTCAGCACTCTGCACAATTTTGCGATGCTGGCATTCTGGTAGACTCACAGAGGTATCAAAGTGCCAGGATAGAGCAGAAGAGAAATGAAATGGGATTCAATTTCACTCTTGAATGGATGATCTTACCTGGTTAAGCGAGTCCGCACTCTGGCCTTTGACCTTTATTAAGGTGACATGTACCATAGATAGAGGGTTCTTATTAATATCTGTGAGGGGCAGAGAAGAAACCAGCAGAGTGGGTGACAGTCGAAAATGAAGACTGGTTCTGCAGCTTCCAGAGACAGAGTTGGAGCCAGATCTCAACATACAAATCAATACAATTGTAATCAAAAGAAAAGACTCAATTCAATGTATGATAAACTCTGGGGTGCCAAGATGAGATCCTAAAATAGTTCAAGCAAGTCAGCCAGAATGGCAAGGCTTATTTCTTGCAGAGGAACACCATAGCAGTAGAGATTGTAGACGTCCCATTAAGTGTAAACCTAATTCAAAGCTTGAGTACTTCTATATATGGGCCAACTATGCTTGGTTTTAGTTGGATCTGGATACACTGATTTCATAGGTATGCCTACATACAGATTAGAATTTGTATCTATTTAAAAACAAACTTCAGTCCAAAAGACAAACTTTCCAGTAATATGAATCCCCTTGTTTTCGATTACATCCTGAAGGTAAGGGATGATAAAATAACTTTAAATTTTTCTCCCAAACCTTTCCCCCCGCAATATAATTTATACCTACTGGCAAGTCATAATGGTATGCTGCCTACCAGTTCACACATCCAGTCTTATACTATGGTACACAAATACTCACAGGTAAATGCATGTAAGTATTTAACAACAATTTGTAAAGCAAGTTGTAAAGCAAAACATATTATATAGTCAAATTGACTTTAAGTTTCTAAGATTCATAAAAAGTGCTGAATGTGTGAATGCTTCATTTAGCAATTTAGGAACCCCACTGCTTAGAGCAGGGATGTCCAAACTTGGGAACTTTAAGACTTGTGGACTTCAACTCCCAGAATTCCCCAGCCAGCACAAGTCTTAAAGTTCCCAAGTTTGGACATCCCTGGCTTAGAGAAACTGATGAACTTACAACTATTCCTTAAGAAATTCAAACCACACAAAATGTTGGCCTTGCAGCTTTTCTTAATCAACAGTGTACAAATAAACCTAACCATATATGTCTTCCTTCACCCTTTACATACAAACCCTTCCAGTTCAGTGAAATGACGTGTCTTCCATAAAATTGATCTTATCTGACTAACAGGTAATCCAGCTTGTTTTAGTTAGAATAAAGGAATACCAACATTTTACTAACAGGAGGCAACACCGACACATGAAGAATCATGCAAATGCCATCTTACCTTGGCACCAAATATCATCTTTTCCCTGACAATCAAGAGATTCCTCATGGATCATTTCTTCAAAATGAGATTCATCCGCAGGTAAAGTGTCTGGCTCATCCACAGCCAATTCTACTTCTGGACACGATATAAGCACAGTTAGCAAGATCACTGCCTTTTTCTAAACCCACCTGCCAACCATTTTTCTGCTGTTTCCATCTTGTCTTGGAGACAAAATGGCTACTAGTGATTCTGTCATTTCACAACTTACCATCATCGTGCAAATCATTTTCGGCTTTCTCTTTGCTGCTGCTATCAATTCCAGAGCTACTATAACTGATGTTGGAACTGCAGGACTGCTCCTTCTGATGGACTGGATCCATCCCAAAGGGTTCATCCACAGACATCTCCATGGAGATGTGTTGTCTCGAGTCAGCCTCAATGCCAGAGGTGTGTGAACTCCCGTGGCTGTCAGTAGACTGTCGAGATAGGCGGTTGTTACTCTCACTTCCTCTGCTGCTCCCACTGTCGTGCGAATGCTTATCTGATGGATCAAAATCTATCTCCAAAGTATCACTGATGTAGGATTCGCGATACCTCTTTTTCTCTGGAAGATAAACAAAAGTGTGAAAAAGAAATAAATAAACTGAATTTTACATAACAGTTAAAGTTAAATAAATAAATACCAAAAGAAATTACAGCCACATGATACCAAAAATGTTACAGGAAAAGGAGAAATAAAACCAAGCAATCAAGACCTAATTTATTTTTTAAAAAAGCAACATCCCATATAATATATAGCATTTGTTGCAGTGGTTAGAATACAGTACTGCAGGCTACTTCTGCTGCTGAATCATTCCATGTGCTGAAATTAATAAAAAATGGATATTCTTACAGAGGAAAAATAAATTGGAAACAGTATGGATGCATCCCTACCAACTTGATGCAACGTTTATTCTGAATGTAAGATGTGATTTTTTTTTTTTTGGTGCTAATTTTATGCTTGTTTTGCAGCTGTTTAATGTCCACTGAATCAATCAGTGATTAATCAGTGATTAATCAATTAATCAATGATTAATTTGGCACAAGAAACCATTGGTTGCCCCCTAACACCATTTGATGACATAGCCATTGTTTCTGCTGAAACAATGACATAGTCGTTGTTTCAGCAGAGTAAGGAAGATACTTAGGGACGATTGACATCCTGGTCAGTATCTTTTTTCACTTTTACCATTGGGCAGAAAACACAGTAGTATAGCCAGCTGGACAAACAGGTTTAAAAACAGCTTTTATCCATGGGCTGTCAGACTCCTAAATACAACTACAATCACTCTATGCATAAATGGAAATATGACTGATTTCTTCCTAATTACTTGTATAAGGGCCATTTTCTATATTATTTATGTTGTTTTGTATTTTGTTATGGATTGTACCAGTAGAGGCTAAATCAATTTCATTGTACATATGTACAACGACAATATAGGTTATAATTAAATTATTAAATACTAGCCGTTCCCAGCCACGTGTTGCTGTGGCCCAGTCTGGTTAAATGGCCAACCAATCTGTGTGTAGATCTACACCTGCACACACAAACACATACACACAACCACCGTATACACGGCAACATACATACTGTATTTCTCCCTCTCCCTCTCTATCCCTCTACCTACCTACCTACTGTATTTCTCCCTCAGAGTATTTTATGTCATAAAGGATGACATAATACCTGTGGCCCACTGCTCTCTCTGTATCCATCTACCTACCTTTTTTTACAATTTTTTACATTTCTGTTGCGTGTACCTGGCACAGGTGTGACATCTACACAATCTATATATATATATCATTGGTGGCGTATTTGAAAGGAATGTTGTGTGAAAATTTGGAAGCGATCGGTACAGTACTTTCGGAGATTAGCGGTTTTGAACAAACTCTTGTTACATTTTTATTTATACAGAAAGATTGCTCCTGCTTGACTCAACTGTATCAAATAGTGTCTTTGGCTTACCAAATAAATATTTACATATTCAACCAACCCACCAGCTAACCAACTTAATTTCATTTTTAAAAACATTTTTATTGGCAGTATCATTTTCACATACCTTCTGCATCTTCCATTATCTGGATCTGTTTGAGTATAGGCTGGATATTAAGAAACAACCGGTGACTGTTGCTAAGCAGATGTAGCAAATGCCGTGATCGGAAGGGGCAGCCTGTGTAGTAAACCAACTTACGGGCAGAAGGCAAGCCATCTGGTTGGATCACAAATTTTTTCCCCTAAATTAAAGAAGACAAAAAAAGAAAAAGATAAGAGAGGAGAGGAAAAGTGTAAGTCTTTGAAGGACACTGGAACGAGTCTTAGAAGCTGTGCACACCAAAAAAGGCCTTTACTATGATGAATAATAGAATTAGACTAGAATGGAATTCTTTATTGGCCAAGTGTGATTGGACACACAAGGAATTTGTCTTTGATGCATATGTTCTCAGTGTACATAAAGAAATATAAAATACATTAATCAAGAATCACATGATGTAACACTTAGTGATAGCCATAGATTACTAATAAGCAATCAAATCATACTAGGAAAGAAATAAAACAATAATTGTAAACATACAATCAACATGGCTATAGTCATAAGTGGGAAGAGATAGGTATTAGGAAGGAAGAGAAGAATAATAGTACTACAGTCTTAGTAGATAATTTGACAGTTGTGGGAATTAGTTGTTTAGCAGAGTGATGATATTCGGGGGGGGGGGGGAACTGTCCTTGTGTCTAGTTATTCTGGTGTGCAGTGACCTATAGTGTCATTTTGACAGTAGAAGTTAAAACAATTGATGTCCAAGATGTGAGGGGTCTGTGGATATTTTCACAGCCCTCTTTTTGACTCGTGCAGTAGTCAGGTCCTCAATGGAAGGCAGTTGGTAGCAATTGTTTTTTCTGCAGTTCTAATTATCCTCTGAAGTCTGTATCTGTCTTGTTGGGTTGCACAAAGTTGTAAAGATGCATATGACAGACTCAATAATACCTTTGTAGAACTGAATCAACAGTTCTTTGGGCAGTTTGAATTTCCTGAGTTGGCGCAGAAAGAATATTCTTTGATGCGCTATTTTGATGATGTTTTTGATGTTAGGTGTCCATTTTAAGTCTTGAGATATCATAGAACCTAGAAACTTGAAGGTCTCTACTGATGATACTGTGTTGTCTAGTATTGTAAGAGCTATTCGGTATGATTGTAAGAGGTTCTAGTATTGAATAAAGTTATCTAGGGATGTTCAACTACAACTTTTCTTGTTGAATTGTGACTGTTTCCTATCACTAAGCTTATCATCCTGGTCCCAACATCTTTAAAGCTTGGCTTCTTCAGATGTCAAGATCTTTTAAGATCCAAACTACCCTCAGCTATAAAAGCAGCATATTGGCACACAAGCAGATAAAGAAACTTTGATGGGTTGAGGCTGTATCCTTGCACTATTTTCTGGGAAATGTTTTTGCTAAATGCAAGCCTTTTCTAGGGTAAAGAATATACCTCCACTTTACATACAAGCATGGATTCCTTTATACCAGGGCTCAGCAATGCATGGCTCCGGAGCCGCATGTGGCTCTTTCGTCTCTCTGCTGCAGGTCCCTGTCACTCAAAATATGCATCACAACTGCCAGTGTGTGATACCTGCCGGCATGCGATTTATTGAGCTTTTCGACCCCCAGTAGGCCAACCGTGGGTAAATCCAAGAAAAGAAAAGTTTCCGAAGAAAACAGAATGTTTAATTCAACTACATATGCTAGTTCTGTGGCTGCTCAGGAAATAGTCAGGCACGGAAGGGTTTTGTGGCTCCCGGTGTTTTCTTTTGTGAGGGAAACAAGCCCAAATGGCTCTTTGATGTTTAAGGTTGCCGATCCCTGCTTTATACAGTTTCTCTCCAAGATTCCATAAAAGCAATTATCTGTGGGTTCAGAGGCACACAATTGGGCTTCTTGCACCTAGTGATCCTGGAAGGATCTGGCAGGTTCATATGCCAATGTAGAAGCTAGGGGGCTCACCAGAAGGTGACCATCCTCTTGTGTTAAGCTTAAAGGAGATTCTATTCTAAGAAAATCATGACTGGATTCTTTTTGATTGGTTGTCTTTGCTGTGGACATGGACCATCATAGTTTTTGCCAGAGCAGCAGGCATATCACATTTTTAGCACTTAGAATTTTTGCCCTCTTCACAAACATACAGTAGTGAAGGCGACTTGAAGCACATTACAATTTTGTTACTACTTCTTTCCCAAAGCACTCCAGGCCTGGACAGATTCATTTCTTGGAAACTCTCTATAAGGGGACTGCAAATTCATTCCAAGATATTTGAAGAACAGGGAAGGCTCAGTGGATCCACTACTATTTTACTAATTTCCTAGATTATTTAATATATGAGATGGAAGAAGTAATAAGTTCTTATCCAAACTTTTAACAAATAACATGATTTTAACTAAAAGTAGATTTAAGAAGTCATATTTAACACTTACCAAAAATGCAACTTTTCCAATATATGACCAGGGAAAATCATAAAGTAGTTGACGAACATGGTTTATTTCCTACAACAATATTAAACACATGAAAATCCATTTCCCCTCCAAAAAACCATGATTCTAAAATTTGATCCATGCAATATTACAGGCTATTTCTGCATCTAAAAAAGGTGCCACAATGACATTTTTATGTTGATTTTCTAAAATTATCTACTAATAGTTTAATATTATGGTACGTTGGCTTTACTTTTGTAAAGCTGGATCGTGCAGGATGAACTACGGAAGGAACTATATTTTTGAAATCTCCATGCTAAAGTTATTGTCAACATTTTAACAAGGACATTGAATATCAGTTCTTTACCTGATCTTAATATGAAATTCAGAATGTAAGCCGCAGTACAATGAGGAAAGAAATGTTCTGGTGACATTAACTTCATTATATACTATCAACAATACTGAAGCCAAAATTTCTATTAAAATATCTATTAGAAATCTATCTGAACCAGGGACTTTTCTTGTTTTTATAGATTTAATTTATAACTATTCAAAAGCTCCTTAATTTTCTTTTTGAAGATATTTGATTGAAATTCCTTTGACCTTTTCTTTCAAGATGCATATGTTTAACATATGTTTTGGAAGTATTCAACCTACAGTAATTATCACATTTGCAGAGTGTCTATTAATGTGAAAAGCTCATCTCACATTCCTTTTTGAACTAATCAAGGAAATGTAAATCTTTTAATGGTGATACATTAATGGGTATTCTTAACCTCAAGTCATATTAGCAGAATGTGGTTGGATGTAACAGACTGTGCAATTGTTTATGTGATTTGCTAAGGATAAAGATATTAAAAAAATAATCCAGTCAATAACAAATCATATGGGGTTAAAACAAAAAGCTTATTTTTATTTTGGTGTATTTAAGGTTTATCATATAACTATCTGATTAAATTCAAACATATAATTTGGAAGTACACTTCAACTATGTAATCAAAATTATTTAGAATAATACTGTGAGCTAATGTCAGAATAAAAATTTAATTAAAATGCACAGCTAATGTCATATGGCAGTGATGGTGAATCTTTCTCGTCTTGTATGCCCATCCCCATAATTGCACGCACTTGATGCCCATCCCCATAATTTAATGCCCCCCGTGCCATGTGCCCTGAACATGCATGCGTGACCCCCCCCCACTGCCCTGCACATGTGCACACGGCTTTCTTGGAGCCTAGGGAGGGCAAAAATGGCCTCCCCCAACCCCCCAGAGGCAGCTGTTTTCCAACTTCCGGTGGGCTCAGTTGCTCCGTTTTTCGCCCTGCCCATAGTCCAGAGGCTTTGTAAGCATGCCATATATTCACCATCATGGTCATATAGTCTACTTTTTAGCGAAACAGATGAACAAAACATCTGTAGAAAATTTCTGCCTTATCTTTTATTGGTTAATAATAATTAATAAAATCAATCAAATAGTGATCAAATCCCAAATACTCTTAATGTCCAAATCTTAAAACAAAATTTTAAAAACCTACCATTTTCTCCTACAATCCCACTGATGAAGAAGAAAGCAACACGAGTACTTGTGAATAGACCAAAGAATCAATACTAATTTTATTTATTTATATCCCACCTTTATTATTTTTATTCAAGGCAGAGAACATAGCCAACATACCTTCCTCCTCCTACTTTCCCCACAACAAAAACCCTGTAAGTTTAGTTAGGCTAAGAGAGAATGACTGGCCCAAAGTCACCCAGCTGGTTTTCCTGGCTAAGGCGGGACTTGAACTGAAAGTCTCTTGCTTTTTAGCCTGTTGTCTTAACCACTGGTCCAAACTGGCTCTGGTTATAATACTATATTATGGCTGAAACTCATGTCCAAGAACTGAACTGAAATTAATGTGATTTGTTTCTGACTATAAGTCTGCTCCAACATACATGACTCTTCTATTCCGGAAAGACTTGTGTCTATTGGCATTGGACCGACTTCTTAATTCTGGCCTGGCTACTTTGCATTGCATGCACAATATTCATTTGTATGTACTTGAACATTGAAAATGTGACCCATGGAAACATTAAAGTCAAGCTTAATAAAGTAAGATCTTCTATACCTGAAGAGATATCTGCGTTCCAATGCTATGGATGTCCTTACCTGATAGATGTGTATCCCTTTTAGTGTCAAACCAAGGATGATTGTGGGACGATCCTCCTTCTTATCCTGAGAAGAGGGAGAGGTTCAGCATGATAAGGAATTCTGCATCTTCACTTCCCTGAGAATTAGTGAAGATGCTACTACCCATCAAAAGACAGTCACAGTCTATAGCAGTGATGGCTAACCTTTTTTGGCTTGTGTGCCAAAAGCGGAGGGAGCGCAGGGGGGTTATGTGTGGGCGTACCACACCCATAATGCTATGTGTGTGACCCCCTGCTTTTGGTGTGCTTTTTTCACCCTCCCCAGGCTCCAGAGGCTTTCTAGGAGCCTGGGGAGGGTGAAAACAGCCTCCCCCCACCTCCAGAGGCTTCAGGAGCTTCCCTCAAGCTTCCAGAGGGCGAAAAACGGCCTCAAAAGAAGGCCTAAATCAGCTGTCCAGCGCACACAAGCACACTGGAGCTGACAGGGCAACACCTCATGTGCCCTAAGAAATGGTTCCACATGCCACCTGTGGCACCCATGCCATAGGTTCGCCATCACGGGCCTATAGTGATTCTCAACCTGACACAGTTGCAGGCTAGAACTATGGTTTCCCATCAGCAACATTTCTCTCCCGTAAGCAATAACCTCCTTTGGAAAATAAGATTTTGTTACATTCATCCATGCTTTAGTAACTTCTTGAAGGAATGACTGAAATATTCTATGTAAAGAGCTGACCTTGAAAAGACAGGAGATTTAAGCTGCCTGCCTCCAGAAGATGTGGACATGTGGGAGCATGTTGAACTAAATTGGGAGTGACTGCATTTGCAGGAGGGAGGTTACAAGCTCTCCTCAAGCTTCTGCTTTAAATTTTTAAAGTTGTTTCCAAGCTGAAATTCCCATGGCAACAGTTATCTCAATGTGTCTCTACATTATCACTCTTCACCCTGCTTCCTGTTGAAATCTAGCTTGCAGAGCAAGGGTATCAAACTCGCAGCCTGCAGGCCGGTGCATCATGAGCTGGCCACGCCCGGTTTAGCAAAAGGGGGGGTGTCATGATATGTCACATGATGATGTCATGATGACAGGAGTTTGACACTCCTGTTGTAGAGGTTACACCCCTGTGGTTGTGTTCATACAATATTTTCAACCAAGGAAAAGACCCAGTAGCTGCTTTTCCACACTTGGCACAAATGCTAAGCTGGAGTTAACATTAGCTGTTTCATGGCTTGCCTTCTCATGGAAGCAGGTTAACTTAATACCTTGTGGTATGTACTCTGTGAATGCAACCTATGTGAATTCAAGCTAAGTCCAGCACTGTTATTTTGTTGGTTCTAAACTAAAGAATGGTTTACTTGATCACTTTAAGGAGCTAGGTAAGACTTTTTGCAATAGCATTTGAGAATGGAACTGGACATTTTTTGATTTTTAAGATTTTTGGGGGGAATCAACTAGTTTAAAAGTACTAATGTTGCTGAGCACTTTATTCTGTCATGGATGCTGGGTCCTTTCTCTGTAAGGAAAACAAATTATCAAGAAAAACTCTTTCTCTCAGATTTCCTACAAAATACTTCTTTCTAGCACTCAGCAGTTTGAGATGGAAACAGCATAAAACACACACACACACATCACTATTTTTCTGTCTAAAGGGTATAACATATCAAACTTTTTCAGTCATTTTAGGACTGATAAAATGGAAGATGGTGAGAAGAAGTTTTTTTTTTTTTAGCAAACATTGGTTGTAGCCAATAAGCTAACAAGTCAAGCTCCAACGGATTAGTCAAGACCATCACAAGATCTCTGAGATAAGCCCTCAGCAGGAGGCATGGAAGCCTTTTGTTCTCCACCTTGGTTTCATTGCTAGGCAGCGTCCACCCATGATAAACAGGAGCTATGAATTAGGGAATTAACAGTTTAAGGATTAGGTTTAGACTGGAGCAACTCCGAATAGTAATTCCAGATTTTTCTTTTATCCAATTACGCTGATTATGAAAGAGCTTCTTGTAAGGGTGTCAGCAGTTTAACAAATGTTGTTTTGAAACTTTGGGTTGAAATCTATGCCTATTTCATAAACAATTATCCACCTTTCTTCTTCTTTTTCTTCTTCAACACCACCACCACCACAGAAAGCAACAGTGAAAGAGAAATAGAGTTTGTCTAACCATCAACATTTGGGGGATGAGGGAGGAGGAGCACATACACACTCATAATCACTCCCTCCCTCACTCCCTCACTAACTCCAGTATTTCAAGTTAAGCAGGAATCCAAGTATTAAAGCAACCAATTTTCAACCTGTTGCATACTTGGGCATGAGGCATGTTTGATCTTGCCAGTTTTTAGCACTTTTAGTTTACATCAGACAAAATCCATGAGTATCTTAAAAGGAAAAGGAAATATGACAATAGATGAAGGTAGAAGGTTGACAAAAAACAAGATTTCTTTTACTGACTATTCTGGTGAGGCGCAAACCCCTGATATTGAGTCATAATGTGACAGCTACAGCTCTTTCAAAATACATCTAGGATAGGAGGTCAAAAAAGATCTACTGGCAGGCAGAATACTGTAAGCAGGGGTGTCCAACTTTTAAAACTTGCAGACTTCAACTCCCAGAATGCCTCAGCCAGCATGGCTGGTTGGAGAATTCTGGAAAGTGAAGTCCACAAATCTTAAAGTTGTCATGGTTGGACACCCCTGATCTAAAGCTTGAAAAAAGGCCTCTTATTGCACCTTATGCAATCTGTAGAAATGGACAGGGACATCTTCCAGAAGACACGACTCCTTGACATACTTCAGTATTGCTTCTCTGGTTGACAGCCCTTTCTGTTCTCGGTGCATCTCCGGTGCATGCTTCAGGATGTAATCACTCCCCCGTTTGGCAATTATCTAGTGGGGGGAAAAAACACAATCAGTTTCCCTTCAATAAACTGACAGGAGAAGGTAGCTAAAATTTAACACATGATGATATTAAGGTAAAGTTAATTGTCTCAGAAGTTCTTAATGGCCGAACTTTGAACTGCATTTAGTGCAAGGTGTTTGTGAGAATGCACTTTTCCATTTGCTTGTCTTTGCCAAATAGAGAGGTTTTTTTAGCTGCTATTCCTGACTATGGAACACACTCAAGGAGGCCTGACCAATGCCTTCATAACAGTCTCTTTAATTTTGTAAACATATCTTTCCCAAAATATGTTAATCTACAGTTTTCTTGCAACATTAAGGCTTTTATTGTGTACTTAACCGATTTCTTATTTTTAATGTGAAAAGGAATTAAACTATATAGCACGCTGAACTCCAAACAAGGTGAAGTGCCATATTCAAATCTATAAAAAACAAGTTAAAAGAAATACAAACATGCATGCAACTTTCTTCTCTAATAGCTAAGGAGTTAGCTATTATTACTATTATTACTTGCCACTTGCCCTCTGTAATAAGAAATTTCTAACTTTGTTTCTCTTTAAGTACATGGCAAAACTGCTCAATAAATAATAATAAAAACATTTATGGCAGGTTTATTTGTGATTTTCAAAATAATGTAAATTTAAGTAATGTAAATTTTAATCTGGAACTGGAGAGAAGTTCAGCAGATGTTAGTTTTTCTATGATTGCAACTCAATAAAAATTGAATCTTTAAAAACGCTGTTTCCAGAACACGTTTTTGCTAATAAGACTATTCTGTTCAGACTACATGGGAACCTTCCAGATGTGTGTATAGCAGTCATCCAAATACTTAACAATGGTCATACGAAGTGAATTTGGCAGTGCCCAGAGTTGGGGAACTCTAACGTAGTTTATTTTTAAGTTTTTGTTATCTCATCAAAATGGTTATAACTGACAATTGACCTAATGTCAGGGATGTAGAAAGAGCTCAGAATGCCCCAGGTGTCTTAAGGCATTTTGGTGGGACTATCATCCTAGATTTGAATCAACAGCTTCTTAGCTTTTCAAAGTGTGTGAAGCCAGAAGAATTTCTCCTGCATGCTGGCCTCTATGACAGTTGGGTACTCTTGCAAGAGAGTAATCTAAGGAGGTTTAAGAAGTAGGGTTTTGCAGATCTTCAAAGGAGCTTTTCAATTCATCAGAAGTCTGAGCAAACACACCTTCAAAGCAATTCAGTGAAGCAAAGCAATGGCCCCCTCCTAATCGGCAGATCAGGGCCTCCTTGTCATTTTGCTTGCAGAAAAGTGGATCAACCAATCAAAGTGGAAGTAATCTCCACATATTCCCTACACACACACACACATACACACCAATTAAAGGAGCACCCAAATGCAGGGATATTCTTAAATAGAAGAAATGTTATCTATGCTTCTGGAGTAAAAGTGGGATAGAAATCTCATAAATTAAAAAGCTGATCGAAACCAATAGACGGCAATGAGGAGAGTACAAGGCTCACTGACTTCACCTGGCAGTTTTACAAGTCACATGGACACTTCTCAATCTATGGAGGCTGTGCCTATCTTTCAACTGGAGATCTTTCTTCCAATGTGATCAGCTTTGTGTCTCTGTGGGTGACCCAGACTCTATGCAATTCTTAGCAGCTGGCCTATATATGATCATGTTTGTTAGGGAGCGAGTATGGATTTAGGGGGCTTTTACAACTGAGACCGACTATGCTAGCATTCTTCTGCCTAATCACCGTCTGACCTTTAAAAAGCCCTTAAGATCTACCTTGGACAAGAATTCCTCCTGAATATCCTCTTAATTAGAGGGAGGATCCCTTAGGCGGCTATGGTATGTCTGTTCTTTGTGTGCTTCATCAAATTTCACACAGTGTTAATTATCTGGCTGCCTGGGGGCCTGATCTTTCTTAGCTCATCAGCTCACCACCAAGGGTTTTGGAACCAAAATTTCTTGTTTGCTTGCTGCTTTTGGCCTCTTCCCCAACAGCTATGACCAAGATCACAATTCTTTGCTGCATGCTGCAACAATCCTGAAGCTCGGAATCAATGGAGAAGTATTATATGCATAACCTCACTGCTATACCCGGGGGAATTGGGAGAGACACGTCCCACTGGATGCCAGGTTCCTTCCTGGTAGCAAATTACCTACCTGTCTGATAGCAGGCAAATAATAAGATAAGAACAACGAGGTTTGGACTCTAGGTGTTTGCTAGTACCAAAACTGGCTCTAAGAACAGATCGATGCTAATCCCTGCCCACATCACTTAGGTTGATTTTATTTGGTGTGCGCATGTGCACCAGGCAGCTAGTCTTCCAGTTACTGGCACACATGTGCACACAATGATCAGCTGGCTGGTACACATGCTCATGCTGGAAAATGGAAGATCAGCTCTTCCAGTTTCTGGCACTGCTGCACCAGTGGTGGGTTTCAAATTTTTTAGAATGTGCTCTGTAGGTGTGGCCTATTTTGTGGGCGTGGCTTGGCAGTCATGTCACAGTGGGAGTGGCCACCTTTTAAAATGTGAAGCTCATTTAACAATGCTCTTGCTTAGCAACCAAAATTTTGGACTCAATTGTGATGATAAATTCTTTCTTTCTTTCTTTCTTTCTTTCTTTCTTTCTTTCTTTCTTTCTTTCTTTCTTTCTTTCTTTCTTTCTTTCTTTCCTTTCCATTGGGTCACTGGCAGCGGCGGGCCAGATTTACTTCCAGGTACGCCAGTGGAACCCCCTGTCACCGGTTCTCTAAAGTTCACCAACCGGCTCTCACGAGTAGGTGCGAGCCTGCAGAAACCCACTACTGTGCTGCACGCACAGAGGCCAGCTGATCATCGCGCATGCATGCATGCCAGAAACTTAGAAGAGGAATGGGCTACGCCGCACATGCCAGGCAACATGGCTCTGTGTTCCAAATCAGGCACGTGTGCCATCGATTTGCCATCCCGGGTATATAGCATGTGTGTATGCGTGTTATATATTTGTATACTTTTGAGAGCAGGCAATAATTTCATTTTTAATGTGTGCCAGTGTTCCCACAGTAAAAAAATGACAATGAAAATTATCTATCTGCTGAAGATCTGTGAACAGAGACTCTGGGAGAATTCCACAGCTGCTACGGAAAAAAACACATTTGAGTGGCTCATCCCACAAGGATGTGTGACAAGCATGAATTGGAGACTGGAGACTGAATTCAGATTACCTGTATTTTTCGGAGTATAATTGACACCGGAGTATAAGGTTTGGAAGAGGCAAATTTTTAAAAAAAGTTTTTGCACTCTGCAGACCTCGCGAAAACGGTCCCATTTCCCCCCCCCCCAAAAAAGAAGGCATGAATATCCTTTAGGAGGCTTGTAGGGTGCTCCTGGTGAGTGGATTGGAGGCCAAAATTGAGCAAAAAGCAGCCCGTTTTTCACTCATTTCTGCCCTCCACAGACCCCAGGAGCACTCTGAAAGCCTCCTAAAGGCTCTGCACGGCCATTTTGATGAGGGGACGGGGTTTCAGGAGGCAAAAAGTGCTGTATTCAGTGTATAATTTCCCTGTATTCAGGGGAAAAGGTGTGTCTTATATTCTGAAAAATATGGTACTTGTATCTTATCCAGACAAAGGTGAAACAGGAATGCAAAGAAAGTGCAAAAGAAGAAAACATTCTTAAGCTTCTTTGAACTCACAATGCCTCAAAGCTTAATGGTTTAGCTTCGTTTCCAGACTTACCCACTGAGGGAAGTATGTCTGAGGTTCAAAATAGTTCTCTCCATGGACGTTATCTTTGTAGTCACCAAGGTCAACCTGCAGACCATAAGCAGCCAGTAGGAAGTAAATTTCTTCTTTGTTGGTGCATCGTGACTTCAACACTTGTTCCCTCAGATGGCAGTAGTAATAATGCCGGGCCACCCTGTCACTGCAGAGAAGGTGAGAATGAGGTAGGAGAAGAGGACAGACCATTAGTTAAAAGCAAAATGGTAGAAGGGAAAAGCAGACATGTAACCAAATTCCCATTGTTAGAGGTTTTTTATACTGATGAACAATCAATCCCAACCATTTATTGTTAGTTATGCTGTTTAATATAATCTTCCTAAAATCATCTGAGAGGCAGAGAATTACTCCTTGGATATTATTTAAGGCAATTTCTTTACTCAATTTTCTGCTAAGATACCGAATGACCATTTTTATTATTCTCAGCAACTTAATCAATAGAAGCATTGGCCATACTAACTATGAGTGAAGGGAATTTTAACTATGAATTCGGGGAAGCCAGACCACTTAGACGTTCCGCTAAGGAACAAACCCTATACAATTATGAATAATTAAGCACAAATGGAGAGTAATCTGAGAGAGAAGAAATCTATAGAGCAGTGGTTCTCAACCTGTCGGTCAGGACCCCTTTGAGGGTCGAACAACCCTTTCACGAGGGTCACCTAAGACCATCGGAAAACACATATTTTTGATGGTCTTAGGAACCGAGACACCAATTTTATGGTTGGGGTCACCACAACATGAGGAACTGTATTAAACGGCATTGGGAAGGTTGAGAACCATTGTGATAGAGGGACACATTCCATATTTTGTTGCCCTGATTCTAAATAAAGGCTTTGAGGTTATATTGACATAAAACATACATAGAACAACTATGCTACAGTGTTAATATGTTGTTCATCCTAGGAATATGTATTCAGCAAATCTCAATAAAGCACTTGGGTGCCACTTTGTCTTGGAATCCTATTTCTTGACAGACAAAAGAATGCTATGAACAGAGAAAACCCCAGTCTAGAAAATGTCTGGGATTTTTGTTTTGTACAACGTGTCTGCCATTCTGAGGATCTGGTTTCTCCTGAAATGAACAGCAAAGTATTTTCTGATTTCAGAAGAGAATCGTGTCTGCTTCAGTCATTACCAACCTAAAACAAACAGAAATGGCCCCTGCCTAGAACACCCTGAGGCATGTCTACAGAGGCCATGAACCATCTTTTTGTGATTGGAGGTCCAGATCATACGTGGAGATAACTGAAGCAGCCTATGTAAATTCAGAAGTCAATCCTTTTGTTTAAAAAAAAAAGGGGAAGCCCTGCAGGGTTTCTGGTAACAGAAGTCAAATTAATCACAAAATAACCACAACCAAATGATTCTAGTGGTTCAGGCATCAACCAATTTCATTGTAATTTTATTACAATATTATTACAATGACAATAAAGATGATTATTATCAGTATAAAAACTAGGGGGTCAGGAGTTCTAGTTCCATTTTTAGCAAGATGCTAGTTGAATGACCTTGGGCTTGTCAATTTCTCTCAGCCGTAGGAAGGAGGCAATGGCAAACTACTTCCAAAAATGTTGCCAAGGGACTTGCCCAGGCAGTTGCCATGAGAGATCAATGACTCAAAGGAACCAAAAGAGAGAGAGAGAAGACTCTAGGGCCGTGATGGTGAACTTATGGCATGTGTGCCAGAGGTGGCACGCAGAACCCTCTCTGCGGGCATGCACGCCATTGCCAGCTGCTCCTCTTCTTTCCAATGTGTGCCAGCCAGTTAGTCTTCATGCGTGCCGGAGTGCCGGAAACCCAAAGACCAGCTGGCCGGTGTACATGAACGCACTGGCCAACTGGTCATCGGGTTTCCAGCTCTCCAGTGCACACGAAAACCTGCTGGCCAGCTGGCCTTTGGGTTTCTGGCGCTCCGGCATACACATGCACACATGTTCTGGTTTGGGTACTCGGTGCCGAAAAGGTTTGCCTTTGGGAGTTGAACTGAATTAAATTGAAGTTTCCTTGTTACCGAGACAGATGATAAAGAGAGTTATTTTACCTCTGTCATCCCCACATTATAACAATGGGCCATAAAGAAAACAGACCAGTCAATTGTGTACAAAAATGACCTCTGAATGGCGTCCTAAAGGGAGGTTTTCTTATAACAAGAGAAACAAAGAAACCATTTCAACATGAAGCTACTTTTCTAGGATTGTGGCTAAGGATATATACTTTAAGGAGCGCTCATAATTATAGAGTTTTGCTTTGACCAAGGGGCTTTGGAAACCAGTAAGGGATACTGTGAGAAACATTCTTATAAAGGCGGGGGAGAGATGCTATTCATTCAACCCAAAGGAAAAGAAGCAACAGAGCCTTGTTCAGATCCAAACTTTAAATGATGATGCAAATGCAAAGGATAAGCTTCAATTTAGGCATTTTGAAAGTTTCTTGTACTAACTTAAGGACACAAATTCAGCTTTCTATGTGGGAGTATCACACAAATATATTCTTTACTTGCCCATTTTTGAAAAGCTATCTGTCACTTGCAGAACGCATTCCATAAGAATCAAATCTATCCCAAGTTCTATTTTCTTTTTCCTCTCCTCCTACTGTTTTTTCTTCACTAATAAAACTAAAACTTCCCCCCTCCCCAAATGTAATTAAAGATGAGTAGAAGATAAATTGTTTATAGTATAGATTTTTATTAGATATTAGTATGAAAATGAGGTAGCTGATAAAAAACATCTGGAAGTGTTCTATGCTTTAAACACCTATTGTGCTTCCTTGATAGCATGTCGGCAATGTATTTGGTGCACCCGTAGTCTCCATTCCTAGATCAGGGGCACTTCAGATGGCTACTCATGTCCTGATCATGTCACGGTTTGACTACTGCAATGTTCTCTACAAGGGGCTACCCTTGAAGACCACCCAGAAACTTCAATTGGTGCAAAATGTGGAAGTGAACAGTAATGGCAAGGTAGAGTGACTGTGGGTATTTGAATCTTCCAGAGACAAAGTTCTTCCATCTTTAGTTGTGGATGGGTTTGTATGGCTCCAGACAGACCCAGTGTGCAATCTAGGGATCCTCCTAGACTTGTAACTCCTGTTGGCAGCCATGACTAGGAAGGCCTTTGCACACTTTGGGGTGGTGCACTAGTTGTGACCATTCTTGGGCCAGGAGGCTCTACTCACCGTAACGCATGCCATTTTAACATCTCATTTAGATTACTGCAACATGCTCTACATGTGTCCCCCCCCCCCATGAAGAGCATTCAGAAAATTCAACTGATGCAGAACATGGTTGTACAGGTATGGTTCCAAATATACAACATGCATAGTACCACATCTGCAGGAATTGCATTGGTGCAATTCAAGATGGTGTTTGTCACCTTTAAAGCTCTGTATGACTTCAGACCAGATTACTTGAAGGATCACCTTTTTCCAAAAATCTCTACCAGTGCAACTTGATCTAGCAGAATTGGGCATGCTATGGATCTCATCAGCCAAAGAGTATTGGCTGGCAGGGTTTTTTCCACAGTGGCCCCTCTCTATGGAACATCCTTCCTTTGGAGATTAGAATGGTCCCAATCCTGTTAGCCTTTCACAAGGACCTAAAAACCTGCATAGGTTCCCAAGCCTGGGTCAAGGCCCCCTTTCCTGGCTTTATTACTAACTGGCCAGGTTTTTCACCTGCTCTGGGTGTTTCTATTGTGTTTTAACTGTAATATTTTTTTTTGAATTGTAAGCCACTCAGAATAATTGCCTGAATTAGGCAGTTATAGAAATTTAATGAATGAATGAATGGGCATGCCTTGGCACTATAATACCTTTGCTTCATCAACTGATTTGCCTCTGAAAGTGATTCAAGGCTCTGGTTGTTATCTATAAAGCCCTTCATGACATAGGGACCTAGTTACTTAAGAAACCATGTATCTCTCATAATATCTGCCTAACTGGATTAATATGCTCCAAATTCCTTTGATTAAACAATGTCAGTTTTCAGGATCGCATAATCGTACTTTTAATGGCATCTGCCCTCTGGAACAATGTTCTCTCCAAGATCTGGATGGACCCCACTTTGATGTTGTTTAGAAGAGTCATGAAGCCCTGGATCTTCACACCACCTTCAGCAAGGGAGAGTGAGATACACACACACACACCACGTTGCTTGCTTTATTTTTGTGTTTTAGTGACTTTATTGTAATTTATTTGATTGTTATGAACAGCCCATAGGCAAAATGAGTTGTGCAGATACAAGATTAAGAAATTATTATCATTCTTATATTCCCAAGAGAGTGTTATGCAGGGGGAAAAGGTGAGTTTGACTGCCCACAGGTATATGTGTTGTACCTGCCTACATCACCTTAAATATGATTCATTTCCCCTGAAATCAGACCGCAGTAACCATGTGAATCAGGAAAAGACAACGCTTCTTTGGATTTGATTTAAAATGATGTCCACGTGTGTGATGTGTATGTGAGGTGTCATCCTTTTCAAATCCACATCACTGCACAACCCTGGTAGAGAATGCAGCTCTATTAAAGGTGTGTGCACAGGTGTTTCCATGCACCTGCCATTCATACTTTCATGTCTGCTATGCAAAAAAGCTCTGCAAGTTTGACAACAGGCCATTATAGGTAATACAGTTAATGAAAGAATCTACGGTGGAAAAGAAGCACCTTCAGAACTCTCTGACAGTTTGAAGAGAGGCAACATTTTTCTCTTCAGGTGGCTAAACTAGCCAAAGTCTTCTTATGACTTATATATATATGACTGCCTTAGTGCCAAACTATTATTTTGTGTCCAACACATTCACAATCCATCCCCTCCTAAGCAAACTGGCTACAGAAAACTAAACATGGCATTATATTAAATAGAACAAAAGGGTGAACATTGATGTAGAGAGTTTTTAAAAAAGTAATAATCAACAGTACCTTATAACACGTCCATTTTCTACATAATACTGTACTCTGAAGAATGCAACCAAAGGAGGGATGAACTTTTCTGTTCCCTTTGATAAAAACATAAATAAATAAAAACAGAAAAAGTCAGACAACTTCCATAACCTATCTATCTACCCCCTCTCTCTCCTACCTACCTACTTACCTACATACCTACCTACCTACCTACCTACCTACCTATCTATCTACTTATCTACTTATCTACTTATCTATCTATCTATCTATCTATCTATCTATCTATCTATCTATCTATCTATCTATCTATCATCTATCTATCTATCATCTATCTATCTATCTATCTATCTATCTATCTATCTATCTATCTATCTATCTATCTATCTATCTATCATCTATCTATCTATCTAATTCCTGATTCTAATTGTTTGGCAGTTTTATTCTCAGTGGTCTGCAACCATCAAAGGGCTCAACTCAATCACAATAGTCTACTGGCATGAGTCATCCCAAAACACAGGGTCCCAAAGAGCAATCTGCAGGGTATATATATTAAACTACATTAAACTATCTCTGAACCTCACTCTGCACTAGTTTGATTTTCTGTAACAACAGAGATAAAAATTATTTTAACTAGAGTCAGATTATACTGGATATCTGACCTTCCATTTTTAAGTAAAATACAAGGAAAACCAAAAGAAATAGTTTTCTATCAACCTATCTGCCAGGGCTTCCCAGCAAATGACAAATAGGTATAGGTGCATTGATGCTTACTTGTATTTTATTTACAACTTTATTTTAAAATACTAAACTTCTTATACTTTAGTCCCTGTCTTTTTAATACTGATTTCTGATAGACCCTACATAATCAAACCCACGTAATTAACCAGGTAGGTTCCAGCCAACATGAAAACATGGCTGCTAAAGTAGATCGATAAACTGATAAAGATACATTATACTTAAGTTCCATAATGGCTCATCCTGACGTTTATGGCAGTGGCACCACAAACAGCGAAGCCTAAATTTAAATAACATAAATAAATAATAACTGAAAAATCTTGCTGTGCTTACAGAAAAATATTGCAAACATGAGCAAATACAGAACATTAAATATTGGGACAAAAACAAGCCATGATATTTTTGGATCAGTTTCCCATTAAATGGCATATTTCGTCAACAATCACCATTTATATTTACAATAGGGATTAATTCTGAGTAGAGAGGCAGTGTGGCATAGTGATTACAGTGTTGGATTGGCATTGGGGAGATCCACATACAAGTCTCCTTGTAGCTAGATCCAGATACAAGGTACCCTACCTCAAGCGATTATTCTTGTAGGAAAAAAGGAGAAGGAAAAAATGCAGCATACATACATGCATGCATAGAGAGCCATTTTGGTCTAGTGGTTGGAAAGCAAGAGACCATGAGTTCAAGTCTTGCCTTAGCCACGAAAACCACCTGGGTGACTTTGGGGTAGTCGTTCTCGCTCTGTCCAACACAGGGTTGTTGTTGCAATAATGAGAAGGAAAGTGTGTTGGATATGTGTTGGATAGGTTTGCTGCCTTGAGTTATTTGCAAAAAAAAATAACAAAGGCATAATATAAATACATACATACTGTTGCCCAGGATCAAATACTTTGGCCACCTAATGAGAAGGAAGGTCTAATGCTGGGAAAGATTGAGGGCAAAAGAAGAAGGTGATGACAGAGAATGAGAGGGCTAGATGGAATCACTGAAGCAGTAGGTGTGAGCTTAAATGGACTCCAGAGGATGGTAGAGGACAGGAAGGCCTGAAGAAACATTGTCCATGGGGTCGCGATGGGTCGGACATGACTTCTCAACCAACAACAATATTGCCCAAATAACTAAAGCATAGGATTGCATTGTTAGAATTTCAGAATGCTCCAAGAAAAGAAAAATCAATGGAGCAGGCAAATGTATGTGGACTATAAAACTGACATTGGACCCAAGTTATAATTAGTTTTAGTTCAATCAGATGCAGTATCAGCAATACAACACAGAAAAGAGTTGAATGTTACAAATGCACACTGAAGGACTTACTCTGCTTCCTTCTTTCTTCCACTCCTTTACAAAATATTTACAAAGTTTCTGCTCCAGATCAATAAATACATATTCATTATCTAAAAAGAAGAGAGAACAAATGTTAGGAGGAACACCTAATTTTTTTTAAACGCTCATGATTTTATATATAGAGAATTTTATGAAATACAGTTTTTGCAAGCCAACCAGATTAATAACATTATTTGGCATAAATTGTAAGTTTACCATTCACATATATATATTAAAATTCCTTTTACATAGCCATCCACCTTTCTGCCAGGTTTTCTCCTAGCATAAATATCACTATAAGGTGAAACTCGGTATTGTATGAAGATGGTATATTCCAAATTGTAATTTTCCAGCTACATAAAAAGATATGGGAAGACATAGCAGTTACAGGCTCAATATAACACAACTAGTTTCATCAGGACCACAATCATTTGGAGGGTTTCTGTGGGTTAGGATGTGGCTACAATAATCTTACTTTAATCTCTTTCCATTTCACTGCTAAGAAAAGTTGATATTTCCTAGGGACAAATCTCCCTTTGGTATTAGTCAGGAACTTTGCCTATAATTAGTTCATGAAAACAACCTTTTCAGAACTGAAAAAAGGAAGAACTACTCCCTTTAAACTCTTTTTGCAAGGATCTCATTAACTAATTAACTATTAGTCCTGCTTCCCAGCTAAAGTTGTTCAGGTCTAAGGGGTTTAGCTTTATGTGGGTAATATGTCATGGTAAAGCCTTCCTTCCTTCCTTCCTTCCTTCCTTCCTTCCTTCCTTCCTTCCTTCCTGTGGTGAGATTCAAATTTTTTTACTACCGGTTCTGTGGGCAAGGCTTGGTGAGCATGGTTTGGTGGGCAGGGCAGGGGAAGGATACTGTAAAATCCCCATTTCCTCCCGATCAGCTAAGACTCGGGAGGCAGAGAATAGATGGGGGTGGGGCCAGTCAGAGGTGGCATTTACCGGTTCTCCAAACTACCCAAATTTCACCTACCCGTTCTCCAGAACTGGTCAGAACATGCTGAATAACACCTCTCCTTCCTTCCTTCCTTCCTTCCTTCCTTCCTTCCTTCCTTCCTTCCTTCCTTCCTTCCTTCCTTCCTCCCTTCCCTTCCCTTCCCTTCCCTTCCCTTCTCTTCCCTTCCTCCATGAACTAGCCTTGTGGGTTCCACCTGGGAGATTAGCTCCCGTTTTGTTAAGAATTGGCCTTTGAAACTATTTTGTACCTAAAGAGGAATTCAGGTGTTTAATAGCTTGGGTGGGGGAAGGATTGGGAAGACCAAACATAAGAGCCAATCAGGATTTCTTTGCACGAAAAGTCAAACTTCGTGACTCACTAAGCCATTTTGAAATTTCTGTAAACACCAAGTGACCTGCCTGCCCTCCTCTGCCATGTGACCCCCACTCTTTTTACTCCTCCATCCCCAACCTGTCTCCAGTCTCACCCTGCAGTTGCCGCCTTCGTGCAGGAATGCAACCTTACATTCCAACTCTAATGAGGTTAATGTTGTCAAAACGCCAACTTGTAGGGTAATCCTCCAGCTACAAAACCCCCACAGCTCAGCTACATCCCCCCCACCTTTCACAAGAAAAGCAGCGTGCAAGAATGTGTATTTCAAAGATTAAAGGTAAAGTTTAGAGATCCTTGTCATGTGCTTTCCTTCTCTTTGTGTGTGTGTGTGGGGGGGGATAAGTTTTCCTGAAAAAAATGACACCTGAATGCTTATTTAATTAAGGTGGCCTGTTTGGGAGATGTGGGGGAAGGGGGGAAGTGAGAAGACAGTCCTGCAAATAACTGATGCCAAGTGTAATCCTGCTGAAAACATCCCTCTTCAACAAAATGGCAGGGGGTGGGGTGGTTGATTCCTGTTCATGGCATGGCCACAACCACAAATGACAGCTCTATCCATTTTCTTTCCAACCAAGTCTGATGCAACTGAAAACATTGGGCGGTTATAATCTCCCATCATTCTTCTGGAGGGCCAGGACAGAAATCAGACTAGGATAAAAGTAAATCCTTTCAAAATAATAATGAGCCAGAAAGCCTCCTTGGAGGTCATGTCTAAACCCCCAATGACTCAGCGTGACTGGACAGCGCAGATTTGGGAGAAAAGCTGATTTTAAAAATGCATGTGACTTCTTGGGAGGCCACAAATGTAATTCTGAAGTGTGTAATTCTCATTTTAAATGACAGGTGAATAACAAGTTTCATCCAGAGAAACTCTCATTTTAGTCTAGGATTGTGCCTAGTGGTCAAGGTTCAAACTGTCACGTATATAGGTACTTTTGCATTATATTCACGTCTGCAAAAATCTCTATCTTTGAACCCAGAGAATTCATATTGAAATGTAAACCAGGGAGGAAATAATGTATTTTGAGGGCCAAATCCTGATCCACCTGCTTAACTATTAATTTCTACAGTGAATAAAATATGTCAAAGGATTATTATGTTCTTATTGATGCTAAATGAATTGGGATAAAGAAAAAAGTTAAACAATTGATAATCATTATCTTGGGTCAAAAGAGATAAATTTAATAGGGATTATTAACTTATAAAGATTAGGTAACCACTCTAGAAAGTCTAGTCTCAATATTATTGGACAAAGCAATTGGACCATTCATGATAGGCTTTCATCCCAGGTATGGAAATGTTTGAGTATCCATACATAGCCCCTGCTACTGGGCCATTGATTTCAATGGATAAAAAATGCTGATGGATTTCCCCCTCCTCCCAGAGACATCAATTACACAAAGAAGAAAGCAGTGGCAATGCTCAAATAAAAATTCTGATCCTGGGTTTTCAGACTTCAGTCCCCATATTCCTTTGCCATTGGCAATGCTGACTGAAGTTGATTGCAGCCGTAACTTTGAAGCGTATCAAACTGTCTACAGCTGACATGCAAAACCTGAGAGTGCTCATTTTTACCTCAGGAATAATTCACCATTATATTTTGAGGGAGATCTTTTTAAAAAAATCACAGTAATACTCTGACATCTAAGAGAGGCAATACTGATTTAATGAATGAATATTTGTGAAGAGAAAACAAATTCCACACAACAGTCCACCCAGTCTACAAAATACTGGCTGAACCACACCATCCAAACACCAAGGGTCAGTTTTCTCTTATAGATTCTTTTTGAATTATATCACATGCAAATATTCCCAGGGTATCAAGGTGACGAGGATTAGCTACAAAAATGCTGTTTAATATGTTGGAATGATTTGTAAGCCTTTCCCATGGCATAATTTAATAAAGTTCAAAGTCCTTCAGATTTTTGTAGAAACAACATTCTTTGTAAGTTATGAAAGAAACTGACTTTGTGATGACTTTGCAAATAGCCAGCCTTGTTACACAAACAATGCTTTAAATTCTACCTAGAGGTGAAAAGAAAAGTTGGCAGAAAGAGTAGCTGAAGGTAGGAAAGGAGAGGGAGAAAGAAAAAGAAATAAGTGCAAATAAAGAGACTCCTCCTTTATCATATATGTATATGATGAATGAATATTTCACAGGTATATATATTCACAGGTCAGTGATGGAAGGACATTGAGATGTCTTTCATGCCCGCTTAAATCTCTCTTAGTTCAGGCTATGGATATCTGTCAAATAATTGATCTTACTTTTTACAACGCTGATGCCAAAGAAGTGAGGGTCTTTAATTTTCAGTACATCACAAACTTGGTCAAAGAGTTCCTGTCCTGTGGCTTTTACCTGCAACACCAAAAAAATAGTATTTAAGCAGTTTAGAGTAGGGCATTTCAAATCCATCACCACTATGCACTCCTTTGCATTGTGGCATTATGGATATGATTGGAACATACTGCTACAGTTAGATTATTGAAGCATTTGTGGTAGGATTCCAGTGTAATTATTATGAATTATGTTTCACTCTAATCAAATGACTTAAATTAGCTTAATACAATATTAATTTCTAAACATTTTAGCAATGAGTCATGGTATTACTACATAGTAAACCAATGATGTACAGTATTGTGTGATATCCTGCTATGCTGTTGTACACCAGAAGGATAGGACAAACAGTGAACATTGTATATATCATAACACTATGAGCCACTGCTTTGGTTCACACAGTACACTAAGCCAAAATGTGATTTGCTTGGTTTGGATTAATTTATTTTATTTATTTATTTATTAGTTTGATTTATATAACCGCACCCTCTCCCCAAAGGGACCCGGGACGGTGCACAGGAAATTAAAAACCACATAATATCACAAATATAAATAATTAAAACCGAATTAAATAAATTATCCCTGTGCTAAAAATTTAAAAGTATTAAAACATTAACCCCATCTAAAACCCAATTAAAACAATTTAAGGTACAGACTGTAAATAGCTTAGGCCAAAGTGGCCTGATGAAACAAGAGAGTCTTTAATTTCTGGCGGAAGGCGCAGAGGTCCATAGTTGTTCTAAGGTTGGGGGGTAGGTCGTTCCAGAGGGTCAGGCCCACCACAGAGAAGGCCCTTCCTCTGGGCGTCGCCCGCTGGCATTGCCTGGTGGACGGCACCCGGAGAAGTCCCTCTCTGTGGGAGCGAATCGGCCGAAGGGATGTATGGGGTAGGATGCGGTCACGCAGATAACTAGGTCCCGTGCCATGGAGCGCTTTAAAGATGGTGATCAACACCTTGAAGCGCACCCGAAAGACCACAGGCAGCCAGTGCAGCTCGCGCAGGAGCAGGAATTTGTTCTATGAGTCTAATCATCTATGAGTTGAGTATAAATAATCAATTAATATTATAATGATTTAACATCTCAGAACTTTTATGTTCTTCACTAAGAGTTATAAATGATTCAGGTATGAAATGATACATAGACTATGTTCACTTGACACTAAACTATCTGAATTCTATCTTGGGGTAAAAACGCCCGGCATCAAACTGCTTGATCAAAAATATGCCAATCAAATTAAGATTGCCCATGTTTAATGAACTTCCAGATACAGTGAGATGACTGAGAGACTATCATATCTTCCTGTATTGCTTCCCAGGTTAAACATAGAGAAATTATTTTATTGCAAACGAGGAAATCTGCCTACTTCACATCCTACTCCAGATCTGCCTACACCAGATTTCGTGAGATAAATATTGATCAGCTCATAAAACTAACACACATATATATAACATTTTTGAGCTGATCAATAAATAAGTCAGGGAGGGCCACAACAGGGTGTTGTGGAAACAAACATACATATGAGAGAATATTTTCACAGCTCCTGTTCAAGGGTCCCTTTAAGGGGAGGAGACTTAACGTCATCCCTCTCTGCCCTTTGACTCAACCTAGAGATCATCCAGACAGAGAACCAATTAGTTTGCTGCTGTGTGAAATTTTTTAGATATGTGTTAGATTTTTTAAGGGCTGAAAATAAGATGTTAAGTCTCCTCCCCTTAAAGGGACCCTTGAACAGGAGCTGTGAAAATATTCTCTCATTAATAAGTCCTGTAAATTGGCTGATGTATCAGGGATACCGGATAGCTCAAGGCATAGAGAGGCTTGCCTCATATGCTGGAAAGCACCGGTTCAAATCCCAGTAGAAGGAGTATGGCCAGCTGAAGAAGGCTAATAAGCCTGAAATGGATCCATCCTGGTCTCTTTATTTTCAGCCCTTAAAAAATCTAAAACATATATATATATATATATATATATATATATATATATATATGTATATGTATATGTATATGTATATGTATATGTATATGTATATGTATATGTATATGTAATTGTTTCTCAACACCCTGTTAGGGCCCCAATTAAGGGAGGAGACATACTGTTTCCTTTTCTGCCTTTTGGCTCATCACCAGAGACCATCTAGACAGAAATCCATGAATTCCGTTGTGTGATTTTTTTTTTTTTGATCAGCTCATAAAACTAACACACACACACACAGACACACACACACATTAGTTTTATGAGCTGATCAATAAATAAATCAGAGAGACTAGGATAGATCTATTTTGAGCTTTTTAGCTCTCATCAGCTACTCGTACTCTTACTGGGATTTGAACCGGGGCTGTATTGCATATCAGGCAGGAGCCTGTAACCATTCAGCCAGCCAGGCTCTCCCAATTGCATCAGCTGAGACAGGAGAATTAGTATCTATTATTGTTCCACAACACCCTGTTAGCCCCAATTAAGGGAGGAGACATACTGTTTCCTTTTCTGCCTTTTGGCCCATCACCAGAGACCATCTAGACAGAAAGCCATGAGTTCCGTTGTGTGATTTTTTAATATGTGTGTTAGTTTTATGAGCTGATCAATAAAAAAATCAGAGAGACTAGGATATGTGTGTGTGTGTGTGTGTGTGTGTGTGGTTTTATGAGCTGATCAATAAATTTAAATTTGAGAGACCAAGATAGATCTATTTCGAGCTTATTAGCTCTCATCAGTTGACCACACCCCACTGGGATTCGAACCGGGGCTGCAATGCATCCAAGGCAGAAGCCTAACAATACAGCCTATCCGGCTCTACCCATTGCATCTAGTATAGATAATTGTTTTCACAACTTCCTGTTAGGGCCCCATTAAGGGAGGAGACATACTGTTTCCCTCTATATATGAATCACAGTCCCGGGGCCCTAGGCTAATGTTATGCAACGCCAGGTCCGTGGTTCAGAAAGCCCCCCTCATCCATGACTTTGTGTCAGAGGGGGACCCGGACCTGGTGGGTATAACGGAAAACTGGTTGGGCCATGAAGGGGGTTTACCCCTCGTGGAAATGTGCCCACCAGGTTACCGCGCCTTCCATCAGCCTAGGGCCCTAGGGAGGGGTGGGGGAGTGGCGATTATGGTTAAGGAAGGTCTGGAGCCGAAGGAGACCACAGTCCCTCAGACAACCGGGTGTGAATCTCTCTGCGTGAGATGGGGCCTAGGGAGGCAGTTGGGCATGTTAGTTGTATACCTGGCTCCTCGCTATGCAACAACAGCCCTGCCCGAGCTCCTAGAGGTGATAGCCGAGGCGGCAGTTGAGACCCCCAGACTGGTAGTCAGGGGGATTTTAACTTGCCATCGGCGGGCGAAGCCTCTGGAGCAGCTCGGGAGTTCATGGCCTCCATGACGGCCATGGACCTGACCCAGGTAGTTTTAGGCCCTACTCACGAGGGGGGAAACACGCTGGATTTAATCTTTGTCTCGGGACAGTGGAGTTGTGATCTGGGAATAGGGGATTTAGGCATCACTCCCTTGTCATGGACAGATCACGCTCTCCTTCAGCTGGACTTTCCAATCGCTTCACCTCACCGCAGGGAGGCGGAACCGGATACTCCTAGATGGTTCCGCCCCAGGCTTCTAATGGACCCAGAAAGGTTCCAGAGGGAGCTTGGGCCAATTCCTGTGACCCTGCCTCGCGACTCAACTGAGGACCTAGTGGCCGCATGGTTAAGTGCGGCCGCAGGGGCCTTGGACCGAGTCACGCCCTTGCGGCCTCTCTTGCGGCGACGAACCACCCAGGCTCCCTGGTTTACTGAGGAGCTTTGGGAGATGAAGCGCCACAAGAGACGCCTAGAGAGCAGATGGAGATCCAATCGCTCTGAAGCCGACCGAACACTAGTGAGAACCCATATTAGGGCTTACTTAGTGGCGATAAGGGTGGCCAAATGTGAGTATTGTGCCACCCTTATTGCATCCGCAGATAAGCGCCCTGCCGCCCTGTTTGGGGTGACCCGCTCCCTCCTTCACCAGAGGCCGCGGGAAGCCCCTCTGCAAGGGCGAGCAGAGGAATTTGGGATTTATCTGCAGGAGAAAATCACTCAGATTCGGAATGAGTTACCCTCCATCGACAGTGGTCCTGTGGGACTGTCCGAAACTAGTCTTGAGGTTCCTTCTTGGGAGGAGTTTGATTTTGTTACCACCGAGGATATGGACAAGTTGTCAAGGAAACTTAGGGCGACCACATGTTTATTGGACCCGTGTCCCTCCTGGCTTGTACTGGCATCCTGGGAGACGACACGAGGCTGGCTCCAGGGCATTGTCAACGCATCTTTGAGTGAGGGATCCTTACCTGCCATCTTGAAAGAGGCGGTAGTGAGGCCCCTCCTCAAGAACCCGTCCCTGGACCCAGCATTGTTGGAGAACTATCGTCCGGTCTCCAACCTTCACTTTTTGGTGAAGGTTGTTGAGAGTGTGGTAGCCCAACAGTTTCCGTGCCACCTGGAGGAAGTTGATTATCTAGACCCGCACCAGTCCGGCTTCCGACCCGGTCACAGCACCGAGACGGCATTGGTCGCATTGGTTGATAATCTCTGGAGGGCGCGGGATAGAGGTTATTCCTCTATCCTAGTCCTATTAGACCTCTCGGCGGCTTTTGATACCATCGACCATGGTATCCTATTGCACCGACTGGGGGGGTTGGGGCTGGGAGGCACCGTTTTGCGGTGGTTCTCGTCCTACCTCTCTGGTCGGTCGCAATATGTGTTGACGGGAGGGCAGAGGTCGACCTCGAGACCCCTCTTATGTGGGGTTCCTCAGGGGTCGGTCCTCTCGCCCCTCCTGTTTAACACATATATGAAGCCGCTGGGTGAGATCATCCGTGGTTTTGGGGTGGAGTACCATCTGTACGCTGACGACACTCAGCTGTACATATCCACCCCAGACCACCCCAACGATGCCGCCGAAGTGCTGTCCCGGTGTTTGGAGGCCGTACGGATCTGGATGGGTGGTAACAAACTCAAGCTCAACCCTGCCAAGACTGAGTGGCTGTGGTTCCTGGCACCCCGGTTCAGCCAGATTACTCCAACTCTGGCCATTGGGGGCGAAACCGTGGAGAGGGCGCGCAATTTGGGTGTCCTCCTGGATTCCCGGTTTTCCATGGAGGACCATGTGGCAGCCGTGGCCAGGAGGGCATTTCATCAGGTACGCCTGATGCGCCAATTGCGCCCCTTACTGGACCGGGCTGCCCTTCGCACAGTCACTCAAGCTCTCGTGACGTCCCGACTCGACTACTGTAATGCTCTCTACATGGGGCTTCCCTTGACGTGCACTCGAAAGCTACAGTTAGTCCAAAACGTAGCCGCGCGGGTGATTATGGGAGCCACTAGATGCTCCCACATAACACCGATCCTGCGCGAGCTGCACTGGCTTCCTGTGGCCTTTCGGGTGCGCTTCAAGGTTCTGACGACCATCTTTGAAGTGCTCCATGGCTCGGGGCCTAGTTATATGCGAGACCACCTCTTGCCCCATACATCCCTTAGACCGATACGCTCCCACAGAGAGGGCCTTCTCAGGGTGCCGTCGGCCAGACAATGCCGACTGGCGACACCCATGGGAAGAGCCTTCTCTGTGGCGAACCCAGCCCTTTGGAACGACCTACCCCCTGAATTACGCACCATCACTGACCTCCGCCTCTTCCGCCAATGTCTAAAGACATACCTTTTCCAACAAGCCGGCCTAGCCTAACCTTCCACGGGGACTTTTTAGAAAGTTTTAAATTGGGTATTTTAAAATTTGGTTTTTAGCATAGGATTAGGATAGTTTAATATATATTTTAAATTATGTATTTATTTTTGTATTTTGTATGTTTTTAAATTCCTGTGCGCCGCCCTGGGTCCTCTGTGGAGAAGGGCGGGATATAAATATAAATAAATTCAAATTCAAAATTCAAATATATATATATATATACGCCAGCCCAAGATTGAAATCCTAAGCCTTTTCACTCTGCCCTTTCACATTAACAGACTTTGAACATTGTTTTTTAAGGCACCTCTTTCATTTTTATACAATGGTTCAACATGGCCGGAGCATTGCTGATTCTTGCCTCAGTAGATCCATACCCTACAAATCCAGGGATAAGTATTTAAAAGGGTCTTAATTACTTAATTGGCCAAAGATGGCATAGGCTTTAGGTCTAGAAATTTCTACAGGTGACAGGTTAGCAATAGCAGTTATATTTATATACCACTTCACAGTACTAAGTAGTTTACAGACTCAGCATATTACCCCCCCAACCGGATCTTCATTTACCTGGATCTTCATTTACCTAGGTTACCCATTCTTGTTTTCCAATAATTTCTGTTTTATATTTAATGTATGGCAAGCCATGGCGTTGATCTGAAACCAACAAACCAGGGTTTGAAATTGAAGCTTGTCCTAACTGTATGTTACTGTTATGTCTGAGTTAATATACTTTCCCTTTTGACTAGACCTCAGCTCCATCTCAGAGAACTTTTGTATCTGCTCCACCACAAGAATACAAAATCATACAGATGGAAGTGAAGCTATGAATCTTTGCTTCTATAGATGGAAAACAAAACAACCAAACAATGGAAAACTACACCTGTTAATCACACCATATTTTCAAAGCTATGGAAAAGAGAACCCAGCCATATCTTAATTCTCATCCTATTCTCAATGATGCTGGGAGGAAAAAAATGGGGAAGGAATGATAATTCCTAATTTTGAACAATTACATAAATGGCTAAATATCAGTATTTACCCCAAAGGGAGATAATCCATTGTTCCAAAAGGGAAAAACTGGTCTGTTTCCATTATCATATTCTCAACAATTCTAAAATGACACTCCCATTTTAAGGGGAAATTATATGGGGGGAAAGCCTTGTAGGTAAATAAAGCAAGACATTCCAGAAATCAAAAGGAAATAATACATTCAGTATCATGATTCAGCATATCTACTGTTTTTCTTCACAATTTATATAGAGACTACTATATCCAGAGTGCTCCTGGGGGCTGGGGAGGGCAGAAATGAGCGAAAAACAGGCTGTTTTTTGCTCATTTTTGGCCCCCCACGCCCCAGGAGCACTCTACAAGCTGCCTAAAGGCTATTCATGTCCTTTGACAAAAAACAGGCCCATTTTCGTGGGAGGTCTGCAGAGTGCAAAAACTTTTTAAAAAAAATTTGCCTCTTCAAAATCTTGGTGCATATTATACTCCGGTGCGTCTTATACTCCGGTGCATCTTATACTCTGAAAAATACGGTAGTTGTTAAATGGGTGTGCTGTTCTTCCACCCTGTTTCTCCAGGGTGGTTATCATTTTCATGGCTTTAGCCAAGATGATACTGAAAAGCATCCAGAAAAAGCACATTTGATGAAGACAAATGTGAAGAGAAGGATCTTTGGCAATTTCTGAAAAAAAATCATTTTGAAACCAACATATAATTCAGGGGTGTCAAACTGGATTTCTTCAAGGACTGGATCAGTATTGTAGTTCTCCTTTGGGCCGGAAGGGGGAGGGAGATGGGACGGACAACTACTACAGCACTCTGCCAGCCCAAATGGGGCACAGGGGAGGCCCTGCGCCTCATTTTCAGTCTGGATGGCCTCCTACAGCACTCTGCTGGCCAAAATGGGGCATGGGAAACCTCACGTTTTGGCTGCCAGAGGTACCGCAGGCTTGTCCTTTGCTATTTCCGGGCTGGCCCTGCGGGCCAGATTTAAGCACCCCATGCACCGGATCCGCCCTGACCCTGATATAATCTAACCTCAGGGAAAGATAGAAACTTGAATATCGCTACATTAAAACAAAACAGTAGAATTTCATGCATCAGCAGGGAAGTAAAAGTAAATAGGACCTTTTGCAAAATCAGGAAAAGGAAGAGGAATTTTAGGAATAAGGTTCCTCTGGCATCCTGAACCCTCATCATTTATCCTCGTTGGCAGGAATATCACAAGCATTAATTAATATTTGTTCAGAGGAGAAAAAGACCGGTTATTCCATTTTCATTTCTAACAAACGTAGGAGATCTCCAACAAGAATGTCAAATTCTTGTGAACTGATGTGATTATTTATTTATCAGATGTCTAGGCTGCCCTAATCTGCTACAAACTTGGGTGACTTACAAAATGCAACAATAAAATAACAAAGTAAAAATTAAGAATTAGATCATGAAAAAAGAAAGTCAGCAAAATCTACTATAGCAACATAGACTACAATGCATACTTTGCCAAAAATGTACTACAGCAAAATATATCAATTGACCAGTGGAATGGCAAGCCACTGCTAGGCTTTCAAGAACACAGTCATTTGCACAGTCATTTGTCTGAAATGGTTTTAGGGTCTCCTGCCTGAGCAGGGGGTTGGATTAGAAGACCTCCAAGGTCCATTCCAATGCTATTATTCTATGTTCTAAAATACACACACACACACACACACACACAGAGAGAGAGAGAGAGAGAGAGAGAGAGAGAGAGAGAGAGAGAGAGAGAGAGAGAGAGAGAGAGAGAGCGCGCAGGGGGTTGGACTAGAAAACCTCCAAGGTCCCTTCCAACTGTTATTCTATGTTCTAAAAAACACATACACACAAGCACATAGACACCGAGCAATTTAAAAGATCAAAGAGTCTGTGACTCTTCAAAGCAACTGCATCTTTTATCAGGAGCTCATGGTTGCTTCTCACAGCCGTTACACGATTCCATAAAAAAAGCATAGATACTTTAAAGAGCTTCAGATGTATACTATAACTAAGCCTCTAAATATTCCAAAATAGATACAGTAGAACCTCTGGTCACAATAATAATTCATTCCATAACTTTGGTTACAAACTGATTTGGTCGTGACCCGAACCTAATTTTGGAAATTTGGTGCTTACAAAAAAAAAAAAAAAGGTATGGAAGAAGAAATAGGCTACAAAAAAAAGTGAATTTTTTGGTCAGAAGCCAATTTGTTCATGGTCAGAAGCATTTGTGACCAGAGGTTCTACTGTGTTTGGAATAATTATCCAGTCAATTAGGAAGAACTAAATTTCAGACTTTCTGGATATTTTTAGACTTGATTTAAACTAGTGGCCCACAATGAATTACTCCAAAATGAAAGCCAGAACAAGACTGGCAATTAAAGTCTGTTTATACTTTCAGTTTTAAGTTTCAAATGACTTCTAGTTACTACTAGTAATAGTGGTGATTACAAATAATTGAAGGCAACGTGAGCTATGTGGCTTCTTAAAGTTTTTAACTCTGTCTCTCTATAAAGATCCATTCTGAAGTCTTATGAAGTACATAGTCCTTGACATATGACCACAATTGATCCCATAATTTCTGTTGTTAAGTGAAACATTTGTTAGGTGAGGTTTGCCCCATTTTATGTTCTTTCTTGTCACAAATGTTAAATGAATCATTGCAATTGATAAGTTAGTAACCCGGTTGTTAAATGAATCTGGATTCCTCATTGACTTTGCTTGTCAAAAGGTTGCAAAAGGGGATCAAATGACCTTGGAACACAGCACTGGTCATAAGTATGAACCAGTTGTCAAGCATCTGAATTTTGACCATAGGGCCATGGGGATGCTGTAAAGGTCATAACTGAAAAAGGTCAGTTACCATGTGGCAGCCGTGGCCAGGGGGGCGTTCTATCAGGTTCGCCTGATACGCCAGTTGCGCCCCTTACTAGACCGGGGGGCCCTTCGCACAGTCACTCAAGCGCTCGTGACATCTCGGCTGGATTACTGTAACGCTCTCTACATGGGGCTCCCCTTGAGGTGCACTCGAAAGCTGCAGTTAGTGCAGAATGCGGCCGCGCGGGTGGTTATGGGTGCCTCTAGGCAAGCCCACGTAACACCTCTCCTGCGCGAGCTGCACTGGCTGCCTGTGGCCTTTCGAGTGCGCTTCAAGGTGTTGACCACCATCTTTAAATCGCTCCATGGCTCGGGGCCTAGCTATATACGAGACCGCCTCCTGCCCCATACATCCCTTCGTCCGGTCCGCTCCCACAGAGCGGGCCTACTCCGGGTGCCGTCGGCCGGGCAATGCCGGCTGGCGACACCCAGGGGAAGAGCCTTCTCTGTGGTGGGCCCGGCCCTCTGGAACGACCTACCCCCCGACCTTCGCACTACCTCGGACCTCCGCCTCTTCCGCCAACGTCTTAAGACGTACTTATTCCAACAAGCCGGCCTAGGATAGCCCCCCGCATCTGACTTTTAAATATAAATTATAATTTGGTTATGGTCTTAATAACGGGTTTTAGCACGGGTGAATTAATTTAATATATTTTTAATTGATGTATATTGTATTTATGGTTTTATATAATGCCTGTGCGCCACCCTGGGTCCTAACAAGGAGAAGGGCGGGGTATAAATGTAATAAAATAAAATAAAATAAATAAGTTGCCGTTGTAACTTTGAATAGTCACTAAATGAAATTTTGTAAGTCGAGGACTACCTGTACTGTGGAGATCATAGGAAATTTGAATATTTTAAGCATGATTCCATAAAACAGATTTCTCATTTTTAGGAAACAATTTTATAAGAACATTTTGCTTATAATATATTGTAACTACTGAAAGAGATCATTTGAAAGCAGAAAGGTTTAATATGAAGCAAACTATAAAACACAAGGTGGCCATAATTTTTTTTAAAAAATCTTATTTTAAACTGGAGGGAACCATATTTGGACATTCTTACATTCTATATAAGTCACGATATAGACCTATATCCCCCATGAAGGAACATAATCCTCCTACCTAAACAGAATGAACATGTATAGGAATATGAATGCAACAACGCTATGCAACTTATTAAAGCAACCATGTCTTTTTTCCTGAAATTCATTTATGGGAAGAGCATCAATAAGGAACATCATATTAGAACCGGGATGGCGAACCTATGGCGCGCGTGCCACCTGTGGAGTCATTTGTCAGGGCACGCAAGGCATTGCCCTGTCAGTTGGCCAGTGTACATGCGCACGCTGGCCAGCTGAGTTCAGCCTTTTTTAAAGCCATTTTCCACCCTCCCCAGGCTCCCGAGGCTTTATAGGAGCTTGGGGAGGGTGAAAACAGCCTCCCCCGCCTCCCTCTCAGGCTCTTCCATGAAGCCTCTGGAGCGCAAAAAAATGAAACAGACTTCCAGTTTGCTAGTAGGGCCAGTTTAAGCCTTCCGGAGCTTTCAGGAATCTTCAGGAGGCTTCCCTGAAGCCTCTATAGCAGGGGTCCCCAACCAGTCCGTGGCTTGATAGGAACCGGGCCGCAGGACTGGAGAGGAGGAGGAGGGAGGGAGGCAGTCCCCTGGGCAGAGCGCGCACCGAATGCGGGAGGGCGCCGTTGGAGGTCCTAGAGGGCCGAGTGAGCAGCCTCCCCCCCCGCGTGCGCATGCGCCGCCTGTTCCCCCTCCCCCCCCACTCCTCCTCTATGCCAGCCGGTCCGCAGAATGAATGAATTCCGTTCATTTCTTGAAAATGAAACCGGTCCCTGGTTCAAAAAAGGTTGGGGATCCCTGCTCTAGACGACTAAAAATGGCCCTATGAGCAAACCGGAAGTCTGTTTCCAAATTTCCGGTTTGCCTGTGGGGCCAGGGTTTTGTGCTCCAGAGGCTTCAGGGAAGCTCCTGAAGCCTCTGGAGGGCCTCTGGGTGTGTGTGGGGGAGGTTGTTTTTGCCCTCCCCAGGCTCCTATAAAGCCTCTGGAGCCTGGGGAAGGCGAATAAAGCATGCAAAAAAATGGGGGGGGGGGGAAGCTCCTGTTGTGTGTGCTTGCATACTGGGGGTCGTGCATTGCATTATGGGTATGCCATGCCCATGCGTGACCCCCCCCCCCGGTGCTCCCCCCGCTTATGGCACATGAGCCCAAAAAGGTTCACCATTGCTGTATTAGAAGCAGAAATCCACTCTAGGTCAGAGGTGGGTTGCTACCTGTTCAGACCGGATTGGCCAAAGCGATAGTAGCGGGGGCAGGAGGCTCCGCCCGCCTGCTTGGACGCTTCTGCACATGTGCAAAAGTGTTGTGTGAATGCGGGAGCGTGCCCAAAATGGTAATAAAGAAATTGGGAACCCACCTCTGCTCTAGGTAATTTCCTATGGGTGATCTGACTGCCCCCAGTCCTCAGAACACAGCATAATGAGCTCTATACAAAATCTAGACTTCAAACAGGTGTAATATTTGTTTGGTATTCCATCACAAAGCTAAGTTGAAGAACTCTGTTTATAAAGTACAAGTTGAATCTAGTAAGGGTTAACATTATTAATAATAAGGTTTATTATTATTAATAATAAGGGTTATTATTATTATTACAAATTCACAAAGCTTATGAACTCATTGGCACCCATGGCACTTTACTGAAAAGTGTACAAAGAAGAATAGAACAGCTCAATTCAAGAAATGTATATACAAAGTTAGACCACCCTTCCAGAGATAATAGCTTTGCACCCTTCATTTCTACCTACACAGACATTGTTCAAAGTGGGTCCATTTTGATGAACTTTAATTCAGTTTCTGAAGTGCAGCTGTTTGAGGAAGGATGAGACAAATAGTAGAAGAACAAAGTATGGGAAATTGATAATAAAATGATGGTACAAGAGGAGAGGCAAGAAAAATAAGCTAGCTAGAGTTTGGTTTCAGGTAAGGGGCTCTGCATATGATAAAGTAAATAAGTAAGTAAGTAAGTAAGTAAATAAGTGAGTGCTAGGTCAGTCAGTTCACCTCAGAATGTATGTTATAACAACTAAACACCAAAAGAGAAAAAATTGCTTTGAATATCCAACATTAAAAAGGGTGATAAAAAATTTAGAAGCAAGCAGACAATGCATGAAACCACATAAACAGATGAGCTTCAAAGGCATTAGGAAATTCAACAACATTTTTTTTGGCTATTTGTGTTGTTTTTTAAATGCTTTTTGAAGGGTTGTGTTATTCAAAACCAAAGTGGGAGAATGAATTATAGTCCTTTGACAGTTTACTCTAAACACACAACTCCATGGTTTATCTTCCCAGATGATTTTTAAAGTGCTCAGTAAGCTTCTCATTCTTTTCTTTCTTTGATACTTTTCTCTTCAATGACAGAACAGATTAAAAAAGAATGAAATGGACAGGTCTGTGCATGACTAGAAATAGAAAATACACATTTTGAATCAGGCAGCTAAGGGGAATCTACCTAAACAGGTGTATCTTGCACTTAAAAAAAAGAAACCCCACATGCAAATCCTGACAGAAGTTTAACTTCAGTGATAACAATTTTTATTAAAATACAAATCTTTAAAAACATGAAAAACCTGGGCATTCCAAATCTGCAACACTATAGAGATGCATAATTCTATTGATATCTCTAAGAGGCATCATAGATTCCAAATTACTTTATTCTCTACCTTACTACCTGCACTACATTTCAAATTTTATTTTCCTATAAGGGAAAATTCTCAAAATATAGTGCTACATAATTTTGTTGGAAGATATACAGATTAATAAAACTTGCAAAGTATGATTTCCCCAGATCCACCATGTTGAAAAATTAACACAATGAAATCAACAGCCTCAAAGGAAAAACTATTTTTAGTGTTCTAACACTACAAAAACATTAAACAAATATGAAAAGAAGTTTCAGAAAAAACAGATCCAACTTATTTCTAATATGGATCTATTTTTAAAAGAGACTCGTTTTTCATCTTACAAGGGGTTTTTTTTTCAACTTGCAAATCTGCAGACATTCTAGTTTATTCCTCACACTTTCTAAATTAACACCGGTACCTATCTCTGTTATTCATAAGGATTTCCAAAACAAGCTTAGATACACTTACCCCGACAGTCAAACTGAGCTGTTCTCGATCTGGCAGAAGGACGCAGACATTCCTAAAATCCAAAGGCATCTTCTTTGGTAATAGCTGTTTGCTCATTGCAGAACTGGTTGTAAACTTCTCATACCGCTCCGTCAAGTAAGAACACCGCAATTGGAGCCTTGGGAATCAAGCCAACTTTGTTCGGATTTTTTTCCCCCCAACCTGAGGAATAAAAATCCTTAGAATGAAAAGGTTGGATGATTTTGTAGCAAGAAGCCTATACATTAAACAAGGATTGTAGCTCCATTCTAAGAAGCAGCTCTAACCACCAAACATCCCTGAGCAGCTCTGGCATAGTTATAACTAATCTTCTCATTAGTCAGCTCTTTTACTGATTAGCAGCTGGTTACATTACACAGTAGGTGGGGACACTAACCAGCCGGGAAATTTATCTCAGGGAGGCCCAGGAAAGTGCCATCCACATGCTTGCATTCTCTTCTTTTGAATCAGCTACTTTATCCTGTGTGCCAAGAATCGTAATCCAGAATTACTGGTGGTTGGGTTTTTTCCCCTGCTCACACTTCCCTATGTGATACTCGGCTTTTAGAAAGCAAAGTCCTGAGTCATTGGAAAGAGAGAGAAATCAGCATAAGGGGCAATAAGAATAAAGGGGGAAAAAATTACTTAGACCATTGGACCCGAGATTACAAAGTCATTAGTAAATACCATTAAAGGTGACTCAGAAGAGGGAGCAACAATGTGGGTTTGAAATGTGGGTTTTAAAGTATTAGTGGAAGTATGTGGGTAAGTTTTTCTTTGTAATCTACCATAGCATCTGATTTCATTGGAACAGGAGGGAAATGAGGCATGCAGTAGAAATGTACCTAATAAGGCACCATTTACTAGTATCTCTCTCTAAGTAGGCAGTGCCTCTACAGATGGCAGTATTTAAGCAGGGATAAGTTAATCCTTCAATATGAGAGCACCTAATCAGTGTTTCTCAACCTTTTAAGATGAGTGGACTTCAACTCCCAGAATTCTCCAGCCAGTATGGCTGGCTGGAGATTTATGGGAGTTGAAGTCCCCTTATCTTAAAGTTGCCAAGGTTGAGAAACACTGATGCTGTTGGATAGATGAGCAAAAGAGTGCATTGTAACCAATGAAAGAGTTACCATTGTAACTCATTCATTGTTAAAAGTGTCCTGTAACTTTTGCACTGATAATTGTTGCTCCATTGTTGCTCCATTCTATCTAGTCAATAATTCTTGATTTGCAACACACTAACTGAAACATATTGGATCCACTTTCCTTAGTACATGTCAACTTCATGTCCGAAATGGAAATTAATGGGTTTTTTTCTTCCATATTTCCACTTTATAAAGACACTAGATAACAATGTCTATTTTCTCCTTTAAAATTTGTCTGGAACCCCAGTGTGTTCTATTAAACAATATTAAATTATTCATATTTTATATTTTAATTCTGCAGAATATAAATTACATACTGATGATTTTTTATAGTTGATTTCTATGTTCCATGCTTTAGTTCTAGTTTCGATGAATTTAATAATATGGTTGGGAAAACAGCACGATATTGAATTAACTGAGCCAATTCAGAATTTATGCCAATAGGTAAAAATCCCTTTCATGAATTTATTAAGCAATTATCGCTTTAAGATGTGCAGTGAATATGTTAACTGTCTTGGAGTTCTTATTTCACATGATGGTGGCAGATAATCACTTTAAATATAAATTAAAAATAAGATCGCTTTGGATCTCAGTACATGGCAATCTTCAAACCTTATCCTTTGGAGCAAGATTGATACATACAATGAATGGTTTAGAATATTATATATTTTACCTAGTTTGGAATGAAGCTTGGTTGAACTGAGAAAGTGTGGTTACCCCAAACTTAACCAGTGAACTCCCATGTCCACCCCAATTGAAAGTGGGTGCCAAAAAACTCAGTACAGGAACTTGAGAGTGCATTTAATTAGTACACCCTGTCATCCAGTTCTGGATCCAACCACAGCATGCATGACTGATATCATTCAACATCTGTTAAAATACCTTAAGCAGAAATACACCTTCAGTCAGTTTCTAAATCTAATTTAAAGTGACAGACTTGAAGGATTAGAATTGTGGAAGATTGACATAGTTCAAGAAATTATCTTTGTTGATTCCAAGGTTTCTAGTTAGGTACTAGTTCTCATTAAAAATGTGCTGATGACCAGCAAATGACCCTTAAGGACATCTCCTCTGTTAACCATCTGATGTACTTTCCCTGCAAAGCTGAGGTCAGCTCAGGCCAAAAAGAGAGAGATAACCTTGATGAGTATCATTTAGTTTCCAGATAAACTTGCAGCTAAGACTATTAGTCCAAACCTGCCTGTAGTATGTCAATGGTTCCTAAATGATGGATTAGGTTTCCAAACAAGATAGTTTCTGGAATGCAAGAATGATAACTAACATGCAAAGTTAAACCAAGAGGCATCTGTGAATTTACTCTGAATTCTCAAAATACCTCTCTGTCCACTCACCCAAAAATGCCAAACTCCAAAGCAAACAAACCACCAAAAGAACTTGGCATCTCTTGCTCTACAAATATTGAAAAATAGGTAATTTCAGAGGAAAACAGCTTTAAGAGTTCCCCGTTTTTCTTCTTTTGGGTGCCATTGAAAGCATCATCCTGGTTCTGATATTTAAAGGGAAAGATGCTGGACTGAAGAGATGGTTTTTTTTAAAGAATGCATTTCAGGTAGATGCATTAACAGTTCTCATATGTTCAGTTTCAGACATCAGTTCAGCACTAGAAGCTGAACCAAGTTGTATGGGCAAACAATCCTATCAGTCATTTCAGGAACCATAGTTGCACAACAGGCATTAATAATCAGTAGTGACGATAGTATGATGTATATATAGTATGCAGTAGTAGTAATATGATGACAAGCTGGAAGGACAGATTAATAATCAATAACTCTGACTGCGGAGCCCGTTTGCCATAGTAATAGGTCACTGGGCTAGGCCTACCTTTGGCACAAAGCCAACCGGGTGACCTTGGACCAGTCAGACCTTCTCGGCTCTAGGAAAGAGGCAATGGCAAGCCACTTCTGAAATCTTGCCAAGAAAACTCCCAAAATTGCAAGTCTTGTCCCGGCAGTTACTAGGAGTCAACATGCACCCTGCCATCCCCCCCAAAAATTCAATCTTATAGAAATATTTTACCACATGGCCAACCAGTCAGATTATCAGAAACATCTCCTTTTATTAACTGAGCAACTGCAGACTTTACTTACTTACTTACTTACTTACTTATTTTATGTTTCCGCCTATTCGCCATGGCGACTCAAGGTGGCTTTCATAATTTGACACCACATTAAAAAAAAAAAACTAATAAAAGAATCAGATAAATTAATATAATAAAATCATCCTTCCATTTCTCTTCCCCCCCCCTCCAGCGACAGCAGTATATTATTAATAAATAATAAAAAGGGAAGAAAGCTATGCTTTTTGTCAGCTGTAAAGAAGTGGAGGAAAAGGAACAGTTAGATGTTAATCTAGTGAGACAACTATCCATGAAAATACGGATAACATGGAAAGATGCTCAATAGGTTGGAAGCAGAAGGGCCACGAGGCCTACAATAAAACAATAGCATGAAATAATCATGCACAAAGTGCCAGCCATTCCTCTTCTAGGATATTCCTTTCCACCCCCTTCCCATTTTACCTCCTTCTCATATCACGAGTCAGCATGAAATCTTTGGCACACTCTAGATCACGGGTGTCAAACTTGCAGTGTCACGTTGCCGTCAAGTGACGTATCGCAACATTTGTTCCTTTCGCAGAGCTGGGGTGAATGTGGTCTGTGCATGGTGCGTCCAGCCAATGGGTTTGCCAGTTTGACACCCCTGCTCTCGATTATTCTACACCTATAAACTTGGAGAGTTAACCTGAATCTATCATTATCTTCTTTTGTGAGCGGATGCACAAAAATTTATTTATTTATTTATTTATTTATTTATTTATTTATTTATTTGTTTGTTTGTTTGTTTGTTTGTTTGTTTAGATTTCTAGACCGCCCCCTCTCCCCGAGGGGACTCGGAGCGGTGTACAGGTAAAAATTAAAACTACTAAAACCATAACAATACATACAAAGTTAAAATCAAATTAAATTAAATAATCTTCTGTACAAATTTATAAAAGTTAAAACTAGACCCATAAAACCGAATAAAATAATTTAAATTACAGACTGGGGCGAGAAGCATGAAGTTAGGCATGAATGAAGTCTTTTTTTACCTAAATTCAGTACAGATGATCGATAGATTGATAAAATAGATATAGTAGGCAGGTAGGTAGGCAGACAGATATAGATATATATAGATGATATATATAGAGAGAGAGACATAGAGATTTGCATGCACACACAAACACACACACACACAGTATACAGTACTGATATCCATGATGGCAAAACTATGGCACAGGTGGCACGCAAAGCCATTTCTGAGGGCACGCCAGGTGTTGCCCTGTCAGCTCTAGCGCACATGAGCATGCTGGACAGCTGATTTTTGGCCTTGAATTTCAGCCATTTTTTGCCCTCCTGAAGCCTCCAGAGGGAGAAAAATGGCCCAATAGGCAACCTGGAAGTCCATTCCTGAACTTCCAGTTTGTGTGTTGGACCTTTTTTCACCCTCCCCGGGCTCCTATAAAAGCTTCTGAAGCCTTGGGAGGGCAAATAATGGACCTACTGGGCCTACCGGAAGTCAGAAAATGGGCTGTTTCCAGCCTCTGGGGGAGGCCATTTTTGTCCTCCCAAGGGTCCAAAAAAGCCATTTGTACATGCGCTGGACAGCAGGGGGCGTCACACATGTATTCTCAGGGGGCACGGCATGGGAGGCATTAAATTATGAGGGTGGGCACACGAGCGTGCACAATAGCGCACACGTGTGTGCTTTAGGCACCCGAGGTGAAAAAGGTTCGCCATCACTTCTATATATCTAAGACTAATATACTGGAGAACCACCTCACAAAGTTTTTGGAGAGTACCATAACTGTGAACTAAGTGGAGGTGCATCCTGAAAGCAAGCCAAAATTTAGCAGTGAAGTGAGAAGATTCCTGCGATGAAGAAAAAAAAAAGAGTTATAGGATCATGATGATTGACACATGCTTATCCCAAGCATGTTTAAACTCAGTTAGTGATGATTGACCTCCTACCTTTGCTGGAAGTTGATTCCAAGCTTCCACTATTCTTTCTGTGAGATAATATTTTCTAACATTACTTTTGAACTTCCCTCCATAGATTATGCTGTGTTTGTGAATTTTGCTTAATTAAAAAAAAATCAGGAGATGGACGTCAAAGTGACAGCACACACACACACACACACACACGAAATGTTCTGCTTTCTGTAATTTCTATATCTATATAAATATTGTTGCCTATGAAACAAATGATTGATTGCATCACCTCCTCTAATAAATTATCAATATCTAAATTAAAATTCCTTCTGATGCACAACAAACCAGATCTCTTTCAAAGCAATTGATTCTTATTAGAATTCGGTGCTTTATTTCAGTGAAGCTCCTGGGTTCAATTTCTGGGTTCGATTTCTTTCCGTTAAATCTGATTATGAAGGCAAGTATGATTTATTAGATCACTGGCCCATCTAGCTGAATACTTGCACTTGTTCCAGGATTTCAGAGAGGGCCTTTTCCCAGCCCTACCTGGAAGGCCAACAACAACAAAGGATTAAACCTGAGAAACGTGCATGTATCTTTGCCATGGAGCAAGCCGCACCCAAACATCCATACAAGAGCACATGGTTACTATGGTCCTGAAATACAATAGAGCATCAAAGGCTTAAGTTTATTGACCCATTACTGTATACCAGAAGCCAAGTTTTTTATTTTATCTATAGCACTATTCAGTACAAAACAGTCCAGTAGCAACAGTTCTGACTTTTACTGTGAAAGGAGGGAAATAAAGCAGGTTGATTACTCTTGATTTCAGTCTTCCCCTCACTTTCATTGTTCTGAATAATAATAATATCCTTCTTGTAAGCAGCTAAGTAAAAATTGCTTGGCCGAAAGCCCAAAAGTCAATCAATGAATCTGAGTGTCGCTATTCAGGAATACTTGAAATTAACACAAGCAAACAAACAGAACAAAAGACCCACAGTGTCAGACAAAAATCCAAATTCACTAGTTATCATTTTATTGACTTTAGGAACTCCCTTTTCAAGAATGGAACACAGAAGGTAGCACGATTTCTGTGGTAGCCAAACATAGTAGGAAATTCCTTGGTTCCAAATCCAAATACAGTTAAATAGACTTTGCTCTATCAGCAAAGGTTAAGTAAGTATTGCTGTTGAAAAATTGAGCAGTCAATCAAGACAAAAATGGGCAATCTCTTTGTTATGACAACACATCTTTGTTTCAATACTTCAGATTTCAACATTCATGATGTACTGAAGAGAAGCACGACATGCAAACAAAACAGAATGGGAAGTTATATAGTAAATTAAATCCTTATGGCCTGCCTTCATCCATAAAAAGGTTTGATTTGAACAGTGGGGCAAAGAGGTGTAGCTCTGATGCACATGAATTCATGTGCAACATTTAGAATCTAGTATGTTCTAGTATGCAATACAACCAGGGATGAAATAATGTTAGAACCTTCATAGGTGGCAACTCTGGGGAATCTCTTGAAGAAAATGCAATTGCAGTAAATGAATGTCTGCAATCACTACAGGAAGTTCTTGATTTATAATTGACTTATAATTGTTATAGGTTCTTGACATAATTGATATAATAGTGACGAGACCGCCTCCTGCCCCATACATCCCTTCGTCCGATCCGGTCCCACAGAGAGGGTCTTCTCCGGGTGCCGTCAGCGGCGCAATGCCGGTTGGTGACACCCAGGGGAAGGGCCTTCTCTGTGGCGGGCCCGGCCCTCTGGAACGACCTACCCCCCGACCTTCGCACTATCTCGGACCTCCGCCTCTTCCGCCAACGTCTTAAGACGTATCTATTCCAACAAGCCGGCCTAGGATAGCCCCTACTTCTGACTTTTTAAAAATAAATTAATTTGGTACGGTTTTAACATGGGTTTTAGCACGGGTCTATTAATTTAATATATTTTAATTGATATTGTATTTTGTGGTTTTAATAATGCCTGTGCGCCGCCCTGGGTCCTAACAAGGAGAAGGGCGGGGTATAAATTTAATAAAATAAATAAAATAAATAAGTTACGACGAGCTGCAAAAAGCTCCTTATAACTAGTATTCAAATTTTTGATATCTGGTCACATGATTGCATTTCTGGGGTTCAGCAGTTGGCCCATCATTTGCAGTGTCCTGGAATCACACGGTCACAATGTATGGCATTTTTGGCAGAAATCAGCATTTCTTTCAAGTTTCCATTAAAAACAAAATGTCCTAAGCAAACAATGGGTTCGCTAAATGGCATTCACTTAATAACCGCTGCAAAAAAATAATTGTAAAATCAATCATGGACAGATGGTGAGCTGCCTTACAACTGTCACAACGTACAACCAGAATTGTAGCCTTCATTACGGTCATCAGTCAAGTACAACCAGTGTCATTCCATGCACAGTCAGTTCACTGGAGACAGAATGGATGATGAGAAAGTTTCTTTCTGAGCTCCCCACAATCATCCACATTGGTCACCAATGAAAATATCTCTGAGAAGCAAATGTCCCAGCCTCATTGCAACATGTGTGCATGAGACAGAAAGTATGTCTCATCTGCAAGTTGACCTAGTCAGGGTATTTATTATACCTGGAATGTTGGAAAGTAACCCAGAAGACTATGAACTTTTTCCTCCTGTTTCCCATGTTCAACAACAGCAAATTTCCAGAAAAGATTGAGCAAAAACAGAGGAAGGAACACAGTGCTATTGACCCATGTTGAAAGATGTTGACTAGTCATAATATATAAAATAGTTCCTAAAAGCCTTGGTGGCGCAGTGGTTAGAGTGAAGTACTGTAGACTACTTCTACTGCCTGCCGGCTGCCTGAAATTTGGCAGTTCAAATCCCACCAGGCTCAAGGTTGACTCAGCCTTCCAAGGTTGGTAAAATGAGGACCCAAATTATTGGGGGCAATATGCTGACTCTGAAACTGCTTAAAGAGGGCTGTAAAGGGGTATATAAGTCTAAGTGCTAGTGTCAGTGCTAACACATTTTAAAGAACTATTTTTTTTTAAAGAAATGAAATGAATTGGATTTGTATAAGTTTCAATTTGTTTTGTTTTCTTTTTTTTTTAAAAGACCACAAAGACATAGGTAAAAGTAAAAAAGATCAAGGCAAGTAAAACCACCATCTTTTCTCCTATATATTTAGCACAGGGATCTCCAACTTTTGCAACTTTAAGTCTGAAGGACTTCAGCTCCCAGCTTTGCTGGCTGGAGAAGTCTGGGAGCTGAAGTCCTTCAGACTTAAAGTTGCAAAGGTTGGAGACCTCTGTATTAGCACATCATGCGAAAGCAATATGGTGAACTGCATTCAAATTCATAACATTCATTCCTAGCAGCTTCTCTGCTCTGTTCTACAATAATACAGTAGCAGTGCTTTTCCTAACTATTCCTGTGGAATGGCAGGACGTGTCATGAAAGAAGAAGAAATCTTGAATATATTGGGGGGGGGAGGGAGAACCCAACTATAATGAGAGGGAGGAAGCATGGAAGTCTTCAAACAGATATCAGTTCTTAATCGCTTTGCATATCCTTAGCTCAAGGTGAGAGTTGAGCTTTTACTCTGTATGACTTTGGCTTTTGAAGATCTGTGGGGGAAAAAATGCTTGAGCAGATTGCTAAGTAGTGCACTCCTTTTGACAAAATTATTATATACACCAACCCACTTAAAATTTCCTTAACATTTTGCAAGATGCTTTTAATGCTCCCTGCCTAGCAAGGATGTGGAGCTTCTTATAAATTCTATCTTGTATCTCTTGGATTTTGTATCTCCTCTAAGCAGAGCAAAAACTCACCATTTTCTGCACTGAATAACCAATGCTGTAGCCAATATCTATGCATTCCAGCATATGCGGTACCTCCCAAGAACATTCAGTTGTAAATAAAAGTTGGTTACATAAAAGTTCTGTATACTGTCTGAAAACATGCACATTCTTCCAGCCCAAAATTAGCCAATTAATAAACATTTCACATTCTTTCTTTCATCAAAAATACTGAACAATCCTGTTGGTTGTTGTTGTTTTTTTATTACAACCACTAAAAGAGATAAGGCTTGAAAAATTATTGGCCTATGCAACATAGCAGGTACCATATATATGGAGAGAATGCCTTTGGGATGGTTAGAACTTAATGTTATTACAATACATTTCTAATTTAACAAGATTTATTTTATTAGTCTCTGTCAATCCTCCAGGCAGGGATTTATAACTAAACTTTTCCTGTTGGGGGGGAAAATGTTGGAAAGCCAAAAAAACCTTAGAAGTCAAAAGAACTTAAGACAGCTTTTCCCAACCTGGAATCTTTTAGCCATGCTATACAACTTAGATCACCCTGAGCTAGTACTATGGCTTGTGGTCCTGGGGAGCACATGGGAGCTACAGATTAATGCTGGGAAGAACATAATCCTGCCTCATACATCCTCACGGCCAATTCGCTCCCACAGAGAGGGACTTCTCCGGGTGCCGTCCACTAGACTTTGTCAGCGGGCGACGCCCAGGGGAAGGGCTCTCTCTGTGGCGGGCCCAGCCCTCTTGAACGACCTTCCCCCCGACATTAGAACAACTACGGACCTCCGCTCCTTCCGTCTAAAACTAAAAACATATTTGTTCTGCTTGGCCGGCCTAGGGTAGTCTCTCGTCTATGGGATTGTTAATAATTTTAGATAGGGATTTTAGTATTTTAATTGGTAATTTTTAGCGCAGGGATATATTTAATTTGTTTTTATCATGTGTATGTGTATTTATTGTTTTATTCGCCCTGTGCACCACTCCGAGTCCCTTTGGGGAGAGGGAGCGGTCAACAAATTAAATTATTGATTGATTATTGATAAGGTAGAACATTCTTGCTTAGATGTCCGCACAACAGAAAATGGGGTGGGGGGGGGGGAAAAGGATGGAAATGTCTTTCATAACAGTGTTTCTTTCTGAGCTAATAGGAAGGATGGCCATGAGTTGATAGTCAAATGAATATCTCACAGGAAGGATTCTATTTTATATACATAGCACAAATTCTTCTCAAGGATTCCACTGTGCCCTTCAGGTTAACTCTGATAACTTTAACGTTTCCTCAAATTTGGCACCTTCAAAATATATACATAATGACTATGCCTGATGAGGAATTCTGGGAAGTAAAGTCCACATACTACAGGATTCTGGTTAGGGAAAATTTAATTAATCATTACTAGGGATAACCTTGAGATTTTCCAACTCTTGAGATTTTCTAGTCCTTTACTGAGTATCCATGTGCTGAGTTGCTGAAATCTATGCATATAAAACCTACATCTATCTATCTATCTATCTATCTATCTATCTATCTATCTATCTATCTATCTATCTATCTATCTATCATCTATCTATCATCTATCTATCTATCTATCTATCTATCTATCTATCTATCTATCTATCTCTTTCTTTCTTTCCTTTCTTTCTATCCATCCATATCTATCCATCCATCCATCCTCTATCTATCATCTTTGTAGGAGCTTGAATCCTTATGCAGAATCCGGCTTACATAAAAGTTTGTACATAACTTTTTGAGACAACCATACCTCAACACAGGATATCAGAACAAGTCTAGGAAATCATAAATTGGGCCAACATCAGGGTTAAAGTTTTCTATAATTTGAATTCCATGAAGACCATGAGCACACCATATTGTGCGCCCTTTTTACTGTCTATTATTCAAATTGAACATTAATTCCCGGAGGTAGAAAAATACCTTTTACTTCTTTTTTTCTTCTTTTTTTAGCAGAGCTAGTCTATTGAAACAAACAAATCAGTCCTAGCAGTTTAATACCTCCATAGTCAGTAGGAGCATTCTTCATTGTAAGAACATCCTGGATTTAAAACCCAGCTCAACCATGAACCCTTGGGGACCCTTTTGCAATAAATAAATAAATAAATAAATAAATAAATAAATAATGAGGTGAACCTCAAACAGGCGCCAAGAAAGGAAGGAAAGAAAGTTAGAATTGCCCAAAGCATCAGAGTTTTACTGAGCCAGCAACTGCATCTTTTACTCTGGTGCAATTATTTTCTTGCCATAGGAAGAACCTGCTTGCTATTGCCCCAATAAAGATTACATCAAAATATCTTGGCAATTCTGTAGGTTTTTTTTTCTTGGCAACGATCCATTTCTTTTCTTCACTTGTGAATCATTTTGTTGCCATTTTTTAAAGGCAATGAAGTTGCTGCTTCTTAGCTCTAGTTCATTACCCATTAAATATATGGAGCAAATAATACGAGTAGCCCTCAACGTACGACCAAAAAAATTGAGCCCCAAATTTATGCTGCTAAGTGAGGCATTTGTTATGTGAGTTTTGCCCCATTTTATGACTTTTCTTACCACAATTGTGAAGTGAATCACTGCAGTTGTTAAGTTAGTGACACGGTTGTTAAGTGAATCTGGCTTCCCCGTTGACTTTACTTGTCAGAAGGTCGCAAAAGGGGATCGTCATAAATGTGAGTCAGTTGTCAAGCATCTGAATGTAAATCATGTGACCATGGGGATGCGGCAATGGTCGTGTGAAAAATGTCATAAATCACTTTTTCAATGCTGTTGTAACTTTGAATGGTCACTAAGCAAACTGTTGTAAGTTGAGGATTATCTGTCCTTTTTTTTAAACCTGTTAAATATATAGGGGGGGAAAATACTGGCCTACCTTGCATACATAAGCTCAGTTTGCAGTAGGAAAACAGCTTCACTCTGATGGGGACCTCATCGTGTTAATTCTGGAACTCAGTGAGAAAATAACTAATACCCTCCATTTCTTCTTCTCAGGAAACATCACTAATTTCAACATGCTCCCATTTACCAAACTCACCTTCTCTTCCAGTTACACATATACATCTCAACTGTACTGATAATGAAAGTTAAATCCAACCAAGAACTGGGTATAATTTGTCCAAATGCCAAAACGTATAAATCAAAACTGAGGAAGAATATGGGAACTAGTGGCAAACAATAAAACACTCGAGGTGATTTTATAGATAGATAAACAGAACATCGCTGGAAATAACTTACAAAAGCAGAGACTGATCATTGGACAGATTATTCAAGACTCTGTCTGTTTTTGTATCTGCTTTTGGAATCAGTTCCCCAGGAAAAAAATTTTTTCAATCCTTTACAGGAGACAAGGCTGTGCTTTAATCAGATAAGGCAAAGAAGGTATTTTTATGTAACTACAGACCAGGAAATCAGACTGTGAAAAAAAGGAACTCCCAATTGTTGGAAAACACAGGAAATACGGATAATTTCTGACATATTTTGGTTCTTGCTGCTTTTACTAAAAGATGTACATGTTGTGGTTGTGCTGGTTGAAATCTGGATCATCTCAGTTAGGACTGAAGATGGAGCTATTCCCATTTTATGTTCTCCTCTGTATAGAAACACAAATATTAAAATTGTCCACCAGGGAATTGGTTTTACAGAGACTCTTATATGTCACAATATTATCTATGCCTTTTTAAAATATTTACCGGTAAAAAATTTATTTGGCCACCTCTGGTCCCAAATTCTGTGACTTCTGGCATTTCTTCATAAACTACAATTCCACATAGTAGCAACATGTGGCATTTGTTCTTCCTTCCCCAAATCCTTCCTTCTCCCACAGATCCACCTTATTAAAATGTCCAGTTTTCTGCTTCTTCTTTCCCAACATGCAAATAGCTTCTATACAAAATGAATACAATGCAACTTTTATGACAAAATATCATTAGAACACCCTTCATACCTTTAAGGAACTAGGGTGGCCAATGCCACAGTGGCACACTCCAGCTGCTCAACCACTTTGTGGCCTTTCAGAAGGACAAGGGGGAGCTCTAAAATTAGGAGGGGGGAGGCAAGCAGCATGCCATACTCCCTAGACGTGGGGCTGCCACAATAAATATTGGCCTAGGCAGGAAGCCCTATACCAGGGGTCTGCAAAGTCGGCTCTTTTAAGACTGGTGGACTTCAACTCCCAGAATTCCCCAGCCAGCTATGCTGGCTGGGGAACTCTGGGAGTTGTAGTCCACCAGTCTTAAAAGAGCCGACTTTGCAGACCCCTGCCCTATACCATTTCAGACAAATGGCTATCCAACATCTTCTTAAATACTGCAAGTCTTTAAGAAGATGTTGGATAGCCATTTGTCTGAAATGGTATAGGACTTCCTGTCTAGGCAGGGAGTTGGACTAGATGACCTCCAAAGTCCCTTCCAACTCTGCTATTGTATTGTATTATTGTATTGAAGATTTGCTTCCAGGTCCAGCCCCTCTTACGCTATCTTTCATGTGCTGCAAAGCAAGTCTACAAGAAGAATCAGTCCTAGTTTAGTTAAGCCATCTAGGTGAGTCCCAACTGTGCAAGATACCTAACTCAATAAATTTTCAGTAAGTGCAGAGATTCCATCCATCGAAGATAGACATCTATGATGGAGCTTCAATGTCTGTTCCTGCTTTCTTCTTCACACGTTCTCGCAATGCATAGAAAAATAACACACAAATGCCTTCACCCACATCTGACTGCTGATTCTTATGTATACAAGCATGCAAGAGAGGATAACCCTAAAATCTATATTTTACAGTAGAACTACAGAAAATCTTCTAAAAGGGAGACAGATCTCAAAGCAATCCACCCTGAGATTTAACCACATCCATTGGTGATTAAATCATTAAGTGATGTGTAAATGTGGGAGTCCATATACCTTAAAGGAGCCTCCTGAAAGCAAGATTAATAATTTATCCAAGTAGGTATTTATTTTATTAAGCCAATTTAGATGACGCCCAACTCACACACAGGTGACTAACATGTTCACAAGAAGCTAAATAGTTGGGTTGAATCTCTATTTCCTTTCATTCTTAAAGGAGGTAACATTGCTTATTTGGTATGTGGGCAATTGGAGGAAAATGACTTAACTTCAGAAAATATGCACACATGATATTTCCAGATGACAATGTTCCCAGTTTATGCCTTGCAGGTAAAAAAAAGTGTCTGAAGCAGCCCTAAGCACATAATTTTAATTGAAGGAGTACAGCAATTTAACTTCTCAGATGAAAACACTCATCTTTAAATTTAAATGAACCCCCTTGAACAACATATTTTCATAGCAATTCCAAAATTCAGTTGTCTGATAAATCTGTGAGATGTATATTCTATACATATAGAATATATTTGGCACTTTTAAAATAAGTTTCAAACTAAAACGCCCTGCTGCGTCTCAATACTACAATCTAAAAGACGCACCTCATCTCTGTAATGCAGTTGTCTAATACTATTGATACTCAAGAACAGCATACAAAAACTCAGGGGGAAACCCCAGCGAGGGTGGAGTAGGGCAGGAAGATTAAAAGTGGAGAAACTCTGAAGTTTTTCAGGGATTCAGCTGAGCGTTTGCATCATTATTCTAAACCTGTTTATCTCTTCAAGGTTACAGCCATGGAATTTATAATTATAGTCACGGTTTCTTCTATGGTAACTTTGTTATTTCCGACGCTTACTCTAGAAACTACCATAGATCAAAACCTAGAAGTAAAATTAAACCATTAGCGGGGTTGTTGTTGTTTTTAAATGCAGAGCTAGGTTACCTTACAAATTGAAAACACGCAAACACACGCGCGCACAAAGCATTCTTCAGGAAAGCTTTATCCCCAAGAGGCCAAGGAATGAACACTCAAAAGACTTTTCTCCGAAGCCGATGCCTGCTTAAACCTGTTGCTTGGCACGCGACTCTTAAACGCTAAGCACCGCCGAGCGAACGTCTAACAACAACAACAACAACAACGCAACAAGTCTGGGAGGCAAGCAGCGAGAAAGACTTAAAAGCTAGGTGCTTAATCGGGAAGTTTCACAAAAGCGTGTTGGAAAGGGAGGGACGGCGCCCTTCATTCTACCCGGCGGGTCGTGTGAAACGTGGTTTACACGCCGCGGGCGTGCATGTGCCTGCACACGTATAACATACGCGTGTGAGGGACAGGGGGGGACGGAGTAGCTGGTACTTACGGCTAAGTCCTGCGTGCGGAGCGGCGAGTAGCCGACGAAGGGAGGGAGGGGGAGAGTGAGTGTAATTAATTTGACTCTTGACAAGCGCGGCCGCTTCTGTTTCTCGGGCGCAGCTACTAATCTTCTCCTCCTCCTCTTCCTCTCCCCCCACTAAAAGGAACTCAAGAGGAGTCAATCTGGATCCTCCTTAATGGCGAGGTGCCGTCGACCCCTCAACAAAGCGGGGGAGCCGATGGGACTTGGCGGAGGGCGGAAATTCAGCCTCGGCAGGCGCCCTTCCAGCTGGCCCTTTGGGATTAAGGGTGAGCCGGGGGCGGGCGAGCCCTCGGCCTGGCGAATCGGCCGCCAATCGCGGCGCGGCTCCTGCCATTTCCCCCCCCCCCCTCCCGCCCTCGCTCGGTGGCGCCTTCCAAAGCCGACTGCTTGTAAACAGCCGAGAGGGCGGCTTTGTCGCTTTCTCAAAGGAGCCCCACGTGGAGAGGCGGGGGTCCCCAAAAGATGGAATCACCCCGAGAGAGCCCAGCGTCCCCGATGCCCCCCTCCACCCCCGGGAACAGCGGCGGGCATTCCCCTTTGGGATGAATTGGGTGGGTGGGTTCGTCAACCCAAAAGATCGCGCAGCTACTATAGTTACAGTTCAGGTCGATGGTCCTGATGCTTGGGAAACTCACCCCGAAACCAGCCTCGTGGAACTGGGCAGCCGGAGCCCAGAAACAGCCCCTGAGGTGGGGGGGGGGGTCCCCTCTTCAGATATCCCTCTTCCTGCAGGAGGGAGATTGGAGGAGAACCGCTGAAGGAGGTGTGGAGTTGAGCTGGAGATGTTTGCTGAGGACTAGCGCCTTGCAGTAGGTTTTTTAGTCCTTAGTCGGGTGATTCAGACTTCATGATTGGAGTGGGTTGATTCATGAGTCAACTCATACATGGATTCATTTGTGTCCAGAGGGGGTGGGAAAGGAGGCGAGTCAATGGTCACCTGCCAATGGGGTAGGAGGCCAAAAAGGGAAAATGTATTTTCTTTCAAGAGAATGAAAAACGGGGTAGTGGGGGGAAAGCAGTGGTTGGCTTGGGGATCACTGGGTTAAAGATTTCATGAGAGTAATATGAGAGCATCTGCACCAAAGACAAATTCCTTGTGTGTCCAATCACACTTGGCCAATAAAGAATTCTTATTCCATTCTCATTGTTACTTGCTGGGCGGAGACTTGTTTGTTTATTTAAAAGCCACCCAACTTGGTGCTAAAAACAATTTTAAAATAACAATGACATAAATAACATAACAAAAGGCAAAGTAATGGCATGTCGCCAACGATAGACTCAAGAGTCCAGCAAAATATGGTCAGCAGGTTGACCAAACTCACTGAAAATCCTGGCCTAATATACAGGTAGTCCTCGACATACAACAGTTCATTTAGTGACAGTTCAAAGTTACAACAAGCTAACAGTTGGGGTGTCAGTGGCATTTTTGCCTAGCATTCAATTCCCCTTGGTCCTAACTACAGGTAGTCCCCGACTTACAACTACAATTGAGCCCAAAATTTCTTTTGTTAAATGGGACATTTGTTAAGTGAGTTTTTCCCCATTTTACAACCTTTGTTGCCACCATTGTTAAGTGAATTACTGCGAGCTACCACATGTTTATTGGACCCGTGTCCCTCCTGGCTTGTACTGGCATCCTGGGAGGTTACACGAGGCTGGCTCCAGGAGATAGTCAACGCTTCCCTGAGTGAGGGGTTCTTGCCGGCCTCCCTTAAAGAGGCGATGGTGAGACCCCTCCTGAAGAAGCCCTCTCTGGACCCAGCATTGTTGGTAAATTACCGTCCGGTCTCCAACCTTCACTTTTTGGCGAAGGTTGTAGAGAGTGTGGTGGCACAACAGTTCCCCCATCATCTGGAGGAAGTTGATTATCTAGATCCGCGCCAGTCCGGCTTCCGGCCCGGGCACAGCACCGAGACGGCATTGGTCGCGTTGGTGGATGATCTCTGGAGGGCCAGAGATGGGGGTTGTTCCTCCATCCTGGTCCTATTAGACCTCTCAGCGGCTTTTGATACCATCGACCATGGTATCCTATTGCATCGGCTGGAGGGGTTGGGGGTGAGGGGCACCGTGTTACGGTGGTTCTCCTCCTACCTCTCCGGTCAATCGCAATTTGTGTTGGCAGGAGAGCAGAAGTCGACCTCGAGACCCCTCACTTGTGGGGTGCCTCAGGGGTCGGTTCTCTCGCCTCTCCTGTTCAACACATATATGAAGCCACTGGGTGAGATCATCCGTGGTTTTGGGGTAGAGTACCATCTCTACGCTGATGACACACAGCTGTATATAACTACCCCAAACCACCCCAACGATGCCGTAGAGGTGATGTGCCAGTGCCTGGAAGCCGTGCGGGCCTGGATGGGAAGCAACAGACTCAGACTCAACCCGTCCAAGACCGAGTGGCTGTGGTTCCCGGCATCCCGGTACAACCAGTTGACTCCATCACTGGCCATAGGGGGTGAACATCTAACCCCTGTGGATGGGGCACGCAACTTGGGCGTCCTCCTTAATGCACGGCTGTCCATGGAAGATCAAGTGACAGCCGTGGCCAGGAGGGCGTTTTACCAGGTTCGCCTGGTACGCCAGTTGCGCCCCCTATTGGATCGGGATGCCCTCTGCACAGTCACTCATGCCCTCGTGACATCCCGACTGGACTACTGTAATGCTCTCTACATGGGGCTCCCCTTGAGGTGCACCCGAAGGCTTCAGCTTGTCCAGAATGCAGCCGCGCAGGCAGTTATGGGAACCTCTAGGTTTTCCCATGTAACACCGCTCCTGCGCGAGCTGCATTGGCTGCCTGTCGTCTTTCGGGTGCGCTTCAAGGTGTTGGTCATCATCTTTAAAGCGCTCCATGGCACGGGACCTAGCTATCTGCGGGATCGCATCCTGCCCCATACATCCCTGCGGCCAATTCGCTCCCACAGAGAGGGATTTCTCCGGGTGCCGTCCACTAGGCTATGCCAGCGGGCGGCGCCCAGGGGAAGGGCCTTCTCTTCCCAACCCTCTGGAACGACCTGCCCCCCGAAATTAGAACAACTACGGACCTCCGCTCCTTCCGTCAAAAATTAAAAACACACTTTTTCTGCTTGGCCGGCCTAGGTTAGTCATCTGTTTATTGTTTCAATTGGTTTTTAAGGGGTTTAGTTTTTAGTATTTTGGGTTTTTAGCGCAGGGATAACTTGTTTAATCTGATTTTTATATATTTATGATGTATTTATGTTTGTATGTTTTTTAATTCCCCTGTGCACCGCTCCGAGTCCCTTTGGGGAGAGGGAGCGGTCTATAAATTAAATGTTTTATTATTATTATTATTATTATTATTATTATTATTATTATTAGTAGTAGTAGTAGTAGTAGTAGTAGTAGTAGTAGTAGTAGTAGTAGTTTGTAAGTTAGTAACAAGTCTGTTAAGTGAATCTGGGTTCTCCATTGACTTGGCATGTCAGAAGGTCACAAAAGAAGCTCCCATGACCCTGGAACCGTTATAAATATGAGTCGGTTGCCAAGGATCTGAATTTTGATCACATAACCACGGTGATGTTGCAATGGTCAAGAGTGTGAAAAACAGCCATAAGTCACTTTTTTCACTGCTGTTGTAACTCTGGTCACTAAACGAATGGTTGTAAGTCGAGGACTACCTGAAAAGTTTGCATTCTGCACCACAGCCACATACAACTCATCAAAACAAAATCATTCCATTCGATCTCCATCTTGTCACCACCTCTGTAACCAGAGAGGGACCAAGCAAAACTCTTCAGTGCTAGGCTGCACCAGAGATGGGTTGCTACCAGTTCACACTGGTTTGGGCGAACCGGTAGTGGAAAGTGTGACTGGGTCGCCGAACTGGTAGGGACGGCAAGCTTGACACGGCCCAGAACCTGTTCCCCGGTCACCACACCATGGTGTTTTTGACATTTTTAATGTGCTGCGCATGGGCAGCACATTAAATATTTACTGGCAACTGGCACACGCATGCAGAGCAAATCGCATGCGCACCAAACTGGCAGGAACGCCGGCAGAAACCCACCCCTGGGCTGCGCCTTTCTCACACAAGAATGATCCTGTGACAGGCAGCAATCACCCCTCAAGATTAACCCAAACCAGCCCAAACCAACAGTTCCAGGACCAGAGTTTCTCCTCACCCGTTTTCTGAGAGATGGTGAGACATCACTCCAGAGTCACGTAAGGGTGGAATACGTAGGACAGATACCAGTCCTTACAAATCCCACAGCTTCATGAATCAGACGAAATCAGCAACATAAATCGCTCACCAACCAGCAGAGCTGGTGACCCAACGGCCAAGTTGACCTGCTCTAATAGGTGCATTCTATTCACCTATTTCAAATTTGATAGTGCTTGGGTATTCGCTTCCCTTGTCCCATCTACGGGTCCCATCAATCAAAGTGTGTAATTGATATGCCACAGGATTGTGAAAAACCACAAGCTTTAATTTTCCCGAATCAAAAATCACATGCTTTAGTTTTTAACCAAAGAAAAGTGGTCCATGTTCTATATCTAGGACAGTGATGGCAAAAAAGGAGCACTTCGCACTCATCTGGGCCATGACCAGGAAGAGGAAGGAAGAACCCAGGGGAGTCGCATGCGCTGGAAAATGAACTTCTGGTTTCCCGCACATGTGCGTGCACCAGCCAGCAAGTCTTCTGGCTACTGCCACGTATGCGCACATGCCAATCAACTGGTGCATGGTCAGACTGGAGAACAGAAGACCAGCTCTTTGTTTCTGGCACTGCCACATATACAAGGGCCAGCTGACTGCCGCATGTGCATGCGCGCCAGAAACCCAGAAGAGGAACAGGCAACACTGCATGTGCCAGAGACATGGCTCTGCATACCGCTTTGGGCACATGTGCCATAGGTTTGCCATCATGGATCAAGGACTGCAGTACATTAGGCTTTACAATGGAGTCCATTATTTTCCCCCTTCAGCTCCATATTTCTTCAGCTGTGTGCCACTGATGTCAACAAATGTTGGAAGGTGTCATTACCAGAAGTGTTCTTTAAGTAGAGGTCATTATGAAAATGCCTTTCCTCTCAGAAGTCAGCTTAACCAGAACAAATTGGAATTAATTTAATTCTGCTGCTGCTGCTGAATATCATACTGCTGAAATATAATTTAGACAATGACACCAATTTTCTTTGAGCGCAGGCACACGCTACATAGGAATCACACTTGACAATTGGTCCTCTACATTCTTCGGTTGTTACACACTGCAATAAAGATCAACAGTAAGGTATTAACTAAATGACGTTGAAAAAGATTGCTTGGTTTGGAGTCCTTGGTGCTTCTGAGCTTCGTTGTTTGCCTGCATGTGTTTCATTACCCAACTGGGTAATATTATCATTGCGACTAAGTATGGGGTTTTTCTTCTGTTTCTATAGAGTAGCTTTCCCTTGACCCTGCTGTTGAGAAAATGGATGGGATGTTGTAAGATGGGAAAATGAGTAATGGGGGGAGGATTGAGAGAAATATTTATTTATATTTATTAATTGAATTTATATTGCCGCCTATTTGTCCATGGCAACTGAAGGCGGCTTTAACCACATTTAAAACAAAAGTACTAAAAAGAATCAAATAAATTAATACAATAAAATAAAATCACACTCCACACCCCATCCCGGTGACAGCAGATCACACAAGCCATTTGATGGGTTCCATCCCCCTCTGGTTTCTCCAGGTCCCCTGGCAGAATCAGGTTTTCAGCACCTTCTGGAAGAGTATTAGAGTGGCGTCCATTCCAGTCTCTGGGGGAATGATGTTCCAGAGAGAAGGAGCCACCACGGAGAAGGCCCTACTTCTGGTCTCACCAAATGCATCTCCTTTGGGGATGGGACCCGCAACATTCTCGCAATATGTAAAAACATTGATGCTCTAGAGCACGGCTGTCAAACTCATGGCCCATGGGCTGGATGTGTCATGTGTTGGCCACGCCCGTGCCCAGTTTAGCGAAGGAGAAAAAAAGTCACGTGACATCACGTGACAACCCAGGCCTAGAGAAAGTGACTAGGGAAATGTTTTTCTTACTCTGCCAAAACAGTAGAATTCGGGAATATTGAATATTGAAAGTAAATGAAAAAATAGATTAAAAACTTGGTTTGTACATTAATTTAAATCATGGCTTATTTAATTATGATTTACATTAATTTAAATCATGGCTTATTTAACCATGATTTACTCAGTGTATCACAGTTGACAGGATTCACATGTGATATGCCATAAATATTAGTCACATAATATTTTAAGTTCAGACAAGTGTAGATTATGGCAAGGGTCCCCAACCCCTGGACCCCAACCCACTGTTGGGCCGTGAGCTGTTCACAACTGGGTGGTGAAAGTGCATGTGAGCGGTGCCTGCATCCCCACTTGCATGAGCAGTGAACGAGCACATGCATTCCATTTGTTTGAATGCTGGGCACATGTGCCCGCCATTTGCACAAATGTAATTGCACACGTGTGGCCAGCCACTTGTGCAGAACCATCACCCCCGCCGTTCCGCAAAGCTGAAAAGGTTGGGGATCTCTGAATTATGGCTTTGCATAATGTTCGAATCCAGCTGTTAGGAAGTACTTCTTCCCATAACAGTCACTTGGTAGTGGTAGGAAAAACACATATGCAATAATACATTTATTGTAAGACTTTTAATTATTTATTCTTCTGGAAGCTGATTTAAGAAAAATCTTGACTCGTCTTTGTCATCAGCCATTCATTCATGGCCAACCTTCAGCCACTCTATGGATCAACATTCTCCATGTCCCTCTGTCTTGCCCCACTTCCTTCAGATTCATCATGGTCATCCCAGTATCATCCTTTACAGCCGTGGTGGCGAACCTGTGGCACATGTGCCACAGGTGGCATGTGGAGCCATATCTGAGGGCATGTGAGGTGTTGCCTTATGTCAGCTCCAGCGCACATGTGCGTGCTTGTCAGCTGATTTTCAGCCTCCTGGAGGGCGGGGCAATGCCATTTTTGCCCTCCCCAGGCTTCAGGAAAGCCTTTAGAAGCCTGTGGATGGCGAAAAACAGGCCCAATGGGCCTACTGGAATTCCAGAGGCTTCCGTGAGGCATGGGGGAAGCGCGGGTGTTTGTGTACACATGCCCCAGGGGAAGGCATTGCATTATGAGTGTGGATCACCTGCACACTACTGTGTGCGCATGCACCCTTTTGGCACCCAAGCAGAAAAACATTTGCCATCACTGCTTTATAGTGTCCAGTCATTGGATACTAGGGCAGCCCCTTCTCCTTTTTCCGCCAATAACTCCCAGCATGATTGACTTTTCAAGTGAGTCCATTCACATGATATGGCCAAAGCATGATAGTGTTTATTTGATGATCTTGACTTTCAGTGGTAATTTTGTTTTCTTGATATTAAGATTCAGACCAAATTTGTCACTTTCACCTTTGACTCTCAGGATTAGCCACTCCAAATCTTCATTGCTTTGTGCAAGCAAAACCGTATCATTCAAATATCAGAGGTTTATGCTATTCCAACTTAATCCTAATGGTAGATTCCTCCCAAGGTGTATTTCTCTTAACTATTTCTGTATACATCAGGGGTGTCAAACTCGCTGCCCACAGGCCTGATGCATCGTGTGTGGGCCACGCCCTATTTAACAAAGGGAGAAAAAGTCGCCATGTCACATGACACCACTGTTATGATGCAAGTTTGACACCCCTGGTGCACAAGTTGAAAATATAAGTGATGGAATGCAACCTTGCAGAGCACCTTTTCCAATTCTGAACCATTTTGTGTCTCCATAGTCCATTCTTATAGTGGTGGCTTGAATGAGCTGGATGTGGTGTGGTGATATTCTCAGTTCTTTGAGGCAGTTCCAGAGCTTGTCATGGTCAAAAGCATTTAGATTAAAAACAAAAACCACATGTTTTGGGTATTCCTTTGCTTTTTCCATCATCCAACATAGATTGGCAATATGATCACATGTGTTCTTCCTTTATGAAATCCCGCTCTCTATTGGCGATTGGATTCAAAGGTTGCTGGATTATTTTCAAGAGAATTTTACTCATGTGTAGTATCAAAGCCAATGGTTCAGTGGTTGGAACAGTCTTTTCTATCATCTTTCTTTGGTATTGGGAGAAATATTGGGAGAAATATTGACCTATTTTTTTGGCCACTGATCGGACTTCTATTCATTTTGGCATAGCACTATCGTTTTGTTGGCAATGGTCTCAGCAACTCTGCTGGAATTCCATCAACTCCAGAGGCTTTGCGTTTAGGCAACTGGTTGAGTCCCTACACCAGTGATGGCGAACATTTTAGACACTGAGTGTCCAAATTTCGCGCATGCACATGCCCAAACTGAAAAGTGTGTGTCAGGGGTGGATTCCTGCCAGCTCTAACCTCTTCTATAGAAGAGATTCCACAAATCTAGAGGGCCGTTTAGAACCAGTTCCAGCTCCCTCCCCCCGCCCGTCCCCACATCATCAAGAGGAAGAGCGAGAGGAGGAATTCTGGGAGTTGAAGTCCACAAGTCTTAAAGCTGTCAAGTTTGAACACACCTGGGTTTTTTTTCCCTAAAGGGTTAGGGGTGCAAGGGTCTTGTAACTTGACAGCTTTAAGACTTGCGTGCTTCAAATGCCAGAGTTTCTGAGCCAACATTTTGGTTGCTAAGCAAGAGCGTTGTTAAGGAAGTTTTACAAGTTGGCCATGCCCACCCAGTTACATGACTGCCAAGCCACTCCCACACGGTCACATGGCTGCAAAGCCACGCCCACAAAGCAGGCTACACCTACAGAAGAGGTTCTAAACAATTTTTGAAACCCACCACTGGTGTGCGTGCATGTGAACCTGTGCATGCGTAGACGTCTGTGTGCATGTGCATGGATATGCACGGACATGCGCAGCAGAGACCCGAAGACCAGCTGGCTGGTGGGAGGTGGGACATGCCAACACCGTCAGTGGGGCAATAGGTAATATCTTTTTTTCCCGTAAGCTTCTGTTTGGTTGTTTGCAGGGAAAAACAGAAGCTCACGAAAGAAATGCCACAGAGATCTGACATGAGGCGATGTTGCGCATGCTAGCAGAGAGGCTCTGTGTGCCACCTCTGCCCCACGTGCCATAGGTTTGCCATCATGGGTTTACACTATTTCCTTCTCCATGATATCTGAATCCATTTCTGATAGGTTTGCTTTTCTTCTTATAACCCGGCCTTGTTTTTCCATTTGTGTAAAGTTGTTCTGCGTATTCCCGCCACTTTTCTCTGATTGCTTGTTAGTCATGCAATTCCTGCCCCTCACATTCTCTGACCTTTCTTGCTGTAAAGGGGTTTCTGGCCTTCTTCACAATCTTGACTATTGGTCTTGCCCCTTAATCATAGAGATGAACATCAAGGCTAAATAATTGTTTAAGGTTACAATTGTTTTTTAGGGAGCAAGCCCAGAGATGGGTTCCTACCGGTTCGCCCCGATTCAGCCAAGTAGTTAGTAACTCATCCTGCCATGCCCCTGCACGGGTTCTATCTCCGGCACCATAGGCGCCACCATCTTGTTTTTAGCTTCTGCGCATGCGCAGAAGCAATTTTTCATTACTCTGCACCCCTGAGCAAGCCCTGTTAAAGTGTTAGTGAGAACAGCTTCCCTTTGCTCAGAGGATATACTAGTCTTTTTAACTATAACTCCTGATCAACTGCTAGAGCTAATACTTAATCAGTAAAAACAATGGAAGTCCTCATGACTTTTAAATGTTCTAACCTGTTTCAGCCACAAGCGAATGACTCAGAAGTTAGAAATCTGGGGTGTTTAGCCTCCATACATTTAATGAATGCATATCAGTGGAAGAATATGTAGAAGGCATCCATAAGTATAAAATAATTCAAAGAACAAACAGAGCAGAACAATTCTTCTATTATTGTTTTCTATGAGTATAGGGCAGGGAATGGAATTACACTTAATTAGCTTCTGATATATTATGCTGAACACCATTTCCTCTCTGAAGTGTAATTTTCTATTCTTTCAATCTTACACAGCTTGTTGGTATCTAGAATTAGAAAATAATTTTCAGGTGCTTCAGGGGTAGTTATTTTTATACGGTTACACTGAAAACACAAGCGAACCCAATGAGAATTTAATTGTGAATCCTATTTTTAGTTATGTTCACATTTGGATGGGAGTTTTTTCTAGGCTGAAAAGGAATCCCCAACATCAACAGCTTCCATTTAATAAGATATACTACCGTATGCCAATTCATCAACATCCGAATGGATCTAATCTGATGGATTAGAACCAGATTTAATTGCAACTCACCTGGGTTCCCCAACACACTAAATTAGGCTAAAATGATACATGATTTGATAACATAGCTATTGTAGTATGCTGTGTAGATCAGGTCACTACATCAAGAGACATTATACTTTATTTAGACTTATACAGTTGCCAAGTTCCCAAATTTTGATCCAGTGTCCATAAGGGATATTTCAATGGTTGTGTGGGGGCTTGTCATAAGTCACTTTTTTTCAGTCCCACTATCACAGGGATGTCCAAACTTGGGAACTTTAAGACTTGTGGACTTCAACTCCTAGAATTCCCCAGCCAGCTATGCTGGCTGTGGAATTCTGGGAATTGAAATCCACAAGTCTTAAAGTTCCCAAGTTTGGCCATCCCTGCACTATCACTTTGAACCAGTGGTGGGTTCTGGATCCTGTTCCAACAGGTATGGTTGGAATGGGCTTAGTGTCACCCATCACCAGTGTACCTACCTGCGACACTTCCGCAAGCCTCTGCAACACTCCAGCTGCTCGCTGTGCACGTGCACGGCAGCGCTAAAAGCTTAAAGCACAGATAAGGAGTCAGGGCGGGTGGGTGGGCCCTCCGGAGCATACCGCCTGCAACCCACCACTGCATTGAACAGTCACTAAACAAATGATTGTTGAGAACTACCAGTATTGTCGTAATCAGTGGTAATTTGTCACCTGATTTAGAGTTTAGTATGTTGGGTGAATTCAGTAGCAGAGTTGAATAAATTGCTTGTGATCCAGCTTCCCAACATAAGTAGATTTTTAGCTGAGATTCATCATGTTCTTGTTAATTAGCCAATCCACAAATACTCGGAGGATTAGTTTTGATCGATAAATTGAAAATAATATGGTTGTATTTTGGGGGGGGGTCTGTATCTAGCTCCAGATTCAGAAATTAGAACAACCACGGACCTCCGCTCCTTCCATCAAAAACTTAAAACACACTTTTTCTGTCTGGCCGGCCTGGGTTAGTCTCCGTCTATTAGGATTTTAGGGGATTTTAGTAATTTATAATTGGGGATTTTAGCGCAGGGATAATTTCAGTTTAATTTGTTTTTATCTATTCTATTTATGTATTTTATAGTTATTTTAATTTTCCCTGTGAACTGCTCCGAGTCCCCTTGGGGAGAGGATGCGGTATATAAATAAAATTATTATTATTATTATTATTAGAATCAACAATTACTTACCATTTTAAAAATTCAAGTAATTTTTAACTTTCCATATAGTTTGACTCTGGATATCTGAAGACATATTAAGTAAACTGCAATTCTGCATCTTAGTTTTGGGTTTAGAAACTAAAAGAATAACGCTTACTTGGAAAATATTTTTTAAATGTTACAATTGAATCACCATGTTAACTAAAACTCATAGCTTGAAAAGATTAAACCTGGACCAAAAAGCCACAAAAATATACATTAATGTTATCATTATAGCTATATTTATATATTTTTTAAATCAGAAATCAGTTGATTCATACTTTTTCTTGATACTGTTAGTTTTGACAATAGTATGGCTTGAATTACAAGAATGACTATATCATTTCTAAAGCATTTATTCCATCTCATCCCATCTATGTTTAATCATATTTTAGCTGTCCCATTGCTAAATTAGCAGTTATCTTCTTCTTCTAGTCCCATCCAATGACGGTCTCAAGGTGTGTAAAACTGTGTAAGCTTTATCATACGTTACCCTTGGAGGGGAGGTCATAGTCATATGGCTGACTATGACTGAGAATACAGAGAAGATAGGAATTGGTATGGGGACAGCAATTCTGTTAATTTTTTTGTTGACTCAAGGATGAGTGAATTGTACAGCATCTCAGCAATTGGGGAAAGGCTCTAAATGTGCACCCTATAATATCGCCCACAGCTATAGCAGCTTGGCAGAAGAAACCAATTTGAAGCACATGCTTGTGTGCCCTGAAACAAAGGAATTCCACAATTTTAGATATAGTCCTGCTAAGATGCTAAGATTCTGCTACCTGGATTTATGAGGAAAGTTGTATAGACATATATTGTCACATTGGAAATATGTGCCATCAGGGTGGGACTTTATAGCAAAATTAGGAAAGGGCTTCCAAATTCATCAGGATTGGCTAGGTGCACTTTTGACATAAATTATGTGATCTGTGACATCATCTAGATAGAACTAGTGCACAGAAGAACATTGGGCTAATAGTAATATTCACAGTTTCAGACAATAACACCTAAATAGCATTTTTGTTCAGTTACTTGATATCTAAGAAATAGCAGTCAGTTGGGACAAAAGCTAGCCATTAAAAAAAAAATTAAGATTTTTTTAAAAAAATGCTAAAAATTAGTCCATCATTTCTTTTTTATTATTTATTTTATTTTATTTTATTTTATTTATTTTATTTTATTAAATTTATACCCCGCCCTTCTCCTTGTTAGGACCCAGGGCGGCGCACAGGCACCATTTAAAAACACAAAATACAATAAATATCTATTAAAATATATTAAATTAATAAACCCGGGCTAAAACCCAATGTTAAAACCCTTTCCAATTATAAATTATTTTCTTAAAAAGTCAGAAATGGGGGCTATCCTAGGCCGGCTTGTTGGAATAAATATGTCTTAAGACGTTGGCGGAAGAGGCGGAGGTGCGAGATAGTATGGAGGTCGGGGGGTAGGTCGTTCCAGAGGGCCGGGCCCGCCACAGAGAAGGCCCTTCCCCTGGGTGTCGCCAACCGGCATTGCCCCGTCGACAGGGCAATTACCAGCAGTTTTGGATTGTTTCTAGGAGAAAAATGGAATAAAATAATCGGAAAGTAATTAATGAATTAAAAATGGATTGTATGTTCCCAAGCTATCCTCTATTAACAGAAATTACCTGTTAAGGTAGATGAGATGGACAGCAAATCAATCAATCAATCAAACAAATAAATAAATAAGATCATCAATACAAAAAGGAATAAATTAACCACATTGAGATAAAACAACTTTTAAATCTGCTAGCTTCCAGATGTGATGTCCTACAATTCTCATCATTCCATTTCTGTGTTGGTTGGAGATGATTCTATTTGTGTTCCAACCCATCAAGTGGATACAATGAAAAATGAAAGAGTATCTAAAGCATATTTTTTTTCAGAGAGGAGATTGTGTAAAAACTACTTTTTTTCTGATTCTATGAGCCACGTGGATTCTAAGAACCCTGCAGAAACCAGTTAGAAGTATTTGCATGCAAGCCTTCTGTGACAGGAACTCCTAAGGCATGGAAGTATGCTAAGATTCTTTTAAAACTATTCCCCCCAAAAATATGGCTTATAGAGAATTCCTCCTGGGTCTGCTGCCATAAATCATGCTATCACTTACAGCAACAGCATTAGCCTAAGCACCACAATTCAAGCAATTAGCTGGGTCATTGGAAGGTGTTAGAAGCACACATGACCTGTAGTTATGAATAAATATAATGCCAAATTGCACTCTTTGCTTGTGGTGTTTGAGTCAGAAAGTTTATACTTTTAGTTTGGATTGCCTCCATTAAAGTAACTTTATGTAAATTTAAATTATTTGGTACAAAACAAAATTGTTTATGATCACCTAATTATACAACTTCTTAAGCAAACTATTCAATACTTTGCTTATGAACAGTTGTGTTGATGAGGAAGTGAAGCAATCTGTGCCAAATTCATTTCTCCCTTCCTCTCTCTCTCTCTCTCTCTCTCTCTCTCTCCCCCTCCCTCCCTCCTCTCTCTCATAAGCTCCATTTTATGATAGAACCATCCCAAGCATTCTAAAACTGCTAGAAAAACATCAAAACTAATATTGAAACCATTAAAGAACTGCCAGATGAAACTGATCAGCATAATAAGAAATATATTGGCTTATAATTATCTCCTTTTTAGAATATTTGTTTAGTTCATTGTGATTTACCTAACAATTTTCAATAGAGATGATGATTCCATCAATGGTCATCTAAAACTGCATCTAAAAATTTCTTTCATTATAGTTAGTTTCATTCAAGCCTCCATGAAAATCTCTTTTCCAGATTTGACTGGACCCAGCCCTCGCTAAGATTGTAGCTTTGGGGTTTCAGACCTAAACCTTTTGCACCTTCTTTGTGGCCTCCCATATGTTTTTTTAATTGAAAACACGTGTGCAAATATATTTAAGTGGCATAGTCACACAAGTTTGCTGCTGAAAGTAATGATAGGTTTCTAATGCAACAGGGAACTAGTTGGAATTCGGAATCTTGAGCAATGTTTACATTTTGGAAATGAGGCTAAGTTCCAGTTTCACCTGATTTTAATGCCAACACATTGGTCTCTCTCTCTCTCTCTCTCTCTCTCTCTCTCTCTCTCTCTCTCTCTCTCTCTCTCTCTCTCTCTCTCTCTCTCTCTCTCTCTCTGTGTGTGTGTGTGTGTGTCAACCACTGTATTCTTTCTTAAGCACTCAGGGTTCCACATGGCTAAAATTCCAGAGGTTAAATGATACATGCATTTTATTACAGGGGGATTAGCAGTGGTTCGTTCCTGAGGCTTTTTCCTGAAAGCATGTTCATTTTTAGTCCTTGATCTCCCTGCCCGCCTCTTGAAGTGCTTATTTTGATTTACGTCTCAGTATCTCCCAGATCCACCCAGAATGGAGGATCTGGCAGGTACAGTCTGCAAACTATAATCTTGCCTCCTCCCTCCTTTACAATGAAAGAACTTGGAGAATGAATAAGGGACTGAGAAGAGGCAGACGTGACTCAAAGCAGCTCTGCAGTGCCGAAGCCCTGAAACAAAAACAATTGGAAGCAATTGTCCTCACTGAAACTGCCCTTCCTAAACGCCTCTTAATTTCCCTGCAAGCCAAAGTGAGATGCCACCTCTTCTCTTCTTTGGTCCTAGACTTTTTCAGATGTTGCCCTGGAGGCAAACGGCGTTCCTGAAAAGCAGCAGGGGCCACCAGAGGCTGCACAAGCAAAGGAAGTCTCGCCAAGAAAGGTAGTAGAAAAAACACACAATGTGCAGAGATTCTTCCAGCAATTATTGCCTGAAGGGTTTATTTTACTGATACATTTTGCTCCCTGCATAAAATTCATCTACAAAAAGTTCTTCTTGGGAGTTATCAAATTTGCTTAACATTCAGTATTTTATTATCTCTCCGGATGATTTGTTGTGGGCCAAAATGAATTTGAGTAATTACTGAACAATGGCAGAAAATGCATCTCCCATTTCCCCTGAAATAAATAAACAGGACAATCAAAAAGGGATTTTGTGACTGGCCATGTCCTCTGTGACAAATTAACTGAGAGCACTTGATGTGTTCTGAAGATTCTCCTTGGTTTATACTGCTAAGTTCTTGGACTTTAGTATACTTGAGTTTTTTTACTTTGACTAGAAGTAGCAGAAGTTTCTTGGAGTCATGCCAATGATATACTCAGGACATGAGGTTTTTCGTGATTTTCACTAATATTTTTTTTCTGTCTAATGTAATGCAAAAGGTCCAAGTTGCAGAACACTGGGAGTATGCAAATAATAGGCTGTCTCGGATCAGTTGAGACTAATCTTTAAGCATCCATGATCATGTGGATGTGCCCTATGGCTTCCCGGATGATTGCCGTTGATGTTATTGTTATTATTTGAACATAGAAGGCTCTTCTTAATATTTTACATGTTATGTAAAAATTCTAATGCCCATCAAAACCCAAAATCCAGGGAAATAAATGGAAATGGAGTCCTTCAGAAGACCTAACTCTACCTGAATTTTCTCCTACTGTCTACAACTGCTGTTAAAACACAAAGCACCCTACTTTCCCAGCCTACAGTTGACAGATTGAAAGTGTTGACATGTCACTCTTTCCTCTTTAAAGAGTTTCAAAGGTTTATCTCGCTTGTTAAGCTACATATTTTTATGTATGTTGGCTTACAAAGTTGGGAAAAATGATGGCCTGCCATTTTAAAGGATAAATGGACTGTGTCACTAAATGCCTTGTAAATTAGGAACATGGCTTTAAAACCTAATGAGACGTCTCCAGGGGATCAACTTGTAGCCTCTCATCTCTAAAACTGGATAAAGAATATCATAGAGTCATGCCTCCCCTCAAGAAAGTGTGGGTAGCCCCTTGCAATAAAATCTGGCCGTGCTTTTAAACAGGCTTTGGTGGCTGCGTGTTTTAAACTATTGTCACTACAACATAAATAATGACATCCACTTTGAAAGGAATGTAAGGTTAATCCTTTTAATTCTGTAATATATCAAACAGATATTTGAGTCATAGCATGGTTTGGCATCTAAAATTACATCATCTCCCTGCATTTTTTTTTAAAGATCCCTTTAAACTGCTAAAGATTTCCCCCCTCTAAGGTAAAGGTTCCACAGCACATGCGTGCTAGTCGTTTCCAGCTCTAGATGGTGCTCATCTCCGTTTTCAAGCTGAACAGCCAGCGCTATCCGAAGACGTCTCCATGGTCATGTGGCCAGCATGACTAAACACTAAAGATGAATGGAACATTGTTACCTTCCCACCAAAGGTGGTTCCTATTTTTCTACTTGCATTTTTATGTACTTTTGAACTGCTAGGTTGGCAGAAGCTGGGACAAGTAAATGGGAGCTCACTCCATTATGCGGCACTAAGGATTCGAACTGCTGACCTTCTGATCGACAAGCTCAGCGTCTTAGCCACTGAGCCACCATGTCCCTTTTTTAAAGCCTTTAAAAAGTAGACTGCTTTAATGAGTAACAGAAGGGTTATATTTGCAGGAGGCTTGAAGTACTTCTCAACCAAGTTTATCTAAGGTTTGCAAAGAGGCTAAATGTATTCAGTATTGGTGCCACCAGAAGTGCTTTTCTACTGGTTCGGACCGATTGGCTCTTTTTCCACCCAAAGTGCATGCGCAGAAGGCTGTGTGCATGTGTGGAGGTGGCACATGCGCTCGCATTTGCGAACTGGTAGGGAAGGCAAGTGAATACCACCCCTGGGTGCCACTCAGTTCCAGAAATGACTCTGGAAGAGTTGTGGGGAGGAATAAAAAGCTACCATTTTTAAAAATTCTTCCCTGTTTTTTAAAAAAAGTCAAGATTGAGTTCAAGATTAATACGATTGTGAGGTAAGAATGGGGGTGACTGTGGTAATTGTAGATTTTTCTTCCCTTTTCCTATTTGGGAATCAAGTTTTTATCTCGGCAGTTGTGTAGGAATGTGAGATCACATAAGATGGTGGCTCTTCGGACTTCGTGTTTTTCGTACGTCCTGGTCAGCAGGAAGGTTTCCTCCCCGTAGAGGTAGGGTATTTGTTTTCGTAGATTTTCACGGGTATAGGTATAGGTATATATACATATATATAGTGAATTGTCCTAAAAATGTGAGTTCCAGGTACCTCAAGCTCAAATCTGGGAACGCATGAAAGAGCACGGTCATATATTTGACTTTCAAGAGGCAGACGTTGTGGCCCATGATGCAACAAAAGGGGGATGCCTACTCAAAGAAGCCTGGTTCTCTGACAATAATTCCATCAACAGACACATCGACCTGCTACCTGCTTACCAGGTGTTGAGGCACCAAGAAAGATCTAGCAGGGGAAGCAGAGACCAACTTCTATATGAGAGTGGGGATCGACAGCACCCACCCACCTTTGGACATGTAGATATGGACATGGCCAGCCCAGGTTGAATGCAGGGGAGCCCAGCAGAATTACCTTAAGCTATAATGGAGGTGAACAATGAAGAACAAGCTGGGCCAGTTACAAGATTAAAGGCGAAACCACCCAACCTACGCACAACCACGGACCTGCGCCTCTTCCGTCGGGCCTTGAAAGCGCACTTATTCCGTGTGGCCGGCCTGGTGTAGTTTTTAATCGTTTTTACCATGGGTTTTTATCTGGATTTTAGAACAGGCCACCCATTTAATATCATTTTTAGTGTATTTTAATATATTTTGATGCTTTTATTGTCGATTTTATTGATGCCTGTTCACCGCCCTGAGTCCTGAAAGGGAAAAGGGCGGTATACAAATCAAAAATAAAGTAAAAGTAAAGTAAAATGAAGCTGGCTAGGATATCAGCTAGGCCTGTGAGACAGAAGAAAAGGGAGGGGGCGTGGGAAGAAGCCAGAGAAAATGCCTTTGAATCAACATCGGACAGCTCAGCGTTATTTTCTGGGGAAGAACAGCCCAAGCTAGGTTTGATAAGGGAGAAAGGAATAGGAACATCAATTAACATGCCTGATGCAAAAAAACCAACAGGGCTAATCACAGGTGGGAGGCGGTTGGATGGACCTATCACACGCGCAACGGCTAAATTGATTAACATTGTATAAAGGCAAGTATCCTTTTGTGGCTTTTACACTCTGACGATGTTAGCAGTTGCTAACGAAAGCTCAGTGAACAATACATTTTAAATATATTTTAAAGTTCCGGAGATCATTATGTCGGTTTCATATATGTCTGTCTGCCTGCCTGCCTGCCTGCCTGCCTGCCTGCCTGCCTGCCTGCCTGCCTGCCTGCCTGCCTGCCTCTCTCTCTCTCTCTCTCTCTCTCTCTCTCTCTCTCTCTCTATCTATCTATCTATCTATCTATCTATCTATCTATCTATCTATCTATCTATCTATCTATCTATCTATCTATCTATCTATCTAAGGTTTTGAGCTGATAAATAAATAAACAAGCTCAAAACCTAACACACATGCAAACAAAAGACAACGAAAAAATAGCTTTGTGTCTGGTGATGAGCCGAAAGACAGAAAATGAAAGCAGAATGCTTCCTCCCTTAATTGGGGCTTACCAGGGTGTTGTAACACAAATATGTGTGTGTGTGTGTGTGTGTGTGTGTGTGTGTGTGTGTGTGTGTATGTTGGTCCTATATATGCTGGTCTCTACGAAAACATATATATATATGTTGGACTAGCGGACCTCCAAAGTCCCTTCCAGCCCTATGATTCTAAGAAGAATAAAATTTAGTACTAGCCCTGGTTCCACCCTCCCTTTTATCCTGGCTTAATCTCTGCGTGAGAGCCAGCCCCTGGCTTGTTTTTAGCCCTCTGTTTTACACAGCTCTCCTGATGCATTCATCCCTTGGCACTCAGGTTTTCTTTTATGACTGCAAATTTTCTTTTGAAGTGCAGCCCAAGCAAAGAAAGCCAGACATTATGAGAGTCTGTGTTTATGTTTTACAGGGACAGATCTGAAAGTGAAGGAGCGGCAATTGCTGTGAGGAATGCTGGCAACTTCAGCTCTCTTTGAAAAACATCAGCTGCCTCGGGTGTGCTTGAGGCATCTCTAGTCACTGGTGCAGGCCTCTTTGAACCTGGCCAGAGTTTAGACCACTTGGCAAAGGCATTCTGCTATCTGGCATAGGTATAATTTTCCCCCCTCTGTTAAAGCTTGGCTCCCTATCCTTATTTTTGTTCTTAGCCTGCCTAAGGAATACCTGTTGCCTATAGCACCACCTGTTGGAATTTGTGGGCAGTTTAATGATTAATAGATGATTAAACAGATAATTCAGACGAAACAGGACGCTGAGCCACAACAAAGCATAATTTATTGCCATGCCAAAAGCAAGCAGGTAGAGTAGCACAAACCCAAACACCATAAAACTCAGAACTGTTAATAATTTACAGTTTCTCCAATGTTCTAAATCTTCTTTGCCCAGAACCTGTGGCGAGGAGAGACTTTTTAAGAACATTGGGCATGTATGACCCACAAACTTTTCCTGCTTCGGTAGGATTGCCTTGCTCCTGGAGGTAGCTCTCTGGGGTCCTTTTTTTTTTTTTTTTTTGAAGTCACAGAACAATTACCAAATGCCGTTTGAGCTTCTCTTTTAGTTTGCATACATGGCATTACATCATCTCACAAAGCATCCTTCACTCAAAACTCCACACAATGGAAAGCAGTTGGTCCTTCTCAATTGGGGGTTAATAGTTGTCAAGGGAATGCCACATTCCAGCATCAGCTGCGGATGCCCAGAGTGTGCTGTAAGGAGCTGGCCAGGAACAGGCCATGGGAAAACTTTAGTGTATATTTTATGGGACCAAAGCCCACATCCACCCTACTTTCTCCAAAATAATATACAGAGGGTAATAGGAACTCTGCAGATATGCTGGAACTTTTAAGGCTGGGATGGAGAGTAGAGAAGCTTTATGGCAGTTGCTAGTCTCTTTCGGATATCTAAAGGAAACATGGGTATGGCCAGAAGGGATCTGATGTCAAAGAAAGGGAGGTTTTTTTGGCGGCGGGGGGCGGGGGGGGGGAGCTCATTTGTGTAATAATTAACTTCTGAAAAGAGCGAAGTTCCAAATCGCTTGATAGACAGAATTATGACATCTTTTGCCCCTACCTTTAAAAAAAAAATAAAAAAAATCTTCAGCTTACTATTGCAGCTGGAAACAACAGTTTCTTGTCTCTTCTAAGCTTTTAATTCAATCTAAGCAACACTGTTTACTAATGGCTGGTGTTTCTGAAGCAATACAGACTTTTGAGGTATTTATTTTAGTGATATCAAGTAGCCAGATGCTCAGTATTTAGGGATATGTGTATGTTTCTCTTACTTTTCTAAGATGTGCAGAGAGGAAAAAATGAGGGAAAATAAATAACATATAAAGGGCATTGTTAAAATTGTGTATGAATGTTCACAGCTCTGGAAAGCTTATTAAGGGCAGTTTTAACTGAAGAAATGTTAGCCTTCAGTTAAAGAGAGAGAATTTTCTTATGTAACTAATTCCCAAAGCAACAATCTGACCTTCATATACGCTGTAACAATGTGATTCTTTTAGGGGTCTCCATTCAAGTTTTATCATGTCTTGATTCCAGGGTGTGATTCTTTGGACAATGGCACCCTTTGTGTACCCATGCACACAAATAAAGGCAATATCAGCAGGCTTGAAAAAAATGGTAAAATCTAGACCAGTGTGTTTCAGCCTTGGCAACTTTTAAGATGTGTGGACTTCAACTCCATGCTGGCTGAGGAATTCTGGGAGTTGAAGTCCACACATCTTAAAAGTTGCCAAGGTTGAAAATCAATGCCCTAGGCCAGGGAGGGTCAAACTCCCAGCCTGCGGACCAGATGCATCATACGCTGACCACGCCCACACCCAGTTTAGCAAAGGGGGAAAAAAGTCACAATATGTCACGTGACACCGTGAGTTTGACACCTCTGCCCAGGGCAATTTGTTAAAAAAACAACACACAAATTCTTAAGAACTCCCCCTCCACCTAATAAATAAATAGTCCAATGAGGGAAGTGTAGGCCGATACAATTAGGGAATGAAAATATTGGAGTTCTGAACACAGAGCTGTTTTACATCTCAATAATTCCCTATTGTTCCTAACTGCCTAGTCTTTATATTTTAAACAATGTTTGGAAAAATCCTCCAACTTCAATGATTGCTGTTGTCTTCATGCTCTCTTTATGGGCTTTCCAGAAACCTTAGTTTGTCATAATGGGGATAGAGTGCTGAGCTACAGAATTATTTGGTTTGATCTAGCACAGCTTTTCTTGTATCCTTGACTGTTGTGCTCTTGATTGGGGGATGATGCATTGATTACATAGACAGACTGTAGTTTGGACTGACCAAAGCTTTCCTTAAGCTCTATCAACCTTGGGCTGATATGGGGAACACTGTAGCCTCTCCTGGATAGGGAAAACAACCTTGCAATAAAGTAATGCTGTAATCTACAGGTCCTTGCATGTAGAAAAGAGAGGGAAAGAATATAGGAAATCAATAGCGAGGAAAGTAGAAATAAAATTAAGTTGCAGTCCCAAATTTCAAAACAAAAGCCATGTATAAACCTCTGCATTGTGTGAAATCTGGAGATACAGTATTCATGGATAAGGCAAGGTGTTCAAATAATTGACAGTAAGAGTCAGTTAAGAATCTATTAAACAAAAATAATTTGTTTAAAAAGAAATTATGTGAGTCAAGTCAAATGTTAAATGCTGATGTCAGTATGAAATTAAAGGGTACTCCCTTCAGTACCATCATGCTGGCTAAACGTTTCTTTCCAAACGATTACATGTAGAAAAGGAAACTATAATTTACTGAACAGTTTTATGTATGCAGAACAGGAGAGCTGCTTTTTGTTTTGGGTGGGGAACCAGAAGGCAATGTCCTAGAAACAGAAGACAATTGCATGGTTACAATAGATCTCAATGGATTCGGTAGAGTTAGCAACATTTTGAATTGTAACCTGCCCAGGGTCATTGGCTGAGAGGGACGGCTATAGAAAGTGAATGAATGAATGAATGAATGAATGAATGAATGAATGAATGAATGAATGAATGAAGTGAATGAAATGAAATGAAATGAAATGAGATGACTGCTGAGATTTAGGTGTTGTAACTTATAGTCTTATGAATACAGAGTTCAAGTGCAACTGGGTTTCCAGTTCTTTGAAAGACAGTGGCAGTTTTTTCTTCTGTTAACATCATTGCCAAAAGTTCTTGCTGGTCAGTGAATTCTATCCATCTGAATACCCCTACCCATAAAGCAGATTTCCTAATCATTTGGTACTTCCTTTGATTATATGAGAACAAGATATAACATAATTAGCTGCCAACAGGATAATGCTAAGTGAAGAATCATAAGCCATTTATATTATTGAGAAATCTGTTCTCTATCAAACACTACATATTGATAATGATAAAATAACCTTTATTGTCCCTTTTTTTTCTGTGAACACACTGGCATACATTAAAAAAAATGAAATTCTGATGCTCGCTCTCAAAAGCCTGCCTGCCTGCCTGCCTGCCTGCCTGCCTGCCTGCCTGCCTGCCTGCCTGCCTGCCTGCCTGCCTGCCTGCCTGCCTGCCTGCCTGCCTGCCTATCTATCTATCTATCTATCTATCTATCTATCTATCTATCTATCTATCTATCTATCTATCTATCTATCTATCTATCTATCTATCTATCGTATCTCTATCCTGATATGATAAGGACAAACCTGTATGTATCTTGTGATCTTATGTTACCTATCCCTCCTAGCATTCCTACAAAGCATGATGAGGGGCCTGAAGTATAGCAACATTTGGAATGTCACAAATATGTTCATTTCCCCTCCCATGGCCATTTATTCATGGGAACCCATAATTGGAATGCTTGTGCATTGACCCCAGGGACCTTCATCAATGTCAGTCACCTGGAGGAATGTTCATCACCTTGACCAGTATTGTGTCAACAGATAAAAACTTAGCATTGAACATTCCACAGCTGCAGGAACGCTTTGAAGCTTCCAACTTTTCATTGCCACCAACAAAAAATGGATATATCACTAATGCAATTTTCTCCCATTTGTTTTCCAACCTGCCAAAAAAGCAATGGACTTTGCACAAAACTCACTTTTCCAGACCTTTGGGAAAGATAATTTGGAACTTGCATAGCCCTGGGGCAACAAATTTCTTTAATACCACCTTTGGTTCAGTTGTAGGAATGTTACATGCTTCAGAGGCTCTGCAGAAAATGAAAAATGCCAGTGTAACTAATACATCTATGAAGAATTACAACTTACAACATTCCCAGGTGTGTTTATATCTGCAGGTTTCAAAGGTAAAACGATCCAGACTCATCCTGACTGGAAATCCTGGGAATTGAGATACAGTAGATCAGTCTGGGAGGGACAGATGCAATAGATAAAATCAAACCTGATGGACACGTTGACCAATAGTTCTATTTAACATCTTATGTTCCTAGCACCAGCCTAGCATGTTTCTTTTCTCAATTTTCTTAGCGTGGATGTATATTTTTAAAGCTATAGATGATTTTCAGGGAACTTTGAAAGGAAACAATGTTGCTTCCACTACTAGCAAGGCTATTCTTAGGCCCCCAGTAGCTTCATTTCTTGTATGATGAGGATCTGCTCTAGACGTTTTGTTTAGCACAATGGTCGTTTGGTTTCGAAGTGGTGGTTTCTAAGCAATCATTTATGAGCCATCATTATGTGAAGAGTCACCAATTATGGCTTAAATAAAGTGATTAAAGCAAGCCTCATTTAATATGTGTTGATAAATATTAATCATAGTTTTAGTGTAACATTTAAAACTAGCTACTGGGGTTCATTCACTATGGATTATTATTTTTTATAGCCACCCAACTCCAAGGGGCTCTAGATGGCATACAAAAGAAAAATCCATAAAAATAATTAAACATGAAACTACACAGACAGCCTAGAAGAAAATGATCTTACAAACATGTCACACAAAGCAAAACAGAATTCTAACAGTACTTTAATATATAAGCCTCATGTCTGGAAACTGGACCAGGTCTTAAGGGCTTTCAAGAACCCTTGGAGAAGGGAAATATCCACCACAATACTTAGAATCAGAATAGAGCTAGAAGGGACCTTAGAGATCTTCTAGTCAAACATCCTGCTCAAACAGGAGACACTATACCACTGATGTCTAACCTTTTTTGGCTCGCGTGCCAAAAGCGGAGGGAGTGTATGGGGGTCGTGCATGGGTGTGCCACACCCATAATGCTATGTGCGTGACCCCCTGCTTTTGGCACACTTTTTTTGCCCTCCCCAGGCTCCAGAGGCTTTCTAGGAGCCTGGGGAGGGTGAAAACAGCCTCTCCCCACCTCCAGAGGTTTCAGGAGCTTCCCTGAAGCCTCCAGAGGGTGAAAAACAGCCTTAAAAGAAGGCCTAAATCAGCTGGCCAGCACGCACATGCGCGCTAGTGCTGACAGGGCAACGCCTCGCGTGCCCTAAGAAATGGTTCCGCGTGCCACCTGTGATAAACTGATACTCCACCGAATAATGCAGCATGGAGAGACAAGCTATAATAAAATTCAGCAGAGAATCAAAGCTTCAAAGCCAGAGGTCAGAGCAGTCTCAGCCTTTTAAACCTCTTAAGTAGAATCATACATAAACAGTCATCTTTAAAAAAAAAAATCTTAAATAGAATCAAATACACTTCTTAGATAGGATGAACAAATTTAATGCATCCACAGGTAGCGCAAGGGGAATCAAACTGAAAAAAAGCATAAATACCTCCCTAAACATTATTTAATAGACTGGTCTGTCTCTGTCTTAACAGTTGAGTAGTCACTGCGTAACCTAAGCAAAGAGCGAGCGAGCGAGCAAGGTGTCCCAAGGCATGTCTTGGACCGCGGCCGGAGCGGCGATGTTCCGCACCACCGCAAAGACGGCGCGCCCGCCACAGTCCAGGAATAGTCCGAGCCGTTTATCCGGGGTGATGTCCCCGTGAGTGCCCGCGAGCAGAAAACAGTCAAAACGGGCGAGGAATGCCTCCCAGGATTCCGCCGAGGCATCGAAGGGGTCGAAAGGCGGCAAGGTGGCCATTTCGGGCGCTCGGCGTCTGAGGGAAAAGTTGTCGGAATGACGGTGTGCGGAGAAGAGCCGCTATGTAGGAGGATTAGAGCCAGGGCCCAGCTCTCGTCGCCAGTGTTATATTTGCGGAGAGAGAGAGTCCAGACCCGGTCAAATCCAACGGCTTTATTGGAACAAACAACAGAACGGCACAAGACGGCAACGAACAGTAAGTAAAACCAAAAAGCGCGCGTTCCCTCTCTGACAGCTCTTTTATTCAGAGCTGTCAGATGGGGAGCCAATCGGCGCGTCTCCCGCTCTCGGCTGCAGCCAGTCGCGTGTTGGCCAATCAGACGCGACTGGCTGTTGCCGGGGGATTTGAATAGCTGTCAATAGTCAACAGTTCCGTTGTGTTTGGAAGGTGTGGGATGCCTTCCTAATCATATCCACCCATGTATAGCTGCTCCTTTATGCTTACATTTGATACAATAGTTTAGTTTAGTTTAGTTTAGTTTTATTCGATTTGTATCCTGCCCTTCTCCAAAAGGACCCAGGGCGGCGCACAGGAATTTAAAATAACATACAAAAGTAATACAAAATACACAAATTTAAAACCAATTAAATATCAAAACCTGCACTAAAACCAATTAAAATCCCCATTTTAAAACTATCTAATACTAGTTACAGCGGAGGCTATGTCAGGCCGGCTTGATGAAACAGGTGTGTTTTTAGACACTGGCGGAAGAGGCGGAGGTCGGTGATGGTACGGAGTTCAGGGGGTAGGTCGTTCCACAGGGCAGGGCCCGCCACAGAGAAGGCCCTTCCCCTGGGTGTCGCCAGCCGGCATTGTCCAGCCGACGGCACCCGGAGAAAGCCCTCTCTGTGGGAGCGTATCGGTCTAAGGGATGTATGGGGCAGGAGACGGTCTCGCATGTAACTAGGTCTCGAGCCATGGAGCGCTTTGAAGATGGTCGTCAAGACCTTGAAGCGCACCCGAAAGACCACAGGAAGCCAGTGCAGCTTGCGCAGGATCGGTGTTATATGGGAGCATCTAGAGGCTCCCGTAATCACCCGCGCGGCTGCATTCTGCACTAACTGTAGCTTTCAAGTGCACCTCAAGGGAAGCCCCATGTAGAGAGCATTGCAGTAGTCAAGTCAGGATGTCACGAGGGCCTGAGTGACTGTGCGAAGGGCAGCCCAGTCCAGTAACGGGCGCAATTGGTGCATCAGGCGTACCTGATGAAACGCCCCCCTGGCCACGGCCGCCACATGGTCTTCCATGGACAGCCGGGAATCCAGGAGGACACCCAAATTGCGCGCCCCCTCCACGGGGGCCGGTGTTTCGCCCCCAATGGCCAGAGTTGGAGTAATCTGGCTGAACCAGGGTGCCGGAAAACACAGCCACTCAGTCTTGGACGGGTTGAGCTTGAGTTTGTTACTACCCATCCAGATCCGTACGGCTTCCAAACACCGGGACATCACCTCAACGGCATCGTTGGGGTGGTCTGGGGTGGAGATGTACAGCTGAGTATCATCAGCGTACAGATGATATCCCACCCCAAAACCACGGATGATCTCACCCAGCGGCTTCATATATGTGGAATAGGAGGGGCAAGAGGACCGACCCCTGAGGAACCCCGCATACGAGGGGCCTCGAGGCCGACCTCTGCCCCCCTGCCAACACAGGGTTGTTAATTTGTTCTTAAACTTGGTGCATTCTTGACTCCTTGCTCTTTTATTGCTGATAGCTCCTGCCTTTTAGGATCATCTATTTAGCACTTATAGGGATGCGGTAGCTCAGTGGCTAAGACGCTGAGCTTGTCGATCAGAAAGGTCAGCAGTTTGGCGGTTTGAATCCCTAGCGCCGTGTAACAGAGGGAGCTACCATTATTTGTCCCAGCTTCTGCCAATCTAGCAGTTTGAAAGCATGTAAAAAATGCAGGTAGAAAAAATAGGAACCACCTTTGGTGGGATGGTAACAAGATTCCGTGGGTCTTTGGCATTTAGTCATGCCAGCCACATGACTACAGAGACATCTTCGGATAGCACTGGCTCTTCGGCTTTGAAACAGAGATGAGCACCACCCCCTAGAGTCGGGAACGACTAGCACATATGTGTGAGGGGAACTTTTACTGTTACCTTATCTACCATTTCAGTATCATCCTCTTCAAGTCTAATGCCACAACTTTATCACCTGGCATTTTTGTGCCTATTATCAGAAACATATTAATCTAGAAGGCCATATTCATAGCTGTGCCATGTTTTCTGTCCCTGAAGTGAATGTGTGTTTGTTTATAAATCTCTTTTCCCAATGCCGCTAAGATAATTGTCCCCTTGGTCACTCATTAAAAAAAAAAAAATCTCTCTGTGACTCTTAAATGAACAACCACTCCACAAATATTGGCTTTTCTCAAAAGTGACTTTACCATTAAAATAGTAAAAGCCTAAAAAAGCTCCATGGCAAAACAGTATAAAAAGAGAGGAGAGTTATTTCAGAGGACAGGAAAAAACACCCCAGATTTATATTATTCATATCGATACAATAAAGCAGGGGTCCCCAACCTTTGCAACTTTAAGTCTGAAGGACTTCAGCTCCCAGACTTCTCCAGCCAGCTTTGCTGAAGTCCTTCAGACTTAAAGATGCAAAGGTTGGGGACCCCTGCAATAAATAATAGTAACAGTAATGAAGATGAAACAATGCTGTCAGTTATCTAATGAAAAGAGAATTTGGAAATAAGCCACAAAAAACTAAGCACTTTCCTCCATTGCTTCCCTCTTCTCTCCTCCTCCTCCTCCAGACTCCTTTCAGCTGCCTTTTAACACCAATACAAACTTCAGATGTCCCAAGCTCTTCCTTTCAATTAACATTTGGCAGAAACAGTTGGCAAATTTCCTGTTTTAAATCTCCCAGGACCGATAAGCAAAACAACGTCTTGGCATTATGTCCAGAAACGCCACACGTGTTGCAAAACGCTTCGAAGCAGATCTTAGCAGAAAAGAGGAAACCTAGCAGGAAATTAAAGACAGGCTCAGAGCTCCCTGAAGCAATAGACCTGAAAGAGCTAACCTGTACAAGTGCTCCATGCAGTGTTTCTCCCACTAAAATGCAAAGCCATTTACCTGGGAGAAAGTGGGGTCCTATCAGTGGCGTAGCGTGGGGGGTGCAGGGGGTGCGGGCCGCACCGGGCGCAACATCTGGGGGGGCGCGCTCGCACTCGCAGCTCCCCGTCGCTTCGGGAAAGGGGATCGAGTAAGGCAGGAACAGCGGCAGCCGGGGAATGTGGCCACCGCCGCGGGGACCGGAGAAGCGTCGCCCGAAGCAAGAGCGGCTGCAAGAGGAGGCGTTTTCTCCCCGTCGCCCCGTCTTCTTCCTTGGGGAAAGGATCTTAGGGGAGATCCTTTCATATCCAGGAAACCGGGAGGGGGCGGGAAATCGCAGGGAAAAGGAAGAGAGCTCGGCGGGCGGAAGGTGGGGAGAGCTCGCGCGTTCCAGCTGATTCAGCAGCGGTCTTGTGAATGCGCGGAGATGTAGCTGACAGGGCGGGAGAGGCGTCCCGCTCTCCGGATCGAAGGGAGGCCAGCTCTTTCGGGTACCTGCCGGCTGCGGCTGCCTCCCCTACCCCGCTGCCGTCGGATCTTCCTGCACCCCTCCTCTCCCCCCTTCCCGTTTCTCGCTTCCCACATGCTGCGCCCTCCCCGTCCTCGATGCCGCTGCTTCCCCCGGGGGAGGGCTAGAAAGGCACCGAGAAGGATGAGCGAAGGGGTTGCCTCGCCGCCGGGTGCCACAGCCGCTGCCGAGGAGGGGGCGGCGGCGGGCGGGGGCCCTGCGGCGGGCGATGGAGTGGAAGAGACTCGAGTGCTAAAATCCAGGGGTTAGGGGGCGCAAATTACTTGCCTTGCCCCGGGTGCTGACAACCCACGCTACGCCACTGGGTCCTATTGCCCTTTGTCAGGACATATCACACAGGAGGATTCATTGTCTTCTGGTAGTGGAAGACAGAATAGGATTTGTACAGTTTAAAATGAGTGAATTGTTAGTAGTCTACACCCAGTAGATTACACAAGGAACCAAGATACATAAAGTGGAAATAGCTTCTGTAGTGGGATGGAGACTCAAAATCAGCTTGTTGATGATTAAATATCACAATGAAGGCTCCAATCCTTTTGAACATCTCTGCAACTTTAGGGTCTCCTGCAGGGGGGTTAGACTAGAAGACCTCTGAGGTACCTTCTACTTCGGTTTTTCTGTATTCCGTACATATACAAACAGATCCCATGTTTGGTGCATGATTTCTCCTAGCTTTTTTTTCTGCTCTTGATCCCTATCTAAATCTGAACAAATGAATATGTGCAGAAGGGGCTGAAATATTTATCCTTGAGTAGTTCAACACAAGTAACAATTCTATTTTCAGAATACTTTTTTCTATGCATGAATATCTGGATGTATATCAATGCCTTCCAGCCTTCACTTTCTTTTTAATATTCATGATCAGAAGTTGCAGTCAAAGGAGGAAAAAACTTCTTGAAGCATGCAAGGTTGGGAATGTTTTCATCAAGGTAAATCTAATAGTTCTGTCTCCTGCTTTCCCCAAGACACAAACAACTTTGTGATATGGGTTGGGCTGAGTGGAAGTGACTGGCTCAAAGTCACCAAGCCATCTTTCATAGCTAAGAGAGGCCTAGAACTCACAGTCTTCTGGTTTCTAACACAGCATCACTATACCAAAGGACTCTCATTCAAAGTTGCTTATTGCATTTGTGTCCATTGCATGTAATTGTTCAGTCACTAGACAGTAGTAAGTCTTATTGGTTTCATGCATTTATTCAGTCCTTACTAGAGAGAGAAAAAATTACCGTAGCTTCTTCACTGCTGTCAGTTAGACTTATATCAATAGGGTAACCGAATAACAGAATTGGAAGGGACCTTGGAGGTCTTCTAGTCAAACCCCCTGTCAAGCAGGATATGATTACAAACAAGTGGCTGTCCAGCCTCTTCTTAAAAACTTCCAGTGATGGAAAACCCACAATTTCTGAAGGCAAGTTGTTCTACTGGTTGATTGTTCTTGCTGTCAGGACATTTCTCTTTAGTTCTAGGTTGCTTCTCTCTTTGTTCAAGTTGGATTGAATCCATCTTTAACAATTGTAGAGCAGAATAACAGAGTTGGAAGGGATCTTCAAGGTCTTCTGCTCCCACCTCCTGCTGAGGCAGGAAGCCCTATACCTATGATGGCGAACCTATGGCATGCGTGCCAGAGGTTGCACACAGAGCCCTCTCTGTGGGCATGTACTCCATCGCCAGCTGCTCTTCTGGTTTCTGACACCCTGGCTGGTCTTTGCACCCTGGCCAGCTGGTCTTTGGCTTTCCGGCACTCCAGTGCCCATGAAGACCAGCTGGTTGTTGCGCACACATGTGCACCAGCCAGCTGGTCTTTGGGTTTCTGGGCACTCTGGTGCACGCATGCACACACATTCTAGTTTGGGCACTCATTGCCAAAAAGGTTTGCTATCATTGCCCTATACCATTTCAGACAAATGGCTGTCCAATCTCTCTTTAAAAAGCATTCACAACTTCTGAAGCATTCACAACTTCTGGAAGCAAGTTGTTCCCCTGATTAATTGCTCTAAATGTCAGGAAATTTCTCCTTAGTTCTAGGTTGCTTCCCTCCTTGATTAGTTTCCACCCATTGCTTCTTGTTCTACCCTCAGGTGCCTTGGAGAATAGTTTGATTCCCTCTTCTTTGTGGCAACCCCTGAGATATTGGAACACTGCTATCATGTCTCCCCTAGTCCTTCTTTTCATTGAACTAGACATACGCAGTTTCTGCAACCGTTCTTCATAAGTTTTAGTCTTCAGTCCCCAAATAATCTTTGTGGCTCTTCTCTGCACTCTTTACATAGGGTACATAGGATAAATGATATGTGAGAAATAAGAGAACACTTACTAATCTAGAGAGGCACTTCATCAATTTAACATTGCTGTATGGTTTGATAAATGACCTCATGGACGAGGAAAATGTACTCTTAGAACTTAGGGAAATCTTCATCAGTTGCGGTAATTTGTTTTGAAGATAAGAGCCACAAAAGTATTACGTTAAATCAAAGAGAGTAATTCTTTGGATAAATATGGTCAGCGGGAATGTAAACCAAGGACTAAGAGCAAGAACTCATTCCAGCCTTCTGCTTGTATTTAATCCTTAGTTGCTCATCCAGGCACTAAAGAAACAAAGAAGGGATAAATAGTAGTAATTCCACTGTTCTACAAATGCAAACAATACTAAGGTCTGTCAGTCAATAAAAACTAGCCAAATCCTCGACAGCTCACCTTTTAGGTCAAGTGGTTCAATGCAGTGATGGTTTTCAGAGACAAAGCTATGAGACTATGTTTTGCTAAAGGGAGGTTGAAATTGAAAGAATAAACCAACGCAAACTTTTATGCTGGGAAATGACTGCCAGGACCAGAGACAAGGTGGGTGGGGAGGAGATCAAAAGCCCACGCAAGCATTCAGTGAAGTTAAATCAAGAATCCTCAGCAAATGTAATAAGGGGCCTTTTATTTGAGCCTTAGTCCTTTTCACTCGTGATTAGAAGGGAATGAAACTAGCCCAATTGCTGTGGCTTTTCAAAGCTATAGAAAACAAGAAAATAACGACTGATATTTTTTTTTAACAACTTGGACAAAGGAGTATTATATTACTAAGATAGAGATTCTTCCCCGTAGCAGACATCAGGAGGAGAATTTATATCTTAGTGATATAGTACATGCTTTGCATGCACAAAGTTCTAAATTAAACCCCCAAGAACTCCCGATGGGGCCATAAACATTCTGCAGCACTCGCTATTGGCACTACTAGGCTAGACGGACCAATATACAATACAATACAATACAATACAATAGCAGAGTTGGAAGGGACCTTGTAGGTCTTCTAGTCCAACCCCCTGCATGGGCAGGAACCTTATACCATTTCAGACAAATGGCCGTCTAACATCTTTTTAAAGACTTCCATTGTTGGAAGTCTTTAACTTCTGGAGGCAAGCTGTTCCAGAGGTTAATTGTTCTAACTGTCAGGAAATTTCTCCTTAGTTCTAAGTTGCTTCTCTCCTTGATTAGTTTCCACCCGTTGCTTCTTGTCCTGCCCCCAGGTGCCTTGGAGAATAGTTTGACTCCCTCTTCTTTGTGGCACCCTCTGAGATATCGGAACACTGCTATCATGCCTCCCCTGATCCTTCTTTTCATTAAACTAGACATACCCAGCTCCTGCAACCGTTATCTGACTCAGTATATTGTGGCTATATTTTTAATAGCGGATGTTAAAAAAAATACATGTATAAAAAAAGCTGAAAAGTTAGCTTCCTTATCCATGGAGCCTGATAAGGTTATGGTGTCTGAATGGAAGCCGATCAAATGCATCCTATGGTTTACCAGGCAGTTTGTGTTATCTCAGTCTTGTGGACCAGGTGCTCTAGCAGAGGGGTGTCAAAATCGCGGCCCATGGGATGTGTTATCAATAATCAATAATCAATAATTTAATTTGTTGACCGCTCCTCTCCCCACAGGGACTCGGAGCAGTGCACAGGGAAAACTAAAACCATGAATATACAGACACATTAAAAACAAATTAAACATATGCCTGTGCTAAAATACCCCATTAAAATACTAAAATTCCCAGTTAAAACAACTAAAACCCCATAGAGAGAGACTACCCTAGGCCGGCCAAGCAGAAAAGATGTGTTTTTAGTTTTAGACGGAAGGAGCGGAAGTCCGTGGTCGTTCTAATGTCGGGGGGAAGGTTGTTCCAGAGGGCTGGGCCCACCACAGAGAGAGCCCTTCCCCTGGGTGTCGCCCGCTGACAAAGTCTAGTGGACGGCACCCGGAGAAGTCCCGCTCTAATACCTTGAAGCACACCCGGAAGACGACAGGCAGCCAGTGCAGCTCGCGCAAGAGCGGTGTTATGTGGGCAAACCTGGAGGTTCCCAGAATTGCCCGCGCGGCTGCGTTCTGGACCATCTGAAGTCTCCAGGTGCACCTCAAGGGAAGCCCCATGTAGAGAGAGTTACAATAGTCCAGTCGGGATGTCACGAGAGCATGAGTGACTGTGCGAAGGGCGTCCCGATCCAATAGGGGGCGCAACTGGCGAACCAGGCGAACCTGGTAAAACGCCCTCCTGGCCACGGCTGCCACTTGATCTTCCATGGACAGCCGGGCATCCAGGTGGACACCCAAGTTGCACGCCCCATCCAAAGGGGCAAGATGTTCGCCCCCTATGGCCAGCGATGGAGTCAGCTGGTTGAATCGGGCAGCCGGAAACCACAGCCACTCGGTCTTGGTCGGGTTGAGCCTGAGTCCGTTACTTCCCATCCAGATCCGCACGGCTTCCAGGCACTGGCACATCACTGCTATGGCATCGTTGGAGTGGTTTGGGGTAGATATATACAGCTGAGTATCATCAGCGTAGAGGTGATACTCTACTCCGAAACCACGGATGATCTCACCCAGCGGCTTCATATATGTGTTGAACAGGAGAGGCGAGAGGACCGACCCCTGAGGCACCCCACATGTAAGGGGTCTCGAGGTCGACCTCTGCTCTCCTGTCAACACAAATTGCGATCGGCCAGAGAGGTAGGAGGAGAACCACCGTAAAACGGTGCCTCCCACCCCCAACCCCCCCAGCCGATGCAATAGGATACCATGGTCGATGGTATCGAAATCTAATAGGACCAGGATGGAGGAACAACCTCCATCTCTGGCCCTCCAGAGATCATCCACCAACGCGACCAATGCCGTCTCGGTGCTATGCCCGGGCCGAAAGCCGGACTGGCGCGGGTCTAGATAATCAACTTCCTCCAGGTGACGGGGAAACTGTTGTGCCACCACACTCTCAACAACCTTCGCCAAGAAGGGAAGGTTGGAGACTGGACGATAGTTGGTTAATAAAGCTGGATCCAAAGAGGGCTTCTTAAGGAGGGGCCTCACCATAGCCTCTTTTAGGGAAGCAGGCAAGGAACCCTCACTTAAGGATGCGTTGACAACCTCTTGGAGCCAGCCTCGTGTCACCTCCCAGGATGCCAGTACAAGCCAGGAGGGACACGGGTCCAATAAACATGTGGTGGCTCACAGTCGCCCACGTAGCCTGTCCATATCCTCGGAAGTAATGGAGTCAAACTCCTCCCAAACAAGATCTGCCTCATGGCATCCCACTGGGCCATCAATGGGGGCTAATTCGTTCTGTATCTGAGCGATTTTCTCCTGCAGAAAAGTCACAAATTCCTCTGCTCTGCCCTGTAACGGGGCTTCCCGCACCCTCTGTTGAAGGAGGGAGCGGGTCACCCTAAACAGGGCTGCAGGGCGGTTGTCTGCGGATGCTATGAGAGTGGCACAATGATGATGTTTGGCCACTCTCAGCGCCACAATGTAAGTCCGTAAATTGGCTCTTACTTGTGTCCGGTCAGATTCAGAACGGGTAGACCTCCATCTTCTCTCTAGGCATCTCTTGTGGCGTTTCATCACCCTCAGCTCCTCGGTAAACCAAGGAGCCGGGGTGGCTCGCCGCCGCAAGAGAGGCCGCAAGGGCGCGACCCGATCCAAGGCTCCCGTGGTCGCAGTATTCCATGCGGCCACGAGGTCCTCCATCGGGGTGCGGGTCAGGGGTACAGGAAGTGGCCAAAGCGCTGTCTGGAACCCATCAGGGTCCATAAGGCGCCTGGGGCGGAACCAGATCGGTTATATGCTGGCCATGCCCACCCTCATTTTAGCGAAGGGGATACAAATTGGGATACGTCACATGACGACAATGTGAGATAAGACTTTAATACAATAGCAGAGTTGGAAGGGACCTTGGAGGTCTTCTAGTCCAACCCCCTGCCTAGGCAGGAAGCCCTATACCATTTCAGACAAATGCCTATCCAACATCTTCTTAAAGACTTGCAGTGTTGGGGCATTCACAACTTCTGGGGGCAACTTCTGTTCCACTGGTTAATTGTTCTAACTGTCAGGAAATTTCTCCTCAGTTCTAAGTTGCTTCTCTCCTTGATTAGTTTCCACCCATTGCTTCTTGTTCTGCCCTCAGGTGCTTTGGAGAACCTTTCATGAAGGTTAGTTGTGGATTTGTTAACCTTAGAACTAACTGCTGAGTAGGGCTATCAGATCTGGGCTTACAAAAACCAACTACCACTAGTTGACAGCCAAGGGGCAGGGGAAAATCTTTGCTGCCATCTAATGGTGCTTTGTATTTTTGCAAGCCACATCTGGTAACCTTCTTTCAAACTGAAAAATGGGATTATGTCACTGTTTTTTTTTTTGTTTACAGTTAAGACTGAAAGCATCTTTTTTCTGGTTTTATGATATGGTACATGTGTATGTTTGTGTGGGTGGCATAAAACCATCTATAATTATGCATAGAACATTCACTTCTTAAGCCCGACCGATAGCAATACATAAAGAAAAACTTTGAATGAAAAACTCGCTATTTTGAGGGAGAGTTGTAGCAAGAGGTCAGCCACAATATGGGATTTGTTTAAGCATTCTAGCAATGCAGGGATGGATTCTGAGGGATATCACCTACTTGACGAAACTCTCACAAATTTTGTGGTAATGACTTGGCTTCCTCATCTTTGGACAATAAATGAAGAAACCTTTGATTATGCTAAGCCAGGGGTCAGCAACCTTAAACACTCAAAGAGCCATTTGGACCTGTTTCCCACAGAAAAGAAAACCCTTCCCGTGCCTGACTATTTCCTGAGCGGCCACAAAACTAGCATATGTAGTTGAATTAAACGTTCTGTTTTCTTTTGAAACTTTTCTTTTCTTGGATTTATCTATGGTTGGCTTACCGGGAGTCGAAAAGCTCAATAAACCCTGTGTCAGCAGGTATCACACATTAGCGGTTGTGATGCATATTTGGAGTGACAGGGAGCCACAGCAGAGGGATGAAAGAGCCACATGCAGCTCCAGAGCCACGGGTTGTTGACCCCTGTGCTAAGCCCACATAGCTTGTGAGTCATCAAATTGAAAACCAGTTAGCATGAATCTTCTGGTGGTCACTGAATGCTGGTATCTGCTAGGTTGGGCAAAGCTAAACTCTGTGTTTTCTTCCTCTGTGAAATATCTAAATTCTGTATAATATACAACTGACTCACGCTGCCTCTTGAACTTGCTTAATCACAACTTGAGCAAATTAACTGATAAGGAAAGTTGTTGATAGGTCTGTGCCTGCATATACACACACGCTAATGTAAAAATCTCCTTTCTCACAGTTCAGGAGTTCTGAAAAGTGATATATTTTTAAGCCCACCCCCTTGACATAACAACAATAACATATTAAAATTTTACACTCCTGACTCTTACCACCTTGACTTGATTGCAGTTCAGATGCAAATATTGTGTCTATTAAGTAGCTGCATTTTTCTTTGCATCTACATTTTGAACAGGGAGCTGTTGTGGGTGAGTGATTCACAAGATCTTAGGATACCCTGTCAAGCAGTGGTGGGTTCCAGATCCTGTTGCGCATGGGACTGGGCGTACTAGTCAGGCATGCAGGCTGCGCACGCATGTGCACATCACCGTCCTGCGACACCCAGCTGCTTGACAGAGGTTGTGCAGGCTGTGCGCGCATGCACAATTGGCCCATTCATGTTATAAACAGCTATGGAATGTGAGCGGGGAGTGGGCCAAATGAGCCACCGTACCTGTACAGTGGCCACTGCTCCCGGCTACTACTAGTAGAATCGTACTGGGCTGTACCGCCTGTAATCCACCACTGCTATCAAGGATCTTCAGCATCCTGGTATTAATTGCAGAAACCTGATGGAAAATGGCTGAGTTATTTTAGCACTTGGAAGCCGTGTATTATGAGTGAGAATAACCGCTGGAATAATTGTTCCACTCTTTCACATCCTCATCCTTCAGCACTTCCTCAAACCCAAAACACTGTTGCAAAATTGTCTCTTTCTGCCTGCTGTCTTGAACTGTTTATGCATTCAGGACAGTTTTAAGGATGGGAATGGGAGCCAGTGCCTTTAATAACTTTCTTGCCATTTTTAAATTTCTCCAAAGCAAGGATCAAAGTTTGCCTTCCCCTTTCTGATGACATCTCAGTGTTTTGGGGAGGCTGTTATTGTCTGTTTGCAGACAATATTGTCTGTATTGGATGTCAAAACAATATGATTATAACCATGTTTATATCTATGCACCTAGAAACCCTATCATCAATTATTGCTTGCTATTGCTGTTAATAGTGGAACACTGAGAACTGCCAGCTTGTCAGTGTTTGTTTGGTAGCTGTCACTTACTCTGCCTATTGAGCTACCACTGACCACATGACACAACAGGAACAATATCCCAGCACAAATAGAAATGACATCAATTTGCCAGGCTTTTGCCTATGCTGGGCTGTCATATATTTGTCAATGTTTGTCCTCAGGTTTGGGAGATCTAAAAGAAAGAAACACGACAGAAGTCAGGTTAATTTTTAATAAAATCTATATACTACGAAAATTATCACGTCTGTTTGATTGTTTGTAACCTTCTATTGTGCAAAATAGTGCATCATAGGGTAACCAATTTTGAATCAACATACTGTATTTTTCAGACTATAAGAGCCATCGGTGTGTAAGATTTTGAAGAGGTAAGTAAGAAGAAAAAAGTTTTTCTCCTCCCTGGCCCTCAGGAGCACTCTGCAGACTTCAGCAAGGCTGGGGGAAGGCAGAAATGCCTCCATTTTTGTGAAGAATAGGCAAAAACCAAGTATTGTTTGCAAAAACGGAGGCATTTCTGCTTTTCCCCAGCCCTGCTGAAGCCTGCAGAGTGTTTCTTAAGGCTGGGGGAAGGCAAAAACGCCTTTGTTTTTGTGAAAAATGGCCTGTTCTTTGCATAAATGGGATGCGGGGGGTGGCGCTTCGGGAGGCCAAAAACTGCTGTATTCGGTGTATAAGATGCACCAACATTTCCACGCTCTTTTAGGGGAGGAAATGGTGCATCTTATACTCTGAAAAATATGGTACCTAAAATGGGATAACTTGCAGAATGCATTCAAGTCTGGGCCTATGACTCCCTTGAGATTGAAATGTGGCAAAATTGTGGCTGCTTCAGCATTGCTGTGCTACTGCACTTCTACAGTCAACCACTGTCATGTGATTGCAATTTCCAACACTCCGTACCAGTTTCCTATAAGGAAAGTCAGTGGGAAAGCCATCATAAGTCACCCGGGAGAAAGAAAGAAAGAAAAAAAGAAAGAAAGAAAGAAAGAAAGAAAGAAAGACGTTGCTCTTCTTTCCACTGCTTTTTTTGTCCATACTTGGTCTTTCTTTTTCTGTGTTTAGGTAAAGAAATATCTTTGAAATAATGACCCAGCAAGGAACAAGTTGTCTACTATGCAATAAAACCACTTGGAAGATTCTGCTGAGATTCTTACTTCCACTGAGCGGAAGTGTGGAAATTGTTTGAAATCAACCTAGACATGATTGATCTAACAACCTAATCAACCTAAGTGATTGATCTAACAGCATGATATTTACACAATAACCAAGAAGAATTAGAATTTTGAAGAAAGAATACATTTTCAGAATTCAGAGAATAGTATGCCACTTGCTCTTTCATGCTGTATTTAATTTCTGATTATTTGATAACACATACATCAGAGTTGAGTTGATTTCCATATGTGTTGTGACACTCTATATATATCTGGAGGATGGGAAAATTGCTAGATACATTACAGAGAAGGCATGATTGGCTAACTATATTTTAATTTTCCAAGAATTTTGAAATGTTTTTTTTAATTTAAAAAAAAGAAAAATATTTAAACTTGCTGCTGTAAATAAATGAATAATCTCTGTTTTCTGCAAAACCACAGTGCCACCTAGTGGCTTTTATTTTCTGCTCAGCCTTTTAACACACGTATCTGACTAAACAGGAATGCTTGATTGATCTTCGTGTCATGTTTAGTTAGTGATATTGCTAACAAGGAGCTGCAGTGCCATAAATCTTCAGGATAGGCTACTCCGGCTTCTTCTCTTAAAGCAGATCTTAGATGGGCTCAGAATGATAATACTGATCCCAATTTAATAGAGCCAATGGCTTCTAACAACTTTAACTTTGATAGTTAACAAACACTTGTCTTTGCCCTTCTTTTTCCAAAAGAAGACAAGATCAGAGAGTGCATGGAGAATGTTGGGTGAATGACCTGGGGGGAAAAAACCAGGGGCAAAAGGTCACAGGACCATAGCAAGGGTCAAAGAATTCCAAGGGGATTAAATTTCACCCATACTTGGCATAACCACTTTGCCTTCAAATCTGCAGGCAACACAGCTGTGTGTTTTTTTTTTAATTGCACAGTGCACAACCATGCCTACTTCTTCCTGAATGGTGCCATGTCCCTGTTTTCCCAGCTGCTTTCTTCTTCCTACCATTCCAGTTCCTACAAGAGAAAGACTAAGGCTGAGGGAGTAGAACAGGAATTCAACTTCCTTTAAAAATATTTTCTCTCTCTCAAAAACTGCACAGTTTGTGGGGGGGGAAGTGAGTTACGCACCAGCGAGGCCAAACTTCCAAAGAAGAGGGAGTTGACCAGTGGTGGGATTCAGCCACTTCACACCACTTCAGGAGAACCGGTTGTTAACTTTCTGAGCAGTTTGGTGAACTGGTTGTTAGAAGAAAACATTAGGGCAGAGAACCGGTTGTTAAATTATTTGAATCCCATCACTGGAGTTGACTCTCCAAAGCACGAAGGGACAGGAGAAAAGGTAATGCATGAACCTTGTTAAAGAGAGATCCAACTTAGAAGTAAAGAAAAGTTTTCTGATAGTGAGAACAGTGGAATAGCTTGCCTCCCAGAGTTGTGGGTATTCCGTCACTGGAGATTTTCCAAAATAGACTGAACAACCATTTGACCTCTATGGCAGAGGTGGTATTCAGCCAGTTCTGACAGGTTCTGGAGAACCAGTAGTGGAAAATTTGAGTAGTTCGGAGAACCGGTAAATAGGATGGCCCCACCCCCACTGCCCCCTAGCTGATCTTCTTTTGTTGCCCTGAACAGGAGAAGGGAGCTGGAAAGCAGGTTAGTGGGGTGGGGAGGGAATGGGGATTTTGCAGTATGCTTTCCCTGTCACTCCACAAAGCCACGCCCACAAAGCCAAGCTATGCCCACAAAGCCATGCCCACCGAAGCAGTAGTACATTTTTTTGAATCCCACCACTACTCTATGGTATAGGTCAGGGGTCTGCAAAGTCAGCTCTTTTAAGACTGGTGGACTTCAACTCCCAGAGTTCCCCAGCCAGCATAGCTGGCTGGGGAATTCTGGGAGTTGAAGTCCACCAGTCTTAAAAGAGCTGACTTTGCAGACCCCTGGTATAGGTTTTTCTGTCTAGATTGGACTAGAAGACCTCTGAGGTCCCTTCCAATGCTATGATTCTATGTTCTCAAAGTTCTTTCAAAGTTTCTCACAGCAACTGTTCTTAGGTCACAGCGGAAGCCACCCTGCCTTCTCATCCTGCAACAAATTTGAATCTCTTCATTACTGTAAAGATAAGACTTTGCCAAGAGAGTCTTTTTGAAAGTGCTCCATTTGTGCACTTTCCAAATGTGTCTCCCAGGACTGATGTCTAAAGGCATAGGATGAAAGAACTGGAGATGACCAAGTAAATCATCTAATCCAGTCCATGCCAGAATTTCAGCATTCCCACCGAAAGCATTTTGGCTTGTGTCTTAAGACTTCCAGCAAGAGAGAGACCACCATCATTCTCAGCAATTGACCTGGAACCAGACAAATGCAAAACAATTTCATTCATTTGAAAGACTACGCAAGATTTCTCCCCCAAAAGGACAGTGTAAATGGATGTGTATCAGGAACATGTTCTAATTGAAATTACTCTACATAGGAAGACCTCCCTGAAGTTGTGAGTGGTTTTATATTTGGTTCTGCTATCCAATGTTTGTTGGTCTGTGAGTCACCTATATCCTTTATTCAATCTAGCCTATTGAACACAGATTTTTCCCATGTATAGGATGGGAACCCATGTACAGCTGTTTAAATCCTAAAATCCACTGGAATTTAGCCAAGCCTGAAAGCAGCCTGGTCCACTGAGAATCCAGTGGGCTCTTCAGCAGACAGTCTGAGATCCACCATTTTCCAACTGGAACTCTCAGGTTAAACAGCTGGCTGTGCTAGATAAGCTACAAACATTTTTGATATTCTCATTCTTTGCATTTCTTCCAGTCTACTCATCATTTAATATCTCCCTGCAACAAGCAATCTTCAATTGAAAGGACAGAATCAGAGTTGGAAGAAACCTTGGAAGAAACCTTGGCTGGGGAATTCTGGGAGTTGAAGTCCACAAGTCTTAAAGTTCCCAAGTTTGGACATCCCTGCCCTATACTATTGGCTCTCCAATCTCTTCTTTAAAACCCCAGTGATGGCGTACCCACAACATCTGGTTGTGGGTACTCCATTCTACTGATTGTTTTCACTATCTTCTTAGTTCTTCCATGTCCCCCTCGGTCCTTCTCTTTGTAAGACTAGACATACCCAGTTCCTGCAACCCTTCTTCACATGTTATAGCCTCCAATCCCCTAATAACCTTTGTTGTTCTTCTCTGCACTCTTTCTGGAGTCTCTATTTTGTACTGCGGTGACCAAAATTGCAATATTCCAAGTGTAGTCTTACTAAATACATAGCATAAAATATATAGCAGTACTAATACTTCACATAATCATGATACCATTCCTCTGTTGATGCAGCCTAAGACTGCATTAGTTTTTTTGGCAGCTGCAGCACACTGCTAGCTCATATTTAAGTGGTAGTCCACTAGGTGTCAGCTCTCCTTCACTTGCTTGCTATCGGCTGCCATAGAAACGGAGACGGTGGGACTTATGGTATTTGGGAAGGGAATTGTATGGTACTGGAGGAGTTATTTTATTTATTTTATTTTATTAAATTTATATCTTGCCCTTCTCCTTGTTAGGACCCAGGGTGGCGCACAGGCATCATTTAAAAACACAAAATACAATAAATATCAGTTAAAATGTATTAAATTAATAAACCCGTGCTAAAACCCAATATTTAAAACCCTTACCAAATTATAAATTTTCTTAAAAAGTCAGAAACGGGGGGCTATCCTAGTTATGTAGAAGGGAGTTTTGTTCTCACCATTTTCTGCGCATGCTGGTGGCCTGTGTTTGGACTTGGTCAAGGCCATCCGTCTCGCATGCCAACTTGATGAGGCTTTTTGCAGATGCACCCAACATGACACCTTAGGGAGTTGCAGATTGGACGTTGGGTTGGGGTAATTGGGGGGAGGATGCTGGGTAATCGTTTGATATATTCTTGTTTGCGCCGTTTTGACTCAGATCTTGCTTTTCCTTCGCTGCTAACTTTTCATAACCAGTAAAAGTACCTTTAATTCCACAAAAAATGGAGTTGGGAATTTTCTTTCTTGGATATTTATTTATTTATTTATTATTTATTTTATCGAATTTATACCCCGCCCTTCTCCTTGTTAGGACCCACCTATTGATGGAGGCACACCTGACACTAGGATTCTCGCATCCCTCTCACAGTTCATCTCCTCCATCAGCGTTTCCAGGATACCTGTGAGTACATTGCCTTACTTTTCGCTGGCGACAAAACAATAAACATATTTACTTTCAGACTTGCAAGGTTCTATTACTGTTACAACAAAGGCAGTGTTCCTACTCATGAGTTGTGCTTCTTGTTTGCTTTGATTAACTTGAAGGGATGACACCCATCTTACAAGCTTTAAAACATGTAAACCAGTGTCTGGTTTACTATTTGTGTGTTTACTAGCAACGTTTCTCTAGCTGCACATTCCGCTGCACAACTTTGCTGTCTCCCAACGGAGATATCCCCTAACACATGTTTACTCTCCTTTTCAATGTTTACCCTTTCTTTTCCCCAAAAGTAGGGAGGGCCCCTTCTGGGTTCTCCCCATGTCCTTTTTGCTTCAGGGGTAGCTTTTGCATGACAGTTGTCCACTCTGTGGCTTTTCCTCCTGTATCCCAAAGTCATTCCCTTGCAGCAGGGGTGTCAAACTCAAGACCCAGGGGCCAAATCTGACCCATGGGGAGCTTAGATCTGGCCCATGTAGCCATCCTGGAAACAGCAAAGGACCAGCCCACAGTCCTCTGCCAGCAAAAACAGAGCTTGGAAGGACTGTGGGTGGCCCTCCCAAGGTCCATTTTTGCTGGCAGAGGGTTTCAGGAGGCCATCATAGCTGAAAATGGGGCTCAGGAGCCCATTTTCATTGGGCGAGTGCTTGGGCCACCACAGATGCCCCCAACATGAACGACATTGAACTGGCCACACCCACGCTGGCCCTCCAAAGTCAAGCACAAGCCTGATGCAGCCCTCAATGAAATTGAGTTTGACACTCCTGCCTCGCCCATAGTGAATTTATTACTTTAAAAGTGAACATTCAGTGCATGTATAAAATAAAGCTGAGTCAGATGTCTGGGGTTGGTATTTCATGTCAGGACACCGTAAATGGCATATAGTACAAATCTATTTAGTTATTTTTCAGTATTGGTTGGTGAAGTATGCTAGCTCATTTCCACAGAAAAAAATACGTTGGGATACGAGAGAAAATACTACTTTAGAAATGCAATGGCTAAGAATGAACTTTCAAGCTGCTTTATGGATAGCAGTGCTATAGAACCAGGGAAGAAAAAAACCAAAAACTTGGCTAGGACAACTTTGAGTCTTTGGAAAGGGCAAACAAGGAAGAGCAACAGGGGATGGTATTCAGCAGGTTCTGACCAGTTCGGGAGAACCAGTAGCAGAAATTTTGAGTAGTTCGGAGAACCGGTAACAGGGATGGGTTCCTGCCAGTTCTAACCTCTTCTATAGAAGAGGTTCCACAAATCTACAGTGCTGTTTAGAAATGGTTCCAGCTCCCTCTCCCTGCCCGTCTGCACATCATCAAGATGAAGAGCGAAAGGAGGAATTCTGGGAGTTGAAGTCCACAAGTTTTAAAGCTGTCAAGTTTGAACACCCCCAGGGTTTTTTTCTAAAGGGTTAGGGGTGCAAGGGTCTTGTAACTTGACAGCTTTACGACTTGCATGCTTCAAATGCCAGAGTTTCTGAGCCAACATTTTGCTTGCTAAGCAAGAGCATTGTTAAGTGAGCTTCACCACATTGTACAAGCTGGCCATGCCCACCCAGTCACATGACTGCCAAGCCACATCCACTCAGTCACATGGCCAGCAAGTCACTCCCACCCAGTCACATGGCCGGCAAGCTACTCCCACAAACCAAGCCACACCTATAGAAGAGGTTCTAAAAATTTTTGAAATCCACCACTGACAGGTAAATACCACCTCTGACTGGCCCTGCCCCCATCTATTCCCTGCCTCCCGAGTCCCAGCTGATTAGGAGGGAATGGGGATTTTGCAGTAACCTTCCCCTGCGATGCTCATCAAGCCATGCCACGCCCACAGAACCGTAGTAAAAAAAATTTGAATGCAAGTTTGAATTTATTTTGGTTTGAATTCTTGGGGGGGTCAGACCTTCAGGTTCAGGCATTTTGTGATGATGGGAGAAAGCTGTAAATTGGTTTAAAGCTAATAGCTTTTTTCCCCCTTTGAATTTGAATTTATTTGACTTTTATACCGCACCTATCTCCCCGAAGGGACTCAGGGAGGTGCACAGGAAATTAAAACAAGTATAAACATATAAATAAATAGAAACACCAAAAATAATACTACACAATAAAAACTGATTAAATTTAGAGTACCCTGTGCTAAAATTCACTAAAATCCCACTAATTAAAACGTTATATCAATTTAAAACACAGTCTTATAGGATGGTCTCGGGGACTAGGCTAGGCCGGCTTGGTGGAAAAAGTGCGTCTTCAGACACTGGCGGAAGAGGCGGAGGTCCGTGATGGTCAGGGGGAAGGTCGTTCCAGAGGGCTGGGCCTGCCACGGAGAAGGCCCTTTCCCTGGGGGTCGCCAACCGGTATTGGCCGGCCGACGGCACCCAGAGAAGACCCTCTCTATGGGAGCAAATTGGTCGAAGGGATGTGTGAGGTAGGAGACGGTCTCGCACATAACTAGGCCCCATGCCATGGAGCGCTTTGAAGATGGTTATCAACACCTTGAAGCGCACCCGAAAGGCCACAGGCAGACAGTGCAGCTCGTGCAGGAGAGGTGTTACATGGGAATGCTGTGAGGCTCCCATAATCCCCCGCGCAGCCGCATTCTGTACTAGCTGTTACCTTCGGGTGCACCTCAAGGGGAGCCCCATGTAGAGAGCGTTGCAGTAGTCCAGACGGATGTCACAAGTGCTTGAGTGACTGTGCGGAGGGCGTCCCGGTTAAGTAAGGGGTGCAACTGGCAGACCAGGCGAACCTGGTAGAAAGACCCCCTGGCCCTGGTCACATGGTCATCCATGGTCAGCCGGGAGTCCAGGAGGACGCCTAGATTGTGCGCTCTCTCCACGGAGGCTAACAATTCACCCCCAATGGCCAGTGTTGGAGTCAACTGGCTAAACCGGGACGTCGGAAACCACAGCCACTCGGTCTTGGACGGGTTGAGTTTGAGTTTGTTACTCCCCATCCACACCCGTACGGCCTCCAGACACCGGGACATCACTTCGCCCCTGAACCACCCATGCTAAACTGAATACTGTGGGTAGGACACACCCCTTACCTCACCATTTATTTTTCACCATCCAGATTGCTATGGCAACAGATCTCAAGATATTTGCAGACAAGGAAGTGAGGAGAAGATGGACTGGAAAGACTTTGCTGGCAGCCATCCAGTTCCCAGGATAAGAACTAGACTGTAGCCAGTTTCCCTGTCATCCCTTTGCCCAGAGGCTTATGCACATGTTGACAGGAGGATAACCATAAGTTCAGAGTGTTCTTTCCCTTGAGAAGCATAGACACACAGTGGGCAACCTATGTATATACTCACACAGACACCCGCTCCCCCACCTGTTATGGAACTATTACTTCACAAATACTTCTTAAGCTCAATATAAATAGTACCCTGGGACGTGGTGGCTCAATGGCTAAGATGCTGAGCTTGTCAATCAGAAAGGTCAGCAGTTCGGCAGTTCGAATCCCTAGCATTGTATAATGGACTTTCATTTGGGTGGGGAAAACCTGGAAGCTTCCAGATTCGGGTTTCCCCAGATGTGCCAATATGACATCTCTAATAAAATGGAACTTTGAGGAACTCCAAAACCTTGGAGTTTGCTTTTGCTGGAGGTGTTACTTGGAACCCTGACAATTGAATCAAAAAGGGTATGTGGATGAATGCAATGATTATTGTCCATCTTGGCAAGCTGCTTCCTATTTCGAAAGAAAAACAAGCAAACCCTCCCCCTTTCTGGTTTATATTTTGAATGCCAATCTGTTTCTAAAGGCTGTGATGCTCAGGAAGAAAATAGCCCTTGAGTTGATTCCGGTCAGAAATAAATGGGTTGAGTTGCACATTAACTCTCAAGTTAGATTCAACACCTCTAAACCGAGATTGCTTTGCCTGAAAGCACAGGTTGTGCACTGGAGCTTAACCGATAGCAGTAGTTTGTATCAAAGGCCAAGAAAATACTCTGCTGTTAATGGTCATGTAATCCAAGGAGCCATCGCACAATTAAATATCCCTTCCTATGTGCTTCTATTGATGTGAGGGTTAGAGTTCAAAGGCCAGCCACATACTCCCTGAAGAGGCTGGGTCTCTGTCAGTGAATGGAGACTTTCTCTGTGCACCACATTATTCCACACAGAGACTCTTTCTTGCTTCTTTTGGCTCAGATCCTCCTGGTCTTTTTTCTCAAGGAAATAACATGTCTGCAGCCCAAAAACTTCAATGTAGCGATCATTTGCACTCCAGGCCCAGTTAAATGGAACCAGACAGTCTCCTTTATGCTACTTGTCACTCCTTCAGCTGGAACTGAAGCCTGAAGTGTGTTTCAAATGAAGGCCAGGGCTCATCTCCAAACTGGCCGCCTGAGGCAATCTGTTTGATCACAGCCACCACTCCTCAGACAAAAATTCACTTGTAAAGCAGCACAGAGAGAGCCCTTGTAAAGATGCCAACTGTGTGGACTCTTTACAACTGAAACGCGCTGCGCTTTGTGTAAACCTAAAAGAGGTTAATTACCCTTCCTCCTTTTAGCATAAGGAAAAGCAAAGTTGTGTGAGTGGACTCTCGTAAATCGTTGGGGGTGTGGGGAAGCCCAGAAGGAACCCTTCGATAGAGCCATGTTGTTTTGCGAATGGATTGAACTACAGGTTGGAAGGCTGACTGAAACACCATTGCCTCAGTATCAATAATAAGCATTGATTTGGTTTTTTTGTACCTAGGGGAGACAAACTCACGATTTTTCTGTTGCTGTTGTTGTTGTTGTTTTGGAATTGCTAAGTCTGTCTTTTTGATTGTGAGGATTCTGCAATGCTCCTTTTATCAAGACAACCTGAGTCACAGATGGCGCATTGTTTTAGTAGATTACAAAATTCTAAGAGGATCTTCTTCTGAAGAAGAATTCCCACCGCCTGAGATAGGAAAAGATCCCCCCAAACCATCCTCCAACCATCTTATCCATCTTCTGAGCCTCATACTAACACAGGATAGAAAACAGAAAGCAATAGTCAAACATGCACATTTTACTCAGTGGAGGTTTTTTGTTTTTTTATAATTGTTACTAATAAGTTTTATTTTATGAGTAATCTCTCATTTATTCTACCAGTTTGAAGGAAGTGCCACAATTCACCAAAAGGTAGCAGGATTGTGCTGTAATTCAGAAGAATAACATCCTATCTTCTCAACCTACCTTGACCTGGTTTGGACAATCCTGAGTTGGATTAGGTTATAACTTATCAAGTGCACGAAATGTGGAGTCCAGGCAATCAGATGAATGGATAAGTTTATTGTATGCTTAAAGCTTTCTACAAGAATCTGAACTACTAACGTTCAAAGCAAATTGGTGGTGGATAAGAGTCGATGCAATTCATGGTGGGCTGAAGTTAGATATCTTGTGGGCGTGAAAGAACTTGAGACTGATGATGTGTTTGGCCCATCCCTCAGGCTCTGCCTGGTCTTCTGCTACACACACTCCTTTAATTCCAGCCATTACAGGAATGACATTACAACATGCTTGGAAAGCAAAAAAGTGTGTAATTGGGTCTCTCAAGTTGTGCTCTAGAAGGGAGGTGCCCAAGCTGAGGTTTCAGAACTATCTTTACTCTTGAAATTTTGGCTGCAGTCCTTTCCCCGGACACCCTCCCAATTAATGTGACAGAAGGAATATACACAACATACACTTAAGAGCTTTGGCCGCACAGTGATTAGAATGCAGTACTGCACACTACTTCTGCTGCCTGCCGGCTGCCTGCAATTTGGCAGTTCAGGTCTCACCCGCTCAAGATTGACTCAGCCTTCCATCATTCAGTTGATAAAATGAGGACCCAGATTGTCAGGGGGCAATATGCTGACTATGTAAACCGCTTAGAGAGGGCTGTAAAGCACTGTGAAGTGGTATATAAGTCTAAGTGCCATTGCTATTGCTATACACATGCATCTAGATAATGATTATATTAGCAGTATTTAACTTCAATTTCAAAGGGCCAGTTTGATGTAGTTGTTAAGGTATCAGGGTAGAAATCGGGAGATGGTGAGTTCTAGCACAACTTGGGCACAAAGCCAACTGGGTGTGATGGAATGTAGTCAGGAAGTGGATTTACTCCAAAAGATTAAAAGGCAAATCAGTCCAGATATTATGTGTGAGAGAAAAAAGATGAAGACAGTCCCTACCTAATAATTCAAAGTGTATTATTATAGAGGCAGATAGTAGAGTCCTTAATGGGTCAATATTTAGTTTATAGGCATTAAACAAAAAGGAACTCAGCTTGAAAGGTTGACCACATCTCATTCTTGGTTTTGGATCTGACACTGGATGACCTTGGTCTAGTCGGAAATGTCAGCCCTAGGAAGGGGCCAATCAATGGTGAGATTCAGCCAGTTCGGACTGGTTTGGGTGAACCGGTAGCTCCAACAATCAGCTGGGAGGGAACTGGTTCGCTCTGACAATCAAGTTGGCTCGCTTTACTTACCTATTTCCTCTCAGCTGAGTCACATGGCAGAGCTGATTGTCAGGCATCATCTGTGTTACTTCCCAGAAGTAACATGGAAGGTAAGCTTTGCTAAAACTGTGCATGCACACACAGCGTGCATTAGGCACGGGCATGTGCGTGTGTACAAAACACGCAATCACTGAACTGGTTGTTAAAGCAGCAGGAGCCCACCACTGAGGACAATGGCAAACCACTTCTGAAAAACCTTGCCAAGAAAACTGCAGGAACTTGCCCAGGCAGCCTCCAAGAATTGGGCATGTTTGAACTGAATTCTTAAATTTAACTCAGGTAAAATAAAATCAGATCCAATATTCCTTCCTTCCTTCCTTCCTTCCTTCCTTCCTTCCTTCCTTCCTTCCTTCCTTCCTTCCTTCCTTCCTTCCTTCCTTCCTTCCTTCCTTCCTTCCTTCCTTTCTTTCTTTCTTTCTTTCTTTCTTTCTTTCTTTCTTTCTTTCTTTCTTTCTTTCTTGATCACAACCCTGCTAAACCTCTCATGAGTCAAGAGCTGTGCTATGAAGATTTTGGTCCTGGATTGTCAAATTCAATTCAGCATCTGACAACAGAACGATTGGTACAGTGGCCTAGAGGTGGAGCTCTCAACTTACAATCAGGAGGTTGTGGTTTCAAACCTAGGTAATGGCAGATATTTCTCTCTGTGGGCACAATCGGTAGCTATCTGCTGGGAACTCTGAATTGGTGACAGGAAGGGCATCTGGCCAGTAAACACTCTGCTCTATTCAGTTCCCCTGACTCCGTCACAATGTAAGGGATTACGGGGTCATGAAAAGACAGAAATAAATAAGTAAATCTGACAACAGAATAAATCGGAAGGGACCCTGGAGGTCTTCTAGTGTCTAACCTCCTGCTCTGTATCCTACCTACCTCCTAAAATACTCAAAGGAACCAAGAACAAAGAGATTATTTTTCACGCAGAAACTTTAAAACAGCAGGAAACAGTAACCATTTTTCTGAGAACAAGAGCTAGAAAAAACCTAATAACAAAACTCCTGCAAAATCCAGTCCTCTCTTGTCCCTTTGCAGGGATTGTTAGAACTGTTGGAACAGGGAGGAAAGTAGCCAAAAAGAGATTAGGACGTATATATACATGTGTATGCACTCATTTCAACCGAATTAAATAACTATTACAGAGAATGAGCTGACTGGACTGAATTCATTCTCATGTCTGTCTAAAACAGGGTGGAGACCATCTTGCCTAAAAACTGGATCTGGTTCATAGCTCCATGTCTTGCCTAAGAAAAATATTGAGAGTCCTGATAGGCCAACTCACCAAGGTCACAAGATTTGGGATGCCAAAGCCTAGATGGTCCTGGATGGCAGCAGTGTTATAGTGTCAGGCGTGCAACCATCTTTTCTTTTGGATCTTTTGCCTGCAACACTTTCTATTATTCTACTATGCATTTTCTATTGTGGGAAAATGGGAGGGGGGGTTGTAGGAGTGAGATGCAATATAGCCATAACAAAATTCTTTCTAGAAAGCCAAGGTCATCCTTTTTTGAGTTTGAGTTTTATTTGATTTATATCCCGCCCTTCTCCAAAAGGACCCAGGGCGGCGCACAGGAATTTAAAATAACATATAAATAATACAAAATACAAAATTTAAAAACCTATTAAATATCCAAACCTGCACTAAAAGCAATTAAAATCCCCCATTTTAAAACTATCTAATACTAGTCACAGCGGAGGCTATGTTAGGCCGGCTTGATGAAACAGGTGTGTTTTTAAACACTGGCGGAAGAGGCGGAGGTCGGTGACGGTACGGAGTTCAGGGGGTAGGTCGTTCCACAGGGCAGGGCCCGCCACAGAGAAGGCCCTTCCCCTGGGTGTCTCCAGTTGGCATTGTCCGGCCGATGGCACCCTGAGAAGGCCCTCTCTGTGGGAGCGGATCGGTCTAAGGGATGTATGGGGCAGGAGACGGTCTCGCATATAACTAGGTCCCGAGCCATGGAGCGCTTTGAAGATGGTCGTCAAGACCTTGAAGCGTACCCGAAAGACTACAGGAAGCCAGTGCAGCTCGCGCAGGATCGGTGTTATATGGGAGCATCTAGAGGCTCCCGTAATCACCCGCGCGGCTGCATTCTGCACTAACTGTAGCTTTCGAGTGCACCTCAAGGGAAGCCCCATGTAGAGAGCATTGCAGTAGTCGAGTCGGGATGTCACAAGGGCCTGAGTGACTGTGCGAAGGGCAGCCCGGTCCAGTAAGGGGCGCAATTGGCGCATCAGGCGTACCTGATGGAAAGCCCCCCTGGCCACGGCCGCCACATGGTCTTCCATGGACAGCCGGGAATCCAGGAGGACACCCAAATTGCGCGCCCTCTCCACGGGGGCCGGTGTTTTGCCCCCAATGGCCAGAGTTGGAGTAATCTGGCTGAACTGGGGTGCCGGAAACCACAGCCACTCAGTCTTGGACGGGTTGAGCTTGAGTTTGTTACTACCCATCCTTTGTCTTTGCACCTCTGCACCTGACCAGAACTGGATGGGTAGAACTACCAGCATGGCAGTGGAAGATTGGACCATGGGATGGACTTGTGGGCGTGGGGGCAAGATCTTGAACTTTCAACTGGGTGGGGAAAACCAGGAAGCTTTCAGATTTGGGTTTTCCCAGATGTGCCAACGTGACTCTCGTAATAAATTGGAACTTTGAGCAATACTTTGCCTTGGACTCTGATTTACTTTTGGATGCTATTTGGAACATTTTGGTGGCTCAGATATTTGTAACCCAGGCATGGTAAGTTTAGGGATGAAACTTTTGATGTTTCTGCTTTTGAAGGTTCAGGTCTATCTGTTCTTTGAGAAAAAAAAAACCTGCTTTTGTTTTTAAGAAAGTTTTGGTTCAAACTAATTCTTTCCTCACCCAAATGGAGAAGAGACTCTTGATAGAGTTCTTTTTAAACACAGTACTGAATATTGGTCCTCGTTAATCAATATTGATTTCAGGGGAGAAAAAGTGTATTATAGGTAGTCCTCAATTTAAAATCATTCATTTCGTGACTGTTCAAAGTTACAACAGCATTGAAAAAGTGAGTTATGACTGGTTAGATGATTTATGACCATTGCAGGAGCCCCATGATTAACATGATCAAAATTCAGGAGCTTGGCAACTGGCATGTACTTATGACAGTTGCACTGTCCCGGGGTCATGTGATCACCATTTGTAACCTTCCCAGCCAGCTTCTGATAAGCAACGTCAATGGGGGAAAGCCAGATTTGATTAATGGCTGGATGATTCACTTAACAACTGCAGTGATTTGTGTAACAACTGTGGCAAAAAGACCATAAAATGAGGCAAAACTCAGTTAACAACTGCTTAGCAACAGAAATGTTGGGTCAATTGTGTGGCCTTAAATTGAGGACTACCTATGTGCATTACCATTATGTTTTCTATTCTCAAGTTACTATATTGGTTCACCCCAGTGGTGAAATGTATATTTTTTTGCCACCGGTTCTGTGGGTGTGGCTTGGTGGGGGGTGTCAAGTGGCTGGGCTGGCATAGCCAACCTTTTTCCATTTTCTAAAGCATTTTTTTTTACTACTGGTTCAGGCGAACCTTAGCATTTTTTGCTAATGGTTCTAGCAAACCGGTCAGAACTGGTAGCATGTCACCCCTGGTTCACCCGCATTAATTGCAGGACTTTTATGTTATTAAATAATTCAACATAGTTTATTAAATTCACAGTGACTTATTTAGGATCGATGCACAATGGAAAGGTCTCTGCGGTTCATTTCCTTGATGACTTTTGCCAATAAAGGAAAATATTTGCAGCCCAGGGTTGAGATGAGGGGAGCATTGACCTTTCAACCTGCAGATTACATATCTTATGTTTGTAGTTTGGTCTTCTTCTTGTCTAAACTCCAGGTACTATGTTGCAATTTGCATCCTGTTAAATGTATTTATGCATGTGACTGAGGACTAAAAGTCATCTAAAGGAGGAGGTTGCCTTTAGTACGCTGATTTTGGTTGCCTTTAGTGCTAGCACTGACGACATTACCTAGTTTGTGTAATGAAATGCCCGCAAGAAAACAGGGAAGACCAGAGAAGACCACGAATTCCCCTTTCCCTCTGAGATGATTTTTGGTCCTCAGTTGCATGCATAAATACATTTAACAGGATGCAATTCGCATCAGAGTGCCTGGAATTTGTAGTTTAGACAAGAAGACCAAACAACAAATATAAGATATGTAATCTGCAAGTTGAAAGGTCAAGGCTGAGTCCTTGGCACTGTCGCTTTAAAACATTTAAAGGCACCAAATTACATAAAGCACACCCTTTACCAATATTGGACGGTCAACAAATCTTTTGGCCTTCTAAATGGGAGCTGTGTGGGTTTCTAGCTCTCTACCAATAGATCTGGCTGTTAACAAGGCCTTGTTAATTAGGGCCTCTCTCCAACTCATCCATCCAGTTCATGGCCACCAAAAAACTACATGGCAGGAAATTCTGTGTCCCCACTGCCAATCCCCATCCTGTTTTCATTCTCTTGCAGATAAATGGCAGTGTGCTGATTTTGTGGGTGTTGCTCGTTGTCTTTTATGTGATGGGTGTTTTCTTAAGAGGCTTTCTCCTCTTCCAGATTTCATCAGCTGCTGGGAAGTGTCTACCAATCCGGAACATGTGAAAGTGGGACAGGACTTGACACATTTGCCTGGCCTTTTAAATAGAGAATCGTCCTGTTTTAAGACTGCCAACTCTGAGCTGAAAAATCCAAGTGGCCACTAGATGGCAACAAATCTGTATGGGAATTTCTTAAGTCATCCACAGCCCTGCTTTACAACTTCCCGCAGCCCTGTTTTATAACTCTCATTTACTGTTGCACAAGCACTCTGAAATATGCCAGTTTGTGGGCAAGGAGGGATTCTGCCCACCACTCCTAGAACTCTTGTGCAAGTCTTAATTTGTGCAAGTGCTGAATTTTCCCCTTCAGGCCAATGATGGGAAGCCACACTGAGGCTCATTTCCTGAGTTTCCCAGCTTCATTCTGCCAACGGTTTAAGTACCTTACCAGCATTTTCAATTCATTTTTAGCAGCCTGCAGGGCTGAGGAAATTTTGAAGTAAAGGTAAAGGTTCCCCTCGCACATCTGTGCTAGTTGTTCTCGATTCTAGGGGACGGTGTTCATTTCCATTTCAAAGCTGAAGAGCCAGCACTATCTGGAGACGTCTCTGTGGTCATGTAGCCGGCATGACTAAATGCCGAAGATGCACGGAACCCCATCAAAGGTGGTTCCTATTTTTCTACTTGCATTTTTACATTTTTTCAAACTGCTAGGTTGGCAGAAGCTGGGACAAGTAACGGGAGTTTACTCCATTATGCAGTGCTAGGGATTCGAACCGCCAACCTTTCTGATCAACAAGCTCAGTGTCTTAGCCACTGAGCCACTGAGGAAATATTAGCCAGGCTCTAAAAGAATCAGGTGGTTTGCTGGGGTGGTGGGTTTTTAAGAGTGTCAGAGGTGGCCTCTTTACAAGCACCATAACCCTGCTTGTCTGTTTTTACTGAGAGAAAGGGGAAATGGCAGCCAAGAGCTCCCAGAGGACCAAAGAAGAATGGCTGTATCCAAATAAATTTGTAGTGGCCAGAAGGGATCAAGATTACCTCATCTACATAGGTCACCTAATTGTATCACTACCAGGGAAACAGAGCAGATCACCCAAAACAGCAAAGCCCTACTGTAAAACTGATGCAGCTAACCAACACCTAAAGCCTGACTACCTGGGGAACAACAGGAGGGAGCACTGGCTGAAGTTGCTCCTTCCGTTGAAGGCCCTCAATGATCCCCTGCGAAATGGCCCTTGCAATTACTGCCTGCATGTGTGGAGAGAGGTCAGGATCCTGGGTGACAGGAGAAGCAGGCACCACCTGACCCTGCATGGCAGGAGCCAGGTGTGGAGGAGCAAGATCCTCCAGAGGTGCCACCTCTGAAGTGAAATATGGAGCAGGCGAAGAGGGACGGGGTAAGGACCTGTCAGGGGACAGGTCCTGGGACGCCACCTCCTCCTCAATTACAGTCAGGGGGTATCCCGCGGGGAGAAGCCCCCCAGAGACGTCCATGCCTGGATCAGGGAGAGAGGAAACTCCAGCCGCTAGGTGTTGGGCCTTCTCAAATTGATTATCAAGGGCCCGCTGCCTGCGTGCAGCATCCTTGTCAGCAGCCCTGGAAGGAGGGAGATATGGGTGGCTGGATGGACTGATCCCAGCCCCCTTTGTAGGCCTCTTCCCTTTCCCCTGAACAGGTGTCTGCCCAGGATCTAGGGGAGGGACTGGTCTACTCTCACTAAGAGAGGAAGGCCTGGGGTTGGGGACAATTTCATCAGGACTTGGTATAATAAAGCTGTTTTTAGGAGATGCTATGGCAAATTGCAAATGCAAAAGCCCCTATTTATAGGCAACAGTTCACTATAATTGGGAAAAAAAATGCATCGAATTATCCATGCCCTGAATGTTGAATAATGTGCAGAATAAAAACACACACACACTAATTTCAAAGGCAGAATCTATGGAAAGAAGTAAAAAAAAATCAGGATATGTCTGTCACCTAAATAGTGTTACCCTTCAAAATCCTTTTTTTTAATTTTTGTGTGTGAGTGAAGACGGCCACAAGGACAAATAGTGGTTAACATTATAACAATTGATCTGTTTATATATGCTCTCAAGGAATGCATCGGGGAACTGGCAAGATTTAAGGATTTTCAGATAAACAAACAGCCATAAACTGATTAGCTCTGGCTGGCTAGAATTCCCAATTCCACAAAGACACATAAAGCACTTCCACATGGCGATATCTCCACTCCCTCCAAATCATTCTGAAGCTTGCTGTGCAATTATCTTCACAGCTTCGGATCTCAGATTTCTGAGAATTCACAAGATACACCAAAGAACCATTGATTAATTTCCAACGAGTGGGCAATAGCATTGCAAAAACGTCATTCATTCCACGACTTGCTCCAGATTTCGGCAGATCCTAAAGCAACAAAAATTACTTCATCTCCCTCTACTGCAAGAAAGAAAGAAAGAAAGAAAGAAAGAAAGAAAGAAAGAAAGAAAGAAAGAAAGAAAGAAAGAAAGAAAGAAAGAACATAAACTGCTAGTCTCTTTTTCCCACATCCAAATTATATTGTGCATTTGTCTGGTTTTTGCAAAATAAATAAATAAATCTGAGCACATAACATAAAACAGCTGCCAACCTGCCAAGTCATCATACCCCCATTATATTTAAAAACTTTCTAATGATGATGATGATGAAAAGCTAGCCCTTCAACACTATCATTGATGGAGTGGAGAAGAAGGAGGGGTAATAATAATAATAATAATAGTCGAATTTATTAACTGCTCCCTCTCCCCACAGGGACCCGGGGCGGTGCACAGGGAAAATAAAACAATAAGAACAATAAATACAAAAGTACATAACTTAAAACACAATTAAATAATTTATCCCGTGCTAAAATTATTGACTAAAATCCCATTTAAAAATACATTAATGGACATGCACTGTGAACAAGATGCTGATAGTTGCATCCTCTTAGGAAGCAGAAAGATGAGAGATGAGCAACAAAATCCTCTCCAACAAAATAGTGAAAGAAATAGCTATCATATCCTCTCACCCAGTGGTGAAATCTAATTCCCCCCCCCACCGGTTCTGTGGGCGTGGCTTGGTGTGACTGGGTGGGCGTGGCCAATTTTTTCCCCACTTTCAGCTTTTCTTTTCTTTTTTAAGCTTTTTAAAGCATTTTCTCCTGCTGGTTCAGCCAGGGGGAAAAATGCTTTATCAATTTGCAGAACCAAGGACAATCGTCCCTACCAGTTCAGCCGAACAGGGCTGAACCAGGAGGATAAACAAATCCTCCCGGTTCGGGAGGATTTCACCCCTGCTCTGACCCACCCAACAATCCCTTTGTGGGAGAAGACAGGATGTGTCCAGGCATTTTGCCATTGATGACCTCGTGTTATAAGAGAGAGAGAAAAAGCAGAATCTTGCCAATGTCACCTGAACGTTTTTGCCTGCATTTCAATGCATATAGTAACAGTTGCAAAGATTGACAGAAAAATAATAATAATAATAATAATAATAATAATAATAATAATAATAATAATAATAATGAAAACATATATATCAATTCCTACTATATGTTCAATAGGATGGCATGTACTTGTCTAACCAAATACAGTACAAAACCTGAGCACTGTAAAATCCTGGGGAACTGTAAAAGCACCTTTCTCCTTTTAAGGATGTGCTATGCCAGCTGAAACCCAAGGAATGAGAGAAGGGGCGAGGCAAAATCTCTTAACAATAGAAAGCAGATCACCCACAAGCACATCAGTGCTTCATAATGAAAAATAAAACATTGCTTTCCCCCCCCCCCCTCTGCAGTTTCAGTTAACTACAGTTAACTTTACTTTACTTTACTTTACTTTAATTCGACTTATTAACCGCCCCCTCTCCCCGAAGGGACTCGGGGCGGTGCACAGGAAATATAAAAAACACAATATATCACAATAAATTACATAAATATTTAAAACTATATTAAACTAACACTCTATGCTAAAATCTTCCCGTTAAAATTACCATAAAACCCAATATAAAAATTTCTCTACTAACTAAGGCTAAGTACAGTAGGTTAGGCCAGGCCGGCCTGTTGGAAAAGGTAAGTTTTTAATTGCTGGCAGAAGGAGCGGAGGTCCGTGATGGATCTAAGTTCAGGGGGTAGGTCGTTCCAGAGGGTAGGGCCTGCCACAGAGAAGGCCCTTCCCCTGGGCGTCACCCGCTGGCATTGCCTAGTGCAGCGTTTCTCAAATAGTGGGGCGCGCCCCCCAGGGGGGGCGCGAGGCTCTGTAAAGGGGGGCGCGTTTGACCTCAGCAAATCGGCTCTGCCGATTCCCTTTTTCCCTCCTCCTCCCTCCCTCCACAGCCGGCATGCTGGCCACTCGTCGTCTTCCAGGGACTGCCGTTCCTCACACGCACGCACGCACGCACACACGCACACACACACACGGAGGCTTCTCAGCTCCTGAGCGAGCGAACGAGCGATCAAGCACAGCGGGTGGCCGTGCGGCCGGGGCAGGCTAAGGCGGGTGAGCAGGGCTGAGGAGACTCCGCGGGGAGTGGGGGCGGGGCGGGGACGACGACACACAGAGAGAGGCTCTGTAAAGGGGGGCGCGTTTGACCTCAGCAAATCGGCTCTGCCGATTCCCTTTTTCCCTCCTCCTCCCTCCCTCCACAGCCGGCATGCTGGCCACTCGTCGTCTTCCAGGGACTGCCGTTCCTCACACGCACGCACGCACGCACACACGCACACACACACACGGAGGCTTCTCAGCTCCTGAGCGAGCGAACGAGCGATCAAGCACAGCGGGTGGCCGTGCGGCCGGGGCAGGCTAAGGCGGGTGAGCAGGGCTGAGGAGACTCCGCGGGGAGTGGGGGCGGGGCGGGGACGACGACACACAGAGAGAGGCACAGACACAGAGAGACAGGGAGGGAGGGAGGAATCAGAGAGTGACAGAAACACACAGAGAGACAAATAGAGAGACAGGGAGAGAAAGAGAGAGACACAGTGATTAAGTGCGTGAATGCGAGACACACACACACACACACACACACACACACAGCGATAGATGGGCAGACGAAGGAGAGACAGACAGAGATAGAGAGAGAAAAAGAAAAAGAAAGAAAGAAAAAAGTGGGAGAGAGAAAGAAAGACAGACAGACAGAGAGAGAGAAAGAGAAAGAGAGAGACAGAAAGGAAAGAGAAAAAAGAGAGAGAAAGAAAAAAGAGAAAAAGAGAGAGAGAGAAAGAGAAAGAAATTTCTTTCTTTTTTTAATTCTCTTATACGTTAATAAGGATACAGTGCTATGCAGAGGTGTACTTATAACAATTTTATAGACAAATGATACTATTTACAGTCGCGCGGGGGGGGGGCGCGAAATGTTTTCTTCTTCCTAGGGGGGGCCTGACAGAAAATAATTGAGAAGCACTGGCCTAGTGGATGGCACCCGGAGAAGTCCCTCTCTGTGGGAGCGAATCGGCCGAAGGGATGTGTGGGGTAGGATGCGATCCCACAGATAACTAGGTCCCGTGCCATGGAGCGCTTTGAAGATGGTAACCAGTACCTTGAAGCGCACCCGAAAGACCACAGGCAGCCAGTGCAGCTCGTGCAGGAGCGGTGTTATGTGGGAATACCTGGAGGTACCCAATATTGCCCGCGCGGCTGCATTCTGAACTAGCTGTAGCCTTCGGGTGCACCTCAAGGGGAGCCCCATGTAGAGAGCGTTACAGTGCTCTCTACAGTTCAGCTGCTAAACACAGTGTGAGAACACGTGGCTATGGAACTGATACTAAATGTGAATGTACCTTCCAAATGATCTAGGAGGGAGCCAAGATAATAAGCTGGATAAGTAGAGCTGAAACATTCTGGAATTCCCCCCCCCCCCTTTTCATAAGAGAAACTGAGGCTGAAATCATAACTTGGGAAATGTGTTTGTGTAACAGCGTACCACAATCCAATTGGGTTGAGCAATAATTTCTGTCATTTCAGCCAGTGTCTGGCTGAAAATAATCCTAATGTGTCAGGAAGCCTGTGGTAGCTAAACATATACAGAACAGAATACAGAATAACAGAGTTTGGAAGGGACCTTGGAGGTCTTCTCGTCCAACCCTCTGCTTAGGCAGGAAACCCTACACCACTTCAGACAAATGGTTGTCCAATTTCTTCTTAAAAACTTCCAGTATTGGAGCATTCACAACTTCTGGAGGCAAGCGGTTCCACTGATTAATTGTTCTGTCAGAAAATTGCTTCTCTCTTTGATCAGTTTTCACCCATTGCTTCTTGTTCTGCCCTCAGGTGCTTTGGAGAATAGTTTGACTGCCTCTTCTTTGTGGCAACCCCGGAGATATCGGAACACTGCTATCATGTCACCCCTAATCCTTCTTTTCATCAACTTTTCATCGTCTTTTCATAGCCAGTTCCTGCAACTGTTCTTCATATGTTTTAGCCTCTAGTCCCCTAATCATCTTTGTTGCTCTTCTCTGCGCTCTTTCTAGAATCTCAACATCTTTTTTACATCGTGGTGACAAAAACTGGATGCCTTACCAAGGCCTTATAAAGTGGTATTAACACTTCACGTGATCTTGATTCTATCCCTCTATTTATGCAGCCTAGAAGTGTGCTGGCTTTTTTGGGCCGCTGCTGCACACTGCTGGCTCATATTTAAATGGTTGTCCACTAGGACTCCAAGATCCCTCTCACAGTTACTACTGTTGAGCAAGGTACCATCTATACTGTACCCGTGCATTTTGTTTTTCTTGCCTAAATGTAGAACCTTACTGTTTCATATAGAAACAATCTTGGATCTTTTGAGAAAACTAAAAGCTTGATAGCCATGGTTCCTAGCTATACTAGGAACCTATACTATACCCTTTTCTATCTTGGTGGGTCTCCTTTCTCTTCACAAGAATAAACCATGATGGAATGGTGAGAAGGGCGGTATAGAAATCGAATAAAAGTAAAAGTAAAGTAAAAGAAGTCAACGGTCATGTACGTGTCCTCATGAAAGAAGCTTAACTGCCTTCTCTCTTTAGGGAAACTGTTTCTAGAAACACCTTCTCTCTCCAGGCCTCTTTTACTGCACCCAAACTCTCCTATATTCTTTCAGAAGATGAGAGGGACCATTAAAAAAAAAAAAAAAACCACTGGTGGAATTTTCCTCCTGCTGGGCCTCACATCAATGCTGAGCCAGCTGTTGAGATGATGGCATTACACCAGCCCAATTCAGCAACTCCTTCTTCAGGGAGAGGCATTTTGCTGATGTTAATAATGCTATAAATGCTCTATTATTTCATACACCATTTATGATGAGGAGAACATTTGTGCCTGAGGATTTTACATTCTTTCCAGCTTGTTTCTTCTTTTCCTTCTGTCCTCACCTCCACCCAATCTTGGAATACAAGTCAGATCGTAGGACAATGTTTTTCAGAGAGATATAAAAAAAAAATACGGCTAAATTGGTCTGCTGTGCAAATGATAGCAGTAGCCTAACCAAGAGGCAGAGGGCTGCAATTACCATAAAACAGAACCAAATTTACTGACTCCATTCTGCCTTAAATTTTGCACAGTTAACCAGTCAGTCACTGTCTGGCTGTAACAAGCAATAATTAGGCCTAATATATTATAATTGTATTTTTATGGAGTTTACATAGAATTCTAATACAACAATTCAAATACAATAAAAGCATGGAAAATCTATTTTATAATCCAGCACCACTGGAGACTTTCTCAGACATCATTTGCACTGAGTGCAGTGCAAATTATTCACAATTAGTGATTCAGATCTGCAGTCTATAGCGAGCTAAAAGAAAAAAAAATAAAAAGATAAAAGATAAAGTTGGACAACGTTCACTCAAAGGAGAAAACAGGTATCTGATCTCAAAACACCCAAGGAATGTAAGCAGGGGTGGGATTCTACTGGTTCGAACCAGTTCGGGTGAACTGCCAGCTCTGACGATCAGCTGGGAGCGAACCAGTTTGCCCTAATGATCAGATAGGCCCACCTGTCTGCCCGCACTATTTTCCTACCTTTATCTTCTCAGCTCATTCATGTGGCAGAGCGGATTGCCGCGCGAATCAGCTGTTACTCCTTTGAAGAAACCCGGAAGTGAAGATTTCTTCAAATTGCGCACATGTGCACAGCAAATTGCACGATCACTGAACCAGTTGTTAAAGGATCCCACCGCTGAATGTAAAAAAATAAATTTGAAGGGTAAAAGATAGGAAAGCCAAAGAATTAATTGAAGTATGCCAGCCATACAGACTCAGATTGTATTTCAACATATATGGGAGGCATATTTTAGAAGATTTAGCAGGAAGCCACTTAAAGCCAAGTAGGGTCTATTTTGTACTGACTCTACCACCAATTGATTTTTCTTTTCTCCAAAGGACTAATTCCCAAAATGTTTCCCTGAGAATGTTTGTATCTGTGCATTTGGTACCCCAGATATTCTGGTTAATTAGAAAAATTGGGCTACTCCTTTTTACAAGGTAACCCTACACACTGAAGCAAACTATAAAGCGTACTGGTAAATAATTCAGTTCTTTGGCAAGTAAAATGATTTGCAATTACAGTAGAAAGAATGGCTGATCACTTAAAGGAAATCTACTTCTAAGTAAACATCAAAGGTTGCTGCATTAGGAATCAAGGATAATAGTATAGATGAATGGACATGGTGGCTCAGTGGCTAAGATGCTGAGCTTGTCGATCAGAAAGGTTGGGAGTTTGGCGGTTCGAATCCCTAGCGCTGCCTAACAGAGTGAGCTCTCATTACTTCTCCCAGCTTCTGCCAACCTAGCAGTTGAAAAGCATGTAAAAATGCAAGTAGAAAAATGGGGACCATCTTTGGTGGGAAGGTAGCAGCAGGCCTGCCACGCCCTCAACCGGTTCTCTCACTGCTGCTAGGCTGGTGCCATTTTGGTTTTTAGTGACTGCGCATGCGCAGTTCACTGTAAATTGTTCTGTGCACATGCAAAAAACAATTTACATTGAACAGCTTACACATGCAGGTTGCAAACTGGTTGTAAAACTGGCAGCAATCGACCCCTGGTTTGAATCCCTAGTGCCATGTAAGGGAGTGAGTTCCCATTACTTGTCCCAGCTTCTGTCAACCTAGCAGTTCAAAAGCATGTATAAAATGCAAGTAGAAAAATGGGGACCATCTTTGGTGGGAAGGTAGCAGCGTTCCATGTGCCTTTGTCATTTAATTATGCCAGCCACTTGACCACGGAGATGTCTTTGGACAGCGCTGGCTCTTCAGCTTTGAAACGGAGATGAGCACTGCCCCCTAGAGTCGGGAACAACTAACACATATGTGTGAGGAGAACCTTTACCTTTACCTTTACAGAGGTAGTAAGTGCTTAATGAATGGTTCCAAAGAAGATGTCCTTGGAAATTGGGGGAGAGGGAAAATTGCTAACACAATGGGACCATTTCTATCAGCAACAACAACCAAGTAAATGAATTTGTCAGTGGCATTCCGATTTCCTCCACTCTGACTTTTCTTAGTGCTAATCAAATCACATGTGGTTTTCTAAACTTGACTAAAACGGCCCCTTTTCTTTAATGGAAAATAAACGGCTGAAATGTTGCAATTATCACAATATTGCTGGGCTAGATGAATGATGTGACCAATAAAACTGCAGGATGATTTTGTTTTGACTTTATTCTTGACAATGCATCTTTTCAGGAAGAGGAAATGTTCAACCATCCATAATGAGAATAGACATATTCCATTCCGGTTTACAAATCAAAAAGCTGTCTCCCACCTCTTGCCTAGAGATCAGCTTATCAGAATGATTTTCGCTCTGGAAATTGTCTTATTTGGACAGCTCTGTAATTACACCGCAATTCCCTATAGTTCCAACTTTGTTCTCTGCGAAAAGATGAAGCTGTGTTGTTCACATGAAAAATAGGGTGGTAAGGGTTAGTGCATTTGCTACAGTCACTAGAAGTCAGGCAGCGTATAAATGTTGGTTGAGCAGTAAGCCAGATGTTTTGATTACATATTTTTATACATCTATCCACTCTTTCCACTGATTAACTTGTGGTGGAATTTGGGCCTGTCTGCAACAGCAAACAATTTCCATCACTTCTTAGGGTGTCAGGATTAATTTCTCAGATAGACTTTGATTGTTTGATTATGTATCATCAAGTTCATGTTAACTCTGAGTGGGTGCAATAGCCTAGAGCTAGAGCTCTCGCCTCTGGAGGCTGTGAGTTTGATCCTAGGTAGAGGCAGATATTTCTCACTCTGGGCACAATGAAATATATCTGCTGAACAAAACTCCACATTGGTGACAGGAAGGGCATCTGGCCAGTAAACACTCAGCTCCATTCAGTTGCCCAGACTCCACCCTGCAAGGGATTATGGGGTCATTAAAAGAAGGTGATGATGTAGTTCATATTAACTCTAAAGGACCATGTAGATAGATTGCTTCCTAGAGGATCTGACCCAAACCCAGTCCTTCGGGTCTTCCAATGATGCACCTTCTCTACTGCTGCAATTGAGTCCATCCACTTTGCTGCTGCTTGTTGTCTTCTTGTCTTTCCTTCCACATTTCCTAGCATAATTGACGTCTCCGGAAAGCTAGATCTTTGTGTAATAATTTAATCCTGGTCATTTGTGTCTCAAATACGAATTCTCGATTGGTTTGTTCAATGCTAACTCCATCGCTGGCCATAGGGGGCGAACATCTTGCCCCTGTGGATGGGGCGCGCAACTTGGGTGTCCTCCTAGATGCCCAGCTGTCCATGGAACATCAAGTGACAGCCGTGGCTAGGAGGGCGTTTTACCAGGTTCGCCTGGTTCGCCAGTTGCGCCCCCTATTGGATCGGGACGCCCTTCGCACAGTCACTCATGCTCTCGTGACATCTCGACTGGACTATTGTAACTCTCTCTACATGGGGCTTCCCTTGAGGTGCACCCGGAGACTGCAGATGGTCCAGAACGCAGCCGCGCGGGCAATCCTGGGTACCTCTAGGTTTACCCATGTAACACCTCTCCTGCGCGAGCTGCACTGGCTGCCTGTCGTCTTCCGGGTGCGCTTCAAGGTACTAATTATCATCTTTAAAGCGCTCCATGGCTCGGGACCTAGCTACTTGCGGGATCGGATCCTGCCCCATACTTCCTCACGGCCGATTCGCTCCCACAGAGAGGGACTTCTCCGGGTGCCGTCCACTAGACTTTGTCAGCGGGCGACGCCCAGGGGAAGGGCTCTCTCTGTGGCGGGCCCTGCCCTCTGGAATGACCTTCCCCCCGACATTAGAACGACCACGGACCTCCGCTCCTTCCGTCTGAAATTAAAAACATATTTTTTCTGCTTGGCCGGTCTGGGGTAGTCTCTCTCTATGGGGTTTTAGTGTATAGTGGGAATTTTAGTTTAGATTGGGTATTTTAGCACAGGTACTATTTAATTTGTTTTTAAGATGTTCTTGATTGTATATTTATGGTTTTTAGTTTCCCTGTGCACCGCTCCGAGTCCCTACGGGGAGAGGAGCGGTCAAGAAATTAAACTATTATTATTATTATTATTATTATTAATGACTCGTATGTTTGTTTTCTTGGCTGTCCATAGTATTCTCAGTAGTTTTCTTCAACAACAGAGTTCGAAAACATCAATGTTTTTTTCTGTTCTGCTTTCTTAAAATCCAATTTTTACTACCATAGACCAGGGGTCTGCAAAGTCGGCTCTTTTAAGACTGGTGGACTTTAACTCCCAGAATTCCCCAGCCAGCTATGCTGGCTGGGGAACTCTGGGAGTTGAAGTCCACCAGTCTTAAAAGAGCCGACTTTGCAGACCCCTGCCATAGAACTGTTGCAGGGAAAACCTGCCTATAATAAAAACACATTAGGGCATCTGAGTATCTTTTTTTTTGGAAAAGGTTTTTTTTGTTCTCCATATACAATTATAGGTATACATTCACATCGTTATTATTCTTTTTTATATTCGTCGTTCTTATACATTTGTCATTCCATTTACAGGGTTATAACATACCGTTTGGGTTACTTTATTTACCATCCCTTGCCTGTTTTGACACCACCTTCTTTTCCCTTTCTTTTCTCCCTCCCTCCCTTCTCTACTTCCTTCCTTCCTCTCTCCTTTCCCTTCCTTCTTCCCTTACCTCTAACCTACTCCTCTCTTCCTCTTCCCCTTCCTGCCCTCTTGCCTTCTCCCTTCCCTCTTCCTCTCCTCACCTCTATCTTCCTTTCCTCCTCCTCTTCTCCTCTCCTCCTCTCTTCTTTTCTTTTTCTATTATTGTAGGTGTCTCTTAATTTTTATTTTCTTCAGGTGGTATTTCCGCCAACCCCAAAATAGTAGAATATCATTTCTTATTTCCTTTCCTTCTCAAATCTATCCCGATTAATCAGGATTGCTTTCAGGTTGCTCCTCTCCCAAGCATGTTTCTTGATTGCTGGTTCCTTTACCGTTCATCCTGAAAAGCCGAAGCTATCTACCGCTATATTTAATCTTAGACTCTCTTTTTTCACACCTGCTGCTGTGGCCTAGAGGTGGAGTTGTCACCTCACAATCAGGAGGTTGTGAGTTTAATCCTGGGTAGAGGCAGATGTAGGGTCTCCTGCTTGGGCAGGGGGTTGGACTAGATGACCTACAAGGTCCCTTCCAACTCTGCTAATGCACTATGCTCTTTGACTTCCATTCCTAGAGCTTGCAGATCATTCTTCCAATATTCTTACAAGTAAAGTTCTTGCCATCAGGAAATAACTTCTAGGACAGTGATGGCTAACCTTTTTTGGCTCGCAGAGGGCCTTCTCTGTGGCGGGTCCAGCCCTCTGGAACAACCTACCCCCCAAACTCCGGACCACCACGGACCTCCGCCTCTTCCGCCAACGTCTCAAGACTCATTTCTTTCACCTAGCCGGCCTAGCTTAGACCCCAAGACCATTCTCACAGACTGAGTTTTAATTGATCTTAATTTTTGGTAATTTTTAGTTGTATTTTTAGCACAGGGTATTTCAAATTTAATTAGATTTTAATATTTGTAATTGTACTTATCTATATGTTTGTATGTCTATATTTTAACTTCCTGTGCACCGCCCTGAGTCCCTTCTGGGAGATAGGTGCGGTATAAAAATCAAATCAAATCAAAATCAAATCAAAATCAAAAGCAGGAGGAGCACAGGGGGGGGGTGTCATGCGTGGGCGTGCCACACCCATAATGCTATGTGCGCAACCCCCAGGTTTTGGCGCACTTTGTTCGCCCTCCCCAGGCTCCAGACGCTTTCTAGGAGCCTGGGGAGGGTGAAAACAGCCTCCCCCCACCATCAGAGGCTTCAGGAGCTTCCCTGAAGCCTCCAGAGGGTGGAAAATTGTCTCAAAAGAAGGCCTAAATCAGCTGGCCAGTGCACACACGCACGCTGGAGCTGACAGGGCAACGCCTCATGTGCCCTAAGAAATGGCTTCGCGTGCCACCTTTGGCACCCGTGCCATAGGTTCGCCATCACGATTCTAGGACATCATATTGTATAGAATTCCAGTATAATCATTCCACCTTTTTGAATCCACTGGCCTGCTTTATCTCTCTCCTTCTCCCTGTCATTCCTGAAGCCAGCCTGATCAAAGCCATTTTGAAGCTTCAGTGTTGCCACACTGGAGCTGAGGGATAGGGAGGGAAGATAGAAATAGCTGGGGTTTTGTAGCCAAAACAAAATACGCTCTCCTGGGAACCAAGGACAATTCCACAGGTGGCCAGAGAGAGGAGAAGTGAAGTTACCAGGCAACTGGACAGCACTTTGATTGGACCATGTGACTGTTTGGGAAAAGGGGATTTTTAAAAAAACTTTTAATTAGGTGAAAACTGCAGGGACTTTCAAAGTTGGTTTTCACCAGGTTGTGCCAATATTATATTTGTAATAAAAGTATTCTTCGAAGAATCTACCTGCCTTGAAGTTTTGTTTACTATGGACATTACTTGAAACCTTGACACTCCCTCTCCATCTCTATCATCTCTCTCTATCTCTTTATCTCTCTCTCTCTCTTTATTATCTATCTATTTAGGTTTGTCTCGTAGTCAGCCAGATGTTCAGACTGGCATTTTTGTCTACCCATTGAGTCCTTTCCTAGGACCTGGGATAGGCAGATGTGGATTTATTTATTTATTCATTCATTCATTCATTTATTCATTTATTTATTTAAACTGACTAGGCCACACCCACCATAGCAACCGGGCAGAGAATTTGTTGCTGAAATTTTTGAAGCCCACCCCTGTAGATAGGCTTTAGGGATCATGAATAGGAAAAGAATGCATACTTAACTAGTATATTTAATTTCCTTGGATCAACTAGATTTGTGCTGCCAGGTATTTTTTTTTTTTTTTTTGGTAAAGATTATAAAAGAGATTACAAAATCTCTTCCATGCTACAGTATGTATAAACTCTTCTTCATGAAAAATTAAGGAGCAAAGACAATTCCTGCACGTATTTGGACTGGGTATATGCTGTAGATTGCAAGTCACTGCTGCTCATACTCAGTGCTCTGGGATTTTCTGCTTCTGAGGAGAAAGCAAATTGGTTTTCACGGCATTCCTCTTGATTTATAGCCAGGGGGCTCTGCTCAGAATGATCTAGCATGTATCTGTGTATTTACAGTGTTAATATTCTGTCCAATTCTCTAGATGGTTTTCTGCTCCTCTCCCTGATTTATAAACAAGTTAAGAGTGTTCCAGTCCTTCCAATCAGCTGAGAGGTAAGAATTCCTTTAAAAAAAAGCTTTTCAGAGTAGATCTAAATTCTCTGTGTGCCTATCCATATCTCCTGATAGAACCATACTGGCTTGCTCATCATCAATTGCTTTTTTTTTTTAAAGAAAACTAAAGTGGTTGGTCTTGAAAAGAACCTTAAATAAGCTTCCTTCCTTCCTCCCTCCCTTCCTTCCTCTCTTCCTCTCTTCCTCCCTCCCTCCCTCCCTCTAGAGTTGGAAGGAATTTTGGAGGTCTTCTAATCCAAAGCTAAAGTATAAGACCCTATACCTGTGCTAGCAAACCTTTTCGGCACTGAGTGCTGAAAAGGGGGCGCGTGCATGCACACATACCGGAAAGCAGAAGAGCAACTGCCCAGTGGGCATGCCCGCCAGTAGTGGGTTCCAGATCCCATTGCAACTGGTACGCTCCTCGGCGGGTATGCGTGCTGTGCACGTATGTGCGTGCCGCTGCCCAGCAACACTTAACTGCTTGGCGGAGGTCGTGCAGGCACTGCACGCTGTGCGTGTGCGCACAATTGGCCTGTTTGCCTAAAAAAGCGGTAAAGAACGTGGGCAGTCAGGTGGGCCAAATGGCCCACCATTCTGGTATGGTAGCCGCTGCTTCCAGCTACCACTAGTACGCCCATAAAGGGCTGTACCGCTCAGAACCTACCACTGATGTGTGCACCGGGAAGATGATCTTCTGGTTTCTGGCACATGCATGTGCACCGGCCACCTGGTCTTCTGTTTTTTTGCACACATGTGCATGCAAAGGCCAGCTGGCATGTGCATGCACACGTCAGAAACTGTAAGATCATCTTTCTGGCGCACACATGCTCTTCCAGTTTCCAGCGCTCCTGCAAGCATAAGCACTTGTTGGCTGGTGTGCTGGAACCCAGAAGAGCAACGGGCGAGAGCTCGCGTGCCTGGAGAGCTGGCTCTGCATGGCATAGGTTCGCCATCATAGATGTAAGCTGTAGATTCATTCTAAACAATTGATTGGGAAATATCTGAATGAGGTTGTTGCCTTTTTGTTAGCAAAAATACATTACTAGATTAACGATGGAAATGAAATTCAGTTGGTAGCTTTTCTAGCTACCATATCTCTGTAGTATATATGGTCAGGAAAGTGACATTGTTTTTAAACGGTAAATCCTTTTTACCAGTGGTGAAATTCAAATTTCATGAATGCCTCGGTGGGTGTGGTGTAGCTTGATGGGCATGGCTTGGTGGGCGTGGCAGGGGAAGGATACTGCAAAATCCCCATTCCCACCCCACTCTGGGGCCAGCCAGAGGTGGTATTTGACAGTTCTCCGAACTACTCAAAATTTCTGCTACCGGCTCTCCAGAACCTGTCAGAACCTGTTGGATTTCATCTCTGATTTTTACCCTATAGTTGCCAGAAGTCCAGCATTAGGCATGATAGTCTCACACACTGTATTTAGGAGGAAGACCCTTTGCAGAAGAGGCAATAGATTAAGAACCAGCAAATTATTATCACAAAGAAGGAAATGAAACTAGAATATGAAGCTCTCTTCTACATAGCTGCACTGGCTGCCTGTGGCCTTCCGGGTGCGCTTCAAGGTTCTGGTTACCATCTTTAAAACGCTCCATGGCACGGGGCTTAGATATTTGCGAGACCGCATCGTGCCTCATACATCCCTGTGTCCGATTCACTCCCACAGGGAGGGACTCCTCCAGGTGCCGTCCGCCGGGCAATGCCGGCTGGCGACTCCTAGGAGAAGGGCCTTCTCTGTGGCGGGCCCAGCCCTCTGAAACCCCCTGACCTCAGGACCATCACAGACCTTCGCTCCTTCCGCAAACACCTGAAGACCCACCTCTTCCAATTAGCCAGCCTGGCTTAGTCCCCCACCCGTTTCAGCCACTAGTAGACTGAGTTTTTAAATTTTTAATTAGAATTTTAAATGGGTTAACTGATTTTAGGATACTTTTAGCGCAGGCTATTGAATTTAATATATTTTTAGCATGTAATTTTTGTATTGATTTTCTTATTATATATTTTATATGGTTGTTTTAATTTCCTGTGCACCGCCCTGAGTCCCTACGGGGAGAGAGGCGCGGTTTATAAATATAAATTAAATTAAAATTAAATAGCTTTTGGGAGAGAGGTTTTGGGGCCCTCAGTCTTCCACCCTACAGACTTCAGTAACCTGCTATAGGTTCGCAACAATAAATGCTGTAATAAATATTAGCTTAGGAAGTCTTATAGTGTCCAGGACTAAGATCTGTGCTAAGAACAGAATACCCGTAGCTTAGGGCAGGGTTCTGCAAAGTTGGCTCTTTTAAGACTGGTGGACTTCAACTCCCAGAGTTCCCCAGCCAGCATAGCTGGCTGGGGAACTCTGGGAGTTGAAGTTCACCAGTCTTAAAAGAGCCAACTTTGCAGAACCCTGGCTTAGGGCAAAGCCAATCTTATATAGCAGTATTGGTTAACCTTTTCAACAGCAAGTGCCAAAATGGGGTGGGCGCATGGGAGCACCGAAAACTTGAAAAGCAGCTCCCTGGCATGCATCCACATGCTGAGAAGCTGAGGTTTTGATTTCTGGCACTCTCATGCGTGCAAAGACCAGATGGAGCAATGGGCGACGGCTGGCATGCCCAGAGGAAAGACTCTGCATGCCACTTCTGGCCCACATGTCATAGGTTCGCCATCACGGTTATATAGCATTCTTTATCGCCATTGTGGCCAGGCAGATACTTACGAAAGCCCACGGGTTAGGATTCATGTTTCCAGTGATTCACATAGAGGAATATATTGTTTTAGTTCGGGAGGGAATATATGGATATGAAGACCAGTAGCAATTGGTGGCTGTATCTAGTTTGAATTCATTTCAGAGTCAATATAGGCTGCAAGGGTGCTTGCAATCTGTTCTGATATTCATCTATATGAAGCAGACGAAGCAAGTTCCTCCATCAATACTTTGCTTATTCCAGAATACGATGGTGGTTCTGCATATTATGAATGGTAAGCCATCTGTGACTATAAAACATGTGAAGCAAAGTAGTAAATAATGAAAGCTGTTCTCCTCCTTAGCCAATTCCTTTGCATTCATTGGATGTTGTACACATTTGATTTTTTTTTTTTATAGTTACAGTCTCTTAATTGATTTGGCAAGAAATTGGCAACTCCAAAGACTCAAGTTCTAGCCAATTTAGAAGTTATTTTTTATCCTGAGGTTTCAGGATCTGCGTGTATAATCCCTTGAGAGTTCTTGTGCTAGAAAAGTGCATACAAGGGATGTGTGAGTGTTTTCTATCAAAATAGCATATGGAAGCTTTTAGAAATCAATTGGAAAACTAAATATGGGTTGTTGTCTTTTTTTTTTTTTTTACAACAGCAGTTTTATGTTAATAGTCTTAAAAGCAAATCCTTCCCTGCTTGCAAGAAGGAAGGAAATTCTCTATCCAAATAATATTTATCGGAATCAACTTAGGGGTTTTAAAAAGTGGCACCAATAAAGCAACTGTATGTGAAGTCTGGTTTTTGCCATATGTTGGAGCCCCCCCCCCCCCCCGATTAATCAGGAAGCTAACTTGTGAAATTAAAACCAAAGTATAAGGAGCACTTTGGCACTTGGGTAAGATTATAATAATAATAATAATAATAATAATAATAATAATAATAATAATAATAGTTTAATTTCTTGACCGCTCCTCTCCCCGTAGGGACTCGGAGCGGTGCACAGGGAAACTAAAACCATAAATATACAATCAAAAACATCTTTAAAACAAATTAAATAGTACCTGTGCTAAAATACCCAATCTAAGCTAAAATTCCCACTATACAACTAAAACCCCATAGAGAAAGACTACCCCAGACCGGCCAAGCAGAAAAAGTATGTTTTTAATTTCAGACGGAAGGAGCGGAGGTCCGTGGTCGTTCTAATGTCGGGGGGAAGGTCGTTCCAGAGGGCTGGGCCCGCCACAGAGAGAGCCCTTCCCCTGGGCGTCGCCCGCTGACAAAATCTAGTGGACGGCACCCGGAGAAGTCCCTCTCTGTGGGAGCGAATCGGCCGTGAGGAAGTATGGGGCAGGATCCGATCCCGCAAATAGCTAGGTCCCGAGCCATGGAGCGCTTTAAAGATGATAATTAGTACCTTGAAGCGCACCCGGAAGACGACAGGCAGCCAGTGCAGCTCGCGCAGGAGAGGTGTTACATGGGTAAACCTAGAGGTACCCAGGATTGCCCGCGCGGCTGTGTTCTGGACCATCTGCAGTCTCCGGGTGCACCTCAAGGGAAGCCCCATGTAGAGAGAGTTACAATAGTCCAGTCGGGATGTCACGAGAGCATGAGTGACTGTGCGAAGGGCGTCCCGATCCAATAGGGGGCGCAACTGGCGAACCAGGCGAACCTGGTAAAACGCCCTCCTAGCCACGGCTGTCACTTGATCTTCCATGGACAGCCGGGCATCTAGGAGGACACCCAAGTTATGTTTTCCACTGAACTGCATCTATTTATTTAAAGCATATTTATTCTTTCCTAAGCCAAAGAAGCTTAACAGAATTCAGAGAATGACAAATGTGTGCGCGTACGCATACTCACACATGCATGCACACACATACACAACAATGGGGCCACACAGACAGGGGGGAGAAGGGCAGGCACAAATGCGCTCTCTTGCTGTTACTCTCTGCCTAAAATATAAAAACAAAAAGCATACCAAACTTAACAGCCAATTCAGGTCTTTGCTTCTGGCTGCTAGTAGCCAAAAAATGACGAATGTGAAAAATAAGCAAAATGGATATCTGAGGGTTTTTTTTTTTTAATTGAAAAAGTTTTATACAGACAGAATTCCCCCCCTTCCCCCCCTAACATATAGTATAAATCACATACAAATACTGTACCCCCACCCCTTCCCCCCCAACCTAAAATAAGTTTCTCATTCAAATACTGTACCCCCTTTCCTCCCAACAATCATAATATAAATTTCTCTTAAAATAACATCTAATATCCCTTTAACCCCATCTTCTAAATTAATTATGCATATGTATTCCCCCCACCCTCCTCCCTAAACCACCCCCACCTCCCATTCAAACCCACCCCCCTGACTTCCGCTATACACCACTCTAATAGTTCCAAACAACCCATATATTATTTACTCTGTTCACATCATATCCCTTACTTATCACCCTATCAATCTAAACATTCCTACCTAAAAGCTACATAATACTTCCTAGTCTGGTATTTATTCTGTATATAATCAATCCATTTTACCCATTCCTGTGTATAATTCTCCTGCTTCTGATCTTTTAAGAAAGCTGAAATTTTTGCCATTTCCGCAAACCCCGCCACTTTCTGAATCCATTGATCAATCGTCGGTAAAAAATCTTTTTTCCAATGCTGAGCAATCAGCAACCTAGCTGCTGTAACCATATACAAAAACAATTTTGTTTCCCCTTTTGTATCCAAAAGGGGATATCTGAGGTTTTGACAAAAAGAAAAGCAAATACTTTAGAGGGGGGAAAATCTTAAGGGAATGAAAAATCCCCAAGCAATTTGATAAGGATTCACAAGGTTAAAACAGGATTGGAATAGCCAAGAAACAGAGGATAGCTGGAGCAGTGAATGGAAATGTTCCATACTGTATTCCATCTTTTAGTGTTTGTAAATATTATGGAACAAACCCCTGAATTATTTTATTTCAGTTCCAGCTATTGCTAGTTGCATCAACTGTTGTATAGTCCTGTAGAAGAGCTCAAGGTGACGTGTGTGTGTGTGTGTGTGTGTGCGTGTCTCCATTTCTATCCTCAAAACAATCGCCCTATGAGGTCAATTGCTCTGAGAGAAGGAATGATCCAAACTCGTTCAGTTATTTTCCTTAGTTAAGAATAGATTTTAATATAGATTCCCTAGTCATAGTATAGCTCTTTAACTACTACTCCACTTCTCCTTTCACAGGATTAAATCTACATGTAGAGTTAAAATGGGGTCTTTGAACATGGGTAGTGCACATGTTTTATTATGGAGCTGTCATAAGGAATTTGAGTGAATGTGATATCCATGGACAGATGATGCTTTATGATGGATGAATGTCATATCGATCATTTACTTAAATTTCTGGACCTTAGTAGATTCCTGGCATTGAGTCAAAGATCAGCATTGATCTATCTCAATAATATGTGCTCTTTGTCTCTCCCCCCTCCCCGTCACATCACAAGCTCTATTTATTTCAAGTTCACAAGTGAAGCATATACAATTTGCATGGGTAAAAGGAGAAACAGAGATTCCCTAACATATGTTGATTATTAAGGAGTCTAAATTTTAGCTTCTGCCCATTTCCTAGTACACACCCAGTCCTGTGCAATAATGATAATGCTCAAATATACTCCTGCTATTCCTTGAGGTCCATGTTTATGGAATTCTCCATCTCTTTGCAACCTGAATGACAAGTGCATTTTGAACAAATCTTGACTCATGATGTTGTCACAGATATATCTATATTGCTTTCCTGACCATCTACAGAAATGATGCTTGGCTTCTATGGTGCTTTACTTCTTTCGTCCTTGACTTCTTCCATGACATTTTTTCAGCTTCCTAGTCTCCCCTATAGTCTTGGTATCCCCTGCTTTTAGCTGTCAAGTTTGCTCCTAGAAAACTCTGGAAAAGTAAAATGTGTCTTTGATTGAATCAGAATTAATTATGGGAAATAATTTTGACTGAAAACTTGACACAAGAACTTTGAAAAGTTCTATAATAAATTTATTCAGACCTAATCATTTATTAGTTATATCAGCAATGATTTCCTGAACAGGTTATTTATTAAATATATAAATGAATATTTTGAAGGTATGTATGTATGTATGTATGTATGTATGTATGTATGTATGTATGTATGTATGTATATGCAGGTCTTGTTATATTCGGGTGTTTTCCCGTGTAAGAATGAGATTGTCTTTGCAACATTTCGGCAAGATCTCACTTGCCATCTTCAGGCTTCGGTCTGTGGCTGCGTAGGTTCAGACAGAAGCCTGAAAATGGCAAGTGAGATCTTGCCGAAACGTTGCAAAGACAATCTCATTCTTATATGGGAAAACACCCTAATACAACAAGACCAGCATACCTACACCCGTGAAAATCTACGAAAACAAATATATATATATATGTATGTGTGTATGTATGTATGTATGTATGTATGTATGTATGTATGCATGCATGTATGTATGTATTTAAGATACATAATTGTTACATGGCTCGGGACCTAGCTATCTGCGGGATCGGATTCTGCCCCATACATCTTCCCGGCCGATTCGCTCCCACAGAGAGGGACTTCTCCGGGTGCCGTCCACTAGACTTTGTCAGCGGGCGACGCCCAGGGGAAGGGCCTTCTTTGTGGCGGGCCCAGCCCTCTGGAACGACCTTCCCCCCGACATTAGAACAACTACGGACCTCCGCTCCTTCCGTCAGAAATTAAAAACTCACTTTTTCTGCTTGGCCGGCCTAGGTTAGTCTCTACCTCAGGGGTTAGGGAATGTTAATTTTAAAAATGGGGATTTTAGTGCAGGGACAGTTGATTTAATCTGTTTTTATTGTATTTATTCATGTATATATTTTATGTTGTTTTAATTTTTCCCTGTGCACCGCTCCGAGTCCCCTTGGGGAGAGGATGCGGTATATAAGTAAATTATTGATTGATTGATACTTTGGATTCTTGCACAAACCAAAGGAGTGTCTAAATTGCACTATTTGATTCCATGAATGGATTTCCTGACCCTTCTGTGATTATGTCACAAATGTGTATGAATGCCACACACCCAATGATCACTTTCTCCAACAAAATTATTAATGTATCAGAGTTAGAAACAAATTTTAAAAAGTGAACCAATCTCTATCCCCTATATGAGGGCACTAAATTAAATTGGGCATTAACCAATTTCATTGCATACATTATGTACAATGACAATAAAGGCTATACTATACTGTATTTTTACAGAAGCTGAAGTACCAGGAAATGAAAATTTCATTTTAATTGAAGTTAACTGAAAGGGAGCTTTTGCAGCTGGTGCAGGTCCCCTGTTTCTAGGGGATTATGAAGCTTAAGGGGTCAAAGCTTCCCTTGCCATACAAGGCAGAATTGATGACATTAGTGCTTAATGGTGTTTGCATTGCACTCTCCCGCCTCCAAAAAATAGGTAAGAGGGAAAAAACAATACAGGTTCCAGGGCTTTTGAATCAATTAGCGTTACAATAGGTAGTTTTCACAGATGGAGATGACCAGCTCAGCAACTACAGGCCTAGGTATTTGCATAGCTGTTAATTGGTCTCTTGCTGCTGGCTTAATAGGGCTGAGTTTACCAGCATTCGTAACAGCCTCCTCATGATGATGATGATGATGTTCATCATCATCCATCATCCATCATCATCATCAATGGCATTTTGTATGGTTGCAATAGAAGATACTTACTGCATCAATTGGAAGATCAGAATAGGAAGGGAGGAAATTAGACTTAGAGTGTTCAGCCACAAAATAAGCCAATATAGGGTAGGAACGCATGTGCCGCTGGGCAGCTGTACTTCTAAAATAAAGTATACAGTCTTACACTTTTGGCCCCAGGTTTTATTAAGGATCAATATTTCTTCCTATGATAATAGAGGATTGTAAAGTGGAGCGTGCAATTGCCATGTGGCTTAAACACCAGGCCAGCCCAATTTGGTCTGTCACGTATTGTTTCTTGATATGAATTTCATCTAAATCTGGATTATTTGAACTGTCCTTCAAAGAAGATCTGCAAGTGCAGCCTGGTTCTATTTTACTGTTTTATGTGACGGTTTGCAATCATGTGCATACAAGTGTAATATTCGTATCATGATAAACATGATCAGATGTCCCAGCCCTCATTCTATTATGGCTACACGGGCACACCAGAAAACGGTTTCATTGTATTTTTTTAAAAAATTACATTTTATTCTGTTTCGTTATAAGATAAGAATGCAGCAAAAGACAAAGTTAGAGAACAAAGCAAAAGAAAGAGAGAAGTGCAAAGAAGGAGAAAACAGGAATGACTTCTGACATTTTCCTGGTGTGGTAAAATACATGCACAAAAAATTACCATCTTAACATTGCAAGTCACTTCTATAATAACAATAATCAAAACCTAAAATAAAAAAGTCACTTTTTGATTTTAAGTGGTTTCCAAGCAGAAACAAAACTAAATAAATATTGGTCACATCCTGGAAATAAATTGTTTGAACTTCTACCCTCAAAACGATGCTATAGGGAACTGCACACCAGAACAGCTAGACACAAGAACAGTTCCCCCTGAATGCCATCACTCTGCTTAACAATTAATTCCCACATCACTGTCAATAATTTACTAAGAATGTATTACTATTATTCTTCTCTTCCTTCCTAGTATCTATCTGCCCCACTTATAAATATAACAATTTTGCTTGTACCTTTCAATTTATATTGTTTTTATTTGATTCCTAATACAATTTCATTGTAATTTTTTTAATTTTATTACAATGACAATAAAGATTATTATTATTATTATTATTATTATTATTATTATTATTATTATTATTATTATTATTATTATTATTATTATTATTATTATTATTATTATTAATTTGATAGCTTATTAGTAACCTTGACTATCACTAAATGTTGTATCTTTTTATTCTTGATGAATGTATAATTCTCCTCATGTGCATTGAGAGCATATGCACCAAAGACAAATTCCTTGTGTGTCCAATCACACTTGGCCAATACAGTATTCTATTCTATTCTTACGTATCAGTTAAAAAGACAGAAAAAGGAAGAATGATAGAGGGTGACAGAGATCATTATATTACAGAGTCCTAAAATCTGAAACAAACCTTCCGCAATTATTCACAACTAAGGATGTGTACTTTCCCCTCTGAATAGTTTGCTCCATTTTTTCCTGTTGTTTGCTTTTAAAAACTGCGATTAACCACTTTTTCTTACATAAGGCTTTCAAGTAAAGATGTTGTGACAATTTCTATAATAGTCTTGAACAATTAAAACAAAATGTAAGCAAAATGCATCCCTTTAATAAACATGCTATAATTAGAAATGCTTATTTAAAGCCAATTAATGGACAATATTGGGATCGCTGCAGTAAATCAGTAGGACTCTTAAAAATGTTTTGTTTTAACCAGTTGACCTCATTAGAAGTGAGAAATGTAAGTCAACCGGATGAATGACTAAAGAATTCAATTTTAAATGAGTGAACACACCTATTAGAGGTAGAAACATAAAAGGCAATTAAACCACAAGGAATGATCTTACCACTCTCTTTTTCTGTTTGAAAAGGAAAAGCATCAGTATGGAAACCAATGCCTTTTAGATTCATTTAGATATGTCTAGATATGTGGTGGTGGTGACTCAAAGCAACTACATTGCTCTTGAATGAGTAAAAGAGTTCATGATTGAGTTCATAGCATGAGGCAGTCTTCTTTCCACCTCCCTAATATACACATAGTAAGCTAATTGCATATGCAACTCAGCGCTTCTTGGCTGTCATTTAACTTACTGATAAAAACAATAATTTAGAAATTCTACAAACCATTGGAGCAAACAGTGTTAATTAGAACTTCTGTATTATATTATAGAGTCAGAAGGGATTTTCTAATTGTGCTGCCAATGAAATTGCAGAGCTGTGAAATCTATCCTTGAGTAATTTTACTCTTCTTAAAAGCGTTGAAGGAATGCTGGCCTTCTTTTGCTACATCTTGCAGGTTATAATTGTTTTTTGACCAGATGCAACATTTCAAAAAGATCTCTAAAATATTAACCTGAATGCGAATTGTACCTGGGGAAAAAAAAAGGACAAATGTAAATTTAGCCTGCATCAATACAATTATTTGTAGATCACAGTGATCATAGTTCCTCTTTATTTTATGTACAGATGTACCCTAAGTACCCTAACCCATAAGCTTGCATATAAGAAAGGATTGAGATACATCTGAATGGATTCAAAGATGAATTACACTGAGAGATTTTAGAAATGAAAATTCACTTTTTCTCAAGAATTTCTCAAGAAATTGAGTAGTAGGTATAGGAAGAAAAGAGTGCATGAAGAGGCCAATCACAGAATCTCACAGATGAAAGAGTTTATTTAGATGGTGTAGAACAGGGGTGTCAAACTGTCGTCAACATTGCGGTGTCACGTGACATATTGGGACTCCCCCCGCCTTCGCTAAACTGGCTGTGGGCATGGCCAGCGCCCGATGCACCCAGCTCAGGGGCCAGGAGTTTAACATCCCTGGTGTAGAGGAATCACTTGATTAGTGTAAGAATCCAGTTGCTGCCTGAACATTTCCAGTAAAGAATGACTTTCATGGTATGGAAACATAACCCTATAGCTTTTGCTCTGCTGCCAAAATTGTATCCCAACGTATAAAATCTCAAAGCACCTTCTGCTATAGTGTCAACAGGTCATGTTTTAGAGTTGTCTACATTTTTTGTACATTTTTCATAATGCAAAATTGTAATTTGTGTGAACTTTTAGATTTCAATTTCAATTTATTCGAATTTGTATACCGCCCTTTCTCCCTTGCGGGACTCAGGGCAGTGAACAGGCAATGATAAATACAACAGTAAAAACATCAATATAAATACCTATGCTAAAAATAAATTAAATTCTAAGCCTGCTCTAAAATGTACAATAAAACCCCAATAAAACCAGATTAAAAGCTACACCAGGCCGGCCGCATGAAAATGATGGGTCTTCAGGGCTCGGCGGAACAGATGCAGGTCCGTAGTTGTGCAGAGGTCGGGGGGCAGGTCGTTCCAGAGGGCAGGAACTGCCACAGAGAAGGCTCTCCCCCTGGGGGTCGCCAGCCGACATTGACTGGCTGATGGCACTCTGAGGAGGCCCTCTCTGTGGGAGCGGACTGGTCGAAGGGAAGTATTTGGTAGGAGGCGGTCTTGCAGGTACCTAGGTTACCTGCAGGTACCTAGATTACCTGCAAGGTAACCTAGGTTTAAATTTTGACAGCCTTTCACATTCAGTTTTAAAACTGTGGACCAGTTTGCATGTCATTATAAATCATAAACCATGTGTACTTGCTGCCTGATCATTGGCAAGCTATGCTACAGTCTGATTTTGGCACAGTCTAACTGGAAGATGGAAAAACATGGCTTCATACTTTGATTTTCTTTTTAAGTAGATAAAGCTGGAACTCTATCTTTACAATTCATGCTGAACTTTATTAATTGAGCTACGAACAGACATTGGCCGCACCTGCTAAGAGTTGGTCCTAATGGGTGGATTCACAGTTTGCATTCCCATCTTATGACTTAAGTATGATGTATGTGTATACATCCATTATGAAACATATTTTTTTTGGCTTCCACCTCAGACAGCTTTATTCTCTTATGTTGACAGCATCCATATTGTTTTATGTAACGCTGTTTGGCTTAATAAGGATACTGAACTAATCTAAATTTTGTGCTTCTCTTATTTCCAGACATGGAAATAAAATAAATGGAAAAGCTAGTTTTGTTTTGGGTTCCAAAAAAAACTGTGCAGAGCCAGAAAACCAGTGAGTCACCCCTTGAAATTAGCCAAACTGGGGAAAACTGGGGGAAACTCTTCGTGTGGATATGTACTCTGGATATGATAAGCTGAACAAACAAACTCCTGTTTTTAAAAATGTTTAAAAAATAACAAGAGTTGTGTTGCAGCTGAGCCCTGAATCCCAACTCCACAGAAGGCAAGCTAACAGCTTCAAGAATTTGAGCAGAATTCTTTATCTAGGCCTTTGATGGAGATACTTCCCACAGGACATCTACTTTGCCATTTTGGTCAATGGTATTTTGGAGAATGGCTTCATGGAGGAATAAGAATAGCTTTATGTAAAACTTTTTTTTTTTTTTTTTTTTGCTAAGAGCAAAACCTGGAGTTCACTCCAGGTTCTTCACAGAGAGCTTGGCCCATGGGGTCGAATTCTTGTGAAATAACATGGCGTGTCTTCATTACCACCCACACGGTGAGCCTATTATTTATGTCAGTGCAGTGCTTATGAAGATATTGAATTATTAAATCAATGGCAGATGATGAATTTGGAGCACAGAGTCTGTATCTGGCAATGCTGGTTTGCAAAAGTCACGCAGTTGCCAGGATTTGACATTCTTTAATCAAACTCTCATTGTTTGATTTATATGCATGCACCAAGACAGGACAATCTAGATAAGGATTTCTACTGGGATTTCTTGGCTTGGCTGTTTCATCACTGGAGGGTTTTTTTTTTTTTAAAGAGTCCTCTATGGATTTTTCTGTAGAATGTTGTACAGTATGAAAGAAATTGTGTTTCAGAAAAATACATTTCTAATCCCTTTCTCAATAAAATCATATCTGGCTTGTATGTAGTATGGCCATATTTTTCACACTATAAGACACAACAGATCATAAGATGCACATTAGCTTTAGAGAAAGAAAACCAGAAAAAAAAATCTGCCACTGACTAGAGTCCTTGTAGCAAACAGCCTGGTCAGCTTCAGCATATTATTGCAGCTCCAGACGTGGCTCGTCAGAGCTCTGTTCCATTGTGCCCAACAGTCAACTGAGTTAAGCTACTGCCACTGCCGAGAAACACTGGAGCCTTTGCTGCTGAACAGCTGATTGGCGGTTGGATCTGTCTCCCTGAATACCACTAATCAGCTGTTTTTAGGTGGCAGGGATCGTAAAAAGAAGCTCCCACCTTCTGTAGGACAATGCTTATTGGAGTTGGGGGGTGGGTGTTGCTCAGGGTTAGGACTTATGAGGTAGCAAAGATGTGAACATAGAAGGAGAATTCAGCTTTGGGGGAAATTCACTTCTTATGGTAGCATTGAATTCCCCCCCCCCCCCCAAAGCTGAATTCTCCTCCTAATCGTATTCTCGGATAGATTCATTTAACCATTACTGAAGGTTCAGCTAGATGAGCAACCTTAGCTAAAAGATAGGGGGAAAGAGGAGCGTGCAAATCTGTGACCTGCAAAGGCTCATTTCCATAGCTCTAAACCAGTGGTGTTAAACTCAAGGATGTGGCCAAAACCCAGATGTGGCCCACAGGGTATTTAGATCTGGCCTTCAGGGCTGCCATGGAAACAGCAAAGGACTGGCCCAGGGTGCCTCTGCCAATGAAAACAGAGCCTGGGAGTCCAAGTGCAGCATTTGGCACAAAGAATGGATGTAAATCTCTGTGCCTTTAAATCATGTTGCATTATGAATTATTTTAAAGATGCAGATACAAGCTAGGTTCTCAAAAAACTCTAATAAATGGATATTTATCCTTGTAAAGATAAGGTGGATGGATCTGTGGTGTATTTCTTTTACAAACTGCTTAGATTAATTTTGACTGAGGCAGCATAAGAAAGCTTGTAGAATAAGTAGCTATCTGTTTTGTATCACTTACCTATTTTTGGTATGAATTCAGTATGTACTGGAAGTAAACTCTCATTATAAGTGACAAAGGGATACCAAGGAAGTCCTTACTATATGCCTCATAAAATGAATATTTCTGCTTCTATTTGATCTCTTTCTTCCTTTGTAAGGAATTAATGGTCATCGCTTGGTCTATTTATTTTGCTCTCCACTTTCTACGTAGTGGGAAGATTTGGTGTCTGGGCAGGTGGTCAAATGGAAGCTCCTGTGGAATTATAAGCAGCAGATTTTAAATATGGGAGGCTGGGGAGTAAGAATGGAAGAAGGCTATTAGCCTCCTGTCCAAGTTGGTGATATAATTGTATGCTTCTGCTTGGCTGCTCTCCAATATAAAATGCTGAACATGATAGACATTGGGATTATCCCATAGAACTATGTTTTTATATCACATATGTTACAGAATAGTCACTAGAAAAGAATTATTATAAATTCTGCCTTTGCATTTGTGTAAGTGTGTTACAACAATATAATAAACAAGGCAGAGAAAAGCATTATTCCCAGGTTTCTTTGTCCTTCCTGTCCTTCTGAGATTGTGTACTTACCTCCTGAAAAATAAATACAGTTGCCATTCATCTGACCACATGTTTACTATGTGTTTACTACACAAATTTTAATGAGATACTTGGATCTTTGATTTAAGTTGAATTCTATCAGAACACCATCATTCTGTTGAAATCATAGGGACTTGTGTTTATGCAAACTTTGCAAGATTTAACTACAATTAAAATAGACTCATAAAAAAAATCAGTGAATCTTAAGTGAGGGCTAATTTCAAAGATCCTGCTGTACCAGGGAACTACCAGAAGACTGGAAAGAGCTGATATAGTTCCCATCTTCAAAAAGGGGGAAAAATATATCCAGGAAATTACAGACCTATCAGCCTGACCTCAATACCTGGAAAGATTCTTGAAAAGATAATCAAGCAATGAATCAGCAAAATGCAAACAAAGTCGTAATCAAAAGCCAACATGGGTTTGTCGAAAATAGATCGTGCTAGACAAATCTTGTTGCATTCTTTGACAATGTGACAAAATTAGTGGACCAAAGGAATGCTGTAGATATAATGCATTTGATAAGGCATTTGATAAAATAGACCACAACCTACTAATTGATAAGTGGGCTAGACACCATCACTACCAGATGGATTCACAACTGGCTAACCAACCACACTCAATGTGTAGTCATCAATGGAACTGAATCTATATGGAGAGTAGTGTGCATTGGGGTACCTCAAAACTCTGTTTTAGGCCCAGTACTCTTCAACATCTGCATCAATGATTTGGACAAGGGGATAGATGGGAAAAATCATCAAATTTGTAGATAGCTGGCAAGAATAACCAGCACCCCAGAAGATAGGCTTAAGATACAGAAGAATCTTGACAGACTTGAACATTGGGCACTATCTAATAAAATGAAATTCAGTGGTGAAAAAAGTAAGGTTCTACATTTCGGCAAGGAAAACCAAATGCAGAGATATAATATAAGTGGTACCTGGCTCGATAGTAGTAACTGTGAGAGGTATCTTGAGTCCTAGTGGACAATCACTGAAATATGAGCTAGTAGTGTGCTGCAGCTGCCAAAAAAGTCAACACAGTTCTAGGCTGTATCAACAGAATGATAGAATCAAGATCACGTGAAATACCATTTATTCTATCTTGGTAAGACTACATCTGCATCCAGTTTCTGTCACCACAATATAGAAAAAGATGTTGAGATTCTAGAAAGAGTACAGAGAAGAGCAACAAAGATGATTAGGGAACTGGAGGTTAAAACATATAAAGAAGAGTTGCTGGAATTGGGTATGTCTAGTTTAATGGAAAGAAGGACTGGGGTGACATGATAGCAGTGTTCCAATATCTCAGGGGTTGCCACAAAAAAGAGGGAGTCAAGTTATTCTCCAAAGCACCTGAGGATAGGACAAGAAACGATGGGTGGAAACTATACATTATTTCTTTTTCATTAAAATATTTTTCCTAACATATGAAGCTCTCTCTACTTCTCAATTTCAGCAGGTTGTATGGATTCCAAGTCCCAGAATTCCCCTGCCAATCAAGGTTGGGAAAACTGGTCTATACAATTTGAACTAGTTTTCATAGCTAGAAAACAATTTAGAATTTATACTTCCTACACAAGTGTGTATGGTTTCCCCCTTTGTTAAGTAATCTGGCTGAAATGTTTTGATTAAGGGAGATATACTTCTTTGGGGAAGATAATTCTCTTTTTTCTTTTATGCATATAAAAATAAAATAAACTATTTGTGTATGAGAGCTCCAGAAAGTGTTTGGATTAGGGAAACTATTAAAAACTTGTCTGAAAGCTAGATCAACAATACATATTTATTGTCATTTATTTGATAACATTTCACATTCCAGGAAATAATCAGAAATAAGATTAGTAAATGTGGTTTTATTTAAATCTTTCTGTCATATATTTAGATATTGAGCACGGGATTAGTTTTTCATTTCTTTGCACAGCTTCAGTTCTTCTAATCAGACTTGAATTACCGTATTTATCGGCGTATAACACGCACCGGCGTATAACACGCACCTTCATTTTAAGAGGGAAATTTCAGGAAAAAAAATTAAATTTCAAATAAAGAACTTTGAAGCAAAATAAGGGTAGCTCAGAACTTTTTTTTATTAATATTATACCACTTATAAGGTAAATAATGTAAAAGGAAAATGTGGTGAAACTCACTTAACGACGGCCTTGGTTAGCAACCAAACTTTTAGGCTCAATTGTGGTCATAAGTTCTTTCTTTCTCTCTCTCTCTTTCCTCCTTCCCCCTCTCTCCATTTCTCTTTCTTTCTCTCTTTTTCTCTTTCTTAATCTCTTTTTCTCTTTCTTTCCCTTCGTCTCTCTCTTTCTATCTGTCTCTCTCTCCTTCCTCTGCCCATCTCTCTCACTCTGTGTTTGTCTGTCTGTCTCTCACTCACTTAATCAGTCTCTATCTATCTGTCTCTCCCTCCCTCTCTCTGTGTGTGTCACTCACTCTGATTCTCTCCCTCCCTCTCTCTGTCTCTGTATGCCTGTCTCTTCCTCTTTCCCCCTGTCTGTCTCCGATTCATTCTCTATCTGTGTCTCTCTCCGTCTCTCTCCCTCCCTCTCTTTCTCTCTTTCTGTCTTTCCCTCCCTTCCCCTCTGTCTCTCTCTGTGTATGTCAGTCACTCCCTCTCTTCCCTCTCCCCCCGCCCCAACCCGGGAAGCAGCAGAAGGGCTGGCATGCCAGAGGTTACGGACGCCTCCTCCCACAGCGGGCCAGGTGGCCCGGCAGGGGCGTCAGGCAGAGAAGCCGCGAGAAGCCGCGCGTATCTCCGCCGGCTTCCTCCGACAGGGAGGAGAAACGTGTGCTGTGGTGGCTGTTAAAGGGAGCCGGGGGAGATGCGCGGGGCTTCCCAGCCCGATGCCCCTGCCGGGCGCAAGGCTCTGGGAAGGGCAGAGAAGCCGCGCGAAAGGCAGAGAAGCCGCGCGAAAGGGAGGGAAGCCGCGCGTATCTCCGCCGGCTTCTCTGCCTTTCGCGCGGCTTCTCTGCCCTTCCCAGAGCCTTGCGCCCGGCAGGGGCATCGGGCAGGGATGCCCCTGCCGGGCGCAAGGCTCTGGGAAGGGCAGAGAAGCCGCGCGAAAGGCAGAGAAGCCGCGCGAAAGGGAGGGAAGCCGCGCGTATCTCCGCCGGCTTCTCTGCCTTTCGCGCGGCTTCTCTGCCCTTCCCAGAGCCTTGCGCCCGGCAGGGGCATCGGGCAGGGATGCCCCTGCCGGGCGCAAGGCTCTGGGAAGGGCAGAGAAGCCGCGCGGAAGGGAGAGAAGCCGCGCGAAAGGGAGGGAAGCCGCGCGTATCTCCGCCGGCTTCTCTGCCTTTCGCGCGGCTTCTCTGCCCTTCCCAGAGCCTTGCGCCCGGCAGGGGCATCGGGCAGGGATGCCCCTGCCGGGCGCAAGGCTCTGGGAAGGGCAGAGAAGCCGCGCGAAAGGCAGAGAAGCCGCGCGAAAGGGAGAGAAGCCGCGCGTATCTCCGCCAGCTTCCTCCGACAGGGAGGAGAAACGTGTGCTGTGGTGGCTGTCAGAGGGAGCCGGGGGAGATGCGCGGGGCTTCCCTGCCCGATGCCCCCTCTTTGGCCCTTCCCCCCGCCCGTTCGCTCGCTCCAGGGGGCTGTGGCTCCGGCGCAGCCACAGCCCCGGGCATTCCGCCCGCCCGTTCGCTCGCTCGAGGGGGCTGTGGAGCCGCGCGTACAGGGAGGCGGGCGCCCGGTGCCCGGACGGGTCCGGCGCAGCTCCCTGACATGCCGGGCCCTCTGCTGCGGACCACTGTAAAAACATGGCTTCGGCGTATAACACGCATACATCATTTGCCCCCTATTTTCAGGGGGAAAAAGTGCGTGTTATACGCCGATAAATACGGTAGTTTCTTGAAGGAACCAGATGTAATCTCATTAGTCTTTGGGTTTGAAAACTACAGGATGGCTAAGTAATGAGCATATGTTAACAAGTATTACTCAGGGGAATTGTGAGTGGCCTTGAATGAAAGAATATAACTGCAGGTTTTGAAATTTTGATTAGCACATTAGGAATTAAAGGAGAATGTTAACTCAAGCTGCTAACAACTCAAAAATGCATTGTAGGCATTGAGGCAAATGAGAGTCATACTTTCAGTACAGTAGCATGGGCTTAAAGTCACCAAGGTTGAGAAACACTGGTCTAGATGTTCTAAGATGCCCTCCAATCCTACTGTTCTACACAAATACATTGATTTCATTTTGACTTGGTGTTGCCCACTTCTTACCCTTCCTTCCTTCCTTCCTTCCTTCCTTCCTTCCTCCCTCCCTCCCCCTCCCCTTCCTATTTGTATCCTGCCTTTATTATTTTTATAAATAACTCAAGGCAGCAAACATATCCAACATACCTGTCTCCTATTTTTCCCACAACAAAGGTAATAGAAATGACCCAGGCAATTATAGACCCATTAGTCTCCTGAGCGTTATTAGTAAATTGTATGCCAAACACCTAAACAATAAACTTCAGGACTGGCTAATTTCAGGAGGGATAATCAAAGATGAACAGGCTGGATTTAGAGAAGGAAGATCAACGGTGGATCATATCTTGGTACTCTACCACTTAGTACAAAAATACACATGTAAAAAAAAATCCTCTCTTTTTGTAGCCTTCCTTGATTTTAAGCAGGCCTTTGATTCAATATCCAGGGTTACCCTCTGGGATAAATTAAAAGGCACCCACAACAAAGGAATTGGCCTGAGAGAAAATGACTGGCCCAAGTCATCAAAGTCATCTTAGCCTCAATCCCTTTATGCAACCTCTGCCACACAATAAAATAATTCACTATTGTGGAAAGATGAAAAGATGTTCTTCCTTTCCTACTATGCAGAATACATTTTCATCTTCCTAACTGGCTCCTCAATTATAACTCCCCCCACCCCTATACTGAAACTGAATTGCATCATGGAGATAGACTGGGAAATTGTTGTAAAGTTTGTACTCAGATACTCTTTCTTCAATATGCAGGACAATTGATTCCTCAGTCTATATCAATCAATACGCAGAACTCTCTTAAACAGCTGTCTTGGATATAAAAAACAAACACAATCATATTAATGACACATGAGGTTTATGAGGGTTCCTCTTTAGAAAACAATATGACGGCTATGAGGGTCAGTTTTCATAAGCTATTTTGGAAACGGAATATTTATCCCACCTCCAATCCCCTCTCCCACCAATGCTCCTTTTTAAACTTTTATAATTAGCTCTGACATCAAGTATCAAATACTACCAACTTTTCTTCCTTCCTTAATTGTCAAACTCAGAGTTCCATATTGTGGAAAAGGTGCACCACCATATCAGATGTTACAATCTGCACTGCTACTGTTTATTAGATGGAGGGATAATAGATAATAATGGTTGTATGATGACATAATGAATAATTATCACCCAGATATAGTTATACATCAGAAATATATCACAACGGAAGAAAGTAAAGTCTGTCAAAATTTATACACTTTGTTCAGATTTCTTTATACATAGGACAGAACTGATAAATTTAACACCTGTTCTGCCTTTGAATGAAAGTATTTAAGTTACGTGCATTCCTCAAATTACCAACAATTTACTGCTATCAGAACAGGTGTTAAGATAACTAGCTTGCAGTATCTTGGATTCATTTTTATAAGTGAATCGTGGGGGACAGGGGGGGGGGGTTGGCTACCATTCAATTTGCTGGCACAGAGACTGTTTTTATGAAGGTCTGCACTTCAGATCAGAATTCTTAAATGATTTTTGGATAGATTACCTTAGAACCCAGGAATTTATTCACTTTCAATTTGTCAGTATGCCCCAGTACATTTTGTACTTCAAGTTAACTTGCCTAAAAATATCAGTTGTACAAGTCTCCCTAGTCGTTTCTTAACCCTTGTTAGCTATTCCTTCTTGACTAGGAGGCAGGCATAAAAACTGGTTAAATAAAAATAATTAAGAAATAAAATACACCTTTCAAAGATATTCTTTAAATATTTAATTTCTCTACCATTTTTTATCTACTATAAGCATATCCTTCCCTCTTGTCAATTAAACAGATTCGTGGTTATATTTTTATTGTCGTAATGCTTATTGTCAGCCTTAATAATAGATTGATATATTAGTTTTGTCAGAGTTTTTGTTCATTTTAAATATCCAGTCATAGATATTGAATTTGATATCAATACAATACAATACAATACAATACAATACAATACAATAAAATACAATACAATACAATACAATACAATACAATACAATACAATACAATACAATAGCAGAGTTGGAAGGAATAATAATCAGAATAAATAAAAAGGAATAATGCTTTGGAATAATCACTATGATTATTCCAAAGCAAGGGCCTAAATCAGAGGTGGTATTCAGTTGGTTCTTGTCCAGTCTGGCTGAACCAGTAGTGGCAACTGTAGGAGGCTCCATATATTGCCTACATAATTTTGGTTACAGCAGTGTCCCTTGGTCTATAAAATAGTTAATATTCCCTCCTCCCATTCGAAAGAGAGTTACAACCTTGGAAATTTGAAATATAAGATTGGATCCTCCCCCTGCATTTCAGAGCTCCACTGTTGGGAGAAGGAGAAACAAGGATAATTGCGAATGATAGCATAGATCTGAAGAATTCAAGGCCTTCTTAAGTCTTTCTCCACACCCTGATCCAGGAGAGAAAAAAAACCCATCGTAGTCCAAATGTAGGTATAAAACATTTCTTTCCATTATTTACAATAAGAGACCTATAATGAGAAAATGCATTGGAACACTGACAAATCTGTTCATCTCTAATTTGTACACTGCTGTGATACGTGGGCAAGGCTCTGGTTTTCTTAAAGCATATAACAATGATATACTCTGAGTGGTCCAGAATGGTCTTTCCTCTAAGATACAGTCATTTACTGGAAAAAGATATCTGGTTGTCTGTCATGATCTAATTATACACCGGCAATATTTCTCCTTAGTAACCTCTCCATATGCTTTATTCTGATTGCACTTACTATTTTGATAAATGACGTTGGAATCTGGCCCTATCTTTTTTGAGGGGTTAGATGTCACCAGAATCCCCCCAGGGAGTAGGGGAATCATAAGATGATAGTAGCCATACCATGCAGAATATGTTTACTCTGAACCAGAGGAGAATTTTCAATGCAGAATCTAGTTAACCATTTCTCCTGGCATTACAATAAATTGTTAGAATACCTCCCTTTCTGTTAAAGACTCCCTTGTATCGAATTCAATGCTAAACCCAGTCTGAAATGTCTTTGTAGAGCTTAGCGATGGCAGTCAGTTAATAGGTTAACCAGGATATGGAAAAGTCCCAAATCTAAGGAACCCTTCAAAGAAGACATTTTGTAGACATGTTGAGACAACTCATTGAAATGAAAAAGCTGACAGGAACATGACAGGGAAATCAAAACATTGCCTTCTCATATCTTCTAATTCACAAATGTGCAAATGGATAGTAGCTCCCCCTTGATGACAGATTTAATTTAAAACTTTATGTAAGTACTAATTATAATATTCCCCTGAGAGGAAAAATATTTCAGACTGTATGTCTAATGATGCTCTGAGCTGAAAGTGGGTTCCATTTTTTTATGCTAAAAATGTTCCCTCCCTTCTCCTCCTCTCTTTTTCCAAGTCTGTTGCAGGTAAAATAATTAAAATCCTATAGTTTTGTTCCCTAAAATGTTACAGCTGCCTAAACTGACTAATTTAGTGGTGACAGAAGCTTCAGAAGCAAGCACTAATTTCACCTGATGTACCCAAGGAAAGGGCCTGTGACCTGAAATGACTCAATACAATTAAACTGTTCCTGTCTTGAAGGTAGGATAGGGAGCATTTTTCTTTGGGCTGTTACAGAAAAGCAAAGCTAGTATGGGGAGGGAAAGCCTCAGCGATTGTCTCAATGAAAATAGAGGGCAAAAATTCACGGATAGTTCTGTGTAGGTTGAAATGAATGTGGGTGGGGTTTCGACCTTTGCTTGAATGTCTCAAAACAGGTTGCCATAAAATAAAATATACATCTTCCCGACCCAAATGTATAAGTTGCCTGTTCATCAAACAGAGTTTTATTGGAAGAAAAAACAAGACAAAACCCAGAACTCCCTTGTTGATCCATTTGGGCTAATGCTACCCCACCCAGAACCAAAAATAAGGCCCAAATACACTCAGTCTTGATTTCAATTTCAATTTCAATTTATTCGAATTTGTATACCGCCCTTTCTGCCTTACGGGACTCAGGGCGGTGAACAGGCAATGATAAAACACAATAATAAAAACATCAATATAAATACCTATGCTAAAAACAAATTAAATACTAAGCCTGCTCTAAAATGCACAATAAAAACCCCAATAAAACCAGATTAAAAGCTACACCAGGCTGGCCGTGCGAAAAAGATGGGTCTTCAGGGCTCGGCGGAACAGGTGCAGGTCCGTAGCTGTGCGGAGGTCAGGGGGCAGGTCGTTCCAGAGGGCAGGAGCTGCCACAGAGAAGGCTCTCCCCCTGGGGGTCGCCAGCCGACATTGACTGGCTGACGGCACTCTGAGGAGGCCCTCTCTGTTGGAGCGGACTGGTCGAAGGGAGGTATTTGGTAGGAGGCAGTCCTGCAAGTACCTAGGTCCCTTGCCATGGAGCGCTTTAAAGGTTGTTACTAGCACCTTGAAGCGCACCCGGAAAGCCACAGGCAGCCAGTGCAGCTTGCATAGGAGCTCAAACTGCAGTGGCTGCTTGATTGGGTTAAGTGGAAGCTCATTGGGCCCCATCCAAACCCAACAGCCTCCAGACCGGGACAGGATATCCATGACATCAATATAACTGAAGCAGAGGTGGTATTCAGCAGGTTCTGACCAGTTCTGGAGAACCGGTAGTGGAAATTTTGAGTAGTTCGGAAAACCGGTAAATACCACCTCTGACTGGCTCCGACCCCATCTATTCTCTGCCTCCCAAGGCCCAGCTGATTGGGAGGGAATGGGAATTTTGCAGTAACCTTCCCCTGGAGTGGGGAGGGAATGGAGATTTTACAGTGTCCTTCCCTTGCCACGCCCACCAAGCCATGCCACAACCACCAAGTCATGCCCACAGACCTGCTAGTAATTTTCTTTTAATCCCACCACTGAACTGAAGTGCCCATTTCCATGAGTGTAGCATGACTCTTCCATGGGAGCCTTCCAGCAGTTGCAAACGTTTCCAAGTGAGTTGGGATGTTATAGAGTAAAATGCCTTTAGGAGGGGAGGAGCTGCTTATTTAAACGAGAAAGTATTATCCTAACAGCAGTATGGTGACTCATTGATGTCACTCAACAAGAACTCCAACTGTGTGTGAAGAAATGAGTTTTCCCCGGTCTCATTCATCAACACACAAAAAAGTCTTCTCTGATCTGGTGTCTTCCACGTGAGCTAAAATCAACTCCCAAAACATTTGGAAGGACTCAGCTTGAGGAAAGCTGCTCTAAGCAAAATGTCTCTTCGGATGAAGTTATATATTTTTTAAAAAAAATTACTACTTCATTCACCATTCAACAACATGGCAAAAACAACAGGCCATACATTTTAAACGTTTAAAATGACTAGGTTTGCACCAATTAAAGTATGAAGCTAAAACTGGGCAAGAAATGAAATCTAGACAAGGTCATGAAACCACAAGCTGTCATATGTGTTGTAGACAGCTTTTATTTTCATTATTAGGGCAACATGAACCTTAAATACTGAGATATCCTAGAACCAGGATTTGGGAGATTTATTTTAAACCATGATTCATTTCAATGTGCCATTTATTGACTATGCTATAATTGACTGAGTTCGTACTGTGTTATAAACAAAGATTATATGCATGTCTATTCACATATTATTATCTTCTTCTATAAGCAACATTATGCAAAGCATAAAAAGGTACAAAATTAAGATATAAGAGAACAAAAAGGAAACAGATCAATGTATGCCAGCTCACTTCATTATATCTCTACATAACTTTCTCTCTTCAAAACATCTTTGCTTCCATCATGTACAAATACTGTCTTTTAATCCATAAAGCATAAATTGCTGTATGTATGTATGTATGTAATATACATTTGTACGCAGGGGTCTGCAAAGTCGGCTCTTTTAAGACTGGTGGACTTCAACTCCCAGAGTTCCCCAGCCAGCTATGCTGGGAGTTGAAGTCCACCAGTCTTAAAAGAGCCGACTTTGCAGACCCCTGGTTTAGATTTTATATTTCATATATTGCATTTTTATCTCTTGTGTTCTTATCAAAATGTGATGTGAATGTGGCATAAATAAATAGTTTACAGACCACTATGGCCGGATTAATGCAGCAACATGCTAAATCAATCAAACCATACTATAGATTATGTTTAGACACTGGGCCACTATATAAAAAATGGACAAGATATCATGTTCAACACCCACTGAAGCCAACAAATAAGCAGCAGCACAAAAGTGCAACTACTCATTTCCACAGCAACTGGTAATCAGAGGTTGCTTCTCTTCCTGGAAGTAACTAGCAGTTTCATCCTCCCTCAATTAGCTGAATCCTCTTTTAAAGCTGTTCAGGTTGGCAACCAACTTTATCACCTGATGATAGATTCTACAACTATGTCCTCCCTGAAAATAAAAATCCTTCCTTTTATGCATCCAGAGTCTCCTATTGACTCACTGTAGATTTAGTTTTGTTACAGAGGAAGGAAACGTCTTATTCATTTCCTCAGAGACATTTTAATATTTTTATCGTATTGGTCCTTACCAGGGGTGGGCTTCAAAAATTTTAGCAAGGGGTTCTCTGCCTGGTTGCTGGGTGGATATGGCCACTGGGGAGGGGGTTGCCTTCCCTGGGCTCTGGAGACTTTTCCTGAGCCTCCAGGAGGGCAAAAACGCCCTCCCTAGGCTCCAGAGGCCTTCTGGAGGCTGGAGACAGGCCCATTTCTGGACTTCCTGAGCTTCCAGTAAGCCTGTTTTTATCCTCCTGCACTTACCTGCATCCAAAATAGGCCACGTGGGGACTCCTGGGAGGGGTAGGGTGAGTGGGTGGGAAGGAGTGGGATTTGGGGGTTCTCCAAATTGGACAGAATCTTAGCTACAGGTTCTCCCGAACCCCTGCGAACCCCCAGCGGCCAACTCCTTACCTAATTTCCCCACCCCTTAAGTCCATGATGGTGAATCTGTGGCACGCGGAGCCATTTGTCAGGGCACATGAGGTGCTGCTCTGTCAGCTGGCCAGCACACATGTGTGCACTGGCCAGCTGAATTTGCCCTTTTTTGAAGCCATTTTTCACCCTCCCCAGGCTCCAGAGGTTTTATAGGAGTCTGGGGAGGGCGAAAAGAGCCTCCCTCATCCCGTCCCCCCGAGGCTCTCTGGAGGCTTCATGAGCTTCCCTGAAACCTCTGGAGCGCTCAAAACAGTGCTCCAACCAAATCGGAAGTGATGTCTGATTTGCTTGAAGCATCGTTTTGAGTCGTCCAGAGGCTTCAGTGACCTTCAGGAGGCTTCCCTGAAAACCTCCGGACCGCTCAAAACGATGCTCCGAGCAAATTGGATGTCACTTCTGGTTTGGTCGGAAAGTCATTTTGAGTGCTCCAGAGGCTTTCCAGGCCCTCCAGAGGCCCTCCGGAGGCTTCAGTGACCTTCAGGAGGCTTCCCTGAAGCCTCCGGAGCACTCAAAATGATGCTCTGACCAAACCGGAAGTGATGTCCAATTAGCTTGGAGCCTCATTTTGAGTGGTCCGGTGCTTCAGGGAAGCCTCCTGAAGGTCGCTGAAGCCTCCAGACCACTCAAAATGACGCTCCAAGCAAATCAGACATCACTTCCGGTTTGGTCGGACCATCATTTTGAGTGCTCGGAGGCTTCAGGGAAACCTCCTGAAGGTTGCTGAACCCTCCGGAGGGCCTCCGGGGGGGGGAGGCTGTTTTCGCCATCCCCAGGCTCCTATAAAGTCTCTGGAGCCTGGGGAGGGCAAAAAGAGCAAGCAAAAAGTGGGGGGATGCCTGTAGTGCACGCATGCGCACTGGGAGAGTCGCCCATTGCATTATGGGTGCGGCACTCCCGCACACGACCCCCATGTGAGCCAAAAAAGGTTCGCCATCACTGCCCTAACTGATAAAGTTTCAAATCTTGAAACCTGTCCTCATAGAAGAGTTACTCCAGCTCCTTTTAGAATTTTGACATTTTTCTGCTTGTTTTTTCTTTTGTAGGATTGTGACCAAGGCTCTTTAGAGCAGTGTCCTGCCTGAGGAATTCTGGATGTTGAAATCCACACATCTTAAAGTAATGGAGATTGTGAAACCCTGATGGTAGAGTATTATAAAAATCTATCAGCCTGGAACTGATTTATACAACCACGGTATAATTTTATTTTTAATCCATTTCCTTGTGATTCCAACATGGGGTTTGCCTTCTTCACTCCTTCCACTGGCAGAATCTCCACCACCTCAAAATCCCTTTCTCATTCATGTTGTTATATATTCAATCCATATCAGCTTACAGCTAGAATTATAAATTATTTTTGCTCTAAGTTGCATCATTGGCTTTTGCTTATGCTAAAGGTAAAGGTTTTCCCCTTTCCAGTTGTGTCTGACTCTAGGAAGCAGTGCTTATCTCTGTTTCTTAGCTGAGAGTTAATGTTGTCTGAAGACTCTTCTGTGGTCATGTGGTCAACATGACTATATACTAAGGCACATGGAATGCTGTTACCTTCCCATCAAAGTGGTACCTATTTATCTATTCACATTTGCATGCTTTCGGAATGCTAGGTGGGCAGAAGCTGGGGCAAGTAATGGAAGCTCATCCTGTCATGTGGTGCTTGGGTGTCAAACTCAGGCTGACAAGCTCAGCCTCTTTAACCACTGAGGTATCACACTCTCTTGCTTATGCTGAGCTACATTTACTATTTTAATGTCCTCTCCTTTGGTTTAATAGCAATAGCACTTAGACTTATATACCACTTCACAGAGCTTTACAGCCCTCTCTAAATAATTTATAGAGTCAGCATATTGCCCCCAACAATCTGGATCATCATTTTACTGACCTCGGAAGGATGGGAGGCTGAGTCAACCTTGAGCCTTGAATAAGAATCAAACTGCTGGCAGTGAGCTGAACTAACCTGCGATACGGCATTCTAACCACTGCACCACCACAGCTCCTTAAAAACAGCCAACCATTATCACTTTTGTTTTAAGTACCTAAATGGTTTAATACTGTTAAGAAATTTAAGGAAGTAAACCATTTATTGAAAAACACTGGCCTACATTTTCATCTCTGGAAAATTGCACTTTCTATATAACTCCATTGCGAAAACCCTGCTTGAAAAATTAGTGCTTTCTTTAACTAGCAATGGATACATAAGCAGATTTCTTTTTTCCAAAGACAGCTAAGTTAATTCAGTCTTTGATGAGGGCTCAACATATGCATTCTGGCCAAATGAAGAATTTACAAGACCAGAAAGAATCCTACTTCCATTCCACGTACAATCTTTGACTACTAGATGAAAAAAGTAGTATGCTTACTGTTCTTCCCAGTATCAGACTTTACAACTGTGATCCTATTTGTAATCTTTTATAAAATCTTAAATCAGTGGTTCTCAACCTTCCCAATGCCGTGACCCTTTAATACAGTTCCTCATGTTGTGGTGACCCCCAACCATAAAATTGGTGTCTCGGTTCCTAAGACCATTGAAAATATGTGCTTTCCAATGGTCTTAGGCGACTCCTGTGAAAGGGTCATTTGACCCCCCAAAGGGGTCCCAACCCACAGGTCGAGAACCACTGTCTTAAATCAAAGGGTTGGGAGGGACAAATGGCTGTCCAATCTCTTCTTGAAAACTTCCAACAATGGAGCAACCACATCTTCAGCAGGCAAACCATTTTTGAAATGTCAAATTGTATTCCTATTCCTGATGTGATAGAATGTGTTCCTTCTCTTTTCTTGTAGGTCCAGACCCGAATATGGGAATTATCATAGACTAGTGATGAAAAAACAAGAAACATACCTATGCTTCAATAGTAATTCCTTATAATTCTTACCAAATATGGTAGAGTTCACCTCTGGATAAGTACTTAACCATAGTTCATGAGTTTTTAAAATTATTATTATTGCAACACATCTGCAAAAATACATCAACACAACTCTGATTGTTGGTTTTCTGTATCTTTGCCCGAGTTCTTATATCTGTAAAACAATGACAAGAGTATTAAGGCACCTAGCCTGGGCATTGTGAGAACTTGTTACTGCATGCACAGCTCTATGAATATAAAGACCTGTGATAAATGGTAGATATTACTTATTGCTCTGATGACTAGGTTTGTGGAGTCAAATGTGGCAGAACCCCTTTTCTGCCTGCCTGTGTTTATTCACCTTCACCAATCAGAGGGGCTACGAAAGAGAGAAACATGCACTGCACATCTCTTCAATAAATGCTTTCTGTTTATCTTTTGAAACAGGGTATTTAGAAACCCACGGCAGGAAACTAAACTACCTGAGACAGGTATCAGGCATTCATCTGCTGTGCCTAAATGGATTCCCCTGCCCATTACAATCCTAATAAAATGCATTTTACATTGACATGGACTGAATACAGTGATGATGATCTCTAACTATGTTGATAAGCACCAATTCCATGTCTCTCAAAGATGACCAATGAGCAACATTTTCATTATGTGTGTGGATTTCATGTAGTTATGATATCTTTCCCCACTAGAGGTCATGTTCAGGTCACTGGGGGAGGGTATGTATTTTTCTCTCTCTGGTTGTATGAACATGCGTTTTATATAAAATGCAGAGAACTTCAATAATAGCTCCGAGACACAATTTTTTAATTATACAGAATGTCCCTCCAGACATTGTCTAATTTTCACCATCTTTAACTTTTTAATTAATTACTATAGTTAATTACCAGATCAATAGATCATTTCAGGGTTATTTCTGCCTTAGCATGCAGAAGGAACCAGTCATTACAGTGCAGCAGCCAGCCAATAGTGGTTTGTTTAACCATCATTATCTTTCTACCTCACTTAATGTGACGTATAAACCGGGTTGTAGATTGAAAAGTGGTAATATTTCCATGTAACTTTGGGGATATGTTCCTGTGTGGGAGAGTTATTATGTATGATTTTGTAAAAGCCCACTTTGATTTGGGAATATCAACATTAACTCCCTAAACATAGGCGGGATTGAAATATCTTAGATCTTATATAGTTATCCCCTAAAATTTCTTTCAAATGTGATACTGCTTATTTACTCAGAGTGACTAGATATGAACTGCAAAAATCTAAACACCCCACTAGACACTGCAAAGGAAAAAGTCTCAAAAGTATCCCTATGCCACCTTTTAGTGGCCATCCAGATTTCTTTAGCCCTGATCTATTACCCATAATTCAGTATGTGTATGAAAGTAATAGAAGTCACTTCTAGGCAAGCTGAGCTCCTAGTGCCTTAACAACCACGTGCTTTTCTTGGTATCTAACTTTTCCTTGCTGATCTTAAAAAAAGCAAACAAGCAGAGAAAGCCCTGATTCCTATGTGGATATGAGACTCCCTAAAAATATACGTAATATCTGCCAGCTTGCTTGGTCTTGCTGGCCTGGCCTGGCCCACTATGTTCCTGCTATTTCATATTCTGATTATCTTATAGAATAAACAGGCGGACAAAGACCATGTTTCCCTGAAAATAAGACAGGGTCTTATTTTCATTTGACCCCTGAAATAAGCGCTTGGCCTTATTTTCAAGGAGGTCTTATTATTTTTGAGGTACAGGAGGCAGCGAGCGTGGTCACCTCATGGCTACTGCTGTGTTGCAATATTTTCAGAGAGGGCTTATTTTCAGGGGAGGGCTTATTTTAACGCATGTGCGCAAAAGCCCGATTGGGTTTATTATCTGGGGAGGTCTTATTTTGGGGAAAACAGGGTAGAAACCAGAAAAGTATTACTATAGGGGACCCCTAATTGAGTTTTCTTTCTTTATCTATCCAGCCATATTTTCTCAATAGGAAAATCAATGCATTGTATGGATGACATCATTAGTGAATAGGAGTATGGGCGAAGCCATGTAAATCATAACAACATCATGACCTGAGAAAGCTGCATAAATATTTTGGAGAGTCAAGGAGGAAAAATCAAATGGTTGACATTTGGGACTGCAGTCTTGTGTCAAGAGCAAGTTTTGTTTTCACAGATCCTACCTGGAGTATGACTAGTAATGCAGTAGAATTGTCAGTTTAGCTGAATGACTAGTCAAAGTTGAGCTGTGGATCTATCCAGATTTTGAAATCTGGCACTACAGTAATTTGGAGATGGTGAAATACTGACCCATTCATTCTTCCCTGGTTTTGCTGAATTTCCTCTCCTGTCTGATCAGTTTCCCGCCTGTCTCATCAGATACATTTCATGGAAGCATGAAAGCTTGTTCATGTTTCAAGAACATTTTTAATTGGGAGGAGTTGTAATTACCAGATATAAAAAATCTTTCTGCAAGCAGCCAGTGTGCATGAGAAGGTATGTACAATGAGCCCATGAAATGTTCAGCTACAAGAAGAATCATGTTGCCTCTGCCTTTGATTATGTATAATTTAGATTTAAAAGGTATTATAGTTGAAGAGATGGGAAGGCTCTGAAAACATAACTCAGAATGAAATTACTCAGTTGCTATTCTTTTTTGCAGCATGCTTCAATCACCAAGAGCTCTTTATTTTTAAGTGCTTGCTCTGAATGGAAAATTATTTTAATTGAATTGCTGTCATCCATTTTCCTACTCTTTGTTCCATGATCATTACAGAAAGTCAAGTTGGGAGAAAGAGTTTACAAAACGGATTCTTGACTCAGTTGTAGGTTTAAAGGAAAGCTCTAAGCAAAAGCCATAATTTAACTATAAGAGCGCATTGTCTAGTTATAATACCACAAGCAAGGATACTTAAACAACTCCTTATTAAAATTCCAACCCTCAAGATATAGCTTGATAAAAAAAAATCTCAGAAAAACTGAATGAATATTTCTAGAAATAGAAATTTCCAAAGATTACAGAGAATCAGAGGTGGGTTTTTTTGATGGTCCTAAAAGAAAGGGAACTGTATGGAGCTATTTAAAAGACTAAAACGAGAAAACAATCTGATGCAGATAGGCTGCTAGCTTCTTGCAATAAATGCTTTTTACAACTTTACAACAAATAATGAGTATTATTCTACAGAATGGAAAGATTTTTGATAGCTAGAAAGAAGCTAATGTAGCCTTAATATCTAAGGAGGTGCAAGATTTGACATTAACAAATATTTATCAAACAATATATTTATATAATAAGGAGTAGAAAAGGTTTATCGTAATTTTGGGTGAAAGGTTAAAGATAATTTACAGGACTTCTTCATGAAGACCAATATGGATTTTAGAAGACAACTGTAAGATAATATAAGAAATGTTTTGGATATTCTGGAGAACTTGGAACAATTCAATGAATGCAAGCAAATACCGCTTGTATTAATATTCTTAGATACAGAAAAGGCCTTTGACAATTTGTACTGGATTTCTTTGTTTAGAATTCTGGACCATTAGAACCTGGCAGATAATTTTATTAAATGGAGATGATTTATTTATACTTCACAGAAAGCAGTTGTTGTTGTTAGTTGTGAAGTCATGTCCAGAGAACTAACAAAACCCTGTGAGATTCAAAAGATAAGACAAGTATGTCGATTATTTCAACTTTTATTCATTGTCATTCTTGAGGTTCTCAATAGAGAGATAAGGCAAGAAAATCATGGGAGTTCAGATTTTAAAAAGAAAATTGTAAATTAAGGTCATTTACAGATGATTTCATGGTTTGGAAGATCCACTAGAGGGAGCAGAAACATTAATGGGAAAATTAAAGGACTTTACGTTAGCAGGTTTGAAGTTCAACAATCAGAAGACAAAGATGTTAATAAGAAATATGAAATTAGTAGAACAAATACAATTGATGAAGAAAACTGTTAAGATTGAGAAAGTAAAATGGTTGGTTATTTCTACATAAACATGACTTACATGTTGTTTCAAAATAATTATGTTAAGACATGGAATGAAATTTTGCTGAGAAACAAGAGTTAGAAAATTGCAATCTGAGGTATGGATGGCATGGATATCTATGATACAGGAGAGAAGAATTTTAGATTCAAATACATACAACGATATATAGGATTTTAAAGATTAATATTCAGTTTAAGCCAGAAGTTTTCCTTATAGGATTGATGGATACACAAGGAGAAAAGACATAGAAGATTATTTCAATATATGATTACAATACTGCATTGAGATTATTACAAACACAAAGATGGAAGGATTTGGCACTACCCACAATGATGAAATGCTGGTGAAATTGACAGGCCTTGCCAGATGGATAAACTGACATATTTGATTAGAGAAAAGATAATATCTACATTTATTGGTGACTGGAAACCTATGGACTTTCTGCATAAAAAACAAAAAAATTAAATCTGATTATGCTTTTGATAATCTTTAATCAGCTTGGAATAGTTTTGGTTTTATTAAAAATCTAAAAAGTTTACCGCATCAATAATTTCAGATAAGAGCAGGATACAGAAAGGAATGTCTAACTACTATAGCTAGTCTTCTGTGCTTCAATGGGTAGAAGAGAGAGGATGGGAGCAGACTTATAAATTATCACTGGAGCGGATTGCTGCCTAATTTAGATAAAGGGAAAAACTTCAGAGAGCATGTTGGGAGAGGGTAAAATAAAACAAAAAATATAATGATATCAGGAAAGCATTTAATGAGGAAAATGTTAACTTATTCTATTCATTGATGGGTTGTTCTTCCTAAAACAACTGAAAACTCTGACACAATTTTTTCAATGATGGAGCATCCTTCCTCGAAAAATGGTAACTCCCCTACAGTGGTGAAGCTTTTTCCTCCATAATTACCAAAGAAGGATTAGAAACTTTTTACTCTTGACATTTCTCCCAGAGGCTCCCAAGTCTCTCCCAATACGTGGGCTCCTGGATGTGGATTACAAGATTTCCTTTCTCTAAAGTGAGCTCTTAAGACTGAACTCTGACTCGGATTCTCTGATACCTCGGACTGTCTTGGCCGGCCGTTTCTCCGGTGCCATTTCTTTGTCAACTGAGAAATTAGAACTGATACAATGGCTTTCAGAAAGCCACCGATGGGAAAGTCAACTTCCGCTCAATCCTCAGCCGTCTCCAGCCCGACTATACAGGGATGAGATATTGAGGGCTCAACGGGATGGAATTTTAAAGTACCAGGATAAAGAAATAATAATCATTTTGAAACAGATTCTGAAAAAAAATTAGAGAAATAAGAAAGAAGTATTCCTTCTTGTCTAAGAAGGGGGAAAAGGGCAGAGTAAAAATCAAAACACTGAGTGAGGCGGAGGCATTTATTAAAAAACATTCTCCCCAGTTGGGAGGCAAAGATGGGGGAATGGAGGGAGTGACGGCCCCACCCGGGGACAGGGAAGAGGAATCAATTGCGAAAAGACTTAGATCGCAAAAATGATTTTATTTGAAATACTATTGTAATTGTTGATATAAGATAAAATGGCAAAGAAAAAGATGATTGAATGCATGGACTGTACAATGTAATTCTTTTATATGTTTATCCTTTACTTTTAAAATTGTAAATCTATGAAGTTTTTTTGGGAGGGCCACCACCAACAGCAGGGAAGCTACCAAAATGTTACTCTCACCCTATACCTTTTCCCTTGTATAAACTTTGAAAACCAATAAAATTCTTTTTTTTAAAAATGGTGCTGTTTCCCTCACACACATGGATTCAGATCATAGTAATATTTATTGCATGCTTATTATTGTTACTGTGACAAACAGACCCAACTTCTAGATAAGGTTTATGTCATGGTGGTTGAAAATGAGCTTGAAGGACTTTTTATGTGTGGCTATAAACCATCCGTATCACCCACCTGAACTCACCATGCCCCCTATTCTGTTCCAAGATGAGGAAAAAGATCCCTCGGGTCATCTGGCCCATATTGTTTGAGAATTCTCAGAGAGATACAAGAAATAAGCTAATGGGAAGAGACTGAAGACTATAAATTTCAGGTGCCCAGGGAACTACAATGATATATGATGAAGTGGCATGCTGATAATGGAACTATGAGTGCACCAACCATACAGTTTTATAACTAAGCAATCAAGACTTTTCACATCTTGCTTGTATCAGTTCCAGCTGCAGTTGTTTTTCTGCTGGGAATCTAGGAATTATGGCTGCTCTAGCTAATCATATAAGAAAGTGTTGGAAAGTCAAATATTTAAATCAGGGACAATTATATTAGGATGTAACTGCTTTGATGTAGTTGAACCATTATAAAACTTGATAGAGGACAGACACCACACTTGGACCTAAATCACATTGATATCCACATCTTAATTTCCAGGAGTTTATTTCCTTTCATTGAATTCTCTTGCCGAAAGTAATTTACGTGTTTCTATATTGCTGTCCTTAGGCCTATCATTTACTGGAGCTCACTTGGAAGATATTCTCAATATATTAGGAATGACTCTTGTCCAACCAGAATTGCCACTTTCTCATTAAACAAAATACAGGCAACAGATGTCAACATATCCCAGCGGAAGCATAAAAAAACGAAGAAGATGCCCAAATAAACTGGTTGAATCTGATTGTCATTCATGTTAGAAAAGTGAAGCTTCTGATTTGGTAATTTGTATTAACCATTGACCCTTCTTTGGTCATTCATGAAGTTGCAAAGATATCCTTTTTGGTTTTTTTGTATCCTAAAAATCAAAAGTTTATAGCATCAATAATTTCTTTTTTTTTTACAAAATAAATACATTTACAAAAATAATGACAATGGATTTTAGCTTTTTCGCAGCGTGCATGCTGTATGAGCACAAAGGCCAGGTGTCTGAAGGCAAGCATCATGAAAAGTAGATACAATCCCATTTTGGCCCCATACACCAAATTTACAACATTTCTGAATGCATAAAAAAATTGTGACTAAACATAAAATGATAGACTGTACCTGGGGAATAAGATGGGCTGTAAAAATCGGAACAACTACTAGAATGGCAGCAAAAGATTCTCTTTTGTTTTCCCCCAGCCAAGTTCAAACTTTATCATAATTATTTTGTAAAAGAGAATGATCTACTGAGGTGGGAGTTGCCACTGAGCAAACATGTCTAGGCTTGAACTAGAAGAGGGCTCTTTGTATGATTAATACTCTGGTTTCTTTTGGTGGGAGGAGAAAGCAACAAACCTTTAACTAGCTAGAGAGGTGATTTGTCAGGTAGACAGTTTTCCTTTAGGGACCTTTCTCCCAGCACTGCAAATCCTTCCCAGCTAAGTGAATTGATATCTCTTCTATTAGCAATCAAACTCCTTTATATGCATGAGGCATGGGAATCAATACTTAACCAAGTGAAGTGGTACTTGTAGGGTATTGATACAAATTAAACAGCAGTGCAGAGAAATAAGTAGCTCTGCCATTTCTTTTGGATGTAAATGGATTGTGTTCCAAGACCACCAACAAATTTAATAATAAACAAATAAACAATAAACAAAAGAGCTCCATGTGCTTCTTTCTGTTTGATTGCATATGATTTCTTCTTATACAGAAAGAGCAATGTGCTCTCGTGGTAAGATCTGCTCTAATTCCCATAAAACCTTTAACATCAATACAGTCCTCTTGAATCAGAATCATGAATCAAGTTGTGCAGCTTAGGAGATCTAACTGAACAAGTCATGATTCTAGATTCTATCTATTTATTGGGCTTTACTTTAGCTTCCAAGGCTGTGCTATGTGACGCGATGCTTTGCATTATATCTTTACAATCAAATAAGCAACTGTTCTATGATTGTAATGCTGCCCAAATTTCTAATGGTCCAGTGGAAATAGAGCAATGGTAGGGGGGGAAAAAACATCATTAATTTCTACATATTAATGTCTGTTTTGCTTTGCCATTCATTGGTAAGAGATCTGAGTTGTATGATGTAGGTCTACATTTTAATTCTGACATCTTTAAGTAGGACTTTAAAACAGTCCACTCTAAAACCCATGAAAGAATCCAGTTAGGGACCTCTGAACAGTATAAACGAGCCTGATTTTAGTGAAAAACAACTTCCTATATTTTTACAGAAGGGGGAAAACTAAGTCAGAGACAAAGTCAGATCAGAGAAGTTGATACTATTCATTATCATGTAAAGGGGCCAACTTCACCTGCAATATAAATTATCTTCCACTTAAATGAAAGTTCATGTAATTACTACAAAGAACATTGTTAGAACAAAATCTTAAAGATGTCTATTCAAAAGCAATCTCTTTTTTTGGGGGGGGGGAAGTATTTTATTGGTTTTCAAAGTTTTTACAAGGGAAAAGGTATAGGGTGAAGGTAACATTTTGGTAGCTTCCCTGCCGTTGGTGGTGGCTCTCCCAAAGCTTCATAGATTTACAATTTTAGAAGTAAAGGATAAACATATAAAAAGATTACATTGTACAGTCCATATATTCAATCATCTTTTTCTTTGCCATTTTATCTTGTATCAACAATTACAATAGTGTTTCAAATAAAATCATTTTTGCGATCTAAGTCTTTTCGCAATTGACTCCTCTTCCCTGTCCCCGGGCGGGGTGTCGCTCCCTCCATTCCCCCGTATTCACCTCCCAACTGGGAAGGATGTTTTTTTAATAAAAGCCTCTGCCTCACTTAGTGTTTTGATTTTTACTCTGCCCCCTTCCCAGAAGATCAGCATTCCCTCTGGTAATAACCACTTGAACCATATTCCCTTTTTATATAATTTCTTAGACAAGAAGGAAAACTTCCTTCTTATTTCCCTATTTTTTTTCGGAATCTGTTTCAAAATGATTATTTCTTTATCCTGGTATTTTAAAATTCCATCTCGTTGAGCCCTCAATATCTCATCCCTTGTGGATCTCCTAAGAAATTTAACATGACCTTCTCTTGGTACATTATGTATCCTGGCATAAGTTTAATTAATTCTATAAACCAGGTCCATATCCCACCAGAGTTGATCTTTTTCTCTTTTAAGGTATTCTGCTAATATTGTACTCATAACATCTTTAAGATCTTCATTTTCTGACTCTGGTATATTCTAGAACCTGAGAAAAAAAGTCATTCTTTCAAATTCAATTTTAGTCATATTTGCTCCTAATTCTAAACCCTCCCTCCAAATCCCTTTCACCTCTTCCCCTATCTCAGCTGCCCCTTCCTCTAGCTTCTCAATTTTTTGTTTATTTTCCGTTGTGCTTCGTTGCATTTCCCTAAGCTCTAATGTTAAATCTGACAATTCTTTCCACATTTCATTCATATTTTCATTCATGCTATTCATATTTTTCATTATTTCCTGAAACATTTCTATCCTTTGAGCCCTCTCCAGCGGGTTCTTTCTGTAAAAATGTAGAAATCTTCGACTGTTTAGCTGGACTGGAGATGGCAGAGGATGGGGCGGAAGTTGACTTTCCTGTTGGTGGCTTTCTGGAAGCCATTGTATCAGTTGTAGTTTCTCAGTTGGCAAAGAAATGGCACCGGAGAAACGGATGACCGAGACAGTCCGAGGTATCAGAGAGGTATCAGAGAGTCTGAGTGAGAGTTCAGTCTTAAGAGTTCACTTTAGAAAAGGGGAATCTTATAATCCACAACCAGGAGTCCACATATTGGGTGAGACCTGGGAGCCTCTGGGAGTAATGTCTAGAGTAAAAAGTTTATAATCCTTCTTTGGTAATTATGGAGGAAAAAGCTTCACCACTGTAGAGGAGTTATAAGCGGAGAACAAAGAGAAGCCATCTTGCCCCGCCTTCTGACAGGAAGAAAAGTGAAAGTTCCATTAACTTTCTTTTTTTAAAAAAGAGCCCCGTGAAAAACTGTTGCAAATGCGATACGATACAATTCTTTTCCATAGTTTGTTCAAATAGCAAGTTAATCCTTTCCTCTCTCCATTTCAATGGAGAGGGATCGCTTAGTTGCCGCTTCGTCCAAGGGGGGGGGTTGAAAACTCCCCCCTCCAATCTCCATTCTAAGTTGATTGAACTGGCACTTACAGTGGTTTATCGCTTATCCTTCATCTGCAATTAAGGAGATTAGGGAGTGTCCTTCACCTCCGGCATTTCAGCTACTCTTCTCATTCTGCTCATTGTTCCCAGGATCCATCTGGCGAAGAGGCAAGGTTTGCCCCCCCCTTTTTGCTCGCCAGCTCCTAGAGCAAGACTGGGGGCACCACACCAGCCGCCGCCAGGCTGGGGGCTCCCAGCGAGCCGCCCCTAAGGCAGAAGGCCCCCCCGGGGTCTTCTGTGCTTCCGAAGAAGCCCACCGGTATAGCAAGCGGCGGACGAAGCACAAAGCACGTGCGTCGCCTTCAGAAACCGGAAACGTGACTCCCTATTCAAAAGCAATCTCTGTCTCCCCAATAAATGGATATATCAGATTGTAGTTTCAACATTTGTATTACATTTTTAGTGGTAAGAAAGCCATTACCCAAGTATATTGCTTTATAAATAACAAAGTTGTGCAAACTATTTTGAACCTCATCTATGCCCAATGCCAGTCTGTGTTTCATTAAAGCCAGATTTTTTTCCCAAGCTGCCAACTGAGAAAAAAAGATATGACTGCTTTAATGAGTCAGTTTCTCTGAAAACTCTGAAAACAGCTGCACTTTTCTTCTCATGGGAAGACTCTACTCATAATCATCTACTCATATTGTTTATTAGGTTCATACACATGACCAGTTATAAACCCAGGATAATAAAGCAAAATGGCTGTTCTTATAAGGACTCTTCTCCTTCTGCAACAATCAGACTAAAGGTGCACTGATCTGATCCAAGAAAATAACTTGAGTAAACATTTCAGACAAGCTACTCCCTAGTTCACTTGGAGATGAAGGGAGGGAGAGGGGAAGTGCATCCAGACTTGCAAGATGCTGTTACTATAGCTTTACGATAAAAATAATATCAATCGATATGCATTGGTTTCTTAGTCTGGTTTACCAGCTCACATGTGTTAAGGCAATGGATTCTGATAACATACTGAATGATAAAGTCTCCCACCACCCTGTTTGTTTGTACGTTTATTTAAAGTTATATTATATTTCATTTTGTGTGGGTTACATAAACTTAGCCTGTACAAAGCAAGACAAGAAAACAGGGCGTTCTGTATGATGCTTTAATTCTTACAGAAACATAGTCTTGCATGCTCAGTGTACGGCAAAACTAAAGCCATGATACTCAACTTCATTTGCAGTGTTACTGGTTCTGGAAGCAGATGCAAATTTTGCATCTGAAAATTCCACATTCCTATTTGAATGGACTCAAAAGTTTGAAAGGAATATTTGGGTCTTATTACTCAACTGTTTGACAGGAACAGGTGGGAGAATTAGTAGAACAAAAATGGGTAGGAACATTTCAGAACCACACATAGAATGAATTAGAGAAACTAATTCACTCCCAGAGGGGGTTACCCTGTTAGTCCAAGAGTTTTGTGGCACTTCTGTTTATTAAACTTTAATGAAGTTTAATAAAGCATAATGGTTGGGTTCACATAACCCTCACCTGCAAGCCAAACAGGCATATTAAAGGGTCCCTAGTCTATAGTAAAGCACAAAAGGAACCATATTGTAGTTTACCAGCTTCTCTTCCTTAAAAAAAAAATCAAAAACTGATGAATGCAAGAAGTGTTGAACAATAGCTCTTATAATCTCAAATCCAGGTAGATGTGAATTGTAATCTGGCCATCAGATTTAAGAAAATGTAGCTTGCATTATGGGGCACATGTTTATTCCACATATATTAAAGGTGAACACAAGTGAGGGTGCATATTAACTTTCTCTTATCATCCTTTTCCTTGGTGAAGTCATTACATTTTCTGAATTCCAAAGAGTTTTAAAAAACATGGCTCTAAAAAGGAACAAGATTAATGCATTGTTGATTTATGTAATAATCTATGAGTGATCTGAGAGCCATAGGTATATATGTAGGTATGTGTGTGTGAGAGAGAGAGAGGGGGGGGGAGAGGGAGAATTACAAGGATTCATCTGCCCCACCTTCTTGTCAACCTGATGAACATTTTATCAGATCAATTATATAGCTAATCCAAGCATGTTCAGACTAATATAAACAGGGAGGAATAATGCACATCGTCTGAAAAATGTGTCAACTTTTAAGTATTTGATTGAGCTAATATTTAGATAATGGACATTTTCCAATTTTTTATAACAGGCCTTCAATCCAACTGAAAGTGAATCAACAAAGAATATAAAAGAACGTCTTAATGACATTCTATAGAGGTAAGAGAATTAATCTACCCTGAACAATTTGATCCTTTAACTCTGACTTTTAATCTCATGCCCTACTTCAACATACAATGAGTCGTAAGACACTGAGCATCAACTTTGCTTGTACAATGGACAAATTTTGGTGGCTGGAAGTCACACTTAACTTTTTTTGGTTTGACCGTGAATCATGGAAGGAAGAAAAGAAAGTGAATAGAGCACTTTATCTAAGCAAGGCTGTTTTAACTGTTTTTCTTTGAGTGTGAGATGACATTTTGTTGTTTGTCTTTTTTTCAAAGTCTCCTTTAGTGGTTTCATTATGTTATTTAGATGTCCCAGTTCTCAAAATTCATAGAAAGTATGCCACTACTTTCTCCCAAATAATAGAAAGGACTTAAAAGAATCAGAAAAGGAATTTGGAACTATCTCAGATCCACGATCCAGTGTAGAGTAAATAAAAACAAAACAAAACATTCCTTTAAAAAGGTATGAGACAAATGTAAAGATGCCTTTCCCCAATCAGATACCTTTCCAAAGTAGGATACAGATGGTCTTTGATTTATGACCATAATTCAACACAAAAATTTCCATTGATAAGCAAGGCTGTTAAGTGAGTTGCACCTCATTTTATGACTTTTTTTTTGCCACAGTATTTTGAAGTAGAACACTGCAGCTGTTAAGGGAATCATGCAGTTGTTGTGCAAATCTGGCTTTCCCATTAACTTTGCTTTTCCAGCCTGCTGGGAAGGTTACAAATGGTGATCACATGAGCCTGGGACAGTGCAACTATCGTAAATACATGCCAGTTGCCAAGCACCTGAATTTTGATTGTGGGACCCTGGGGATGCTGTACTGGTTGTATGTATGAAAATTAGTCCTAAGTTCCTTGTTTCAGTGCTGTTGTAACTTACAACCATTAAGTGAATGGTTGTAAGTTGAAGACTACCTGAGCCTTGTTTGAGAAGCCCCGTGGGACCTTCAGCAAAGGACTTTAAGAAAGTTTTTATAAAGGATGCCCCATAAAGCCATTAGTTCCAGAGTCTAAAACAGATCTAACTACCCCACTGAGAAAGGGAAGTTCACAAAACCAAGGCCTTAAACAAAATGCTGAAGTGGAAGAAAGTATAGGCAGGGCTGGGAGGGTTGAGCTGACCTGACTTATCACGGTGATGTAAAACAGTGGGGGAGCCTCACACAGGTGTCCAGAGCAAAGCATGAAAGAGGTTGCCTAGAGACGCCTGCATTCATGGAGATCACATCTGGCGTCAAGGAGGCTAAAAGGTGTTGCCAGGAGACAGGGAGGGGAGCAAGTACAAGTGCTGGAAATTGCTCACAGAAGCAGTTAACTTCATATAGGTAAAGCATGACACATATGTAGGTTCGTAGGCTTTTGCAAAGTGCAAACAGAAATCAAGATGGAAAAAAAAACAAATGGGATGGCACATCAAGGAAAGCTTTAAGGAGCCTTTAGTAGTTAACAACAAAAGCATAAAGGTGAAGGACTAAAACCAGGGTGAAATTCAGCAGGTTCTGACAGGTTCTGGAGAACCAGAAGCAGAGATTTTGAGTAGTTTGGAGAGCCGGCAAATACCACCTCTGGCTTGCCCCAGAGTGGAGTGGGAATGGAGATTTTGTAGTATCCCTCCCCTGCCATGCCCACCAAGCCATTCCTACAGAACCGGTAGTAAATAGTTTTGAATTTCAGCACTGACTTAAACATAGGCTTCATCTTCATTCATTTTGATATTAAAATGCATTTAATTAATGCAGTGGTGGAATTCAAATTTTTTTACTACCAGTTCTGTGGGCATGGCTTGGTGGGCATGGCTTGGTGGACATGGCAGGGGAAGGGTACTGCAAAATCTCCATTCCCTCCCCACTCCAGGGGAAGGTTACTGCAAAATCCCCATTCCCTCCCGATCAGCTGGGACTCGGGAGGCAGAGAGGGGGGTAGGGCCAGCCAGAGGTGGTATTTACTGGTTCTCCAAACTACTCAAAATTTCCGCTACTGGTTCTCCAGAACTGGTCAGAACCTGCTGAATACCACCTCTGATTTAATGTATATCAACCTAAACTCTGTGTCAAAATTAGCATGTTGCTATTTTTTGTGGCACTGAAATTAGCATGTTGCTACTTTTTGTGGGACTGGCATGTTTATGATTAGAACGATGCATTCGTGAATTCAACTGATACATCTTCTTCCTTACCATATGAACAAAAATTTCCAGATAGATAGCCTGTAGACAGTGGGCCTATGTTGCAATAGTGCCATCCTGCTGGTCTGCTCTTACAGAGTCTGCTCTTCCACTATCCAAATATTTGGGGAAGATCTGAAGAGGGAGGCCACTATGAACTCATAGATTGTTCCGAGGGGTAGCATCTCCAGACTGCATAAGCATCATCCTTCCAACATTTCTCCAGCATGTAAGCAGTGCGGAAGCATAAGAGTTCAAGTATATGGTGGGCACACATATGACATCCTATCTCACCACATAAAATCACTTATTATTAAAAAGAAAATGCCCAGAGTGGTGATTTATGACATGAGGCAACAGTCCTATATACCAGGAAGATCTCCCCTTTTCTGGCTTCACAGCCTCTGAGTGATATGCTGGAACTTTCCTCCAAGGAGCAATGTAGAGAGCCAGGGCAAAAATTACGTTTGATTTGAATCCATGTAATTAAAACGAGATATCAGTGGTATGATTACCACCCAATTACTGTATTTCAAAATGGCCCTATTCGGTGATAATGAAACATTTGGTAAAAATGGTTGGAGATGTCTCTGGGCCATATCAAGGCCTTTTAGGTTGCCACACAGAAGTAGTGTGTCTCTGTGTAATGTACACTGGCATATGAATAGCTATTTATATGAATACAGTACTTTAACCTCTTAGTGTAAAATTGCATTTGACAGAATGATCCAAATTCCAGCCTCAAGCACATTTCAAGACCCTGCTACCTACTTCCTACTTCTGCTTGGAATAATATTGGGGCAAGAACACATTTTATGCACTGAACTTTAAGCATTCAGCATTTTAATTATTCTGGTTCAGTGTTTCTTTGATTATAAATTTTAGCTTCATTTTTTTCTAATAAATTAGATAGATGATGGATAGATGGATGGATGGATGGATGGATGGATGGATGGATGGATGGATGGATGGGTGGGTGGATGGATGGATCACCTTTTGGTTAAAAAAGAAATCAGATGAGGTTTTTCATTTTGTTTTGAAAAACATGCAAAGGGAAAATAGGTACAAGCAGCCTCTTTCTTCCCATTCATTCTCTTCACATGGCACTGTGATATTATAGCTACAAATAAAATAGCAATGGCATTTTTATCTTTGTAGCTGCAGGTTTATTTCAGTGAGTGACTAGCTAAGGTAGGCAAGGAAAAATGGTCCTTTGCTTACTGTTGCTCAGCCAAGCTGGTTTTAGTGCTGTGTTTATCAGCTTTGTATTGCGATGAATTCTATGCTATATAAGTGGATGTTTATTTTATTTATTTATTTATTTATTTAAATTTATATCCCGCCCTTCTCCACAAAGGACCCAGGGCGGCGCACAGGAAATTTAAAAACATACAAAATACAATAAATATAATTTAAAAAACTATTAAATAAACCTATCCTGCGCTAAAACCAAATTTTAAAAACCCAATTTAAAACTATCTAAAAGTCCCCATGGGAGGTTAGGCTAGGCCGGCTTGTTGAAACAAATATGTCTTAAGACATTGGCGGAAGAGGCGGAGGTCGGTGATGGTACGTAATTCAGGGGGTAGGTCATTCCAGAGGGCTGGCCCCGCCACAGAGAAGGCTCTTCCCCTGGGTGTCGCCAGTCGGCATTGTCCGGCCGACGGCACCCTGAGAAGGCCCTCTCTGTGGGAGCGTATCGGTCTAAGGGATGTATGGGGCAGGAGGCGGTCTCGCATATAACTAGGCCCCGATGTGCCTGCTAAGTGAGCATAATCACATCAGAATAAGAAATTCTCCTAACAATCACTTATCCAAAGTTAAACCTGTTTCCAAGTGTATTCAACAAGGCTGCATTTTAGCACATCAACTTCTACATAAACCTGGTGATTTGCTACCTAAAAAATCTGTCTTTTTTTCACCAATACATCAGAACAGGCACATATGAAATATTATTATATGCTATATATCACAAAACCCACTAGAGCAGATACAAATTGATCTGAATGCAGGGGCAATTTGTCCCGATCACTTTGTGGAGGGCCTCAGGGCTGTCTTCATTTCTTTTTAAAGTAATAGGAAACTAGGAGAAATCATCTGTCAGAATGGAGTCTGATATCATCAATATGCTGATGATTCCTCTGCGGCGCACAGGAGAATTAAAAACAGCTACAAATATACAAAATACTATAAATTATCCTAAAACAACATTAAACTCAAAACCCTGTGCTAAAACATAATTAAAATCCCACTGATTAAAACTTTGGTAAACTAAAACTCAGTCAGTATAGGGTGGTTCACGCCAGGCCGGCTTGGTGGAAAAAGTGCATTTTCAAGCGCTGGCAGAAAAGGCGGAGGTCCGAGGTGACACGGAGTTCGGGAGGCAGGTCGTTCTAGAGGGTTGGGCCCACCATAGAGAAGGCCCTTCCCCTGGGCGTCACCAACTGGCATTGCCCGGCCGATGGCACCCGGAGAAGACCCTCTCTATGGGAGCGGATCGGTCGAAGGGATGTATGGGGCAGTAGACAGTCTCGCAGATAACTAGGCCCCGTGCCACGGAGCACTTTAAAGATGGTAATCAGTACCTTGAAACGCACCCGAAAGGCCACAGGTAGCCAGTGTAGCTCACGTAGGAGAGGTGTTATATGGGACTGCCTTGAGACTCCCATGATCACCCACGCGGCCGCATTCTGAACTAACTGTAACCTTCGAGTGCACCTCAAGGGGAGCCCCATGTAGAGAGTGTTACAGTAGTCTAGACGGGATGAGATTTCCCTTGTACCTACCGGTCCTGTTTATTTATCAGGTGGTCACTGTGACCAGGAAGGCTTTTGTACAGCCCATTTATTTATTTATTACATTTATACAGCTACCCATCCCACAATAAAGTGATTCTAGGCAGCTTACAATTGTGTACCAGCTATCCCTGGATCAGGAGGCACTATTTCCCATTATTGATGTGTTTGCCACCTCTGCTTGGGCTGCTGCTTGGTTGAACTGGTTCGGCCAAACCGGTAGTTGTGATCACTGGCCCTGTGCTATCCTTTCCATTTATAACTAACTTTCTGGCTCATTCCCCCTGCCCACGCTGCCTAGCTGAGTTCCACGTCGTGCCTGCTGTACTCACCAGAGTTGCCTCAGTTGATTAGCTGCATGTTTGAAGCTCCGTTTCAGCTTGTGTGTGACAAGCAAACCGGTTGTTTAGGTAAGTGCAGCTGTAATGCTGTAATATGTTGATCATGGGACTGCCCTTGGAAAGCATTGGGAAGCTAGAGCTGATGTAAAATATGGCAGCCTAGACAGTGATATAGTTGGCTGGCTCAAAGTGCTGGTTAACATCACATGGCTTGAGATTAGGCTATCTGAGGTGCCCCCTTCTCCCATATTCATCATCCCATCTGAATTTGTCAAATAGGGCCCGTCTCATCTATATCATCCGATGGTGGCTCAAGAGGGCCATTTTTAATGCCATTAATCGGGAATTTCCTCTGCATGCAGATCCACTCTGCTTCTTTCCTTCTTGGACTCGGGAAAACAGCTGAGATCTGATTATTCCATCAGGGAGAGGCTGATGGCATGCTGTGACTGAAAATTTGAACTTGGCAGACAGATCCTTGTGTACATTTTCATTCTGCATAATTTTGAGGTTGTATTTTGGTTCATTTTACTATTTTTGAAAGAGGGATTAGCAGACACTATATTTCCTTTTATAACCTGTCTCTCAGTCCTTATTTCCTCAATCTGTATCTGGGTGTGTCACATTTCTTTCTTTAAAAAAAATAACCTAGACATGAGATTAAATATATTTGGTGCTTAAAAAAAAAAACCTCTCCCCACAACACACTGTATCATCTTTAGAAAAATGACTCCTTTCTGGACTACAGCAGAAGAGGAAAGGGTCAAACTCTTTCTTCCTAAAATTGGATAATTATCAAACTCCCTACCGGATGCTATTTGCATTTTTCCAATTCTGCATATTAAGTGCCAGTGGTGGGTTGCCAATTTTTTTACTACTGATTTGGGTGCGCTTGCACATGCGCAACACCTCTGGGCGGGCAGATACTATTGGTTTGGTCGATCCGGGCTGAACTAGGAGCAACCCACCTCTGTTAAGTGCAAAGTTGCATTTAAAGTGATACTACCATGAAGCTTGAGGTCCTTCAAGACACCAAAGTAGACTGTGATAAGAATAGCATCTCTAACATTGATAGTGTTTACCTGGCCATTACTCAAAGCTACTTTAATTGTATCTATAATTATTTCACCTTTGTGTCTTCAGTTCAATGGCAACCAGTCACTTTGCTTTATGCTGTGACAAGACTTTCATGGGTGACTGAAAATGATGTTTTCAGTTCCAATCCCACAAAGTCATTTCATACACATGTATTTCAGGTATATGCATGACATCTTTATCACTTGGATTAATGAACATCAAGCACCTGAGATGTTCAACCAGCACTTTAATGGTTTAATCTCACCATCCAGCTCAGCCTAAATAAAAAACACACAACAGATTTATTTTCTGGCCTTCATTTTGCAAGTATTTAAAGTGTTTTGTAAATGTATGTAGCCAGCCTTGATTAAACAACAAATTTAAAAACTAATTTACAATAAAAACATTTAGAAAGTTTTTTTAAAAATAGATAATTCAGTGAAAGAACTATAAAAATCATGTTTAAACTACAACCTATTGTTATTCTGTGACTTTGGACACCAATACCAAATCATGGAAGGCAGAAATCACCGTACTGCCATTTTAATTAAAAGTGTCTACATTTGTGTGCTTTCCAGCTTGGCAACTTTAAGATGTGTGAGCTTCAAGTCAGCATGCTTGTTGGGGAATTCTGAGAATTTATTTCATTTATTTATTTTAGGAAATTTATATTGCCACCTATTTGCACATGGTGACTCAAGGCGGCTTACAAGAATATAAAAAACTCATATAAGAATAAAACTAATAAATGACAATAATCACATAATAAATTAATAAAAATAACATAATAATGCCTCATCCTGGCAACAACACATCACACGAGCCATTTTATGAGTTCCATTCTACTCTGCATTCCCCAGGCCTGCTGATAGAATCAAGTCTTTAGCACCTTCCAGAATAGTGTTAGAGTGGGGCAGTGGCGTAGCGTGGGTTGTCAGCACCCGGGGCAAGGCAAGTAATTTGTGCCCCCTGGTGGAGCGCGGCGGGACGACCCGGACGGGGCCCCGGGTGGCCGGGAAGCGGGTAGGTAGGCGCCTTGGTCATGGTGGTGAGCCGGGTACTGATCTGGTTGGGCGTCCGAGAAGCGGCAGTAGCGGCGGTGGCGGCCGTGCCGGGCGAGGCGGTGAGCTCCCCGCTCTTGGGCGGCGTGGTGGGCTGCTTGGAAAGGAAGAAGGGGTCCTGCTCGATGCCTTTGGAATCCATGAGCTCGGTGGGCAGGTACTCTTGCACGGACCCCACCACGATCCACTTGAGCAGCATCAGGCTGAGTCCCAGGCCCACGAAGCCGATGAAGAGGGGCACGACGCAGAGCCACATCTGCTGTCGGTTCCACACAAGCAGTCGCTGCAGCGCACCTCCCGCCCCGCTGCCTCGGGCCCTCCATCGCCCGCCGCAGGGCCCCCGCCCACCGCCGCCCCCTCCTCGGCAGCGGCTGCGGCACCCGGCGGCGAGGCGACCCCTTCGCTCATCCTTCTCGGCGCCTTTCTAGCCCTCCTCCGGGGGGAAGCAGCGGAATCGAGGACGGGGAGGGCGCAGCATGCGGAGCGGCGGGGAAGCGAGAAATGGGAAGGGGGGAGAGGAGGGGTGCAGGAAGATCCGACGGCGCCCCCCCAGATGTTGCGCCCGGTGCGGCCGCCCCCCCTGCACCCCCCACGCTACGCCTCTGGAGTGGGGGCTATTCTAATCTCTGGGAGAATGATGCTTCAGACAGAGGGAGCCACCACAGAGAAGGCCTTTCTTCTGTGTCCCACCAGGTATATCTCTCTAAAGAATAACACCAGAGGTGGTATTCAGCAGGTTCCGACCAGTTCTGGAGAACTGGTAGTGGAAATTTTGAATAGTTTGAAGAACCAGTAAATACCACCTCTGACTACCGCCCCCATCTATTCTCTGCCTCCTGAGTCCCAGCTGATTGGAAGGAAACAGGGATTTTGCAGTAACCTTACCCTAGAGTGGGGAGAGAATAGAGATTTTACAGTATCCTTTCCTTGCCACGCCCAGCAAGCCATGCCATGCCTAGCAAGCCACACCCATAGAACCAGTATAAATTTTTTTTGAATCCCACCATTGGATGGGACGATAACATTCTGTGCTTCCCCACTCTGGTGAGTCGGGTAGATGTGACTGGCAAGAGATGGCCCCTCAGATCATTCCACACACCCTAAAGTTTTAGCTTTGAAAACACTGTGCTATGCCTTCCTTTTTAATATATCAAATGTTCTAGGCACTCATAATGGAAAAGAGCGCTTCACTTAGACTTCTAGGCCAAGAACACCAGGAAATGATGGCCTTATGACCACATTGTCAAAATAATAATAATAATAATAATAATTTTTATTTATAACCCGCTCTCTCTCCCCGAAGGGACTCGAGGCGGGGCACAGGGAATTAAAAACAGTTAGAAAAAAATACAAAATTTAAAACAATAAACATACATAAATGCTAACTAAAAGGCATATTAAATAGAAAACCCTGCGCTAAAATTCCCAAATATTTACTAAAAATCCCTAAACAATCAGAAGAGACTATCCTAGGCCGGCCAAGCGAAAAAGATGTGTCTTTAGTTTCAGACGGAAGGAGCGGAGGTCCGTGGTAGTTCTAATATCGGGGGGAAGGTCGTTCCAGAGGGCTGGGCCCGCCACAGAGAAGGCCCTTCCCCTGGGCGTCGCCCGCTGACAAAGTCTAGTGGACGGCACCCGGAGAAGTCCCTCTCTGTGGGAGCGAATCGGCCGTGAGGATGTATGGGGCAGGATCCGATCCCGCAGGTAGCTAGGTCCCGAGCCATGGAGCGCTTTGAAGATGACAACTAGCACCTTGAAGCGCACCCGGAAGACGACAGGCAGCCAGTGCAGCTCGCGCAAGAGCGGTGTTACGTGGGTGAATCTAGAAACACCCATAATTGCCCGCGCGGCTGCATTCTGGACTAACTGAAGTCTCCGGGTGCACCTCAAGGGGAGCCCCATGTAGAGAGAGTTACAATAGTCCAGTCGGGATGTCACGAGAGCATGAGTGACTGTGCGAAGGGCGTCCCGATCCAATAGGGGGCGCAATTGGCGAACCAGGCGAACCTGGTAAAACGCCCTCCTGGCCAAAGCTGCAAATGCCTACATTCACATTGGATTTTAGAAATTTTGGCTGATGGAGAAGCCTATGGGAGAAGAGCTCACAATTGTATATGGCATTTTCAGTATTTAAAAAGTGAGCAGTGGATGTTCCTGTGTTTATTTTGTGTACTTTAAAAAGTAAGCACAATCTATCTGCCCCTTCTCCCAATCCACCATCTCCAAAATCCATATGAAAATCTTTTATTCTCTTTGAAAGAAACAGAGGGGGGGAAAGCCTTTTACACAGACATGAATTTTGCAAAAGTAGAAGGTAAGATTTCATATAATATTGATATAAACTTTTATTTTCCATTGAGAACTCTGCTGAATACACTACAAACGCCATTGTTTGTGTCAATCTCTTCACTATTGCCTAAAGCATATTTTTCAACCTTGGCAACTCTTTAGGATGTGTAGATTTCAGTTCCTAGAATTCTCTAGCCTGCCATTCTGGCTGGGGAATTGTGGGAGTTGAACTCCGTTTATCTTAAAGTTGTCAGAGTTGAGAAACTTTGGTATAAGAGACTCAGGTCTCTTTACTGGGACATAGATTCCAAATGTGAGGTACAAACACAGGGCACATATTAAAATCGGCAGTGTAGTGTCCTGAAAAAAGCAGTTAAATAAGGTCGAGCTGATACCTTGGAGAAATGTGCTGCAGAACAGCCCTTGAAAAGGCAATGACAAGACAACCGCTTGCCATGAACAGCTCCTAGCTAAAAACACTCCAATGTATCATCTGTGATCTAGTGCCTGGGCCAGACCATTTCCATCTCAAAGGAAGGCTTAGGTTATAGATCTGTCCTTGCTTAAAGACAGTTGTGTAATGTAAAACAGCCATGCATCAGCAAAAAAAAAAAAAAAAAACCCAATGCAGCCATAAATCAAAAGTGTAGGTAGAAGATATCTTCACTACCTTAGGAAGTCTAGCAGCATCTTCTTCTGGTCCATTTTTATCTTTTGTTTTATTCTAGGACTACACAGCAGTGGTGGGTTTCTGCAGGCTCGCACCTACTCGCGAGAGCCGGTTGGTGAAATTTAGAGAACCGGTGAGAGGGGGTTCCACCTGCGTACCTGGAAGTAAATCTGGCCCGCCGCTGCCAGTGACCCAACGGGAAGGAAAGGAAAGGAAAGGAAAGGAAAGGGAAGGGAAGGGAAGGAAGGAAGGAAGGAAGGAAGGAAGGAAGGAAGGAAGGAAGGAAGGAAGGAAGGAAGGAAGGAAGGAAGGAAGGAAGGAAGGAAGAAAGAATTTATCATCACAATTGAGTCCAAAATTTTGGCTGCTAAGCAAGAGCGTTGTTAAATGAGTTTCACCACATTTTAAAAGGTGGCCACTCCCACCCTGTCACATGACTGCCAAGCCATGCCCACAAAATAGGCCACACCTACAGAGTAGGTTCTAAAAAATTTGAAACCCACCACTGCTACATAGGCTCTAAAAAGGGACTGGAAGAAGTGCTTTAGGCCTCGAAGGAGCAGAGTACCTTGTGCTGTTTCTTAAAGCAGCACCTCTCATTTCAGGTTGTTGTGAGAAACTGAAGAAAAGGTGTGGCTGTTTCCCAGAAGGGGAGGGGGAAAGTGTGGGTGTGGGGGGTGGGGGGTTGTTTGTGAGGGTCTGCTATGTTCGCCCATAGTCCAAAGCACTTCTTATGCATCTTTTCGGAAGTATGCAAAGCTCTTTTATCTGGATTTTAGGACAGGCCACCCATTAACATTTTAATGTTATTTTTAGCGTATTTTAATGTATTTGATGTTTTCTATTTTTGTTTTTATTGTTGCCTGTTCACCGCCCTGAGTCCCGGAAGGGAGAAGGCGGTATAAAAATCTGATAAATAAATAAAAATAAAAATACTAACAGTGGCAATTGGTGTTCCACACAAGATAAACAAGCTATGCAGGCAGAGGTGTCAGACTCGCAGCCTGCGGGCCGGATGCATAACGTTCTGGCCATTCCCATGGCCAGTTTAGTGAAAGGGGAAAAAGGTTGTGAACTGTCATGTGACGATGCCATGATGACGCGAATTTGACACCCCTGAGCTAGTGTGTAAAGCACAATACTAAAAGCACACAACTCAGGAAGCAGAAATAGCAATATCCAGAAACCACTCAGAGAATATTTTAGTTGACTCTGGCTTCTGTTGTTAAGAAAATGTTCCCTAAACAAGGAAACTTTAAAAAAAGATTGTATAAATTGCAAATTTACAGTTTATGGAGTTGCATTAATTGTTTGTACGTTTTGGAATGCTTAGAAATTAGGCATTTTTGACAGGCTGATCAAAATTAAAAATAATAAAATAAAATAAAATGCATCAACTTAGTACCATCAGAAATCTTCCTGTTCAGAATAATTCAGTTCTTTAATTGATATTTGGCTGACTAAATGGTATTAGCAGACAGTAACTCAAACACCACCAGGATATCATACCTTCAGATTCTATACTACTTGCACTGTTGATAGCTGTTCCCTTATAAGTTAACCCTTATGCTTCAGAGAGTTGCGCTGCAATCAGAAATGTCCCTTCTTTAAGCCAAAAAGTTTGGCTTCCTTTGTGTCGCTACTATTAGGAGAGACTTTTATGACTTCTTAGACATATGGCCTTTTTTAGCTTGCCAGCAAGGGTCAGGTCTAGGAACTTTTCAGTCTTCCTTCTTTTTCAAGTTTCTTGTAAACAACGATGCTTGAGGGCTATTGCAGTTCAACAGGTCAATCAAACAGCACACAAGATAAAGAGCCTCCCGGGTGTCCAAAGTCCCCCGACATGGCTAACACAATGGCCAGCTGATCAAACAGCTACATATTACCCCAGGGTAGAAAAGGTGACGGAAGCAGGCATCTTAAGTCTGCCTGTTGTTTCAACTTTGATCTGACCATACTCATTGCCTGGCCATGAGCTGGATAGAGGCACAGTCCGAGGATTGTTCCCCAAATTATGGTAGGCCATGTTTTTTATTTTTGTCTATTCTCTCAATTATTCCTTTGTTGGAGAGGTGCAGAACAGTATTAGGCTTGACAAGACATAATGTGGTGGTTGTTTTTTTAAGAAAGCAGATTTGAAAACACAGGAATTGCTTTTAATTGAGTAATTCATAACTATTAGCTGCCAAAATAGTTTTATAGCTGCCAAAAAGGCCACTGCAGTTCTAGGCAAATCAACAGAGCATCAATATCATGAGAAGTAATAGTACTGTGTCATGCTGCACTAACGAGGCCACACCTGGAATACTGTATCCAGTCTGGGTTGCCATGATACAAAAAAGATCTTGAAGCCCTAGAAAAAGTGCAGGGAAGAGCAACAAAGATGATCAGGGATCTGTGGGATAAAAAAATATGATGATCAAATAAGAGAACTAGATATGTCTAGCATCTAGGATAACATGATAGTTTCCTAGAGGGGCTGTCACAGTAAGAGGGGGTCGACATATTCCCCAAAACACTTGAGGGTAGAACAAGCAGAAATGGGTGGAAGCTCATTAAAGAGAGATTTAAGGAGACTAAGGAGAAATTTGCTGAGGGTGGAGAATAGTAAATCAATGGAACAGATTGCCTACCAGAGTTATGGGTGCTCCATTGCTGGAAGTTATAAAGAAAAGATTGGATAGCTATCTGTCCAGGATGGTGCAAGTTCTTGTGCCTTGGGAAGGGAATTGGATTAGAAGACCTCCAAGGTCCCTTCTAAGCCTATGATTCTATGATTCTACTCTTCAGATTTTTTAAAGAAAAATTTGAATTTAATGATATTAAATTATAGAAAAAAGATTAGGTTAGAAATAACTCATCAATTCTGCAACATCCAGAGAGAGGTAATAAAACATTTAAAAATCAATCAACAAAACATTTTACTTTGGTGTTAATCCAGTAAATATAGGATCAAGTCAACTTTTTTAGGGAAAAAGCCCCCAAAGTGAAGCATTGTCCATAACCTATGCTGATGGTTAATCATATAATAGGATTTATAACACTTTAAAGATCTGGGGGCAGGGTGGGTCTTTTGTGCCTAGAATCAATTTTGATTGTGATGTCAAAAACAATCCTCTTGCACCGCATACATTCTTACAGTCTTTTTTCATTTGTATTTCACTGTTTTAACAATACAAAAACAAAACAAAACCAGACCTCAAATTTTTGAACCCCGAAATAGGTCTGTCCACAAGCTGATATTTTTATTTTGGGCCACTTTCTTAGTTTTTGCTTTCAGCCAATCTTGCCTTTTCTTCTACTAAATGCAAATGGAGTGGAACTCCATGCTCATGATTAACAGCATGGCCTTCAAAGACAGTCCAACAAGGAAGCAGATGGAATGCAGCAAAGACAGGAAGAATTATTGTGGACAAAGGTCAGATGGATTAGAGCTGCAAAAGATGATATCTGAAACCTGACGTGTTCCAGGAATTTTTGGCACATTACTGTCACCTTAAAGAGCATTTATTGCAAATCCCCAAAGCCATGCTGCATGTTAGCTTTCATGAGTTCTATGCAAGTACATTTTTTATTTTTTTAAAAATTAGAAACAGTGGAAAGTGGAGGAGGTGGGAAGATTTACTGCTATTTGGTATGCCAACTGCAGCAGGTGGGAGATTCTATCCACTCCTATTATCCATAATACAGTAGTACAGTATGTTTCTTTACTGTTTCTGCACAGATGATGATGATAATGTTGTTGTTGTTGTTGTTGTTGTTGTTGTTGTTGTTGATGATGATGATATTGTAGGCCTACAAGTCAGTTTTGATTCCTGGTGATTGACAAGTCTCTGCAATTTTTTTAGCAAAGTTTTTTCAGAAACGGTTAGCTATTGCTTTTTTTCCTAGGCCTGAAAGACAGTAACTGGCCCCAGGTCATCTAACTAACTTTATGCATAAGGGAGGATTAAAGATCAGGTTTGCTGGCCCAGTGTCTTTAACCACTACACCAAACTGCTTCTCAGTAATATCTTAGTGGTTTTAACATCCATATAGTAGTGGATAATATCTTTACTGGGACCCGTGAAAATAACATAAAAGTCTGTTTGAGATTTTGAATTCACCAGAAGGTTTCAACAGGCAAGATGTTACAAACCTAAGGGATGGAGAAGCAACTCAAAAATTAAGCCAGATTTTAAAGCCACATGGCCTTAAGGCCTTAAGGTGCAAGGTCAATCTAAAGTGGATCTCTCAGACTGAAATGCATTGGTTAGTGGGAGAAGTGATACTGTCAGTTTACAACTTGTATTTAGGGAAAATGTAAATGACTGCTTCCCCAGCCTTGGGGAAGGGTGGGTGGGTGGGTGGGAGTCTTAGTCTACCCAACTGGAAAATATTTTATTAAGGAAAAAGATGTCTTGTTATTTGAGGGACCATCTTTCTCCCTGTAGTATCTGCTAATCCTATAAAATCTGACAGAGTAAGCATCCTTTAGTTCCCATCTATCAAACAATGCCACCTTTTCAGAACCAAGAGTATGTCTGCTCTGGTCCTAGATCTGTCTCCTGGAACAGTTTCTTTCTATCATAAGTGATAGACAGTCTACAGTCTGACCTAAACATAGTACACAATATTGTCTGCTACAATGTCCTACCTGTCAACGATTACATCAGCTTCAACCTCAATAATACTTGGGGAAACAATAGATGCAAACTCAAGGTAAACCGCTCCAAACTAGTGTAGGAAGTTAAAACCCAGCCCTCTCCTAGAAAAATGAAATATCCTAGGAAATATTGAAAAGGCAGAATATTATATTTCCCTGGATATGAAAAGGGAGAAACATGTTTTAATTCCTACAGCTTCCTGCCTACCCCACCTTTTGTCAATGGGCCATTAAGAGGCCAAGCCAGTCTATTCACATAACAAAGACCCCTCCCCATCAGCTCCAGGGTGATGGAATCAAGGCATGCTGGTATTATACCTGTAGGGTCTGACAGAGAGTGAGTCCACATGAGGTAGACAGAACAAAACTAGCCGTTTATTGGCACAAAACACTCAACACTATATACAAACACAAGTTAAGCAGTAGACTGGGTCCTCCCTGCCTGACAACTATTTATAAGAGAGCTGTCAGGCAGGGAGCCAATCAGACAGCCCAGCAACCGAAATCTAGCCAGTCGCGTCTCAGCCAATCAGACGCGACCGGCTGTTGCTGGCTGTCAAAGGCTGAGGTTGAAGGCTTGCGGCCAGTCGTAAGTTGAGGACCGGTCACAAGTCGAGGACCTAAACAATACCCAACTGACCACATAGCATCTGAGAACTCAACCAAACCTGGACTCAGCCTAGAGAGTTGCCCCTGCATTGCCCCATGTGAGTCTGACAACCAATCAGAATACATTTCTTACACAGGAACAGGAAACAGATAGGTGGGACCAAACAGATTATAAAAGCCATTAAAAACCTCAAGACATGTGGTCCTGTCCACCATTCAACTATCTTTCTAAGCAGCCTCCATGTCTCCAGTGTCTTTTTCCCACTTGGAGCCGAACCCAGAAGGACATTCTTCCAACACTAGATTGCAGAAAATACGACTTCAGCAACAGAGTGTTCAACGCTTGGAATGTTCTACCTGACTCCATTGTTACATCCTCAAACCCCCACAGCTTCAACCTTAAACTGTCTACTGTGGACCTCACCCTTTCCTAAGAGGTCCATAAAGGGGGCGTGCATAAGCGCACCAGCGTGCCTTCTGTCTTTGTCCTACTGTCTCCATTTATTTGTATTCATTTCCCTTGTTTATACTTATACCTGATATTTTGTACATGTTTGACAAACTAAATAAAATAAAATAAATAAAAAATAAGTCTGTTCGGGGTTTTTTTTTTTTTTCACAAGTCCACCATAAATGATAAAATGTCCCTTCATGCCCTTCAAATTTCCAGCATTGTTTAAAAATGTCTTTATACATGCTTTCTATTTTCTCTTTTTTTCTCTGGTGTAATATACCAACGGTATATCATTTTATGATCATTCTCTTCTAAATTACAACACAGTGTGAATTTCAATCCTAAATAACAGATTCTTGAAAGCTTGCCAGATATTCTCCATGTCTCATTTTCTACCAGACCAAACCAGGGTGGGGAATAGGAGTTAGTTTGAGTTTCTTACTTGTGTTTTCCACGTTCATGGAACTCTGTAATCTCTTCTTCCCCCTTAAAGGTTCATTGTTCTCATTCCATTCCTAGAGCCAGATTGACATGCTTTCACAGGGCACTCACTCAGTGTTGAGAGGGGGGGAGGGAATCATTATGTTGTCACTAAAATCACTTTAACTCATAGCATTATCTTAAAAGATGCAGGGAACTCAACCCTCAATTTGTGATGTTTTGCTTCGAACTCTTAAAACTTCTGTGCTTTTAGGCCATAAATACTTTTTGCTAGAGCAGATGTAAAGCAATAATTGATGCATTTGTCCACACTGGCCATATTTAATAGGTCTAAGCCAATTACCCATGATCTATTTTGCCTGATTAATGGCCATCAATCTACCTCAATTAGCACAGCTTCTCTGCCGGTACTATACCAGGCTTCCCCCTTTTCTTCTTCCCTACTTTTCTTGAATCTGGACATGTTTGGGCTTTTGTGACACAGTATACATCTGGATATAGGCAACATTTGGAGACTTTTTTGTGAATCTGCTATGAACTTATGTGGGTGCATCTAATTATGGAACCCAGAAAGCAAGTAGGCAAGCTTATTCCTTTTTGCTTATTCTGTTGTTTTTTGATGCTCAGCTGATACTTTCTCTAAGCAAATAGGCACATTTTCAAACATAGCCCTCAGCTGAAGCCACCCACAATTTTTCTTATAGAGACATATGATATTCTATAGATGATGCTAGAGGCTAATGCTTCATTTAGCAGCATGCCAACTTTTGATTTACTTTCTTAAAAAATGAAGTAATGCTTCTAAAAAGTCAGGTAGGAGCAGGCAGTCTGGTAGGCACCAGAAAGTTCCTCATAGACATCAGGTTATCTAATAATCTTAATATAGCATTAATATAGATTTGAATTAAAGTGACTATGTTTTCTGGTAAGATCATTCTTGACACCGCATCCTGTTAATTGCAGCAAGATGTCAAAATACTTTTCCACATGTGTTTATTAGAAATGAAGTGACCAGCAATTAGTTCAATATGTAAAGTATTTTACTGCTCATACTGGAAGAACAAATTGCATGGGAATTCTTTAAAGGGACTTTAAAAGGTAAGTAAAATGGTGTCCACAGATTATTTTATGCATTTCATTTTCTTCTGAGATCCAGCTCATTCTACGTAGTTTAAATATAACTAACTCTTCATATGGTGCCACTGCATTTCAAGCTTGGTGAGGTTCAGGTTTCTTTGAACTGCAGGGAAACTGATGTGAAAGTTGCCTGAGAGCATCGCTGGGGACTCGTTCCAAGTAGATTGTGCCTGAAGGAGTCACAGAGTTTATAGTCATTCTTGGCAGCAAGGTAGGCATCAACTCCTGGCATCTTTGGACAGCTGCCCAGTTGAGGCACCGATGACACTTCAGGCAAGAGCAGAATCTTGCTGTCTTTTTAATTTCCTACCTTGCCCTCGTGTCATACCAGTCTTTCTCACAATGAGACATTCAGAGGGAACGAACACTGCCTGATATATAGGTTATAGATGACCCATGAGCAATAGTTTGTCTGGGTTTCTCTGTTAAATCTGGCATGGCACAGTAGCTTGGACTGTAAGGTTAAACATGGAGATCAGACTGATGTGTGTAAATTAATATTTATATCCATTGCCCTTACATTTAAGCAAAATTTAGGTTGCTGAAATATGTTATTATTATTTCTGGCCCTGGCTTTTGAGACAATGGGAAAGAGTTCCCAACCACCTTGTCACCTCTGTAATAGTTTTACATTCCTCTTCTAGAAGATACAGTTGAAAAAGGGGACACCATAATGATTAGTTTATTTGTGTCAGAAGCATCACAATTAAAACAAGGCATACTGTACACTATGTGAAATAAAATTTAAAATGCAAGATTAAAAAGGGTACACGTTAAACAATCCAGAAGCACCTGAAGCATGGTGAGGTGCTCATTTCTATGACAGAGGTTACCTCATCTCTTCTCCAAGACTTCTCATAAATTCATTCTCTGGGTTTGAGCTTTTTAAAAATGAAGTTCTCAGCTTCATGCTCTGCTTCAATCCACTTAATTATCATCGTTGTCAACAATAACACATGATCTGAGGACATCTAATCCTTTCCAAGTTGTAATAATTGGATCCTTGAAGACAGTCCACAAAATTTAGTTTGGCCTCAGTGTGCATTATTCCATAGTCCATGTTTTCACTGTGAGGCCTTGCCCAAAGGTAGGGCGCTTGTAGAGAATGTGGGTTTTCCATTTGTGAGGTTTTTAAGAATAGATGGGACAACTAATTCCCTTCCAAATCTTTTATTATGTTAACCAGCCCTCAAGGATAGATTATTGATTTTCATGCACATTGCAGAAAGTTGCTGCAGATGATCTTTGTACTCCCTTCCACCTTCAGCAACACAAAAGACCATGATGGGTGGGAATCAGAGGTGGACTGGTTTGGCCAAACCGGTAGTAGCTTGGCGACCTGGGTCACTGGAACTGGCAGCGACCCAGGCCTGCCATGCCCCCGAATTGTTCTGTTTTATTTTTTGCTTCTGCGCATGCGCAGAGCAATTTTTGTTGTACTGCACATAATAATAATAATAATAATATTTAATCTTGTATACCGCGTCCTCTCCCCAAGGGGACTCGGAGCGGTGCACAGGGAAATTAAAACATATAAAATATATACAAACAATAAATACAATAAATAAAAACAGATTAAATTGATCGTCCCTGTGCTAAAAAACCCCATTAAAACTAAATTCCCTAAACACCCCAGAGGTAGAGACTAACCAAGACCGGCCAAGCAGAAAAAGTGTGTTTTCAGTTTTTGACGGAAGGAGCGGAGGTCCGTAGTTGTTGTAATGTCGGGGGGGAGGTCGTTCCAGAGGGCTGGGCCCGCCATAGAGAAGGCCCTTCCCCTGGGCGTTGCCCGCTGACACAGTCTAATGGACGGCACCCGGAGAAGTCCCTCTCTGTGGGAGCGGATCGGCCGTGAGGATGTATGGGGCAGGATCCGATCCCGCAGATAGCTAGGTCCCGAGCCATGGAGCGTTTTGAAGATGACAACCAACACCTTGAAGCGCACCCGAAAGACGACAGGCAGCCAGTGCAGCTCGCGCAAGAGCGGTGTTATATGGGCGTACCTTGCGGTCCCCATTATTGCTCGTGCGGCTGCATTCTGGACCAGCTGAAGTCTTCGGGTGCACCTCAAGGGGAGCCCCATGTAGAGAGAGTTACAATAGTCCAGTCGGGATGCATCAAGCAGCATGCATCAAGCAGACACATGCAGCACATCCCTGAGCAAACGGCAGCAGCAGCTGCCGGAACCCACCCCTGGTGGGAATTCTGCAAGTTCAGCCTCAATGTATCTGGAAAACACCCAAGTTGGAAAGAGTGTCTTAGTTCAATGGGTGTATATTTGGCTTCTGTTGTGAATCTTATTATATTGTCATGTGCTATATGAAACTATGCCTCTTCTCAGAATGTATAGGCATTGTTGCTTTTTCTTTTGGGTGCTTAATGTTGGATCTTTGGCTCTATTCTTTTTTTTTTTACACAATTTTGGAAAACTAACTCTATCAACTCTTCACTAACCAAGGCTTCCAGACATTTGATTTATCACCAATCAGTTCTAACCTGCTTTGAAATACTTGAAACTTCCTCAGAGATTCTATCTGATCCTTTGGTTTTAAATTTCTTCTAACAATTTTACTGTTATGAGGTACTTCAGTCAGCATGTTTCTTAAGGTCACACACTGTCTGTAACATAGATTTCTACAGTCAGTAAATTTGGGTTGGGGACCAAATGATAAGGAATGTGTAAGGATGACATAATGCAAATGCTGTGATTTATGATTTCCATCAGATAACAGATCGGCAACTGTGCTGCTCGTATTATGAAATCATAGTGGCTGTACTATAATTTTGGCATTGTTCTGGTGTGTTGCAGAGGCTGAGGTTTTTGAAACAAAAACACTGAAAGTATAATAAAGAAGAAAACGCTGCTGTTTATTCTCAATTTGCAAATTGCCGGCCTGTGGGATTTACTACATTAGGCCCATAAACATAGCCATTTTCCAGATACAATACTAATTAGCAAAATATAATTGATTGGAAAACCTCCATCTTCTTTAATGAAAAAGGCCTCAAGGTTATAGTCCTCTAATGAATTCTTCCTTAACTATCTTAGGGCATTAATAGAATAGTGTCGCCCTCTTAATCAGGCCCACAGGCTCTATAAGTAATGTCATTTTCACGTAATAGAATGGCTGAGGCTCGATTGCTACAGGAGGAATTTCCATTCAATTTCCAATGAATTCAGCATGCCGGAATAATAGACAGTTGTGTTTGTTCTGAATTTGCATTGTTAAAGTAAGTTAAAAGTTGTTATTGATTTTGGATTTTTAGTCGACATTGCTGAGGATAGCCAGAGACTGAAGTCATTTGTGAACTGTATTAGTGCAAGTAATTGACTTACAATTCATTTAGTGACTGTTCAAAGTTACAATGACACTGAAAAAAGTTACTTATGATCATTTTTCACACTTATGACTGTTGCAATGTTCCCATGGTCACATGATTTATATTCCGATGCTTGACAACAGACTCACATTTATGACGGTTGCAGCTTCCCGGGGTCAGGTTATCAGCTTTTACACCTTTCTGACAAACAAAGTCAATGGGGAGACCAGATTCACTTAACAACCATTAGCGTTGTTAATTTAACAACTGCAGTGATTCAGTTAACAATGTGGCAAGAAAACCCGTAAAATGGGACAAAACTCACTTAGCAAATTTCTCACTTGGCAACATAAATTTTGCGCTCAATTGTGGATGTAAGTCATGGACCACCTGTAGTGTACTGCCCCTTGGAGACAGAATCAGTCAGAATCAGAAGCGCTTAATTTGGATTAAAACATCCTTATTTCTGGTCAGTATGAGTAGCTTCTGCAGATCTCATTTTGAAATGTATTGTTCAAATTAAAATGCCCAATATAAATATGAAACTTTTTTTTATCCAGTTTGATGTATTGAGAACAGTGGTGGGTTTCAATCTATTTTACTACTGGTTCGCTCATGTGCGCGTGCTTAGAGCCTTCCGCCACCATCACTACCGGTTCTCCCGATCTGGGGCGAACCGGCAGAAACTCACCTCTGATTGAGAAGCATTCTATTGTGTAGTGCAGGGGTAGTGCAGGGGTCTCCAACCTTTGCAACTTTAAGTCTGAAGGACTTCAGCTCCCAGACTTCTCCAGCCAGCTTTGCTGGCTGGAGAAGTCTGGGAGCTGAAGTCCTTCAGACTTAAAGTTGCAAAGGTTGGAGACCCCTGGTGTAGTGCAACTTTAACTGTATTTTTTTTAAGGTGACGGTGTTAGATTATGGTTTTATATGCTCTGAAGGAAGCAGTATTGAAATTAATTGGGTTGGATTTCAAGTAAATAGGTTTGGAAATGAATTGCTAGCTTTAATCAGTGGCGTGTGTCAATTTTAAATGTGGAAAAACTGTTTGCATTAACCTGATCACTTCATACTTCACTGTGTTCTATTTACATTCTATTTTCTTGTTTCTTTTCTTTATTTCTAATGAAATTAAAAGATTATAGATCCTCCATGTTTGGCAATGTTCTCCTTTTGTCTTTGCTCCTATTTACTGAACAAACAATGTAAATCAGCAATAAAAACCATTTCCATGGAATGAAATAATCACAATAATCAGGTTCTTTTTTTAGTTCATGATAAGTATGCTTCAGGTATTGTGGCAACTTTGTCCAGATAAAGCTCTCATTATAAGCAAATGCTATAAATCACTCATGGTGATTTATATAAAAAGCCACCATCTGCTCTGGAATAGACTTGGTTTTAGTTTATTGAACTATATAAGGCAGATTCACTTTCAAACCCCTGGAATTTCTCCTCCTGTTCAGAAATGGCAACAACATCTTGTCTCTATATCACTTGCAACATCTGTAAGTTGATGGGCATTATCCATGAGTTGGATGCTTATTTGTACTCAATGGCAGTAGTTTTTTAAGATTTCAGCCTGGGTATTTTGTGAGGTGTACTTGATCTTAGAAAGTTTTCTATACCATGTGTATGTTCTCCTATGGAATTAGGTTCTTTTTTAAAATCTATATTACAAATATTTGGCCAATTTCCTATTGTAGTTTAAACCATTTAATTATATTCTTTTAACAAAGCCATGCATTCATTCTGTGATACTCATTGAGAAGTTTGCATAAAGCAACAAGAAATTATTGTTTTCTATTTGCTGGAGATTGAAACTTTCTCCTCCTCCTCCTCCTCCTCCTCCTCCTCCTCCTCCTCCTCCTGCTGCTGCTGCTGCTGCTGCAATAATTGAATAATCAGACATAATGCTAAGCTGTACATTCTCAAGATACATTTGATCAATCTTTATCTTTTTAAAAGATTTTATGTTCCATCTTTTACAAAAAAATGGAACGAAGTGTTTGACATATTCCTTTTTATGTGTATGTGTGTTTATGTGCGTACAACTCGATAGGAATCATTTGGATTTTAATGTGTCTTGATTGCAGAATGTCGAAACTGGATTTGAGAAAAATAATGTTGCTCTTTATTTAAGCCATGCTTGAAGAGAGATGACAAAGCAGGTAGTCCTGGCTTACCGATAGTAATTGGGACAAGGGACTTCATTGCTAAGTGATGCAGCTGTAAGGTATGATGTCACATGACTGCCCAGTTGCCATCATTAAGTAAATTCCATCTGGTTGCAGAATCTGCATCACATGATCACCATTTGCAACCTCCAGCTGGCTTCCCCATTGACTCTGCTAGTCAACAGCTGGCAGTGAGGATTGCAAATGTCAATCATGTCACTACTGCGATATCATAATTGTGAGTCGGTTGCCAAGAGTCTGAATTGTGATTATATGATTACAGGAATACAGTAATTGCTGTAACTAGGAGTATCCATCATATGTACCCCTTGTTCAGGGCTATATACAGTTACCTTCCCTGCCAGTTCTCAAATGTGAACACGCAGGTGCATTAGCTTTTGGCAAAAAAGGGCCTAAACGGGATGCCATACTGCATGGGTGGGCGGAGCCACCCATGATTTCCGCTAATGGTTCGGGCAATCCGGTCCAAACCAGTAGAATACTACTTCTGCCCTTGTTCAGCATCATAGTGACTTTCAACATTTATGGAATGAGTGGATATTAAATGAGTACTATCTGTACAATATTGGTGTTGTACAGCAATTTTGTATTTTGCAGTTCAGGCTTTGTTCACCAGATTCAAGTCAGTTGTTATTATTGTTGAGCTGAGGTGGTGCAGTACTGCAGGCTACTTCAGCTGACTGCTTAATGTAGTTCAGCAGTTCAAATCTCACCAGCTCAAGGTTGACACAGCCTTCTACCCTTCTGAGATGGGTAAAATGAGGACCCAGATTGTTGGAGGGAATATGCTGACTCGGTAGACCACTTAGAGAGGGCTTTAAAAGCACTATGAAGCAATATATAAGTCTAAGTGCTATTGCTATCATTGTTATTCAAATAAATAACAACAATTTGTTTGTTTGTTTGTTTGTTTGTTTATTTATTTATTTAAATTTCTAAACCGCCCCCTCTCCCCGAAGGGACTCGGGGCGGTGTACAGGAAAATTAAAAAACATCTAAAACCATAACAATACATACAAAATTAAAACCGAATTAAATATTAACCCTGTACTAAAATTTATAAAAACATTTAAAAACAGTATCCCATTAAAACCAGATTAAATAATTTAAAACTACAGACTGGGGCGAGGAGCATAAATTAGGCCAAGCCGGCCTGATGGAACAGAAAGGTTTTAACTTTTTGGCGGAAGGAGCGGAGGTCCGTAGTAGTTCTAATATCGGGGGGTAGGTGGTTCCAGAGGGTCAGGCCCATCACAGAGAAGGCCCTTCCCCTGGGCATCGCCCGCTGGCATTGCCTAGTGGACGGCACTCGGAGAAGTCCCTCTCTGTGGGAGCAAATCGGCCGAAGAAAATTGTTTCCCTTGTTGTATTCAGAAGATCAACCTCTGACACTGAATTGTCTGACTGTTTTACTAAAAAGTATCAAGCCAAATAACCAAACATACAGTATATATCACAAACACAGGACAGGACAGGACAGAATGGAATGGAACAAAATGGAATGGAATGAAATGAAATGAAATGGAATGGAATGAAATGAAATGAAACATAACAGAACAATAACGTCACTGTTACATTGAATGTATACTACATACATTAAAATGAAATTTCATTACATACAGTTCTCAAAGGGTCACCACCTCCAATATACACTACATGAACATGACAAAATAAATAAATAAATGCACAGTTATCTATGTACCCACATATATTATGTGACACAGAGAAACAGCACAGTCTAGTTTGGATGTATCAGAGTTTATCAGATGGATGGCCTAGGCAACAAAGAGCTAAATTTTACTGAAGGTAGAAACCCAATGGTGCAAACCTGGCCACTTATCCTACTGTGAAATGAGAGAGAAGACATTGGTGCAAAACATAACCATTTAAGGCATTGTTAGGAAAAGGAAAAGCCCTGATAAGACCATATTTAATTTGTATTCTGTTAGTTACTATGGCAGCCAGGTTCCCATCAGATGTTATCTACAAATAAGGGTGAAGGGCTGATATTATGGCTGAGTCTGGCTTCATGAAGTCTTGATTGAATGATTGCCCTATGGGGAAAACAAATGGATTACACCCCTGTCAATGCGCCTGACCAGACTGTTCGGCTTTATTTCCAAAAGGTCTAGAGAAACAATGTGTCCTTTGACCCTACGAAATTGCCTTTCAGATCAGCAGTGGTGGCAATTACAGATGTCATTTTGGCCTCTTCCCTTCCTTCTCTCCTGAAGTCAGGTTGCAGCCCAGATACCAGTTTTCATCTGGCTCGTCTTTTCATCCTGTTTGATTATACATAATTATGTTCTATTTGACTTTATTATTTAAATTGTTTGAAATTATTTGACTTCATTATAAAATCATATGCCTTTGCTTTCTAATAGGCAGAACTACCTTGAAATGAATGACAGGTTGCATTATGCAAAAGCACCACCTGATTAATGTCATTAACAAAAATAGCAATAATATCCATTTCGTGAGTAACACATTTGACTAATAATTCCAATAAAGCAGATATTATTTTTATAAAACTCCTCAATTTTGAGTACAATCCCACACCTGTTTATTTGGAAGGAAGTTCCATTTAACACACTGAGGCATAATTCTACAAATATATGTTATCCTATTACCATGTTTTCCCCAAAATAAGACAGGGTCTTATTTTCTTTTGGCCCCTGAAATTAGCGTTTGGCATCATTTTCAGGAAGGTCTTATTATTTTTGAGGTGCCAGAGGCAGCAAGCATGGTCACCTCATGGTTGTGTTGCAATATTTTCAGGGAGAGCTTATTTTCAGGGGAGGGCTTATTTTAGCCCATGCTCTCAAAAGCCCGATTGGGCTTATTATTATTTTCTTGGAAACAGGGTACTTCTGTCTTGAGCTCATTTTTTCAAATGGGAAGATACCATTTAAAAATGAGGAAGAAAGTTCCCCCCCCCCAAGTATGATTAAATGATAAAAGTGAAGTGAAAATGTCCTTTATGCCACCATAAAGATCTGGATAGATGTGACTTTTACCAGCCACCCATAGTTTGGCAACAATAATGTTGTCTGAATGCAGGATACAGGCTTCTTCTGCCTATTCAGATCACAGGATATAATCATTGTTAGTAGATTAGTTTAGGATTAAATAGACAAGCCAGAAGTAGCAGCGTTCTGTAGAGCCATGTGTAATATCTGCCAAGCAAGCCATAAATTTCTAACTGCTAATTTCTGGTGCTCATGGAAACACCAGTAGAATTATTTTATGTTTAAAATTTGAACCCTCGTGAATTATACCATAGGTTCCTACACCTGCATTCTGTATAACGACCTAACTGGATAAAGGTTAAGTACTCGGCTTCCATCAAATCCTTTGCAAAGACCAATCAGATAATATTCACAGGCTGTCTGTGATAGGAATGGAGTACCACAGAGGGGGGTTACCCCCTCTGAAAGAGATTCACTGCCCTCTCTCCTACATTTAAGATTCCAAATTGCATACCCTGTACAAATCACACCATTACTGGTGAATAGCAATAGCACATAAACTTATATATTGCTTATATATTGCTTTACGGCCCTCTCTAAGAGCTTTACAGAGTCAGCATATTGCCCCCAACAATCTGGGTCCTAATTTTACCAATTGGAAGGATGGAAGGCTGAGTCATCCTTGAGCCTGGTGAGATTCGAACTGCCAAATTGCAGGCAGCAGTCAGTCAGCAGAAGTAGCTTGCAGTACTACATTCTAACCACTGCACCCCATTCCAAAATATATAAGTTTGGCAAAACGTGCCAAATGGCACAAACATGCTTAAGTTTGTAGAACTAGGGGGCACTCCATGAAACTTTTGGAAGCTAGACCTCAAACAAATAAGAGGAAGTACTTTTTCACCCAGAGGATCACTGGTCTATGGAACTCCCTGCCAGAAGAAGTGGTGACAGCTGTCAGCCTCGACACCTTTAAGAAAGGATTAGACGAGTTCATGGAGAACAAGGGTATCCATGGCTATCATTATGGATGCCTAAGGACACCCTCCGGGTTGGAGACATAGGCAGGATATTTCTCAATGCCATTTGCAGGGAATCATAAGCAGGTGAAGACATCTGCTTGGGAAGACCCTGAAGCAAATGGTGAGCCACTGTGTGAGACAGAATGCTGGACCAGATGGGCTGTGGCCTGTTCCAGCAAGGCTATTCTTATGTTCTTATGTTCTTAAGTTAATTGTTCCTTTCCCTTGCCTCATGCTTCCCAGGTGAATTGGGATTATTTTTTTTAATTTTATTTATTAAACAAATATGTGACCACTCAACTCATTCATGGTGACTCTGGGAGTCTTGCTGTAATAAAACCCCAAATACTAAACCCAGTAGGTCCTTACCCTGCTGGTGACAGCATTTAAACGAACTATTTAATGGGTTCCATATCAGCACCAGACCTACTGTATTGGTGAAACCATATCTTCAGGCTCTTTGGAAGAGTCTTAAAATGTGGGCCACTCTTATCCATGGAGATGATGATCCACAGGGAGGAAGCCGCCACAGAAAAGACCCTTTTTGGTCCCACTAGATGAATCTCCTTGATGGAAGGGACCTGTAACATATCCTGCCTTCCCAATCTGGTAGATTAGGTAGATGCAATTAATTAAAATGCATTACATTAATTTGTAATTCAAATAAGCTAGCCCCAAACCATGGAGGGCTTTAAAATAATACTGTTTGTTACTTCTACCTGAGGATGATAGGAGTTATAATCCAGCTCATTTGTAAGGCAACAATTGTGAAAGTCCATACCATAATATAGAAAGCAATTTAAAGGATCCTATAAAAAGGGGGTAGATGGATGGGTGGAATTTAGGCTTGGGAATATATGTGTGCAAATGTACGGTAGTTCAAAGTGGAGTTTTCTAGAAGCTGCAGAACACACGCGTGTGCCTTTTCAATTGCTGTGCAGAAGCTTTTTTTCTTACTCCTAGATGGGCCAGAGGAAGTCAGAGGAGCAAGCAAAACAATGCAGCAGTTTCACATTGCTCTTCAAAGGTAAGGATTGCGCAGTGCAAGAGTGTCTACAGGGGATGATAAAAAATATATATCAAGATGCACATAAAAAGCAGGCAGAGTTTGGATCTCACTATCACAGCCTCCAGCCTGATGTTTTAATCATACCTTGCAGACATCCCTGGTACAGTGCTTGAAGCTGTTTTAGATGGGTGATACATAGTTTTGTCCAACTTTACACAAAATACCCTGTAAGAACAGAGGGAGTGATTTCTTCTGGAAGCAAACTGCTGGTCTATGAAAATATGAGCCATAATACTTAAAAGGTTCCTAGTTTCTTGCATTAATTTTGGTGCAACAGATTGACCTGGCTATCCACTCTGGAAAGTGCATCACCCCTCTTGTATATCAGCACATGCAATTGCAGTAAGTGTCTATCATCTGTTCAGGCAAATGTTGTTTCCACCTCTCTATTATTTCCACAGACAACATTGTGAAGATGATCCAGCTGGCAAGGACCAAGAAAGGGAACAGCTATGTATATGTTCATCACAAAGAGTGTTGAGTATTTCTCTAGAATGATTCACCTGTGAGGGAGGGTGGAAGGGAGGAATATACTGTGTAGCACTTTTGTTTGCTTTAAGAAATGTTAGCCTTTCTTTATGATTCATTTGTTCCATTATTTGGAATGCCTGGGCACTGATTCCAAAGAGGATTATGGATCAGAACACCATTTGGAAACAGGATGTCTTTGCCAGGGCAGACACATATAAAGATAGAAAGAAAAATCAAATACCAAAATGTCCTCAAACTCCAGCTTCTTTGGAAATAAAAACAAATAAACAATTCAAAAAAGTAATTAATCAAGAGGAAACTATATTTACCAGTATGTAAAAGAAATGGAAAAACTCAAAAAATGTTATTTCCCCCCCCTTACCGGTCGATAAAACCTAACAAATGTAGGTCTAAATGTATCTCATTTAGCAGTAAGCACTGTACTCCCAGTACATGTCAAAAAGTAAGATGAAAAAGGACAAAAAGGACAACATTGCATTAGAGATTATTGTCAGATTATCAGCTGTGTGAATGAGAGTAGGAACTATTTTCTTATTATGGGTTGCAACCTTTTTCTTCCTACTTATTTTTGGCCCCTGAGGGCTGCAGAAGGCATGGGGGTGATGTTTATGGGGTTAGGAAATGCAGGTTCTCCAGCCTGGAGCCCACAAATTGCCTATTAGCGTTTCTAGAGTTAGCGTTTTTAATGTATAATGAGGTTTGGTCGTAGAAGTGTATCCAGGACTTCTAATATTTCATCCATTCCAATCAAAATCTTCGAAGAGATAAAAGTTAAAAGGCTGCATAAATAGAGGGATAGAATCAAGATCACGTGAAGTGTTAATACCACTTTATAAGACCTTGGTAAGGCCACACTTGGAATACGGCTTCCAGTTTTGGTCGCCACAATGTAGAAAAGATGTTAGAACTGAGGAGAAATTTCCTGAGTTAGAACAATTAACCAGTGGAACAGCTTGCCTCCAGAAGTTGTGAATGCCCCAACACCACACGTCTTTAAGAAGATGTTGGATAGCCATTTGTCTGAAGTGGTGTAGGGTTTCCTGCCTAGGCAGGGAGTTGGACTAGATGACCTCCAAGGTCCCTTCCAACTCTGCTATTGTATTGTATTGTAAAAATAAATTTAATGTTTAACTGTAACAACAACATAAATCATTGTAGGCATTGTTAACTACTTGTTGATTTAGATTCCTGATGCTTCAGAGATTCACTGTTTCATTTCCCTCTTCTCCATTTAATTGGAATATATCTGAATTGCATTTTAATGAAACCCTTGAATTAATCTCATGAGGAGGAAGAGCTGAAATATCAGAAAAGGACCAGCTTCTTTACTGTCAGAATACCACACATTATACAGATTAGGGGAAAGGCTTACCAAGTGTGAAACCCCTTGAGCTCATTTATGACCTCCAAGGACAAGAACATCACAAAATAGACTTTTCAGTGTTTTAATGAAGTTGCTGATTTTCAATAGTATTATTCAGGGAAGGTTCCTGATTGGGCTTCTTAAACTAACAGCACTTTTTTCCTAGACTCTATGACAATATTTTTCAACATTGGCTACTTTTAATGTGTGGACTTTAACACTCACAATTCCTCAGCATTAGGCCAAAATTGAAAACACTGCAGTGCACTAGAAGATAGGAAAAGGAAAAATACAGAAGGGAGTAGTCTATGCTGAAGAAAATGGTACCCAGACCAGAAGCAGGTAATGTAAACATACTTCAGCTAAACAAATCAATGAGATGTTAGTAATAATTGCGAACTGAATAAAAGGTAGCAGAGTCTTGTGGCTATAATTTTGTGTCAATAAAGTATAATTTCCAAATCACAACACTCCTAACAGTAAGAGCAGTTTTACATACAACCTTGAATTCTTCAGCAGTTCTACAATGCAACTTAGAGAAATGATGGGCTCTTCATTAGATGTTTGAAATGAGAGGCTAATAGTCATCAAAGGGAGACTCTGACTCTGAATCTTAACCTTAATAGAAGTTAAGTCATGCAGTGTATAGAGAGCTCTGGCTCCTTCTTTGACCTTTTCTGATTATATACCGTATTTTTAGGAGTATACAACGCACCTTAGTTTTTGGGAAAGAAAATAAGAAAAGAATATTCTGTTTCTGCTCACCAGCATCCATGGTATTCATTTGGGTAGCATCCTGTCAGTATGTGAGAGAGTTGATGGCTGTTTGGAAACAAAATATTTGCTGTGTGAGCAGCAAGGAAGGAGACAAAAAGGGGCCTGTGCATGGTTTCTGTACTAAAGTTGCATGCTGGGCTGATATCTGAAACTAAAACTGAAAGTGAAACTTCTCTGCTAAGCTACCACATTGGAAAACCTGCTTTTGGTATTGCATATTTACTTAATGTGTTATATATAAAGAGAAGTTATTGAATCCTGCTGAATCAGTTACTATGTGTGTGCTTTTTGAATGTGATTGCTGCTGCAAACTCTGACATGTCCTTGCAGCAAATAGCGAACTTGCAGACTGATTCAGCATGAGCAGCTGACTGGCAGGTGGATCAGCCTCCCTGAATACCCCCAATCAGCTGTTCTAAGCTGCAGGGATTGCCACAGACCATCGCCTCCTCTGTGCTTCATGTTTTTGGCTATATTCGGTGTATAAGACGCACCCAAATTTTCAGCCTCTTTTAGGGGGATGGGGAAATGGTGCATCTTATACTCTGAAAAATATGGTATGTTCTTTCACTTTCCCAAAGAATGGCAGAACATTCCAGGGAAGACCAGATCAATGATTTGTGCTTGACTTCAGGAAAATCAGACAAGCATAGTTCCCCTTCTAATTTCTCTACTAGATTGGGGAAGGACAGAGTGCACAAGATACAATGATAAGGAGATAAGACCATCTATAAGCCCTGGGTGTCAAGACTGAACCATTTTGCTTCTTTCAAATCTAATGTTTTTCAGCTTGCCAATGAAATGGAGGAGGGAAATGGAACGTGGAGAATGTATGCAGAGATCGTGAGAGCATGGAGCCAGCAAGGTCACCACTGCAGGTGCTTGAGAAAGAAATGGACCATCCTCATAACAAAAGACCGCCTCTTAATTGGACAATGTGATCAACCAGAGTTGGGGAGAAGAAGAAAACATCGGTTAACAGGGCAAGGATTTGTGTGGGAAACCAAAAGCTGCTTTTGTTTCTTCAGTACCAACATGGTGTATCCAATAATGTTTTAGTTTTGGGAATTCAATTCTCCTGAGAATGTTTCCTTGTTTTGGATTTGCTAATTGGACACTGAGATCTATCTAATGTCAAGTTCTCAGGCATTCAAGCAAATAAGATTGTATTGGTGGGACGACATTAACAAACACAAATCATACAATTTAAATTTGATCAAAGAACAGAGCTGAAACATGTTATCATTCCAATTAATTCACTTCTTGTTTTTATCCTTGGACCAAATAGTGCTTATTCTTTCAAGGGAGGCTCAAAAGAAATTGTCTTCATGCCATGTCAGAACCTGTGAAAATCCACTCGACCATCTCTGCCAATTAAAGGCTACAGGCCTGACCTTTGCTAGGTATTACTTCCCCAGCTGTTACTAGAAAACCAGGTTCCTGTTGAAGGGAGGATATCTAAGAGGGCTGAATGAGAGCAGCATGCCACTATTGGTTTGGTAAATCATTAGCTTGTTAGGATAGCTGAAAATACACCAGTAACTCAGGACTATGAGTGGGAAGCAATCTTTCCTGTGGAGTAGTGTATCAACCCTCATTTTTAAAAGGCCAGTGACAAAATTAAGTCATTCCCATGCATCCCCATGACATAGACTCAGCAAGTGTAGAGTTCATGCTGGCACCTTTGCCTGTCACTCTGTTCTTTATAGTACATCTGCAAAATCAAATATCTCTGAACTTGCACTATTCTACTCTGCATCCAGCAAAGTTCAGCCAGGCTGATAAAACCCTGTGGTGAATGAGCCACACAAAGAAATATCCCATGGAAATTTCTCTTGAACTGTTACCTTTTCCCCTAAAAGGGGAAATTATTTGTAATCAAGGTAAAAGAAGAAGGCATATTTGCAGAAAATGTGAGCCTAGTGCCAATATAATGAAAGAGATGGATAATATCTCTCTCCATACTGATCAACTGAGCAATGTGACTGTTCTACTCTCACTTAATGATGGGCTACTTCAAGAGGCCTGTTGGTCCAGTTCAAGTGCTTCCCTTTTCCCAACATGGATTCAGAATGGGTAGAACTGCAAAGGAAAATATTCCAGAGAGAACCAAGACATGATTTAGATGACTATAAAACCCAGCAAGAATCTTTTCTTCTGCACAAATGCCATTTTCTGAGCCATCTTCAGAGGCAGCTCCACTAATAAAGCACACTACAGTAATCTAATGGGAAGGCTAACAATCTCAGTCTGCAGAGTATTCAGTCTGAAAGGTTCATCTGAAAGGCACACTGTATCATCAAAGCTTCTTAGCCTGCAGGTAACAAAGTTGGACCCAGCAGAAATCCCATCCCCACCCCAGCTATGAAACTGTTGATTCTGAGACTGGGCAACCTTTCTCTATAACAAATAGGATAGCTATATTTGATTCTCATGACAGTGGAAGAAGGAGGAGTTGGAAAAAATAACTAGAAAAATAGAAAAAGATAGAGGACACAAACATTGGAAAAAAGAAATAATGGTGAGTAATAAAAATGCAGCTCAGTGGCTAAGACGCTGAGCTTGTCAATCAGAAAGGTCAGCACTTCAGCAGTTTGAATCCCTAATGCCTCGTGACAGAGTGAGCTCCCGTTACTTGTCCCACTTTCTGCCAACCTAGCAGTTCGAAAGAATGTAAAAATGCAAGTAGAAAAAATAGGAACCACTTTTGATGGGAAGGTAACAATGTTATGTGTGTCTTCGGTGTTTACTCATGACTCATGACATGACCATGGAGACGTCTTTGGACAGTGCTGGCTCTTCAGCTTAGAAACAGAGATGAGCTCTGCTCCCTAGAGTTGGGAACGACTAGCACATATGTGTGAGGAGAACCTTTATCTTAAATAAAAAATAACTCAGTCTTATTGATGGTTGATTGAGTCCTAGGTCAGGGGTCTGCAAAGCTGGCTCTTTTAAGACTGGTGGACTTCAACTCCCAGAATTCCCCAGCCAGCATGTTCTGGGAGTTGAAGTCCACCAGTCTTAAAAGAGCCAACTTTGCAGACCCCTGACCTAGGTTATTACATTCACATAATGTATATTAATTCAGTGTGTATTTTTCTTTCTTCAGTGCTGTGTGTGTATTTGTTTATGTAGCTATGCGTATTCACCAGGAAGTATTTATAATAATTATTTTTTCCATACCTTGCCATGAGAGAGAAGGAGGAATAGAGTACTTGAGGTTTGAAATGAGAGCCCCTTGGCATAGAAAACATTCAGGAGCTAGTTCCAAGGGAACTCTGTCAAGCAAATTGAGAATGGCACAGATGTTTCTTCTTGTGACCAATATTACCTGTCAGAACCTCGCCAGTAGCTTGCTTTTGGCTGTTAATGGTGATGGTCTCCAGAGGCGGCTCAGGCCTGACTATGAATATTAATGTATTCAGAGACCTGAATTATCAGCTGATTTATGGATTGGGGTGGGTGGGTGGGAGACAATGCATTATGGAAACAAAGATGCAGGAATGTTAGCTATTTATTTGAAAAGGCTTTGGGAAATGCTGACTGTATCTTCTACTCCATCGGGCTATTGTGCTCATTGGCTACATAAAATCAAACTGGGGGCCCATTTGGAAAAGGAAGGGACTCAAACATTTGGCTAATGGAGGGCTGAGGTACACAAACCTTATAGATTGGCCACATCTCCCCTTCCCTAGCTTTGCGTTTCCTTGATATGGCAGTCCTCTAATTGCAACACCAAGGAATTAACCACAAGGGCGATGGGAGCTAATAGGTTGTTGAAGAATGATTTGTGATTCTGTATCTACCCTTAGGGTTTCATTCCTATGGACTCCTTTTAATTTTGCATCAGCTTCCAATTTCCATACCTATATTTATGTGTTTGCTCCAGATTAAACCATAGCTATATAATTATGGAGAGCTGGTTGGTGTGATGCTTAAGGCACCAAGCTAAGAATTGAGAGATTGTCAGTTCTTGTCATGTCTTAGGCATAAAGCCAGCTTTCATGCAGCCCTGGGAAGGAGGCAAGGGCAAACCATTTCTGAAAAAAGAAGGCTGAAGGGACTGGGTGAGGCAGTCACCAGGAGTTTACACACAAAAAACCCTTGACCTAAAGATGCAATGATGAAGTAAGAACTGAGATTTGTGGATGACAGATTAGAGGGGGCCCAAACAAGGAGGTAAAAGGCACAGGAAGGTTTATAGAAATGTATTAGATGGTTTTTCTTTTAAATAGATACCATCCTTTCCACCCAAAAGTAGAAAATGATGCTTTTTCTCCAATTAACTGTGTTTGACTCTATTTTATATCCTTCCATTCATAAGTATTATGCCTACAGGAATTCAAAATATAAGCCTGCACTGGCAAAAGAATTTTCCTCATAGTCAGGATTTTCGTTTTAGTGCTGGTTGTTTTGTCTCAACTCAAATATTTTGGACTACAACTCTCAACCATTAGAGCCAATGAAGAGACAAATCAAAATGCATGAAGGAACAAGACTGCAGCAGTATACAACAGTGATGCAGAACGAATCATAGAACATGGAGCAGTAAAGGGCAAGGAGAAACCATAGTAGCTGTGTGGGTCAACAGGGGCAAAGACAGGAGCATTAAGACAATTAAATCTTAGAATAGCTGTGGCTGCTAAAAGCAACATACTGACATCCATCATCCCACAACCTTAGACAAAACACAAACCACCCTTCTGAGTATTTCTACGCATGACGATGATCCAAAACAATTTGCTACCTGGTCATAGAACCTGACCTAGATGAATGTCTGCATGTCGGCAGGTCAGACTTTCAAAGCAGGCAAAGCCTTTTGGTCTGGCCCATACTTTGTTGGGTTTTCACATTTTTCACCTTTAGAATGGCACAAAAGTATGCATGCACGTAAGCATCCCTAAGTGTTCAGCTTCTTGTCTATGGCGACCGGGGAGAGGGAGCTCCCGAAACCATGCATGCAAAACTCAATAAAAGAGAGGCCATTGATCATGGGAGCAGGCTGACAGGAATGGAAGGACTCCATTGTCTCTGCCTCTAGCTGCCAGCTGACTAGCTACCCATGAAAACCACTTAAGAAGACCAGAAAATGGAGTACCTGTGGGAAGCTACTTGTTGCTTGCACCCCTGTTTGGGTAATGGCTGACTTCAGCATTTCAGCAAAGCAGTTTGGGATAGAGTGATAAAATGGGTGACTCTGCCTTTAAAAAAAAATAAATCTAAAACTATTGCTTGCCTTTCAAAACTATTTAAATCAGGTAAAACTGCGGGAAAGAGGCAATATTCATAAGCAATTTTATTTTGATGACCAACCCTGATCACGACAAAGGCACAATACAAATCAACCTTATTAGACTGAACCACGTGCATATGTAGCTTCTCGTTAATTTTAATCGGCAAAAGCAAGCATAGGCTTCCCAGACATCAGGCATGTTTTTGGTCTGCAGGGAGAAAAGAAAAAAGAAAAGAGCAAACACATACTTAAAACCAGCAGTCAGCTCAACACAAATAGGTTCTTGAGACTGGCTTTGAACTCTCCCTTTGTGGGTAAACTATCAATGGTTGGAGCTTATTCTTCTATCAACTGCAACAGTGCTTATTTGCAGGATGATTATTTTACAGTTTTGCAAAATCAAGACTTATTTACATTTACCGACCGCCAATGAGGCTTCAAGAAGAGGCGTCAACCCCATTTATTCCAGGGTGTATTGATTTCCACGGACGTTTCTGAAATAGCTGACAAATTTCTGCCTCGGGCACGTTTGGAATAAGCCGACAAGCTTAGTGCTGCTGTCTAAGATGTCACGGCTTATATTAAAGAAGAAGAAGAAAGCAACAAATGTTTAACCAGAAATTAAACCCCAACTAAAACATTTTATAAAGGGCATGACTCTCACCCGTTGTAGAAAAAGACACAACTGTAAATCGAAGAAAGAACGAATTATGTTGGGAAATCAGTCCATTCTCTTTTTAAGCCCTGAATTATTGGCACCTTAACATTATTCCCCCCTCCTCCCATAAATATATAATCCATGCTTTCCAGTGGCTGTGCTAGAGATTAGAGAGTGAATGGTTTTACAGTTGGGGGGGTCATTTACACAAACACATTTAGCTTTCCTCCATTAACTCCCCTTCTCGTAATGCTTTATAGATGCATTTCTATTATATTACATAAAAATAAACTAACACAAACCTATTTGTCACCTTTCTCCCACTTTGGAAAGAGGGAGGAGGGGCATGGATAGATTTTTTTTTTTAAAGATGTGTTACCATGACCACAAGAATAACATAGAACCTGGTTCTTCTGCCCTGGTGTTAAAGTTACCATCCATTTATCTGTAATAGAAAAGAATAACATTCTTTAAAAGTTAACAGTACAAATATCCATGTCCTTGCTTGCCTGGGTTCTTCTTGAAATAACATGTTTTTCAAAATGATAATAATAATAATAATAATAATAATAATAATAATAATAATAATAATAATAATAATAATAATAATAATAATAATAATAATAATAATAATAATAATAATAATAATAATAATAAAAGAATATCCTTTATTTATTTATTTTTTGCTTCTTTTATCTCTCATTGTCTCCTGGATATTAATTTGGGACACCCACAGTTGAGGTTTCTTTGTTTCTGGCCTCAAAGTGCAGTTTTAATGCACTACTGGAGCTCTGGTTAGTTATCCGATGAAATGAATGCCTAAGCTGTTTGCTCCTCTGACTTCAAAGTTTATATGCACCAATAGCTTCCCTAGAAGATGTTCATGGACCCACAAAATGTTCTTGAATCCAGAGCCAGCTCCAGAACAAAACAGGAGGATATAATCAAGTATACAGTAGAGGGATAATAGAGGGATATAATCAAGTATATAGTACTCTTCCAAGTTTTTTTGCTGTAACTTTTTCACAATTTCACAATAGCAGAATTGGACGGGACCTTGAAGGTCATTTAGTCCAACCCCCTGCCTAGGCAGGAAGCCCTATACCATTTCAGACAAATGGCTATCCAACAACTTCTTAAAGACTTGCAGTGTTGGGGCATTCACAACTTCTAGAGGCAAACTGTTCCACTGATTAATTGTTCTAACTGTCAGGAAATTTCTCCTCAGTTCTAAGTTGCTTTTCTCCTTCATTAGTTTCCACCCATTGCTTCTTGCTCTGCCCTCAGGTGCCTTGGAAAATAGTTTGACTCCCTTTTCTTTGTGGCAACTCCTGAGATATTGGAACACTGCTATCATGTGTCCCCTAGTTCTTCTTTTCATTAAACTAGACATACCCAGTTCCTGCAACCGTTCTTCCTATGTTTTAGTCTCCAGTCCCCTAATCATCTTGGTTGCACTTTTTCTAGAGTCTCCACATCTTTTCCACATCGTGGCAACCAAAACTGTATGCAGTATTCCAGGTGTGGCCTTACCAAGGCATTATAAAGTGGTATTAACACTTCACGTGATCTAGATTCTATCCCTCTGTTTATGCAGCCTAGAAGTGTGTTGGCTTTTTTGGCAGCTGCTGCATACTGCTGGCTCATATTTAAATGGTTGTCCACTAGAACCCCAAGATCCCTTTCACAGTTGCTACTATTGAGCAAGGTACCACCTATACTGTACCTGTGCATTTTGTTTTTGTTGCCTAAATGTAGAACCTTAGTCTTTTCACCATTGATTTTCATTTTATTAGTTAGTGGCCAATGTTCACGTTTGTCAAGATCTTAAGCCTATCTTCTGGAGTGTTGGCTATTCCTGCTAGCTTGGTGTCATCTGCAAATTTGATGAGTTCCCCATTTATTCCCTCATCCAAATCATTGATGAAGATGTTGAAGAGTATTGGCCCTAAAAGAGAGCCTTGGGGTACTCCACTGCATACTTCCCTCCATGTAGATGCAGAATGCTTTCCCCAGACTTCCTTTCACAAAACTTCCTTTCCTATTTTCCATTTCCTCCTTTGCCTGTTCATATATCTGGTAATCTTAGTTTTGTACACTAAGTAACAGTCAAAAGACTTGATGAAAACTCCTTAATAGCACAACATGCGGGCAAACTTAACCATAGTTTCAATTGAGAAACTGTTAACATCCTAGATGCAACTAGGACCAAAAATGCTAGAGAATTCTTGGAACATTGGCATTCAGATAAATCAACCATCAGTAGGCACACAGAGATAAACAATGCTTACGTGCCATCAAAAGAGACAATTAAAAAGCTAAAAAGACCAAAATACTTCTTTACCAGCAATCAACACCCAGATAAGTAGGAATTAACACCAGGATTTATACCAGAGCAACAATCAAGTAGTAAACATTACCCCAATCAAGGAACTACCAACTCAAAAAAAATAATAATCAAACAATAAACAGCTAATCAATGAACTGCCAAAAAGAAAACAACACTCCTTCCAACATCAAAAGTGCAAGGTACTGTGTGTGAACAGAGAGGAAACCTCACTCGCTTCTAGCACTGTTGATGTTACCCTAATTGGTAATGAAATATGTGCAAGAAAACAACCAAACTCAGAGAACACCCAAATTCCCACAAAAATAGGATGCTTTGGTTGAAAAAAAAAAAAACTTTCCTAGAAGTCATCTCCCCAAAAATTATTTTGGTACTTACTTAGGAAAATTATAGCAACAATCATTATTCAGATGGAGGGCAATAAATATTAACTCTCTCTTGTTGCGTAGTCTCTAACTGGTGAGATCCAGGTTTAGATCTATTCCAGGCTCAATTGTGAATGTTGACTTGGCTTTGGGCTTGTTATCCTCTCTTAATCTAACTTTCCTCAGAAGGTTGAGGTTGCAGAGAAAAATTGGAGGAGGAAGTAGTTTACTGTGTAGGACCTCTTATGTTCCTGGAGAAAGGCAATTGTAGGAAGCAATTGTAGGAAGTTAGTACCTACTCCTCTCCTAGAAAAATGAAATATTCTAGGAAATGTTAAAAAGGGAAAAAATATTTCCCCTAAAGGGGAAGTAGAAACTCACCCCTCCACCTTGTTAATGGGCCATTAAGGCCTGGGCCAGTCTATTCTAACAAAGATCTACCTCCTTCAGGCAGAGCCATTTAATTGCCCTTCATTGCATTACCCAGCAAGATCCAACCAAACTTAGCACACAGACAACCTACAAAGTCTTCCCTGCATGGTCCCATGGGAGTCTGACAACCAATCAGAATACAAGCTCAAATTCAAAAGGCCAGAGAGGACATAAAACCCAGGCACTCTTAGCATCTCTTCCCTTTTTTGCCTAGGACCTCAGACCACGTGATCATTAAAACCATCTTTCCAAACAGCCACCACTGTTTCCAGTGTCTTTCTCCCCACTTGGAACTGAACCCAGATGGACATATCTTCCAACACAATAAACCCTTAAATCTATTTTTTTTAAATAAGATCTTTAAAAAAAATGTGTCTAGTGCTGTAAATCAAGAAAAAAGGGGCAGAGAAAATAGCATATGCAAAAATATATATGCAATTTTGAATTTTGTTTTTTTCTACAAAAGCCCTCTTCTTCACTCTATTTTTTTTTTACCCCGAAAACTGACAAAAATTCACTGACAAAAATTCAGGGCAGCCTTCCTATTCATTAAGAAAGTGCTTTTTTTTTTTTTTTTTTGCATAGATTAGATGCTGGACATGAGCCATGGAGATTTATTTCCTAATCTGTGCCCAGCTTTGACTCTGTGGGTGGTCTTTGATGAGGAACTGTCTTTGTGCTTAGCTTCCTATAAAGGTTTATTGCAAGAAAAGTGGGGTCTCCATGATCAACTGCGATCAAGGCTTGGGGGGGTGACAACAGCTAAGAAACAAGGGCATGTCTCAATTGAACTCTTTATCACAATCCTGAATAAATTATAGACTTATTTATTTTTATTTTTATTTTATTGAATTTATACCCCGCCCTTCTCCAAACGGACACAAATATTCCTGCCCATAATAATATGGATTATTCCTACACACACAAAGGTGGCTTTCCGGGTGCGCTTCAAGATACTGGTGACCACCTTTAAAGCGCTCCATGGCAAGGGACCTGGTTATCTGCAAGACCGCCTCCTGCTGCCAAATACCTCCCACCAACCAGTCCGCTCCCACAGAGTGGACCTCCTCAGGGTGCCGTTGGCCAGACAATGTCGGCTGGCAACCCCCAGGGGGAGAGCCTTCTCTGTGGCAGCTCCTGCCCTCTGGAATGACCTCCCCCCTGAATTATGCACGATCGCAGACCTACGTCTCTTCCGTCGGGCCCTGAAGACACATCTATTTTGTGCAGCCGCCCTGTCATAGTCTTTTAATTGGGTTTTTAGTATTGGGTTTTATAATAATAGGCTAAATTATTTAATACTTACTAATTTGTTATTTTAACTTTTGTATTTCCTCTTTTTATTGTGGCTGTTCACCATCCTGAGTCCCGAGAAGGAGAAGGGCAGTATACACATTAAATAAATGAAATGAAATATAGAAGTAGGATGTTCAAACTGTGTGCATGAAAGTACAGTTGAGGTTTAGGGCTTTTTTTTTCTAGCTACTTAACTGAAAGTGATTTGCTCTCCACACATGGCTTCGTTCCTTTTGGGGTTTCCAGATTCTTATGGATCACAGAAGTACCGTAGCTTAATTTCTACAGGGTTTGGAAGAGGAGGTTTGCTAGTTTTTATTTGAAGAGCTCTTGGAGAGCCTCTGCTTGAAAGTTGACGAATCCAAACTTGAGATAAAACAGTCATAAGAGCAACCATTCCTGAAGAGTAGACTGAGTAGACCAGAAAGGCCATGTGATCTTTGTGAATCCTTCTGTCATGATATGACTTCTTGGTTAATACAAAGCCTTTACCTGACTATCTATCTGTCCATCCATCTAGCCCAGTGTTTTTCAACCTTGGCCACTTGAAGAGGTCTGGACTTCAACGAATGCTGGCTGGGGAATTCTGGGAGTTGAAGTCTGGACATCTTCAAGTGGCCAAGGTTGAGAAACACTGATCTAGCCATTCATCTGTTTATCTACCTAGCTTTGAGAAATTGGGAAAATTAGCAGCCATAAAGGTAAAGGTTCCCCTTGCACATATGTGCTAGTGGTTCCCAACTCTAGGGGGCAGTGCTCATCTCCATTTTGAAGCTGAAGAGCCAGCACTGTCCAAAGACATCTCTATGGTCATGTGGCCTGCATGACAAAATGCTGAAGGCACACAGAGCTCTGTTACCTTCCCACCAAAGGTGGTTCCTATTTTTTTTACTTGCATTTTTACATGCTTTTGAACTGCTAGGTTGACAAGCTGGGACAAGTAATGGGAACTCACTCCCTCACATTGCACTAGGGATTCGAACCAGGGGTCGATTGCTGCCAGTTTTACAACCAGTTCGCAACCTGCATGTGTAAGCTGTTCAATGTAAATTGTTTTTTGCGTGTGCACAGAACAATTTACAGTGAACTGCACATGCACAGTCACTAAAAACCAAAATGGCAGCAGCCTAGCGGCAGTGAGGAAACCAGTTTGAGGGCGTGGCAGGCCTGGGTCACTGCCGGTTCTGTGACGCTGACCTGAATTCCACTACCAGTTCAACCATTAACCTATATAATTTAAAACAAACCATATGGGCTATTATACAAACACAGAAATCTATTTTAACTAGTCATTTAGTCATCTTTTTGTTGTTTTCTTCTGCCATACAGGTCCCTTTAAAGCATGAATTTCCTAGATAACTCCCAAATAATTTCATTCTCTTGCCTTGCATATTTCAGCTCTATTCAAGTACACAATGGAGCATTAGTGCTTGACTTTTTGCCTTTAACAAAGACAAGAGGGCATACGTTCCTGGCGCATATGTGGATGAGGCAGACTAATTGGTCTCAAAATTGGAGCATAGGGCTTCTTTCAAGATCTTGACTTTCTAAAGACTTTTTTTTTTAAATAAACATTTGCTATTCTTCATGAAAGGCACTTTTCTCCATGAATCCTCTTAACCTTTGCTGACCTTGCTTCCTGACTATACAGTGCTTTACACTTGGGGATGATTAGGGCTTGAGAAGGCTCCTTCCAATGCATGCATACATTTGAGTCTGCCCATTCAACTCCAAGGACTGATGGTCTCAAGAGCTAGCTAAAGAAACAGATCAAAATAACCTTGAAAAAATAAGCCAGAGAACCTCCTCACTCCTGTTCCATTTGGCTATCTAATGTCTGCTCACTGAGAGAAAATAACATGCATGATCGCATACCCATGGCTCCAGGTGTAAAAGTCATCCTTTGAGTACAAAATACATACAATTGTTTTGAGCTATAGTATATACCTGTGATAGTGAACCTATGGCACGTGTGCCACAGGTGGCATGCACAGCCATTTCTTAGGGCACGTGGGGCATTGTTCTGTCAGCTCCAGCACACATGCGTGTGCTGGCCAGCTGTTTTCAGCCTTCATTTTCAGCCATTTTTCACCTTCTGGAGGCTTCCCTAAAGCCTCCGGAGAGCAAAAAACAGCCCAATGCACAAACCACAATTCTGTTCCCAAACATCTGGTTTGCACATTGGGCCGTTTTACGCCCTCTGGAGGCTTTCCTGAAGGAGGGCCTCTGGGGGGTGGGGAGGCTGTTTTTGCCCTTCTCAAGCTCCTAGAAAGCCGTGCAGCATGCGTGGGGCAGTGGGAGGGGCGTGTCACACATGCATGTGCATGAAGCACGGCACAGGGGGCATTAAGTTAAGAGGGTGGGCACGCACAGGCATCCAAGTGCATGCAATAGCGCTCACTCGCATGTGCTTTTGGCACCTGAGGCAAAAAAGGTTTGGCATCAATGGTATATACAGTGTTGGAAGAAATGTCCTTCTGGGTTCAGTTTCAAGTGGGGAAAAAGACCCTGGAAACATGGAGGCTGCTTGGAAAGATGACCAGGATCACATGGCTTGAGCTCCTGAGCAGAAATAGGGATCACATGCTTCAAGATGTTGGGTGAAGAAGAAAAAGGCCGAGATGCTAAAAATGCCCTGGTTTTATGCCCTCTGTTAGGCCCCACTCCAGAGCTTCCTGTTATTGTGTAAGAAATGCATTCGGATTGGTGGTGAGACTCCCTGGGGGCAGTGCAGGGGCAACTCTGTAGGCTGTGCTGAGAATCCAAGTTTGGTTGAGCATTGCTTCTTCCCAGTGCCATGTGGTGACATATGTAGAAGGCTGATTCTACCTTTGTTGTGCAGAATAGACTGGCCCAGGTCCCTAATGGCCCATTGACAAAGGTGGAGGTAGCTGAGTTTCTGCCTTTCTTGAGTTTCTACTTCTCTTTTTAGGGGAAATATTCTGCCTTTTTAATATTTCCTAAAACATTTCATTTCTCTAGGAGAGGGGTGGGTTTTAACTTCCAACAACAGAGGCTGCCATAGAGGCACAGGATTGGCTATTTAAGGGACTGCTCCTCCTCATTTACATCAGCTGCTGCTGCTGCTGCTACTACTACTACTACTACTGCTACTACGCCATCAGCTCTTGCAGAGAAGGCATGATTCTCTGGATACTACCAGCTAGGGATCTACATTTAGTGGGTCCCTGGAGATGTGCTTCTCTGTTTTGGCATCTATAGACCATCATTTTGACCCAAATTAGATTAGCCCCATTCCTTTTGATATTCTGAAAATCCCTCAATTCCTGGTTATGTGACCATCTCCAGGACTCCACAGAACTGAAGACTTCTCTAGATGGCTCCATTGTTAAGGGACCATCCCTTTATTTATGGTTGTATTTTGAGTTATTTATTTATTTATTACTATGTTATAATATTTGTATTTGATGTCTTATACTTCCTTCTTTATTTATTGTTATGCATTGCCAAGAGTTGCCTTCAATGAGATGGGTAGCTATATAGATAGAATAAATAAAATGGACAGCTAAAATGCAGGAAACCACTAGATTGGAGAAGTATCATTTCTTTGCTACCATCTAATGGCCCTGCACTGATCTGCAAACAATAGAGCTACCAAAATGTTTCTTTATGATTACTTTATAAACTGCCTCAGTTGCAGAAGCTGGCCAACTTATATCTGTATAATAACACCATAAAATCATAAAAGCATGGATTTAAGTGTTGCAGAAAGCATTTAAGTTCCATTTCTTGCTTGTTACATTTGAATGGAATGTCCCTTCAGCTAATCATAGAGCTCTTAGGAAGAGAAGAAGCTTGGAGATGTTGCACCCAAAAGGATAAAATCAAAGCATTAATAAGAATAACTGACTATTTTTGAATTCAGAAGTACATTTTCCTCCATTTACACCAGGCAACAGATCCATAAGTAGGGCTGAAGTCAAGCTGTTCTAAGATTTTATAGACATGCCTCAAAAACATTAATGGAATCAGCATGTACTCATGCATTACTAAACTATATGGCTTTTTCTTCAGGCAAAAATAATAATTAAGAAAAGAACAAAGCAGTCTATTTATTTTTCTTCCTATAGGTTTAAAAGTTAGTTTTATGAATGCTCATTCATAAGTTAATCCTGCTGAGTGCAATGGGAGCTCTTCCTAGTTAATCACAGATAAAACTGCCGTCTATCTATTGCAAAAGCTGTAAAAGTAGATTCAACCACAGATGTATAGTTGAAGATATTACCTAGCTGGATAATGTAATATCTGCAAGTAAACCAAGTACAGAGAGCATCAAGGACTATATATATGTATATATATATATAATTTTATTTCCCTCAATGAAAGAGAGGAGAGGAGAAGATCAATAAATTATGTTGGTCAGAAAGAACCTCCCATTAACTTTGCTTTCTAGCCAGGATTTGATACTTAAATTAAAATTTACCTTAAATTATTTGGTTTGCAAGCTTTTCCTCTGTGAATCAGGAGAATGCAAGATGCAATAAATGTAATAACTTTCACAGTTTTAAAGCTGGAGGTATATACTATAAGCCCAGGCAATGAGAACATGCCAAACTTGTGTTATGACACACAATGCAGACTCTGGCATTTTGTACTTATGTCCCACTGGTGGTTTGCATCATGGCATTGCAACACACACTTTGTCTCTTTCCCCCACCTGCCTGTATTTAGAGCTTTTAAAGCAGGGGTGGGCTGAACAAGGTTTCGGCAACATCTTCCCATTTTTAAACACCAAACACTAATCTTTATAGCAGTTTGAACAATTCAAAACAGAAGCATTTGCAGGTGGGATCAGGGCAAAAAACGTTGGGCTGGTGACCCAACTTTTAATCATGTGAGCAAAGCCCTGACTTTTCTCATTACTGTGGGGGAAAGGAGCGGGCTGTACTGAATTCAATAGCCATCTTGAATTGTGACCTCTGCAATAGACATCTGTGATTCAATACATCCCAAAAACCTCAATTTCCCTCTGCCCAATCCAGAAAATCTCTTGGTCTTCTCCAGACAATTAAATATTAAATTAAATATGACTCCAGCCGATATTCCCCAGTTTTCCAGTTCAGTATCTGGAATTTTACCTATAGAATGTAAAATAGGTCTGGATGCTACATTTCTTTCTGATCCCTTCTAGCCTCCCCTCCCCACAAACACTACTTGATTTTACCTGAGTTCAAAACCAGCAGCCCCTCTGATCAGCACAGCCAGAGGATGGATGCAATGTCTACTTTTGATGCCACAATGGTTATCTCAGGTGGATGTTTGAGTAATATTTTTCAACAGGAGCCCCAACTATTCCGAAAGTTCCCCCTTCCTCCTCAGTGTTTGTTGGGTCACACAACTTATTATCTATCAAAGCATCAGCCTGCAGCCAAACAATTCTGTTTTCACAATTAGCAGTGGAAGGCTATTCTCACAAGATGCCCCTAGGACTAAAGGCCAGCATTGGGAGCCAACTGTTTTCTACATTAAAGCAAGATCTGAAAAGAAAATGGTTTTAAAGCATGTTCTAAAAAGAAAGTAATTGCAAACTGGCTGCTTTCTAAGAAGAAAGATTAAAAACTGTGCTCCATCCAACAATATAATAAACTTCAAAGCCACATGCTCACCCGCATATAATTGTATTACAATTCTTTTTAACATCTTAATCAAGGGACATACTTATGTATCTACCAAATAGATAAATAGATCCTGCAGATATTTTAAAGTGTGCATTTTGTTTGTATTGTATGCTATTTAATATTTAGACCTATTTATTAAGTAGGGAAGATAATGAAGCCATAACAAAAATTCTAAAATCCATAACAGTGCCTCCTCCTCCTCCTCCTCCTCCTCCTCCTCCTCCTCCTCCTCCTCCTCCTCCTCCTCCTCCAACCAGCTGGCTTCCACACCAAAAGAAAACCTAAACCCCAATTTTCCCTCTTTCCAATCCAGTACCTTAACCACTACACCATACTCTCTCTCTCTCTATTCAACTTTTGTTTAACTTTTGTCAAGAAAGAGAATGGAGAAAATCTTCTGAGAAAATTTCAACTAAATTGTCTTCCAATGATTACAGAAATTCATTATACCACTTACAATTATATAGCGGAGATGAAGGAAGAGATGTGAGCAATGAAGAACTCTATATTTAAAATTAATCTCTGTGATAATGTTATCAGCTCCATCTCATTAAAAATGCAGACTCAAATTAGGGAAGGAAAGTTGGCTTATTAAATGATTAAGCCTGATCTGATACGAAAACCTCAGTGGGCATGTCCATATTTCACCGCTTGCCGAAGGTAAAAACTATATCCTATGGTGAAAGTAATTGCAAGGATTAAGTTTTATCTGATCAAGAAGCATTCAGTGGTTACATCCACATTTCACCATATGTAATAGAATAGTGGTAGCCCTAGGGGGGAAAATGGCAAGCAACAGATGAACAGATGCCTACTTACAATAAATGACCTTTTGACCAGGCTCAAGGGAAGTTTCTAATGTTCTCCTAGATTCTGCCTTGAACAAAGAGAACTTCCCCCACTATGGAAACAGATGCATTTTGTTGGCCAACCAAACACTGTCTGGTAAACAAAATGGAAAGACTGGAGGGTGATCCTTCAAGGCTCCCTAATGGGAAGCTTTCATTAAGACTCAGAAGAAATTTTCTATTCAGTGGGGTACAGTGTTGTTTTGTGGCACCCTGTAGCTGAATGACCTTCCATCAAAAGGCATGTTCCTCTTTTGTCATGCAGGAGAGTCAGGATTTGGCAAATCTCCCCATTCTTATGTACAGTAAGAGCCAAAGAGACCTACAGAGAACTTGCTATAAGAGCAATTCCAAGCACTGGAATGTAGCAACAACTAAGCTTCTGATGGGTTTCACAGCTCCTGCTGCATCCACAGTTTAATAATGTGGATTAGCGCTCCTTAATCCACTAAATTGCATTCTCCAGATTCCACCTGCATGAGAAAAACAATGGTGTTGAAGTGATACAGTTTTTTTGTTTCAAAAAGAAGAAAAGAGCGCTGTGCTAAATAGAACAGTGTAAATATTGCTTTTTTATTGTCTAGATCAGGGGTTCCCAAACTTGGCAACTTTAAGACTTGTGGACTTCAATTCCGAGAATTCTCCAGCCAGCTATGCTTGCCAAGTTTGGGAACCCCTGGTCTAGATGTAGGGAATATCTGCTTACTTCTCTTACATTAAAACAGAAAGAAGGATGAAGAGAATGACAGCTAAAGAACTGAAATTTCTATAATGTGCAGCACACCATTTGGTATCTTCTAGAAAGTTGGCATTGCTAATGTCTGATCAACCTCAACCACTGGCTATGCTAAATGGAGTTGATGCGAACTGTGATCAACATCAGGAGGTATCAGGCCATAACCAATCAGTCTACCTAAATCTGCTCCTCTCTCAATGGATATAGTGCATTAAACTGTACCTCACATTAATTCACCCACCATGGAATAATTGGAGTTGATGAGTGCAATTTATGTAGAGAAAGGGCAAAATTTCATTGCTGGATAATTTTCTGGATACATTTATTCTTGTTAATTTGCTTCTTTTCAGTAATTTCAAAATATTTTAAATATTAAATTGTTGAGCTTTAATGAATTGTTATAAACATTGGGTATGGGTGTTAGGATTGAAATTAAGATGTTCACCATGGTATATAAAATCTTGCACAGCTTGGGTTATAATACTTGGTATTGATCTAGTTCTCATCAAAGATTTAACAAAGTAGTGTGTTTTTTCAAGCACCATTGCAAATTATAAATTGTATTTGTACCATTACAAAAACAATTCTGGACTAAATTATGGAAGAATTTATTATGGAAGACAAGTGACCAGGGCAAGGGTTGAGATGTTAGTTTTGATTGATTGAACATCCTCCAATATATTGACAAATATGCTAATGGAAAGGGCCTTTGATTGTATGGTCATAATCACATCTTGACTTTTTAAATCAAAATAGTGCATGCTGCTAACTTGGACTTATCTGTCATTCTTACAGTTCTGGGAGGCAATTTAACATTTCACTTAGAGCCTTTTTTTAAACCTTTGGAGTCTTTTAAAAGATACTCTTTTTCGGATTTGCTAATCAGTTATATCAGTTATATATAGGAGTGGGTGGCATATGCATTTTTAAATTAAAAAATAAATAATCTATATATAGCTTCATAGCTATACAATTAAATCTGCCAGACACGTGTTGCAAATACCCAGAATATTACTGGATGAACCAAAGAGAAAGAGTATCATATGGAATTTTGCAGCTGAACTCTGATATGCTGGGATGAAAAATAAATTACTGAAAAGCAAAATTAGGTGGAAGTATAACTTTATATACTTGCTAGAGTCTTTGGCTTGAACAAAAGGTCCTCAGCAATATTCCAAGTTTCTCCTTAAAATGACACTTGTCATTAAAACAACAAAAAACAAAACTCAGCAGTTCCTTGGTGTGAGTAATGTGCATACAATGTTCTATTTTTTCCTCTTCCTGGCATCCTTCCTGCAAGTGCAGGGTGTGATTTTTTTTCCAAGACCAACCAATTATTAATCTATTGGTTTTAACAGGATCTGACTGACCAACTTATCACCTAAGTTTGACTTCATGGGCCTTTGACTGTGACTAGAACTCACAGTCTTCTGATATTTAGCTTGGTGATGCAGTGATTAGAATGCAGTGCTGCAGGCTACATCTGTTGACCACTGACTGCCTGCAGTTGGGCAGTTTGAATCTTACCAGGCTCAAGATTGACTCAGCTTTCCATCCTTCCAAGATTGTTAAAATGAGGATCCAGATTGTTGGGGTCAATAGGCTGATTCTGTAAACCGCTTAGAGAGGGCTGTGAAGCACTGTGAAGCAGTATATAAGTCTAAGTGCTATGGCTATTGGTGTTTTATCCAAAAGGCCTATTATTATTAAGAATTAAATGTGTTTCTACATCAGTGAATTTTCTTTTGGTCAAGAAGCACAAAAGCACTGGGATAACCTCTAGCACAAACTCCTTTGTTGCATTTAACAGAATATAATTATGCTAATTATTATGCTTTATTTATTAAACTATAATTACATTTGATAATTGCAAACCTCGGCTGTTAGAACTCCTACTTAAGGCCTTGAGGTCAATTTTCTATGGTGGATATGACTATATAGAAGGGCTACCACTTCTTGATAGCATCTTGTCTGAATTAGAAATAATTTGCCTTCAGCTGTTCAGCTATTTGCTGAGGTGGGAATAAATCTGGAGATGTTACATCACGTAGTGTGAAAATGAAGTGTTCAAGAGAGGGGGAGGAGGATTTTAATGAAAATCCAATTGACTACCTTATTTGAATCTGGAAGCTCATTTTCTTTCACTTAATACTAGGCAGCAGATGCATAATAAGGAAGACTCCTATGAAGGAAGGGTTGTAATTAAGAGATTACATGTTGGCCTTGAATCCTTCATGTGCATCCAAATAAAATCGGGCTGTTCAAAGGCTACAGAAACATTTCAAACAAGTACTTACAACATTTGTATAAATATATAACTAGCCATATAATTATATATTAATTAATTGCACACCTTTTTCTCTGGGCTAAAAATACCAATTAAGAAAATAACAAAGCAATAAAATTATCTTTGTTCCCAGAGATGTAATGATACAAGTCTTCTACATGTCTACTGAGTAACTGCCCAGATTTTTCCAGCTCAGTTATAGGGAGCATAATGCAATCAGGTAAATTTAGAAATATTTATTATTAGCTGATAACACGACACTGCCTGAATATTTATTTATCCCAACCCTGTTTCCATTAATTTCCCCCCTTACCAAAGGGAGCCCCCTTGTGGAGTACTGTGAAGCCATTACCATGGCAACTCCATAGCGCTGTATAGTAGAAGCCATTTTAAGGCAGTACAGTAGAAGCCATTTTAAGGCACAACAGGCTGTTTCTTAACAGAATACACACATCGAGGGGTGGTACGGGTGTCTTATCCCTATGTATTTGTTTATGTCAAAGCACCTGGTATGCCCAAATATGGGAGGGAGTATACTGCTTCCCTTTTTCCTTTTAGCTCCACCCTAGGAGCCTTCCAGGCAGAAAACCATTTTTGTTTTTATTATTTGGGCATACCAGGTGCTTTCACATAACACTTAATTATTTTCTTGGCTCAACTGATAAGGGAGGAGAGCTTGTGGCTTAGAGGCTAATAAAACTGCCTAACATGTAAAAACAGCCCAGGTTCGAATCCCAGTAAGGGTATGGCTAGCTGATGAGAGCTAAATAGCTTGAAATAGATCTATACTAGTCTCCCTTTATTTATTTATCAGCACAAAATGCAACACACACACACACACACACACACACACACACACTTTATATATAACCTCAAATCATTCCTTCCCCCCCTTTTTTTTTAGTTTTTGTTTCTTAAAACAACTTTAAACTGGACAGACACACACACACACACACACACACACACACTCACTCACACACACACACACAGGAAAATCCTGTATAGCAGGCCAAAAATCAGTCACATACCAGTTGTATGTAACTGCTCCTGTCCTTGCATAAAGGATAATATCTCCATTGCTTAATTATTTTAAATGTATGTTCAGAGGAGGAAGTATCATTCAAGAAAACATTCTGCTTCAGATATCTATGGAGATTCTCAGTCATAGTTGTCCGAAGGGTACTTTTCAAAAGGCAACTGAACTGTGTTTTTCCTTCAACACTTCTCATCCAAGAAGCTTCTGAAGAACTGAAAAAACTTCTTAGGTAAGAAGTAAGACATCTTCAAGGAAAAACTTGGGCCAAGAACCTTCTGCCTCAGAGGAAGAATGTAGAAATATCATTCTTGGTAACATTACTTTGTGGGAAAGTGATGGAAAGTATGTAAAGAAGAGGACAAGAGAAAGGGGATTCTTGCTTTCTCTTCTTACTCATGAGCTTCCCAGGTTAGGTCCATGATGCAAAACTGAATGTTAGACTACTATATGTCTTAGTATAGACATAAAGTCCTCTCCTCTTTAGTCTTATCAACATAGATCTTCTCACTTTGAGATTTCCTTCTTTTCCTGACCATTCACTGGATCAGAAGAGTGTAACACCAATGCCTTTTAATTGGGGGTGTTAACACTTTCATTTCCAACAAGGGCAGTTTTGAAAGGTCAGTTAGGGCAGATAAATTGTCAAACAATCTGCTATTAACATTGTGTGCCGACACTAAAGTTAATCCATCCAGTTCGATGAGTCTTTGGAGAAGAAGTGAAAATTCCTCCGGTGGTGATCTCCTTGTCAATCACACCCCTCCCTCCCTAAGTCAGCTGCAGAGAAAGTCACTGGCTGGGGTGGTGGTGATTGAATGTGTACCCTAGGAGTGTTTTAAGAGTGGGGAGGGAAAGTATCTAATCCCTTCAGCAGCTGTCACTGTACGGAGGGGAAGTGGGGAAACACCCTTGGCTGTGGAAAAAGGCAAAAGCATCTGTCATTCTGTACCTCCAAATACTTCATTTGCAATCCTTTTTTTAATTTATGCTACACACAAAGGCTGCCTGACAACACCACCAATGTTTGGGAGGCTGTCAACACTTACCCAGAAGGTCTGAAGGTTGAGAATCCCTTAAAGAAAGCTCCAATCAACTACCTAATAACTTTCCACCTACTAGTCTAAATGGCACTAATTAACACAGGTGACAATATTCTTTCTAGGTATGACATCGTTTTGTGGACAGCTTTCCCACTTTGCTGTTATATTTTGAAGATTTAATGGCACAGGTGGAGGTGGGGGGAACCCTTCAGAGTTTTAACTATAGCGGAATGGTCATACCAGTGTTTCTGAACCTTGGCAACTTTCTGGTGGATGGACTTCAACTCCCAGAAATCCCCAGTCAGCGGGCTGACTGGGGAATTCTGGGAGTCTAAGTCAGCGCATCTAAGTGCCTATTTGCATAGTTTTCTAATTTATTTATTTTCCTATTATATACCCTTAGCTGCAGTTTACACATCAAAATAAATGTTTCTATATATGTCTATTCATTAGCTCTGAGAGGTCTTAAAAATTGAGACTGCTTTTACGTGTCCAGGTGGCATCCTTATAGTTGTGTTCCGCTGACACATTCACAAGCTTTACTCGATTTTCTATGACCCATAAACTAACCACATGGCTCAACATATTTGAGTTTGCTTAGCTCACTAGCTAAAATCTAATTGGTTATTTGGCAACTGAGTTTGTCATATACATTAAGCTCAATCTGTATCTCATTAAAGTTTAAACAATAAGATGCCCATTTTTTTTCAAAATGCAATCTCATGGAACAAAGACATGCAAAAATCTAGGTGCAAAGGAATAACTCTTGCCAGAATTCCACTGTGAAAAAGGCAGAGGTAACAGGAGGCTTTATTCAATCCTTGGGTATTCAGGAGAAGCTTTTCCTCTTTCTGATGAAGGAAATTTCCTTCTTTTCCAATACATATCCCTGAAGGTGATTTTTCTCATTCTTCTCTTTGATATTGAACAGGGAAAAAAAGAAACAAATTATTCCCTGGGAGCTGAAGCCAAGAATATCATGAAGAGTTTTGCTTTACCAAATGGACAGTTCTCATTACTTCTAAAATTGAAGTATTGCTTAGGGGAGTGTGACATCTGTCATTAAACTATCACAGAACATTTGAGGGTTATATGATTTGCATTAGTAATACATTCATTTGTTGAATATTATTTGCCATCTATCTCAGGGGTCTCCAACCTTTGCAACTTTTAAGTCTGAAGGACTTCAGCTCCCAGATTTCAGCTCCACCCAGCAAAGCTGGCTGGAGAAATCTGGGAGCTGAAGTCCTTCAGACTTAAAGTTACAAAGGTTGGAGACCCCTGATCTATCTAGAATAGGACTCAAGACAAATGTATATCATATCATGTAGATACATCTGACTCTCTCTCCTATATTCCATCCATCCGTCTGTCTGTCCATCTGTCCATCATCTATCTCTCATGTTCAATGTAAGGTATGCAAGCTGAGATTTAAAAAGTCTTCAGAAAGCACACACATTTGTCTTAATGTTTCCATCCAGAGCAGTTCCACTTCTGAAGACACAATCGTTTGGTGTGGGATTTTAAGTACATTCAGCTGAGTATGTTTTGGCTCTTCCTACTAACTGGGATTCCTGAAACAACAGATCAACTGAATGAGAGAATGTGTAGTCAGCTGTATTTTCCTTCACCATCATGCTGAATTTACAAAGATTAGAAGTCTCCCATAGAGAGAAAGTTATTTCACTAGTGGCTAATATATCAGCTGTGCTGCCCTGGTGTGCCTTTATTTTTAAATGGAAACGTGGCTACTGTGTGTGTGTACACACACACACAAAATACACACATGATTTTTCATAAATACTTGAATCAATTTATATTCCAAATTTAATGTATGTATATGTGTATATATTTATTCTCTCCCCCTGTCCCTCTATCCCTTCCCCTCCCCTCTCTCTCCAAAATGACTATATCAGCTTTTGGTTATAGGAGATTTAAACTTGCCATGTTCCCCTAATTATATCCAGCCCATGCCTGAATTTATACTGGTTCTGCAGCATAAATGCCTTTATGTCTTCTCATTTAAAAACAAAACAAAACATGATTCTGACTGAGGACAATCATTTCTATTGCAGTACACAAAGAATTTTTTTTTAAAAGTGTGATCTTCATCAGGACCAGCTAAAATATATTTCTCCAGCTTGCTACGCAAATTAATTGGATCGTTATTCATTATGAGAGAATAAGTCTGATTTTGCTTTTTATAAAGATCTCAAAAGCACTTGATCCATTATTTTGGGAACAGAATGCTACAGAAAACCCAGCAAAGCACTTATATAATATCTCCAGAATATCAGGCAAAATTTTGGATTTCTCTGCTGGATCAGTAAGGCTGTCTATGTTCTTTCTGCATCAGAAGTGTTTCACAACAGTAGTCATATTTCATACATACCGTGTTTCTCCAAAAATAAGACAGGGTCTTATTTTCTTTTGACCGCCAAAATAAGCACATGAACTTATTTTCAGGGAGGTCTTATTATTTTTGAGGTGCAGGAGGCTGTGAGCGTGGTCACCTCATGGCTGCTGCTGTGTTGCAATATTTTCAGGGTAGGGCTTATTTTAGCGCATGCACTCAAAAGCCCGATTGGGCTTATTACCCAGGGAGGTCTTATTTTTGGGGAAACAGGGGGAACATAAGTAGAATTATGCTCAGGGAATACATATAGGAAAGGCCAGAATTATTAATATTTCATTTCACTCCTCACTGTCCCACAGCTTTAATTCCTCATACCTACTGGGGTTTTTTTTTAATTGCTGTTTTTTATGTAGTTATTTATTTGTATCCCACCTTTCTTATTTTTTTTACAAAGTACTCAAAGTAAAGAGCATATCCAATAGATTTTCCTCTTCCTTTTCCCCCCACAACAACTGCCCTGAGAGGTCCAAGGTGGCCCAAGGTCACCAGCTGGCTTTTGGGACTTTTATTATATTATGGTTTGTCACACAGTCAGCCAGATGTTCAGATTGGCATTTGGTGTTTTTATCCACCTCCCGATTTCTTCCCGAGGACCTGGGATAGGTAGATGTTAATGTTTGATGGTGTTAGAGGAGGTAACACCATTCTGTTATCATTGCAGGATGTAAGCTGTTTTGAGTTTAGCTGCCTTTTGCAGTTGACCGATTGTGAATTTCATAGTATTTGTTATATTACATTCCATCTTAGATAATTTTAAGGAGAATTACATAAGGATTTCATATAATCATGAAGAGGACAGTTAAATTTTGGGAAAGAAACTGATCCCAATCACTCAGTGAATCCCATGGTTGAGTAGGGTCTTGAACCTGCATTTCCTCAGACTGAACCTACCACTTTAATCCCTAAACCATAAACCTCTTGGACCAGGAATATATAGCTTTTTTCTCCAGATCAAAATGTCATATTGTTACCTATTTCCACAACTGTAGCTCTAGATACATTATCAAAGTTTGTCAAACTGCACAGTGCAATCCACTAACAGATTCCTCCTTAATTCCCTTTTTATTGCTCCTTTCCTTTCTGAGAGTTGGAAGCAATTTGCTTTCCTTGTAAAGTGTCAGTTTGCTGCCTCAAACAAAAGAAACACTTAACTATCTGAGGCATTGCATGATGGATGATCCTTGGTGGTGTCTAGCAGCTCAGTAGATGTTGCTTCTTGCAAAAGAATGGTTTATGAGCCAAGGTTCATGTATTCCACAGGCATTTGTTAATGAAATGGATGAAAAAAAAAGTTAACCATAATGTCACTGGCTGGGCGCTAGACATAGCAAAGAAATTCCTAATTCATTGGAACAATACATTTCTTAAATAGCTTTCACGGGTTTTCAGATTCATGAGTCCTGCCCCAACCTGGAAAGGTAGGAAAGATTTGCCTTTTGACAGCTTGTTGGGAATAGACAGCCTTGAAGGATCAAATCAACGTTTTATCTAAATCAACATTCTGCATCACACAGCGGGCAGTTTAACTTAGTTGGATATTTCCCAGGTTCAAATGTTGTTTTCAATGCATTGGCACAGATTACTTGAGTAATTTTAACAGTTCTCCTAAAATCTCAAAGGTGCTTTTTCAAAAGGAAACTAGACATTGTTTTATCTTGAAGGCTTCTCATCCAAGAAGCTTCTTCTGCTCTGACTGAATGGTGGAGGGTGGAAAGATTTATATGCCTGCAAGGAATATAAATCCTACCATACTCCACCATTCATCAAAACTGAAGAAGCTTCTTGGATGGGAAGTGAAATGTCTTCAAAAAAAAAACAAAGTCCAGTTGCCTTTTGAAAAAAACATCTTTTGGATAACCATGACGGTTGACTGAGAACCTGCATAGACAGTAGTTCCCGCCCTGGGTCCTTTTTTAGGAGAAGGGCGGGGTATAAGTTTAATAAAATAAAATAAATAAAATAAAATAAATAATAAGCTTGAGTCAGGGGCAGAGCCCCCACACTGTTGATATAATCAATCTATGTTCCATATCAGTCAGTCCTTTGGGAACAGAATGACATGAAAGAGACTAATGTCAGGGTTGAAGATGTCATCTCCCTATTACACATGTTCTATCCTAGGCATTTCATTTCTCTATTTTCTCCTCCATAACTATCTCTAGTTCTCCTTCCCTGTCCCAAAGCATATGTCAATCTCTTTCTCTTCTTCTTCTTCTCCTTTTTCTTCCTGTTCCTCTCCCTCTTTCCAGAAAGAAAAAAGACAGTTCTGTCACCGCAATGCTCCAACTTCATTTCTATTGATAGTTCATTGTACCAGCAGTGACATCTTCTTTCCCTTTCTCACTTTTAACTTTTTTTTTAAAAAAAAGTGGGACTCTTGAAGAGCAAGATGGCATTTTCACTAATTCTTATTGTCTCTTTGTTAGATGTATACTCAGCCTTTCCTTCAGACAATGGTACTCCCTCCTCCAATTCCCCCCCACCTCCACCAGATTGGCCTGCAAGTTAATCCACTTAATTCCATGACTCAGGATTCATTTGAATCTAAATTCCCCCTAGGTCTGATTCAAAGTTTTCCTAATCACTTCAGATCCAGTTTGATTTCACCACTGGATGTATCATGGGATTTTGTTAAATGTTGCAGAGATCTCAAGAAACAAATTAATTAGTTCAAGAATTAAATACTCCAAAGCAACCAAGCCACATGAACAGAGATCTTAAGTGTGTAATTAAATCATCTGATTTATTATTATTTATTATTAATAAATATTGATAATATTAATAAATAATAATATTATTATCCTGCTGGAATTTATAATACTGGCTGTCACCTTCAAAGCCTTATATGGCTCAAACGCTAGGCATCATTGGGACGGCCTTCTGTAAGCCATCTGTGCCCATTCAATAAAATCTGCCCATTCAATAAAATCAAAGCAATGCAAATCCTTTGCATTTCTTTGAATGCATGTTGTTGGAGCAATGAGGGTGAATCTTTTCTGTTACTGATTTTTCTTTGGAAAACTGGCCCACCTGAGATCAGGTCTGCACCCACCCTGATGGCATTTAGAAAAACTGCCAAGACTTGGCTATTTCAGCTCACCCTTGAGAGAATGGTGCCTGCAGTAAAATAAATATTTTTTTAAAGCGATATTTCTCAGTGGGTGGAAATGGTGCTAATTCACCGCTTGCTTTGCTTTTACTGTTTATTGGATTAATCTTTGTTTATTGTATTTGAGGGTCTGCTCCTAAGAGTTGTCCACAGATAAAGCAGCCTAATAGCCTCAATGTATGAATAGACAGGATTCAAAGGCTTTGTGCAAGGTTGCTGGAAAGCCAAAGAACCCATGGATATTGTGTTGCTGGTATCTTGGTCCAAAGACATATGCTGGACCAATAGATGGCAATATACCTAGAGCTTCCTTGTGCACTACAGATGTTGAGAAAAAGGGAAAATCTTTGTCATGCTGCCATTTGGGATATAATTGGGCTCTAGAGACCTTGGGAGGCCCTACAAAATAGACAAAAAAGAAAACTGACTCCACAGGATGGCTAGCATTATACTTTATTGAGACAGGCTATTTTAACAGAACTTTCCAATCTCCCTGTGTTTTCCCTTCCCTTCCTCTTATGCTCCAGGGAATCAGAAAAGATCAGATTGAGAATCTGTCTAATACAGGGGTCCCCAACCCCTGGGCCGCGGACTGGTGCCGGTCCATGGTTTGATAGGAACCGGGCCGCAGGGCCGGAGAGGAGGAGGAGGGAGGAGGGGGCAGCCCCCTGGGCAGAGCTTGCGCCAGTTGCGGGAGAGTGCAGGCATGGTTGTTTGCACCATTGGAGGCCCTAGAGGGCCGAGTGAGCTGACTCCCCCATCTGCGTGCACATGCACGGCCATTCGCACCATTGGAGGCCCTAGAGGGCCGAGTGAGCCAACTCCCCCCCCCCCCCCCCCGCGTGCGCATGCGCCGCCTGTCCTGTTCCCCACTCCTCCTCTACGCCAGCTGGTCCGCAGAATTTTTTTTTAAATGAAACCGGTCCCTGGTACAAAAAAGGTTGGGGACCCCTGGTCTAATACTTTCCTATCATCCTGGACATGGTGTATGCTTTATCTGCAGCAGTTGTTGTCCTTTAATGCTTCTGGATGTCTTCCCCGATATCACTTTTATGGCTCCTTACTCAGACCAATGTTTTTTGTGATGCCAAAGGAAGTAGATAAAGGCAATTGCAGGCCCAGGTTTTCATATGTTGCTTTAGGTCCTTAATATAAACCAATGTATTCTATATATGGGCAACAATATAAAGGCCCTAAGAATGATATATCCTGGTTTGAAGCTCACTGGTTAAGATAGGAATGTTACTTAGCTGTTCCAGTAATTGAGAACCAGTTAAATGTTTGCATATATTTGAGCAGATGTGTTAGATTCTCAAATGGGTTGAGAATAGAGGGAGTCCAAGCCAGGTTTGCTCAAAACAACAGCCCTTTATTTTAGGCAGATTTAACAACAGTAAGAACAAGTACAAAGAAAGTAGGCGGTAGACGGGGGCTCCCGCGCTTTGACAGCTCTTTATATTGGAGCTGTCAAAGGGAAGAACCAATCAGGCTGCGGCAAGAGCCGGCTTCCCGCCAGGCGCGCCTCAGCCAATCAGGCGCGTCTGTCGGGCAGCCTACTTGCAACAGCCTGTCTCCATGGCTTCTCGGAGGCAGCCTGGAAGACCTGCAGCCGGTCGTAACTCGAGACCGGTCGCAGGTCGAGGATATAACACCCCTTTCCCCCCTCGGTCTGCGCATGCTCGAAGAACAGTCTGTTCTGACGAACGAGCATGCGTAGTCTGTTAAGTAGGCGGGGCGGCGCCGGGAACGCCCAGATCGCCTCAGTTGGTGGTGAGAAGTCGAAGAGGTAGGTTGCCCCTGTGCGAGCTCCTCCCTCCGGGGAGTGGAGCTCCAGGCGGTGACGTCATCGGGGCCTACTCGCAGAGGCGGAGCCTTCAGAGCTGGTAAGTCGGGGCGAGGGGGCGCGGTGTTCGGAGCACAGTTTGTTGGATGCCGGTTGGTTGCGGCGTTGCAGGGCGGGTCCTTAGGTGCAAGGGCCCGCACGTCCCCAGCGGTTTGAGATAGTTTTTGAAGTGTATGCCGGAAGGCGGCGTCCAGTTCAGGCGGGCCTGAGAAAGCGAAGGCCCCGAGCGGTTTCTCAGAGAACGAGTTGACTGGCCCAACCGGGGCAACGGGGCAGTGCGGCTCTGACGATGGGTCCGCAGGTGTAGGTAGGCGGCGCCTTAGCTGATCCAAGTGGCGCCGCCACTCGGACCCGTCCGGGAGGCTGACCCTAAAAGAGCAGGGACCCGTTAGCTCGGTTACAGTGGCCGGAACCCACTTAGTGTCCCCGGCATAGTGACGGGCATACACAGGGTCCCCGGGCTGGAAAAGGCGGGAAGGGGGGACCCCCAGGTTACAAGGCTGCACGTCGTGGTACGCCGGGTGCAGCCTGTCCAAGGTGGTCCGCAGGCGGCGACCCATCAAGAGCTCGGCGGGGCTTTTCCGTGTGGCTGGGCAAGGGGTGGAGTGCTGACCTAACAGGTAAGCAGCCACCCTTGCGGGCCAGTCCCCTTTGGTCATCCGTCCCAGAGCCTCCTTGGCCGAGCAGACGGCCCTTTCCGCCCGACCATTGGAGGCCGGATGATAAGGGGCCACTGGCGCGTGGCGGACCCCTTGCGAGGCCAGGAACTCCTGGAAGGTGGCGGACTGGAACTGGGGCCCGTTGTCGGACACCACGATGTCCGGCAACCCGTGTGTCGCGAAGAGGCGGCGCAAGGCCCTGACCGTACTCTCGGCTGTAGTGGAAGCCATCAAGATGACCTCCACCCAGCGGGAGTAGGCGTCCACGACCACCAGGAACGTTTGGCCTCGGAAGGGGCCCGCGAAGTCTATGTGGAGCCTGGACCAAGGACTCCGGGGCAAGTCCCACTCCCTGGGCGGGGCGACCGGAGGGGCGGGGCGGGTGGACTGGCAAGGGACACAACCCCCGACCCAGGCAGCCACCTCCGCATCCATGCCCGGCCACCACACATAGCTGCGGGCGAGCGCCTTCATCCGAGCTATGCCGGGGTGGTCGGCGTGGAGCGTCCGTAGCACCTGGTGCCGGAGAGGGGGGGAACGATGACCCGATCCCCCCAGCACAAGCAGCCGCTGTGGAGCGAAAGCTCCAGCTGGCGTGTCTTGTACGGCCGAAAATCTTCGGCCACGCTGCCCTGAGGCCACCCTCGCAGGACCCAGGTAGAGACCTGGGACAGGACAGGGTCAGCCCTCGTTCGGGCGGCGACGTCCGAGGACGTCAAAGGCAGGCCTGAGTCTGCCACAGACAAGACGGACAGCGCCGGCACCGGCTCTTCGTCCGCCTTGGGGAGGGGGCACCTGCTCAGGGCATCAGCGTGCCCGAGCTGCTTGCCCGGACGGTAGTACAGCGTATAACTATACGCTGCCAGGAACTCCGTCCATCTGGTCATCCTGGGGGAGAGGATGGGTGGGGTCGGACGGTCACCGGCCAATAGCCCAAGGAGAGGCTTATGGTCTGTTATATCCAGGTCGAGGATATAACAAGATGAATCAAAATTTCATCTTTTTCCTGCTTTTCAGGCAGAGTGGGAAAAATGTGATGCACAGATTTTAGCTGCTCTGTATTGAAAATACTCAGACTTAAGCACCCAAGGAAGAAGTGCATTTGTATTTATTTCTTTTTAATACAATTATTTTTTTATTTTATTTTATTAAATTTATATCCCGCCCTTCTCCAAAAGGACCCAGGGCGGCGCACAGGAAATTAAAATACATACAAAAAACAACAGTACAAAATTTAAAAACCTATTAAATCCTCATCCTGCGCTAAAACCAATTAAAATCCCCAAATTAAAACTATCTATGGCTAGTCCCAGCGGAGGTTATGTTAGGCCGGCTTGGTGAAAGAGGTGTGTTTTTAAACACTGGCGGAAGAGGCGGCGGGTGGTGATGGTACGAAGTTCTGGGGGTAGGTCGTTCCACAGGGCAGGGCCCGCCACAGAGAAGGCCCTTCCCCTGGGTGTCGCCAGTCGGCATTGTCCGGCCGACGGCACCCTGAGAAGGCCCTCTCTGTGGGAGTGTATCGGTCTAAGGGATGTATGGGGCAGGAGACGGTCTCGCGTATAACTAGGTCCCGAGCCATGGAGCGCTTTGAAGATGGTCGTAAACACCTTGAAGCGCACCCGAAAGACCACAGGAAGCCAGTGCAGCTCGCGCAGGATTGATGTTATATGGGAGTGCCTCGAAGCTCCCGTAATCACCTGTGCAGCTGCATTCTGAACTAACTGTAGCTTTTGAGTGCACCTCAAGGGAAGCCCCATGTAGAGAGCATTGCAGTAGTCGAGTTGGGACGTCACGAGTGCTTGACTGTGCGAAGGGCAGCCCGGTCCAGTAAGGGGCGCAATTGGCGCATCAGGCGTACCTGATGGAACGCCCCCCCTGGCCACGGCCGCCACATGGTCCTCCATGGACAGCCGGGAATCCAGGAGGACACCCAAATTGCGCGCCCTTTCCACGGGCCAGTATTTCGCCCCCAATGGCCAGAGTTGGAGTAATCTGGCTGAACCGGGGTTCCGGAAACCACAGCCACTCGGTCTTGGAGGGGTTGAGCTTGAGTTTGTTACTACCCATCCAGATCCGTACGGCCTCCAAACGCCGTGACAGCGTCTCGACGGCATCATTGGGGTGGTCTGGGGTGGAAATGTACAGCTGAGTATCATCAGCGTACAGATGATATCCCACCCCAAAACCACGGATGATCTCACCCAGCAGCTTCATATATGTGTTGACATGAATAATTAAGTTTTATGATAATATATTGATAGAACATGTAAGGTCAAGCAAATTTTTATGTGTACACATTCCTATTCAGTTCGGTAAGACTTGGCCACAAAATTATATTGCGCCATCCACTCACTCCTAAGCAGAAGTGACTTCATGATTAACCAGGAAAGTCTTTTTTTTTAAATTGATGACATGCCTTCAAGTCAGTATCAACTTTCTGATGTTGACAGTGGAACTGATTTGAATTGTCTGTGTAAATTAGCATTATTCTTTTTAAGCAACTTAAACAAGAATATGACTTATCTCCAAATGTCCTTGTTCACCATCCACTTTCAAGAAGCACATCCTATTTGTTATGTCTTCAGGTCTAAGTAAAGCAACCTATACTTTTCATAATCAAAACTACCCATCTCAAAGGAAATCACTTTCAGGGTATTTTCTGAATAGCACAATTCTAATCTGTATTATTTAGAGCAGATGCTTGAATGTGTGATCCAGAAGGATATTGAAATCAATTAATATTGGTATTAGTATCAAAGTCAAATTAATGAGGTCAGTCTTAACTGAAACTTTAAAGGGTCACCACACTGTAGAATTGAGAACCTGTTTTATTACCATTTTTGTGATTGGTTTTTTATATTTTTGTTAAAGTAATTCAGCCGATTACCTCCTGATGTTTTTGATGAGCTAATACAGTGTTGTCCAAGCCATGTTGCCAGATTTATGTACCATCCATCTAAAGACATATATTTTGTGAAGTCCACTTCATTGAAAATGATGTTCTCAAGAAGCAAAATTAAATTTGACCCATACTTTCCTTCCCATTTTTAGTAAGTAAGCCAGCGATGGTGAACCTTTTTGGCACTGGATGCTGAAGAGGGATCGTGCGCATGCGCACGTCGGCTGCAACCTGGAAGAGGAGCTGTCCAGAGGGCATGTGCATGCAGGAAAATAAACTTCTGGATTCCGACGCTCACATGTGTGCCGGCCAGCTAGTCTTCCAATAACTGGCATGCATGATGATCAGCTGGCTGGCGTGCCTGCTCATGCCAGAAAACAGAATTCCAGCTCTTCCAGTTTCCAGCACTGCCACATGCACAGAGGCCAGCTGAGTGTCGTGCACACCATGCGCACCACAAACCTGGAAGAGGAATGGGCAATGCCATGCATGTCAGGTGACATGGCTCCACATGCCACTTCAGGAAAGTGTGTCATAGGTTCGCCATCACAGAAGTAGGCTGTTTCACAGATCATACTTAACCTCCGATGATGAAAATCAAATATTAAAATGACAATCTGATCAACCTCTTTCCTTTTATGATAGAATTGTGTACAAGAGCTCCATGAACTGGGCACATTGTGTATGTGTGTAAAAGTGAGGTTTTCCCCCTCCCCATAACCAATTTATAACACGAAAGAAATAGATCTTCTTTTCCAGTTCCACAGTGTTGCTTTCAACATCCAATAGCACATTTAATATTTAATGACAATCATCTTCTGACTGGAGGTTTGATTATGACTGCTAGTCAGCGATAGAGCCATCTTCCATAGGTTTCTCCTTCATCCTTGATCTGCTGAGTCCCTTTTATTGAATGTATCTGGGCTTATGTGTTACAATATTACATAAAGCACGTCTTTCTCTAGTTTACTTCCATTTGGTTAATGAGAAATATTCTATTTCCCGTAAACTAACTGTGCATTTTTTTTTATAATTTTCCTTGCAGGGAAAATGAACAATCAGTTCCTTGACCATTCTGACTGATGTTTTCATCCCACTTTCCACCAAGCAGTTGAAGCTCAGGCAGGAAGTGAAGGAGAGGTGAGTTTAATTTGGGAATTGGTACAAGAGAAAAGGGCTAAATGTTTTCTGCAAAAGCCCCACTTTGTGGAGTTTTGAAGTTAATTAGATTTGTTTAGGCTAAAAGAGAAATAATGACCTATTAGGTTGCATAGCCTGCTCTTTTACCTCAAAGACTTCCATACTCCCCTGTAAAGAATAGACCCTTTTCTATGTTTCCTGGCATTGATTACAAGCCTTCTCACTGCTCTTCTTGTAAAAAAAAAAAAGCGTAAGAAATAGATCCACCTCAATGTAAAAGGAGGTACTGCTTGCTCACAGTACTGCTATAATCAGTGTTACGGGAGGCTAAATAGGAATTGAGCATGCTATCAAGAAAAGTACCAAATTCTGGGACCATGTTTTATTCCAGCCACCAGCTGTACCAGCCACTCTGTTCCAAGTAATCACTGGTATATTTTGCAGAAAATAAAAGTGTGTTGTTCCTGGACATAGGAGTCTGTGCTTTATTTCAAAGTAGATCACCTACTTGGAAAACGGGAATATCATTGCAATATCCTTGTGAAGGGTGAGCATAGAGATAATTGGTTGAGTTTTCTAACACAGGGCTCTTCAAACTTGGCAACTTTAAGACTTGTGGACTTCAACTCCCAGAATTCCCTAGCCTGCATAGTTCTAGCATATTAGTGTTTTATATCTTGTTAATGACCAATTGTACCCATCTTATGGATGGATAAAGCTCATTCACAGTAAACATGGCGAGAAGTGCTTTAAAATCTTTCCATCAGTCAGAAAAAAAGCAGGGATATTAATTTTAAATTTATCACCTCAGTTTGGCTACATTTGGGCATGCATTTTATCTGTGGATTAAAAAATATATATGCCGCAGTACTGAATTCAAGCACAATCCTTAAATGCAGCATCTAGCATTTAGTAGTATTTTTCCTCTAAAAAGAATACAATCACACCAGGATCACACGTGGCTTTAGCAGTTTAGGGACCGAGTGCTATGACTCATGTAGCACCCAATTCATTTCAAACACATTCACTTAGAAAAAGTTTGGTCACCAAAATAACTCTGAGCATCCTCTGAAGAACATTAGGGAAACCTTTCTTTTAAATAAAGTGAGACAGCTTTTTACACCTTTGTAGATCATAACATTTATTGAGCCTGCAATAAATCTGAGCTGGCAATGTGCTGTGGCACAATTTGGGGTGCAGTTTACCCAGTCCAGAAGATGCAAACGTCTCAATATCAAAAGATGGTATTCTACATCTTGGAACATTATTTAACCGTCTGAATTTAGAAATGGCCAAGAATCATATCCAAACCTTCCTCTGAGCCATGCACAACTCTCTGACCCCAGAAAACTGAAACGAACGGACAAGTGTTACTGAATAAGCCATGTTGATAATGATTATTATTGTTCATTTTCTCAATCTGTATCTTGCCTTGCTGCTCATTAATATGGAGGACCATGGGGAAAGAGACGATGAGAAGGTGAGCCCTTTTGACAATGAGTGATCTTCCAAGAAACACGTTGCAGTGCCATCTCTGGCAAGAAAGCAATCTTACACACATAGACAAACACACCTGCCAACCTTGGGAAATCTCCCCCATGCATTATAGGCTATGCATTCTTCCCTCAATTCATCAGGACTTGGATGAATGGGACACATAATCTAAACACTTAGTAGCTATTAGAATGGAATGAAGTAGGGTAGGTATGAAGCCACGGAAACACACTTACAGAACAGAAAAAGGAACACAGTGTCATTTAGACAGGCATTAAACAAATGCAAAACAAAAAACAAAAAACCCAACAACGACAACCACCTTGACTTGAAATCAAGGATCCAAGAATCCTTTACAGTACCAATCTTCCTTGGCTTTGCAAATGGGACACAAGCAGCTGACCGAACAATCTTCCTCTCTTTTTAAACCATGGTCATCACTTTCAGGGAACTAGGCTGGAATCTCCTAATTTTCTTCTTGAGAGCCTTTGATGCTTTGATGCGGCAGAGTTTGGGCACTGGTGGTAGAGGCTTGGCCAAGGCTTGACCGGCGGCGGCGGCGGCTGCCTGCTTGCCTGTAGATGTGGGCCAGATCATTTCATGCTCATGGATCTCATCAGCATAATCAAGAGTCAGGCTGCTGCCGCTGCTGCTGCTACTGCCCTCCTCTGAATCACTATCACTGGATTCACTGTCTCCAAAGCGGTTGGTTGTATAGTCACTAATTTCTCCTTCACTGGTCTCTGCAATGGTGGAGTGGAAAAGGGACGCACATTCAGCGGAATACTCTGAATGGTCAGACTCACTTTTGGCGTAGGCCCCTGGATGAAGAGGGAGGCTCTTTTTGGACTCGGCTCTCATGGTTACAGTACGCAAAATCCCAGCTCTCTTTCCCTGTTTTGGGGGTCCCAAGGCAAGGCTGCTAGAAAGGCTGGAAACTTGGGTTTTTGCCGAGATCTCCACTGTGGATTGCCATTTGCGCTGCTTTTTTTTAATCATGGGGTCAGAATAAGCTGCTTCAAGGGAATACATGGCATTCGCGGACGCTCTGCAGAGTTCGGACCTGGAGAGTGTTTGAGGGATCCCGAATGGCACAGGATACAGGCTGGACTCGGAGCAAGATCTCCCGGTGCTTTCCCCTGCAAAGGTAGGCCTCCGAATTAGATGCCTTCCCCTGAGCTGCCTCTGAGACAGACTCCACTCAAGTGGCAACTTGGCAGCAAGCTGGTGAACCCCGCGTGGCTTCTCCACATAAAGCACCTGCCTGCCCGGCCTCAGCACCTTCTCACTATTCCTCCTCTTCATCTTCACAGGCTTCACCTTAGAATTGGCAAACCTGACTCGAACTTGATGGGACTCGGTAGGGACGAACGTGGCGTGCACCAACTCCTCCTGAGGCGCAGACTCGGGTTCTTCGGGCTTTGTGGCTCTCGGAGATTTCTTGTGAGATTTTTTGGCTGAAGCCACCCAGGTGTTTGGGAGGCTCGAGTTGGAATCATCCACTCCAAACGGGGAGCAGGAAGAGCTGCGTTCCAGGCTGCTTTCCCCAGCTTCAGTGACAGGAGAGTCCCAGACAGATGGCTTAGCAGGGTAAGAGCCATTCACAGCTGGTGAAGACTCTGTGTCAGCCAGCGAAGCTGCCTGCTCTACATTCACGCAATGCACAATCTCCGGCTGTTTGGCACATTCCCCTTCAGGCACGTCCCTTGGTGGCTTCCCATCGCCTTTATTACAAGGCAGTGGGCCCCCCTGTTTTTCCAGCTGGCTGCTGCTGTTAATTTTCATTCCACCAGGACTCGGGATAATAATGAGTCTCTGGAGCATTGTAAGGGGCTGATTCTTTGCTGGACCTTTCTCACTGAACTCAGCAGGATAGCTGGCTGGATAGTTTCCTTTGCTACGTGTCAGCTGCAGCAGTTTGTTGATATAACCCCCTGGCCTGAGTTCCATAAGTGGCCGAGTCTTAATTAAGCTGGGCCCCATGAGATGAGGTGCACCTCTAAGTAAAGGGCGGCCCTCTGTTTCTGCCAGGGAGAAAAGGGGGCTCTGCAAAGCCACTGCATGAAGAGGGCTAGGATAAGGATACACATCGTTCCCACTTTTAGAGACCAAATTGTTTTGGTATTTGGGGTCCATGCAATAAAATTGGACTTCCCCTCCTGAACCAAGCTGGGGAGAGGTCTTGAGGTCAGTGACTTTTGCAAATCCGGCATCCACCACGCTGAGTCTTTCAAGGTCACCTGAGGAGAAGACAGAATGTCACAGAAAACGTTAACAGAAAGTAACATCTTTGCTGTTTTCATCCCTTTAAGTGAGCAGCAATACAAAGCAAAGACATGATGTCCCTTTAGATATCAGTGAAGTGTGTGCATGACACAAAGGCAAAGGGTTACACTGCATTCCATTCCTCCTTCTTTCCAGAAGACATCCAAGCACAGATGGATGTCCTCATTTGTGTTCAGAATGACTTGTGGAATTCATTTCACAAACTGTCCTGTCCTGGCTTTATCGCAGCACACACCAATTTAAGCTTTCACAATGCAATTAATACATATGAACCTTTAAAATAAAATTAACACCCCTTTCCCAAACATTCATTATTCCACAGGAATAGTAATGGTGGGATAAACCTGTGTTCAAGATCTTCTAAGGGTTGGTTCATCTTTTACCATGCATACAATATTATACCTTTCTCAATACCAGAAAAGTATGCAAATGTCTGAAAGTGAAGTCTGAAATGACTCAAGAAACAGTGAAAATATGATATGGAAGTTCTAATAGAGTTCCTTCAATAGAGTTATAACTCTATTGGATTATATATAAAAGCCTTGGGTGACTTGGAGATCCTCTGCTGCACTAGAATTATTCTACAGTTTTCCTTGCACAAATGAGTAGCGATCAGTAGTAGATGAGTAGGACCCATCACTGATTCTATCTGAAATGGGTAAAGGATACACATCATTCCCACTTTCAGAGACCAAATTGCTTTGGTATTCGGGGTCCATGCAATAAAATTGGACTTCCCTTCCTGAACCAAGCACCCATTTGCATCCAATTTCTACACTGCCTTTCAGTCTGAGCAATGTCCTACACCATGTTCAAAGTTACACAGAGATCGACCTACAAATATGGTTTCCCTAATACAGCTACTCATTCTTAACCTGTGAACCAGATAGGGAGGCCAAGATGGATGGTGTAGACCTGTTGCCCCTTCACTATATTGGAGTATGTGTGTTAGTTTTATACTTTTAAAAGTTTTAAAAAAATTAATTTATTCAACTTAGATGCCTTCTACTTCTAATCAGATCTGGATGTCTCACAGCAGAAGAGAAAAATAACAAGTACAGAATCAAAATAAAACTGTAAAGGGATGAACCAGGTCAGCAATAACAGACATATCATTTACTCAGCAAAGTGCTAGCTCAGGTCTTGGGAGAAAAGCCAAGGGTTTAAGGTTCTCTTGAATGCCGCCAATATGGTAATCCTCTAGATCTTACTCCAGAAGGCAGCTGCCATGTGGAGAAGAAATGCAGCTGGAGTCTCAATAGATGGCAGAGCTTAACTGAAGAAACCTGGAGTGTGCTAATCCTGTCAAATTAATCTAGTAGGCTGCTATTAGGCTCTCCTTCAAATAACCAGGCCCAATGGGTCATAGCCAGCATTTTGAATTGCTCATGTCACATGGGCATACCCAGGCACGAACATCACTGCATGTACTCCTGCATTCTTGACCAACTGCATTTTCTGAGTGATCTTCATTAGCAGCCCATGTAGAATACACTGCAACAAACATGCTGTGAGGCGACTAGGTTATGTACAAAAGCTTCCCCATCTAGGAAAGGGTTCAGTTGGCATATCAGATGAAGCTGTACACTTTCCTGGTCTTAACTGTCCCCTGCTGATGGAGAAGGAGCTGTGTATTTAGGAAGATTGCCAACTGTACACTTTTCTTGAATGGGGAAGTGCTATTCCATTCAAGGTTAAAGATGAAATCTCCCCAGATCTAGATGGTCCTGTGTCAGCCTCAATAGATCAGACCAGGAAATCAATTCCACCAAATAGTTAAAATTACTTTTATTGGGACTGGTTGTAATAAAATAAACCTGTAGATGTGATTGTGCTGTACTCCCTCCCCTGCTTATACACCTGTGAATTAAGGAGGTGTCTAGCTAAGTCTCTTTGGAGTATTACCATTTTTTGTGGACTTTACTTATGTTTTACCCCTTTTTGTTTGGATAAGGGAGCTTGCATATCTCAATCTTCTTTACTCTGTACAACCTAACATCCACAGGAACTCAGTCTTGGTAGGATTGAGTCCTGGACGGTTCCTCCATCCACTCATATAGCCTACTTGGCCCTTTTTATACTGAACCCCAAAACCAGCAAATAGCCTCACACATGGTTTCATGTAGGAAAAAGGAATAGGATTGAGAGACAAAACTCTGAAGCACCCCACAAAGGAGGGGCTTAGAGAATAACCTCTCAAACCAACATCCAGTAAACAGGCCAAAAGGAAGAAGCCCCTAAAATATCCCTCCCTCATATCTTACTCCAGCAGCTGTCTCAGAATGATACCATAATCAATGGTGTTGAAATCCATTGAGATATGAAGAAGAACTAGGATGGCTGCATTCTGGTTCCACCATAGGTCATCTACAAGTATGTTCAAAACTGTTTCCATACGAATCTCAGCCTGACTGAAATGGATCTAGATAAAGTGCCTCCTTCAGGGCTTTTATCAACTGTAGATCAACTATCTTCTCTTCAACCTTCCCTTAAAAAGAGTAGGTTGGAAAAAGAACAATAGTCACTTAATTTTATTTGGGGGGAGGGAAGGGTTTTTGAGTAGGGAGCATACCACTGCCTCCTTCAAGACAAGAGGCACAACACTACCACATGGACCAACAGTATTTCACTTCCTTGGATTTTTCATAACCCAGCAGAGGCCGGAGTCCAATAAAGATAGCTGAACTCGCAGCAGAGAGAATCCTGTCCATTCTTCAAGAGTCACCAGTTCAAACTCCTCTCTGATCACAACACAGAATCAGCCTCTCAATCACAGTCCACGTCAGAGCAGATCTGAGCAAATTTCATTTGCCAGATAGTCACATCACATTAGAAACAATCAAGCCAACAACTGCTTTCTTGACTTTCCTTACACTCAAGATTGTGAAGCTCAAATTCCATTCTGACACTAATCAAGAGGTGAAGGAGGTACCCAAGGCAAATCTTCTGTGTAACTCTGTAATTTTAAATGCTTTAGTTGGTACCAGAAGCATGCCCAGATAGCTCAATTTCATGACAGTATTGGCCAATTTTGGAAAACGTTTCTTGATATGGGCAGCAGCTACATTATTTCTTTTGCAGAGCAAAGGGGGTTAAAATCTATACAGGAACTAATTAATTCCAGCTTGCTCTAACCGAGTAAGTTGGAAGGCTGAACAGAAATTTCCTCTTCTTGCTATGCATCTTTTTTTAAATTATTTCTGGCACTTTACTCAGTTCTAGTGAATCTGTGCCTTTAAGACTATTTAGTTACTTAGTGCAAACACTCCGCACTGAACAGCCCCTCCAACTTTATGTACTTCCTGCACAATCCTGGAGGTTTAAATGACCTCCAAAGTAGTTCAGAAGAAACACAACTTTGCTCATCTCCAATAGGTACACATATCTCACCAACATGTACCTCTTATCAGAAGGAGTCAGCTATTCTCCTTACATCTAAGACAGAATGTTTTTACAATTCCTCCAGTATGATTAAAGTTATGGGCTGTGCGGTTCTTAAGTACAGACTCAAAGTACCTGTTGTTTCCAAGACACTGAAACAAAACAGTCTCGGTGAAAAAGCAGAAATTAGTACTTAGATTAGTACTTAGATTAGTACTTACTTGGAGATATAAGAACACAGTAAATGAGAGCAGGAATACACACACACACAAACACACACACACACACACACACACAATCTGGAAAGGCAGTGGCAAATCATGTCTATAAAATCAATCAGACTTAAGTTCAGCTCAAAGCATTCTGCTTTGATGAAACTGGCTTAAGATTAAGAAGTGCATTTCATGATGTGAACACTATAGAAGCATGTCAACAGTTTGCACTACGCAGTGTGGCTGCAAGCTTTATTTATGTTTGTTGTTACTGAGTAGGGATATTGAAGTTCCAAGCTCCTGGCCCAAACTGAAGACCAGACAGTAATTCAGGCAGTACACCATGCTGATTCAAGAGAGGCTAAACTGATTGAAAATCTGTCTGATATAAACTGTTAAAAGTATGGAGACTTTAAGTGAGTTAAACCTGTCCATATTGCTATGTGCTATGAGAAAAATAACTTCCCACACTGTCCAATCCAGGACAGCTTCAGTAACATCTTTAGATGTTCTTTATTCTTTAGAATAAAAGACTAAATGACTACAGCCTCAATGCAAAAGAGCACGTGCATTATCATCTTCATCAATAATAGCAAGGATAAAAAGAAAGCTTTTTTCCCTTTCTAATCAAGATCCAAAGAACCTGCGATACTTACCGGTAGAAACAGGCCTTGGTCTGGACTTGCTTGGGGTGCCTGAAACATCTAGGCAAGCTTTGCTTTGGCATCCATCACCGCTATGAGGTCCTTCCTGTTGGAACTGGGTACGCACTGTGGTTTCATCTGCAGATTTGGGTCGGTAATCAAAGATGCTGAGATGGGTTTTGGAGAGCTGAGAACTTGGTAACAAACTGGCATGGGAGGAGGAAATGGATTCACTGAAGACAGATGTGCAGGAATTAGACAGAGAGCAGGAGCCACCATCACTCAGATCATAAAAACCTGATGAATCAAAACAAAAAATTCCTGGTTTAGAGAACAAATAAACTGCATAGCAGAAGGTTCAGTTGGAGCACTTCCTTCTCTTCCATTTCATAGATGAGAGTACTGCGAGAGAGAAAAACCAGGTGCTTTCAGACAAAATTTCTGCTTGTCCCTCATTCACAAAATTTTGCAATGGTGAATTAGACATTCTGGTCTTATACTTCTAAGTCTCCCAAGTTTTCTCACTGTCTCTGGCTTTTCTCATTAAAAAAAATCTATCAGTGAGGGAAAATCTGACGAGTTATGTCTTTGACTGGCAATGTCAAAACTGTCATACACAGGTGAGCAAGTTTTGAGGGACGCTCCAGGAGATTGAAAAGCATTTTGAGCCTGTGCTCCAAAATGGGCAAAAGTAGGATCAAAAGAAATGGCGTGGAAATGAAATGAAAGATTCAGCTAAAGTACAAACAAGTTTTAAAAACAACAATAAAACTACAATAAAACAAGCTTTGTTTTATTTACAGTTGCATTAATTCTATTCATTTAATGAATTGAAAAAGACAGGTCCGCATCCATGGAAGGATTTGCCTTTTATATTTCCTCCCTATGATCATTTTAAGCCGAGCATAACTGTTATCTGAATGATCATCATCTTAAAATCAATGTCATATAAGATTAGTTGGATGACAGATCTATGGGGTCAACCAAGTATAAAAGACTTTGCTATGATACAACCGCTGGCTTTTTGTCTCAGATGTCAGGAAAAAGAAATGAAGGCCAAAAAAACGGAAGGAAGAATAAGGCAAAAGGCACAAGCCAAAGTAGAAAGGAATGGATCAAATAAGAAGGGAAAGACTGGAGATGGGTTGGGTGAAATTGAAAAATTGGTTGTTGTTGTTGGGGAAGGAGGCAAGTCCAAGCACAAAGAAGTAACAATGACATGAAGGTTGGTAGCTCCAAAGAGAATGAAGACAAATCTGAATGGTGGAGATGGAGATAGGACTAGTGATTGGTGATGTACCAATGGCAATTGGGAGATTTCAATATCATTGGAATTCAGCAACATTATTTAGGTTTCTGTGGAGCTCTAAGTGATCTTCCAATAGGCTGAGGTTGTGCATCTGCATTTTAATAGCTTACTCTTAAATGTTAATAGTCACTATCTATAATTACCCATGTCTATGGTCCTCAGAACAAATTTAGAGCCTCCAAAACTTCATTTCCCTTTTTAATCTCTTCCCCAGTTCACATAAAACAGATGTTTGGTAAGAATCTCAGTGACTTAGTTCACACATCACCCACAGTTTAAAGTAAGAATGCCCACTTGTGCTTTATGACTTTTACAGATTGCTTGCTGTCTCCCTTCCTGTGTGGGTAAAGGCAATGCAATATCCATGGCTTGTTTCTTTTGCTTTAGTCTGAGTAAAAAAATCTTAAACTATGGCTTTGTCCATCTAGAAGAAACATAAAGCATAAAACCATTTCTTTTTCCATTTGATTGCTTATTAGTAACCTATGACTATCACTAAGTGTTGTATCTTATGATTCTTGATGAATGTATTCCATTTTATTTTTCTTTATGTACACTGAGAACATATGCACCAAAGACAAATTCCTTGTGTGTCCAAACACACTTGGCCAATAAAAAATTCTATTTTGTTCTGTTCTGTTCTGTTCGATTCAATTTGCTTGTTTTCATGCTTCTGAACAAATGAACCTATGGTCAGTCTACTTCATGTTAAGTTAGTTTTACACAATCATGAAGGATTTATTAACCAGTTTCTCCTCCTGAGAAAGAACCAGAGGTCTCCTAAAGCTTTGTTGTTTAATATAAAAAAGGAAGAGTTCCAAAGGCAGTCACTGCTGTTTCTCCTAGCTGTGATCAGGATGGAGATAACAAGTCCCTCGAAAGCAAACAGACTATCTATAATGTGCAAGTAATTCTCAAACATCCGAAGAGTAGCCACAACTAACACCCCCCCCCCCCACACACACACACAATAGACTGAGAAGAATATTTATGGAAATTTTATTTCTTCTTATAACATTCAGTTACAGTATGTTATAAGAAGCTATACAGTGTATAGCTTGAAAAATTATGGAAAATATTGTTCAAACAGTTGTAAAGGACACCAGGTTAAGCAAGATTGGTACTCAAAGCAAATATGCATAACAGCAACCCTGAGGATAGGATCCAACTTTATGAAAGATGGTGGACTTCAAAGCGTCAAAACTCTAAAAACAGAAAATAAGGCACCTTTGTGTGTGTGTGTGTGTGTCTATATCTATCTATCTATCTATCTATCTATCTATCTATCTATCTATCTATCTATCTATCTATCTATCTATCTATCATCTATCTATCTATCTATCTATCTATCTATCTATCTATCTATCTATCTATCTATCTATCTATCTATCTAAATTACCATCTCATTTTTCTTTCAGTGTTTTTACTATTGATTATCAATCCATCTTAATGATTCTTGATGAATGTATTCTATTTTATTTTATGTACTCTGAGAGCATATGCACCAAAGACAAATTCCTTGTGTGTCTAATCACACTTGGCCAATAAAGAATTCTATTCTGTTCTGTTCTGTTCTGTTCTGTTCTATTTTATACTTCCAAGTTGCAGCAAGGGGAAGGCAAAGGACAGAATGTTGCTAACGGAAGTGGAAGAGTTTGGATGAGTGAAGAAGTAAGTGTGAAGATCTTTTGCCCTTCATTTGGCGATGCCCCACCAAATAGTCAATTCTGTCACTTAACTTCAAGAGCACAATCAGCAGGGATTCAGGGGCTGGAACAGGAAGCTAGGGAGACATATGGTAACCTGTTCCTTACCAATAAACTTCCTTTATATGGATTACATTTTGTGTTATCATTGTTTTGCTGTATTTGCCACTGTAAAAAATAATAAATGTTCATAGCAGAAGAAAAGGAAAAACCATCCAATTACCTGAACTGGGCCTACTATCACTATCAAGATATTCAATGGAAGTTTTGCCGACATCCAACTTCAGTTCGCTGATCTGCTGGTCCAATTGATCTAGATGAGTTTTCAGTCCCACATCTTGTCTCCTTAAGCGTGACTGTTCATAGGGGAAAGAGAAGATGTTCAGTTTCTTTTGGCTCTGTAGGACCAACTCAATATTCCCATCTTCTAGGACTAGTCCGATCTTTGAAGAAATAGCACAAAGGCAGAACAAGACTAGTAGCTTCTAGTCACAATAGGTTGACTTGATTCTATGAGAGTCAAAATGGAAGGACCATGCAAATAATTCACAATAATAATTCATTAATACATTTTGAAGTTCTATCTGTAGAGCCTCCACTTGTTTTGGTCTTTAATTAATAAACCATTTCAAAAACTCGGGTGACTTGGGGTAACCATCTTGGTGGCAAACAAAATATCTGAAGCTGTACACTGCTCAAAGTTAATCTTTAAAATGAGTGATACATAAATTAGACAAACAGATAAATAAATAGGCAGTTTAAACTGGAGAGACACTCCCAAAATCTTCTGTGATATAAGGCAGGGGTCTGCAACCTTTGCAACTTTAAGTCTGAAGGACTTCAGCTCCCAGCAAAGCTGGCTGGAGAATTCTGGGAGCTGAAGTCCTTCAGACTTAAAGTTGCAAAGGTTGCAGACCACTGATATAAGGCACAAGGATACCAAAATATTCCTTTTTCTCCTCCCTGAGCAATCTACTAATTCCAATTTAATGGTTATGTGGATTCTTCCTCATTCATGCACTTCAATTTCCTTTCAGCTGCTAAGAAAGACTTCCACTAATTTTAGAAAATCTGGAGAAAGCCCATATAGTTACTAATTTTATATCCTAACAGTCAGTGGTGGGTTTCAAAATTTTTTAGAACCTCTTCTGTACGTGTGGCCTGCTTTGTGGGAGTGGCTTGCCGGCCATGTAATCGGGTAGGAGTGGCTTGCCAGCGATATGACCAAGTGGGAGTGATTTGGCAGTCATGTGACTGAGTGGGCGTGGCCAACTTGTAAAATGTGGTGTAATTCACTTAACGCTCTTGCTTAGCAACTAAAATGTTGGCTCAGAAACTCTGGCATTTGAAGCACGCAAGTCTTAAATCTGTCAAGTTACAAGACCCTTGCACCTCTAACCCTTTAGAAAAAAAACACAGGGGTGTTCAAACTTGACAGCTTTAAGACTTGTGGACTTCAACTCCCAGAATTCCTCCTCTTGCTCTTCAACTTGATGATGGGCAGACGGGCGGGGGGAGGGAGCTGAAACCGTTCTAAATGGCACTGTAGATTTGTGGAACCTCTTCTATAGAAGAGGTTAGAGCTGGCAAGAACCCACCCCTGCTTACAGTCAATAATACTTGCTTAATATATTTCTAGAGGAAAAGCTTCCAATATTGCCTTCTTTGTTTTAGGACATTTTTTTAAAATTTCCCTTCTCCAAAACAAAACAAATATTTTTCAAATTGAGGAAAATCCTTGGATTTACATCAACACAATTTTAATAAACATGCGATCCCAAAAAGTCTGCTGTTGATTGGACTAAGAAAAGAACACACTTTGGACCAGGGGTCCCAATTCCCAAACCATGGTTTACTACTGGGCTGGGAGCTGTTCAAAAATGGCTGCCCAAAATGGTGGGCAAGTGTGCACACATCCCCTTTTCACAAGCATCAGGTGAGCACATGCATGTCTGCTCCATTTGTGCATGCATGTGTGCACTTTCCCACCACTTGCACTAAATCCTCCCCTCTTTCCCATCTTCCCCACCATCTGCAAAGCCAGAAAGGTTGGAGAACTCTACTTTACACTGTCTATGATTGTCTGTGTGTATTCAGATTAGCTCATAAGCCTAAATTCATATACTTTTAGCCTCTCAGCTCTACTGCTGCAGAATTAATGATTGCTGGAAATGATTGGCAGTAAACTCAGAAATTTCAGTCCTCTGAAATTTTGCTCATGTGCAAAGCAGCAGTAACATCTGGAACAGCAGTGGCTTGTTAGGAAGCACTTAATTTAACTCCCCCTTTCCTCTCTAATTTACTACTCCACCCCCTACCAACCTTACAAATTTAGCCAGAAAATATATCTTAGGGGAAGGGGGACTTCAGAACTTTGCACATATTTTTAACAGATGAAATCCAAATTGCTTACATGTAGACAACCAATGTGGAAGGGGTGTGTGGACAAATTGGAAACTTCACCCCCCCCCCCCTTTCAACATCTCAATCCCTGCAAACACTTTCTTTCTTTCCTGCCTTGTGTGGAGAGGTCTTCTATTTAGGTCCACATGAATGTCAGTAGAATATTTGTTGTGGCTTTACCCTGACAGTTATATGAGTAATGACCTCCATATAGTCAGGCAGTCTGATAAAAGCTGAGTTCTTAATTGCAATGGCCTCCATAGCAGAGTAAATGTGTGCTTAACGGGCTTCCAAAGTGTGTTTTGCTAAGCTGAACAGCAGGATCATCTTCCATGGCCAGGTGCATTTGTTCAGCAAAAGCATTAGCTCTATGGATTCTCTGTTCAATAAGCAATTTGCAAGATGATTTATACCGCTATTGGCAACCTCCTCCTACTGTATAAGAGATGCAGTTTCCTGCAGGTTTTGTTAGGAGACCTAATCTAACAACGGCACCAACCACAACACAATCCATTCAAATACATAACCTTTCTTGCTAGCATTCCAAACTAACGTGATACACATATTTTTTTTTCTAAGCACTGCTCTTCTGATGTGCAGAGGAATAAAAGAGCTTTAGGCTTTACTGATTTCAGGAAGTAAGTAACTGAATTTTGTTTTCGTGGTTGGAATTAATTGCTTCATGATTAATGTTTTGCCAGCCAATCCCTCCCTTTGTGGTTTCTGATTAATGGCAGAGAGGCCACAAAGCATTCACAGGACTCTCAGGTATTCAAGGATAATTTATTGTACCAGGATCTGTTTGCAATTTTACAGCACTTTAACCAGTAGGAGACTATTTACACTGGCCTTATAAACCCTTTCCTCTTTTCCAACTTTTCCTACCATGAGGCCTGGTGTGCTTCATCAGTGTTTGGTTGGCTTCATACTTCTCATCGGTTCCTGATTTGTATTTCTTGTGCTCAAACTGCTCCTTTGAGACCATTTTTTTGATGATCCCAAAATCTGTTTGTTCCAGTCACGTAGGGCTTTACCTGATACATTGAGCCCACAAAATTTGTGGGTGAGGCTCCTTACAAGGAATTGGAATTCCCATCTAGAGTTCCATAAATCACCTATCCTGGACTAATTCCTTCCCAAAAAAGTTACCAACATTGCCTTTTGTTGTAGTGAGTGGAGCTTTATGAGTTGTGGTTCAACATGTTTGTTACGCACTCTTTACCGAAGACTTCAAGAAGGCTTTGTTTTCGATGAAAATGGGGGAACGGAGGGGGCCACGGCTCCGCCCTATGGAGGTCAGGGAGAGGATGATACAATTGCCAAAAGACTTAGATTTCACAAGTGACTTTTTTCTGTATAGTACAAATCTTATTTGGATGTTTATAAATGATTGATTGCATAGATTTTAAAATTGAAATATTTGTATCTCTTTCCACTTTGTAGAAAAATGAAAAATTTATTGTATTTTCTATTTCTTTTTATGAAGTCTCGGAGGGGGCCAACACCTCCGACATAGAGGTTCTCAATATGTCTTTGTAACGCCTTACAATCCCTTATCCTATTTTTATAAAAATTTGTAAAACCCAATAAAACTTTTTCAAAAAAAAAAAAAGAAGGCTTTGTTTTCCTCCAAGGTTTGATTTAATTAGAGCACCTTAGGCTATTAAGAGCTTAGGGTCTTCCAAACTGCTAGTTTATTAATCATATTTAATCGTATTTCTCGCCTGGACTACTGTAACGCTCTCTACATGGGGCTCCCCTTGAGATGCACTCGGAGGTTGCAGTTGGTCCAGAATGCGGCCGCGCGGGTGATTATGGGTGCTTCAAGGCATTCCCACGTAACACCTCTCCTGCGCGAGCTGCACTGGCTGCCTGTGACCTTCCGGGTGCGTTACAAGGTTTTGATGACCATCTTCAAGGTGCTCCATGGCACGGGGCCTAGCTACCTACGAGACCGTCTGCTGCCCCATACATCCCTATGATCAATACGCTCTCACAGAGAAGGTCTGCTCCGGGTGCCGTCAACCGGGCAATGCCGGTTGGCGACGCCCAGGGGAAGAGCCTTCTCTGGGATGGGTCCAACCCTCTGGAACGCCCTACCTCCCGAACTCCGTGTCATCTTGGACCTCCGCCTGTTCCGCCAGCGGTTAAAAATGCACTTCTTCCAACAAGCCAGCCTGGCATGATTTTACTCGACACTGTACTGCTTTTAGTGACCAAAGTTTTAATTCAGGGGTTTTAAAATGGGTTTTAGCGCAGGGTGGGTTAATTTAATTTAGTTTTAAGAATGTTTTATTTTTGTATATTTGTATATTTATATTTTATATTCCCTGTGCGCCGCCCCAAGTCCCTGTGTGGTGAGATGGGTGCGGCTTATAAATACGATTAATAAATAAATAAATAAATAGTTCATCTGGGGGAGGTGTGTGTGTGGGGAGATAGTATTAATTTGTTAGTATTTCCCAGCTGTTGACCTCCAAAATACTCTACCACAAAACACAAGGTGGAGAAGTGTGCAAACACAATTGCAAGGAATACTTGAAGAATATTAGAAAATAATTTTTCCGGTATGTCAATCAAGATATTTTTATTTTATTTATAAATCATTTCAAATTATTAGGCACTAAGCAAAAGATAAACGAAATAGGCCTTTGTATAAAATCTTAGAGAAGGACGAAGAGAAGCAGCCTAGTGAAAAAAACATATTGTGGGATCAAGTTCCAAGCAGAAATATTACCTGCAGCATTAGCAACTGATTTTAAAATATCAGCTGAGGAAAAAAAATGCAGTAGAAGATCATGAAAACTATGATTTTTCAAAACCTCCCTTTGCTTAAAGAAAACCAGAAACTTCTTTCCTTAGACCAGGGGTCTCAAACTCAATTTACCTGGGGGCTGCTGGAGGCAGAGTCTGGATGTGGTTGGGCCGCATAAGGGATTCCATTATATTGGATATTATACTTTCATATCACGGTGGGGGCCACAAGATACCGTCCTGCGGGCTGCAATTGGCCCGCGGGGCATGAGAATGAGACCTTTGCCTTAGACCAGTGATGGCTAACCTTTTTGTTGTTGTGTGCCAAAAATGCGATTGCGAGAGCATGACAGCGCACACACGTGCCGACACCCATAATGCAAAGGTTTCTCCTGGCCCACTGGAGGCCTTCTGGAAGCAGGAAACAGATAATTTCCAAACTTCTGGTAGTTCGGGCCCATGTTTACCCTCCCCAGGCTCTGGAGGCGTTCCTGAAGCTTGGGGAGGGTGATAATGGCATCCCTCGGCCCTCCGGAAGGCCGAAAATCAGCTGGCTGACATGCATATGCATGCTGGAGCTGACGGCTCATGTGCCGGCAGATATGGCTCCGTGTGCCACCTGTGGCACGCGTGCCATAGGTTCGCCATCACGGCCTTAGACACTTAGAAATATTGCTGATATAGGCAATCCACTAAAAACTGAAGATGTTTAACATTAGCTCCATTTTACCTTTTCTAGAGCACATGGCTAGCTCATTTAGGGTTAGATGGAATTTCAGCAAGAATAACTGGTCCTTTCAGTGCTGTAAAGTTTTGAAGTGCCTGCCAAAATCTATAGAGGCATAAGGATCTCAATGCTGAAAGGTTGGCCATTGTGCTTTCACTAGTGCCCAGAGGGCAAACAGATCTGACTTCCCTTCCTGTTCTTCCTGAATATTATCTGCTGTCTAGTAATCAGATTATTTCAGCTAAATTCCTATTTTTAACACTGTTGTCTCCCAAACAATGTTACTGGCAAGTGCTGAAGTAAGTTTTGCAACTGTTAGATGGCCAAGTTAGATGGCCAACTCAGCCCCTAATTAATGTAGAAGATGTAGTGAAGGTTACCAGTATGGATGACTCATTTAGCAGGATATATTTTCTAATATTGTGTTCTTTAAACATAAAGAATGACTCCATCAAAATAAAGGCAGAGTTATTATGATGAAACTAAATGCTTATTGTACATATAATGGGATTTGGTTAGTAATGCAGCCTTAATTTTATTGTTTTTCTTCTTATGGAAAATCAGGGTGGAAACTGGACACACTTGAACTAGAAGGCTACTTGTTTAGAAGACACAGGTATTAAAAGTAGGAAGCTGAAATAATCTGATTACTATTCAGGAAAGGAAGTCAAATCTGTTGTAATAATTGGTTTCTTCAAACTATGTGTGACCTGCTTCTAAGTTGTGCAGGACTCTCAGATGCTATTGATAACATTGATCAGGCTGTCCTTAGATTGTTTGATAAAGTTTGTAAATCAGTAGTTTCCTCTTTGTGTTCTTAGAATAATGGTCAATATACTAATTTCTTTATTATTCATCAAATTTCTATACCATCTAAGTGACTTTGGGAGGTTTATAAGTTAAAAAAGAAACCCAAATATTAAAAACAAAGTTAAATTTTATTTTATTTATTTATTTATTTATTTAAATTTATATCCCGCCCTTCTCCACAGAGGACCCAGGGCGGCGCACAGGAAATTTAAAAACATACAAAATACAATAAATATAATTTAAAAAACTATTAAATAAACCTATCCTGCGCTAAAACCAAATTTTAAAAACCCAATTTAAAACTATCTAAAAGTCCCCATGGGAGGTTAGGCTAGGCCGGCTTGTTGAAACAAATATGTCTTAAGACATTGGCGGAAGAGGCGGAGGTCGGTGATGGTACGTAATTCAGGGGGTAGGTCATTCCAGAGGGCTGGCCCCGCCACAGAGAAGGCTCTCCCCCTGGGTGTCGCCAGTCGGCATTGTCCGGCCGACGGCAACCTGAGGAGGCCCTCTCTGTGGGAGCGTATCGGTCTAAGGGATGTATGGGGCAGGAGGCGGTCTCGCATATAACTAGGCCCCGAGCCATGGAGCGCTTTAAAGATAGTTGTCAAAACCTTGAAGCGCACTCGAAAGGCCACAGGAAGCCAATGCAGCTCGCGCAGGATCGGTGTTATGTGGGAGCATCTAGTGGCTCCCATAATCACCCGCGCGGCTGCGTTTTGGACTAGCTGTAGCTTTCGAGTGCACCTCAAGGGAAGCCCCATGTAGAGAGCATTACAATAGTCGAGTCGGGACGTCATGAGAGCTTGAGAGCTCTGGTGGAGGAGGGAGCGGGTCACCCCAAACAGGGCGGCAGGGCGGTTATCTGCGGATGCAATAACGGTGGCACAATACTCACATTTGGCCACTCTTATCGCCACTAAATAAGCCCTAATATGGGTTCTCACTAGTGTTCGTTCGACTTCAGAGCGAGAGGATCTCCATCTGCTCTCTAGGCGTCTCTTGTGGCGTTTCATCCCCTGAAGCTCCTCAGTGAACCAAGGAGCCTGGGTGATTCGTCGCCGCAAGAGAGGCCGCAAGGGCGCGACTCGGTCCAAGGCCCCCGTGGCCGCACTTAACCATGCAGCCACTAGGTCCTCAGTCGAGTCGCGGGGCAGGGTCACAGGAATTGGCCCAAGCTCCCTCTGGAACCTTTCCGGGTCCATCAGAAGCCTGGGGCGGAACCCAAAAGGGTTTAATATTTTAAAAAGGCAGAGGAAGTGCCCTTAAGACATCAACCATCCCCAAAGTTGCATGCTACTCTTACTCCCCCATGCCAGTTGGCAGAACCAGGTCTTGATACTTCCAGAAGACCTGCCTTGTCTGGGGGCAAGGTATTCCATAGAGCAGGGGTCTCCAACCTTTGCTGGCTGGAGAACTCTGGGAGCTGAAGTCCTTCAGACTTAAAGTTGCAAAGGTTGGAGACCCCTGCCATAGAGGAGGGGAAACAATAACAGAGAAAGCTCTTTTCCTAGACTCTACCAGTCTGAAATTCTTTAACCAATCTGCAACATACCCTCCCTGATTGAGTGGGATGGGTCAATGAAATAAATACAAGATAATTCTCAGGAAGCCTAGTCCCATTCCATGAAGGGCTTTAATTGTGATAAATAATACCTTGAATTTTATCCAGAAGCAAGCAAAACATTGGAGCACTGATACATATAAAAACTTTTCCAATAATGGGAACACTGCGAAGTCTTTTCCTTCAACCCCTTTCTAACTTTCTGCTCAATCTTCATCAGCTAACCATCCATTTTCAAATCTTAATACACATGGAATGAATGAGCTATTATAAACCAAAGTACAGATATCAAATAGGAGCAAACTGTTTTAGCTAGAGGTCATTGGGCAAGCAATAAATGCTATAACTCTTATTTTCTTTGGCATTAAATAAAATATAGTGGGGTTATCCGTTAATATTATCAATGGCAGGTAATCAAAAGATTGGCAGTACATCTGTGCTGCCATTTTGACTCTAATCAAAATATGCTGGTTTCAAAGCTTCCCAGGTGGGATTTAAGAATCTCACGAAGGTTAAAGTCAATTTTTGCTCCATAATGCCTTCTGATAAGCTACTCCCTTGTAGTGAATACTCTTTGCATGTGTCACACCTGATGGATAATTAATGGCCGTGTCTAACACCAATAAGGAGGGAGGGATCTGGGAGATCTGAATTAGTTCAATGCTTACTGAAGTGGGTAATTACCAAGATTGGAGAGACTGAAGTCTACAACATTTTGATTGAATTCTTCTTCGAGAACACATTCCATATTTTTAAAAAGGGAAGAAGCAACAGAAGCAATTGTTGCACAAATTCAATCTATTCTACCTAAATAGGTAGAAACAGGGGAAGGGGTGTTTCTCTTCCAAATTGCAAAGTAAAGCCAGGTTACAAAGAGGTACCTTCAGAGGTATTCAGAGTATTATAACACAAAGCCCTGAAAATGATCCCTTTTTTTTCTTAATAGCCTAACACGGGATCCCATTTCACCCTATAGCTTATGCATGGAAAGGGAGGGTAGGTGAGAACCCAAAACAGTTCAATAGACTAACATCAGGGGTGAAATTCAGCAGGTTCTGGAGAACTGGTAGCGGAAAGTTTGAGTAGTTTGGAGAACCAGCGAATACCATCTCTGGCTGGCCCCAGAGTTGGGTAGGAATGGAGATTTTGCAATGTCCTTTCCCCCAGGAGTGGGAAAGGAATGGGGATTTTGCAGTATCCTTTCCCTGCCACACCCACCAAGCCACACCCACAGAACCAGTAATAAAAAAATTGAATTTCACCTTTGACTAAGATAGTTATATTATATGAATATAGGGCAATACCCCCTATTTGTGCATCTGTTGACTCTACCAATAAAGCAAAGCACTTAGGTCCATTGCCTTCACTGTGCTTGCCCCAATAGATAAGAAACACTACAAAGAATATATAAGACTATAAGTTCACATCATATTATAAATATATAAGTAAATATTATAAATAAATATATAAGCAAGGTATATTTTATATTGTTTTGGTCATCAATTTATTAAGTAATCTTTCAGTATCACTTATCATATGATGATCATAATATTGAACAAAATTACTTGACAGTATACAAAAATAATCTATGTGAAGTAATGTGAAACTCCATACTAAAATAGTACATAAATACCATTTATAAAACAAAACTTGAAAATCTAACAACATTCCCATGGCTACACTCTTCTGTGAAGTTTAAATATACAAATAAAACTTCAGATAAGTAAACTTGAAGAAAAAAGAACGAAGAAACCTTACACAGTCTTGTTTACCTCTTTGAAAGACCCAACAGCTGGGTGGGTTTGTTCCCATATTCTTGGTCTGACTCACTGCTTTATTTGAAGCAAGATAGGAAAGTTGACACAAAGTGAATTTGATTGCTGACTGCTCTCTCAATAGTTCTAAATGTAACCCAAAACCTGCATGACAGCACCTAGGGATAGACACTAATCCGTTTAAGATTGTGCCTTTTCTCTACTCCATCCCACCCTCTTCCCCTGTGCATGCTGTAACATCTCAGAGATCCAGGGATTTTGACAACTTACCCACAAATGTTTAAATTCTTAGCTGATATTAATAAAGGCATTTCCTGATTTTGATGATACAGCAGATGCCTTACTTTGTTCTCTTGATGCTGAGGAAAATGGCTCTGCTTCAGAATAACCTCTATGTTCCCTTATGTTGGGACTTGATCAAGACTCTCCAATAGAAGTCAAGGTCCAAGGCTATTTCACACTTCTTTAGGATAAGAAATTATCTTCCCTTTCACAGGATGAGTCTGTCTTTTTAGAACTATCCAATGAGATTGACAATTCCTGCCTGCCTTTTATGCTCAAATTGGCTGAATATACTGGAGTTTATAATTTTGATATATCTAAAGGCAGCACATTGGAAACAGCTGCATTAGAAGTTATAGTCAAATTAAGGATAGATTACCCTGGATCCTTTTTTCTATTTAAAAAAAAACGTGCAGATTGTCTCTACACTGGAATACTGTGTAGAACCTTCAAGGAATCTGAGATTGTGATGAATCTTCAGACATCTGCTAAAATGGGAGAGATATTTTTTTTAAAGAGCAAAGAACATTTTAGCAGCTTAATGGCTGATTTCAGTATGATATGAACTGCTTCCTAATTTTTCCAATTATCCTAACTCTCCATACTTTTTCAAACACCAAGAGATAAATAGACAGACAGACAGACATAGATATATACACACACACACACACATACTCAGAGAGATGCACATACATATATACACACATATATAGCAAAATATGAACATCTGCTTGAAATCTCACTAAAATGCATCCTCACATATATTAAATTATGTGAAGTAAGAGAAAAGTTATCTATATGGAAAGATGTTGATTGCTGTTCCTCTGCATAAAATACTTTTATTTTATCAATAAAATATATTTGTATGGAAAGGATGTCAAACAATATTAACATGTATTGAAAGAGTGTAAGCATGATCTGGAATCATCCCAGTGGATTTTGTGCACCAAAATAAAATTTAATTAGAACATGGAATGAGAAATAAGCTTTATATATTTTTTTTAAACTCAGAAATCATACTTGGAATAACTAGAAAACAAACAAACAAAACCTCAAACTAAAACTGAAAATTGAATGGCTTTATAGTTCAATATAACATATGTCTGTGGACGAAGAAATAAAAAGATTGGGAATTGCCAAAATATCCCCCCAAAAGATAATTTCTTCTTAGTCTCCTCTAATAAACCTAATGTAACCCTATAAACTGTACATAAGCGCACCAACTGTCTGTGTCCTAATGTTTCTTTTTATTTGTATCCATTTCATGTATCCAAAATTATGTTTATACATATATATGTTGTCTAATACATGTTTGACGAAATAATAAACTAAAATAAATAATTTTCCGCCAGGCTTAAGTCCCAATCAGTTGCATTTACTTTTGAGTCAGCATTCATAGGATGCTCTTTGTGCTTAGATTTCAGTCCTGTTGAGGTAATGGCATCAAATGAACAAAAGCTGTCCCTTCCCACCTCACTTTGGTATAAAAGGATGGCCCCTTATCCTTTTCTTGAAAGTTGCATCACAAAATTCACATTCTGTTTTAGTAGTGTCTGATCGCTCAATCGGACTGTAAGCTTTCTCCCCAGTAAATATAGTAGGACTTACTTGCAAATGCCCATGGAATTGCAGTCTGAAACTTTTTTTTTAAAAAAAAGATATTGAATAATGGGTGGAGTAGATCAAAGGGGCAATTTACCATCCAAGTCTGCTTACCCATGGGTACTTTCTCACTGACATCAAGAGTCTGCAAGATCCAAGTCAAAACATGTAGCTAATGGAACCCTACCGCTATACTCAGATTCAGAGTTATTTCAATATTTTCTTGTACAGAATTCACGTTTGTGGTTAAAAAAAACTGCAACAGGCAGGAAGCACGTTGCTAGGGATGGCAATCTCACAGTGTGGCTAAACTGCTATACTTTTACTTGGGAAAATATAATATTTAAAGACCTCTTAGATGGGGAAGGAAGATAACAAGGACCGCCCCAGGGTGATTATATGACTGCAATTTTAAGAGATTGGATTCTCATTTAAATAATGCTCCCTTATCATAAATCATTACACTGGAGAATTTGAATATGCTTAACTTCAAATGCAGACACATATAGACTCCTTTTCTGAACATGTGAGAACATACCCTGGTGTTCTTTTATAAGTACCCAAGAGCCTTCCCTTTTTTAATGGTTACCATTAAAATAGGGTGTGTGTGTGTGTGTTACATTATAGATACATTCTATTTATGTAGTAAAGATCTAACAGATAAAATCTAAATAAGAAGGCGAGGACAAAGATTGTGCAACTGGGCAGAGAGAGACTGCAGGTGGGGAGGAAACTTACTATTAAAATACAATTACTTCGAGCAGAGGTAGGCTGTTAACAATACCTCCCCTCGAAATCCGTCTGCGCAAACAAGAATGAAAGATTTCCCTCCTCGTTCAGCCCAGAAATAATGGATTTTCTAACAGTGACAATCCCTTTTTTGGGGGGTGTGTGTGTGTGTGGGATCTACACATGGACACCTCGCATGGCAAGAGAAGACGGAATAGGGAAGGGCGCTCCGTACAACCAGGAGTAGCGAACAATGACCGACCAGGACCCCGCCGGTTTTCCTCCAGGCGGTCTCCCTGGAAAGCTTGCCGGCTACAGAAGCCTCTGCAAGCTTTCCCCTAGAGCCAGCCGGGGCGCGCCTACCTGGCCAGACAGCAGCCGAGCCGCGCGTGTCGTGGGCGCGTTGCGGGTCTCCCCCACCCACCCCACTCGCGACCCAAGGTCATTCCGTGACCCAGGAGCCTCCGCAGCGACTCCCTTACCAGCTGCTCCTTCAGGGCGGTGAGGGTGGCTTCCAGGCGCTGCTCCTTGTTCTGCGCCTGGCTCTCCTCGCTTGGGCGCTGCATGGCCAAAGCCTCGCTCACCAGCGCCCGCTGTTTTTCCCGCAGCACCTGGAGTTCCTGGAGGCCGGCCAGGGCGGCTTGCAGTCTCTCGCTGACCCTGCAGCGGTCCCAGCCGCCCGGCCGCGGCTGCTGCTGCCTCCCCGGGAGCATCTTTTTTTTTTTTCTCCACGCCGTTCAAGCCACCAGAGCCATGCGAAGGGTCAGGAGCGCGCAAAAAAGGCGGCGGGAACAGCAGCCTCTTCGCTTCGCCCTCCTCCGCTAGACGGGAATGAAGCGGAGGAGCGGCCACTGCGGCTGGGGAGCGGGCGGAGGCGAGGCGAGGCTGCGGTTCAACGCCCTCTCTCGACGCGGGGCAGCCCAGGGCCACCGCCGAGCCGAGGAGACAGAAAGCCGGCGAGGGCGAACCAACCACGGGGCCGCCTCATTCATTCCTCCCCCCACTCCATCCCCCACCCCGCCGCGGAGTCCCCGCCCTCTAATGGGGAAGGTTCAACGAGAGGTCTGGCGATCCTGGAGAGAATCACTTTCTCGGGAGGGGCACGAGTGTGTGTGTGTATGGGGGGGGGGTGATTTTTGTCTGCCCCTCCCTGCAAATTCCCCTCCCACTATCCTCCCCCTTCCAGTGAAGTCAGGCTGCGGTTGAAGACATAGGCTCCGTAAACCCTGATCCTCCTAGGTCTTCAAGTGGTGCTCGACTCCTGGCGGCTACCTGGCTTCATCCAAGTGCTTTTCTTTTGTAGCCCTTTCTCCTCTTCCTGGATGTCTTTTTCAGCTTCCCGGTCTGGGTATTCCGTAGGAATCTCTCCTCCTCCAGGTGTACCCCGCTTAGCTTCCGAACCCGGGGAAAGGTGGCTCTGGCAGCGGCTGAGTTTTATATATATAGTCCACAGATTCGGTCTTTCCTGGGAGGAAGGAGTAGCTGAATTCACAGTCGATGCTATGCTGCTCTGTTGCCCGAGTCTATCCAGCATGCTTGCAACATTTGAGTCCAGCTTGAATGAGAGAACTGAATTTTAGGTATGCCCCCCCCTCCCTTCAGAGGACTCAGTTTAACTTTAAATTCAATTTCTCAGTCAGGCAGCAACTGATTGGATGGGAATTCAGCTGCAGCATGAAACCCCTTTCCAGAAGCAACTACTAATCTAGTGAACGCCTTAAATGATCCCAGATTGTGGTGAGCCAGCACTGGATTGCCAAAGTCAAGGTCAGATTATCTGCTGCCATGCTTCCCCTTTTCCTTCCTTGAGGTGCCTGTCCTTGAAAAGAATCAGCTAAGACTTTTTTTTTTCCTCACAAAAGGGCTGGGTTAAAAATCCACGAGTTTACTATTATTTCCTAGAGGTAAAACAGGAACCAAAGAGGTTTATCACACTGCATTGCTTCATCAGCAGCTCATTGTAAAAAGGACTGGTGGGTTGTTGTTGTTTTTAAACAGGGAGTGCAGTTTGGCCATCATCTGGTTCAAAATGTGGCTTCAGTTTCAGCCCAGCCTGGTGGTGATCTGCTTCCAGATTAGAGGTGGTATTCAACAGGTTCTGACCAATTCTGGAGAACCAGTAGGGGAACTTTGGAGTAGTTCGGAAAACCCGTAAATACAATCTCTGCCTGGCCACCCCCCCATCTATCTTCTGCCTCCTGAGTCCCAGCTGATTGGGAGGAAATGGGGATTTTGCAGCAACCTTCCCCTGCCACGCCCATCAAGCCATGCACACCAAGCCATGCCATGCTCACCAAGCCACATCCATAGAACCAGTAGTAAAAAAAAAATTGAATCCCACCACTTTTCCAGAGGGTGCATTCCTCAGGTGGGAGGGGGCAGTTGTTCCATTTTGAAAATGATACGGTGGGGCTCTGCACTTTGACTAACTGCTTCAGTCCGAAGAAACAAAGTCTTTGGTGTATGTGTGTTCATGTGCACAGAAGGCATTTTATCATCCTGAGTGAACTAGCAAGGCTTCTCAGGTCTTCAGCTTTGATCCAGGACACTCATTTCATTTGACATTTCCCTTCCAAGACATGTCCTGATCGATGCTTCATTACACTACCTTAATATTCGGTGAGTGCCCACTATATGAAGCTGCTGGGTGAGATCATCCGTGGTTTTGGGGTAGAGTACCATCTGTACACTGATGATACCCAGCTGTACATCTCTACCCCAGACCACCCCAACGATGCAGTTGAGGTGATGTCCCGGTGTTTAGAGGCTGTACGGATCTGGATGGGCAGTAACAAACTCAAACTCAACCTGTCCAAGACCGAGTGGCTGTGGTTCCCGGCTTCCCAGTTTAGCCAGATGACACCATCACTGGCCATGGGGGGCGAAAGTTTGGCCCCCGTGGATAGAGTGCACAATTTAGGAGTCCTCCTGGATTCCCAGTTGTCCCTGGAGGACCAGGTAGCAGCCGTGGCCAGGGGGGCGTTTTTACCAGGTCCGCCTGGTCCGCCAATTGCGTCCCTTACTGGACCGGGAGGCCCTTCGCACAGTCACTCAAGCACTCGTGACTTCTCGTCTGGACTACTGTAACGCTCTCTACATGGGGCTCCTCTTGAGATGCACTCAGATGTTGCAGTTGGTTCAGAATGCAGCTCGGGTGATCATGGGAACCTCAAGACATTCCCACATAACACCACTCCTGCACGAGCTGCACTGGCTACCTGTGACCTACCGGGTGCATTACAAGGTTTTGATGACCATCTTCAAGGTGCTCCATGGCACGGGGCCTAGCTACCTACGAGACCGTCTACTGCCCCATACATCCCTACGACCGACTCGCTCCCAGGGAGAGGGTCTTCTCCGGGTGCCGTCGACCAGGCAATGCCGGTTGGCGGCTCCCAGGGGAAGGGTCTTCTCTGTGATGGGCCCAACCCTCTGGAACGGCCTACCTCCCAATCTCCATACCATCTCAGACCTCCGCTTGTTCTGCCGGCACTTAAAGACTTACTATTTTCATCTGGCCGGCCTAGCATGATCTACTCTACACCCTACTGTTTTATAACAAATCAAAGTTTTAATTTATGGGTTTTTAAATTTATTTTAAGCAGGGTATTGATTTAATTTAGTTATTATTTAGTAATATTTTGTATTTATGTATATTTATTTTAAATCTCTGTTTGCCACCCCGAGTCCCTTTGTGGTGAGATGGGTGCGGGTTACAAATGTGAATAATAATAATAATAATAATAATAATAATAATAATAATAATAATAATAATAATAATAATAATAATAATAATAATAATAATAACAACAACAACAACAACAATAACAATAACAATAACAATAACAATAATAATAATAATAGGAAGGATTCTACCTATAGTTCATGTTCTTCTGCTTTTGCTACTTGTATTCTCCTACCCTACCATGTACTATGTGTGTTCTGCCAGGGTGTGTTTTTTCTCTCCAACTGTTGCAGTAGATGGCAGCCTGTTAGGCTATTCAGCCTTATATTGGGTTGACAATATATATGAGCCTATGTTCTTAAAGAGTATATGTAGCTTTAAGAACTGTGTTGAATTCTAATTGGCTGTGCTTCTCAGCTCTACCATAAAGGAAGCTCAGGAACACAGTCCATTCCCTTTTCGATTCCTTATGATTCCTGTGCTGAAGCTGAAGACTGAAGAAGTATTTGTTTTGCATCACTGTAAGATAACCCTGTGTTTGGTGAGGGACTATTATTGTTTTGAAAACTTAGTATCACTGGTCGGAAGAAGTATTTTAGTTGCTACAAAGTAAAGACTATTTATTTTCTTACTATCACTGTTTTAGAGTTTGTGTGTGGTTAAAGCAACGTATCGCTTTACTGTGCGGTATATTACACTATTCCGCATTTATTTCCTAACAGTGGTTACGGGACCAGAGTTGTAACACTGATTCTGAACCCAGAGTTGCTCACACAGCCTATGAAACTTATGTTATTATTAGCCCTTTGACTTCCAGACTATTCCTTTTCACAAATACAAGGCTGTTCAGATCACCAAACAAATTTGCTATACTTTAGAATTTAAGGCTGAATGTTGCTTCTCCTTAAAGACAGTCTTTAAGGAGAAGTTAGAAATATTACTCAAAAAAGGAGCAGGGTGTCCTCTGACATTCAGGTAAGGAATTTTGAGAGATTACACATGCAATCTTTTCTGCAGTAATGTAGCAAGGCAAAAGTGATACCACCTTGTTGAAGAAAGCCAAAATGCACCATGGAATTTTTAAAAATGCAAGTAGTCCTCGACTTACAACAGTTCGTTTAGTGACTGTTCAAAGTTATAATGGCACTGAAAAAAGTGATTTATGACCATTTTTCACAGTTGTAGCATGCCCATAATCATGTGATCGAAACTCAGATGCTTGGCAGCTGATCCATATTTATGACCGTTCCTGCATCCCAAGTTTCAGTGGTCAGTTTTTGTGACCACCTGACATGCAAAGTCAATGGGAAAACCAGATTCACTTAACAACCGGGCTGCTAACTTATCAGTTGCAGTGATTCACTTAACAACTGTGGCAAGAAAGGTTGTAAAATGGACAGCTCGCTTCACAAATATCTCACTTAACGACAGAAATGTTGAGCTCCATAAGTCAAGGGTTATCTGTAGGCCGCAATGGATTCAGCTTTAATTGTGCTTAAGAGCAGATCTACTGAAATCAGGGAGACAAGAAAACCATAATACCATTTTATAATGCCTTGGTAAGGCCACGATGGAATACTACATTCAGTTTTGGTCGCCACGATGTAGAAAAGACGTGGAGACTCTGGAAAGAGTGCAGAGAAGAGCAACCAAGATGATTAGGGGACTGGAGACTAAGACATATGAAGAATGGTTGCATGAACTGGGTATGTCTAGTTTAATGAAAAGAAGGACTAGGGGAGACATGATAGCAGTGTTCCGATATCTCAGAGGCTGCCACAAAGAAGAGGGAGTCAAGCTATTCTCCAAAGCCCTGAGGGTAGAACAAGAAGCAATGGGTGGAAACTAATCAAGGAAAGAAGCAACTTAGAACCGAGGAGGAATTTCCTGACAGTTAGAACAATTAATCAGTGGAACAGCTTGCCTCCAGAAGTTGTGAATGCCCCAACACTGCAAGTCTTTAAGAAGATGTTAGATAGCCATTTGTCTGAAATGCTATAGGGCTTCCTGCCTAGGCAGGGGGTTGGACAAGAAGGCCTCCAAGGTCCCTTCCAACTCTGCTATTGAATATTGTATTGTAAATTATTACTATTTATGTCTTATAAATTTCTCAAATATGACTATCAACTCACTGGGCAAGTACCATAGTTTGGAATGTATTGCTGTATTTATATGTGACCAAAAAAAGGAATATCGATCTCAATATGCAAAATATACTTCTCTAATTACGCAAAGTTATCCTTATCAGGTTGTAGTGAACTGCAGAGACAATCTGATGATTCTGCCTTTCTTTGTTTTTGTATCTCACTGGGCTGAGAGCAAGGGACATTTTGCTTAGGTTTTATTTCGGTTTACTGTGAATAGCATACAACAGAGTGCCAGTTTGGTGCAGTGGTTAAGATACCAGGCTACAAACTGGGAACCTGGGAGTTCTACTTTTGCATTAGACAGAAAGCCAGCTTGCTGACCTTGGGCCAGTCACATTCTCTCAGCCCTGGGAAGCAAGCAATGGAATTCAAAATCACTTCTGAATATCTTGCCAAGAAAACTGCAATGACCGGTCCAGCCGTTGCAGGAGTTAACACTGATTTAAAGGCTTCCCTCCCCTCCCCCCCAAAAAAAACATATGGTGTTGTTCAGACCAGAGGTGGGTTGCTGCCAGTTTAGCCTGGGTCAGGAGAACCAGTAGTAGCGGTGGCGGGAGGTTCCGCCCATCTGCCCGGATGCCTCTGCGCATATGCAGAAGCATTGTGTGCATATGCTTGTATGCGCAGGAGCACAACCCACCTCTGGTTTAGACATCAATTCTAGAGTTCAAATTCATTGATCAACTGAATGAACTCATTGATCATTGCAAAGGTTTTGCAATGACAAAAAAATCTGTTAATTAACCTGAAATTTGAGAGATGGTCTCCTACAATGAGCTGGTCTTGTGAATCTAACAAAATTGCGACTTGTTAGATTCAACTTTGGACACCCGGCGGTCTTATTCAATAATAGTAGTAGTACTTAGACTTATATACTGCTTCACAGTGTTTTACAGCCCTCTCTAAGCGGTTTACAGAGTCAGCATATTGCCCCCAAAATTTTGGCTCCTCATTTTACCGATTTCGGAAGGATGGAAGGCTGAGTCAATCTTGAGCCTGGTGAAATTTGAACTGCCAAATTTCAGGCAGGCAGCAGTCACAGAAGTAGCCTGCAGTACTGCACTCTAACCACTGCGCCACCGTGGCTCAGTGGTTCTTAAGTAGTCATAATTCTTCACCATGCCACAAATGCCCAGATATTGGGTTCATGGGCACGAGGACAATTTGAGCAATTTTCTGATTTGTACAATTTATTTTTTTTTGCAAAGGAAGGGTTGCCTCATTGTACACAGGTTGTGCATTGACAATAAAGATTTCAATTGAATTGACCTTTTGTATGAAAAGTGAGACAATTTACTTCGTGAAGACCTATAGCTGAATAGATGGATTGTCTTGATTTAAGAACACAAGATTAATCACAGGTAGCAGAAAGCTTTATCTGGGAGGAATCACTTGTTGGCATCTATCTTCAAATTATCTGTTGATGTTGCAGTTATTGAAAGAGGACTTTTCCTAAACAAAGAGGTTTATTTAATTGGCTTACACCACTACAGTATTTTTCTTCTTCGCTCAGAACAAGCCTACTCTAGGCTCAAATTGGTTCATTCAGCTTCTTTCCACTGTGTTTGTTACTTCTGAAATGTTGATTTGGCAACTGAAACAACCCCCTTTTCTTACGCCATCTCCTAGAGGGGAAGAAGAGAGGGAGGGAGGAAGTTTATTACTTTTCCACAAAAGGACATGTCTAGGCTAAATAAATCCAGCAGAAAAAGTGATTACAGGATGTTTCAGCAGCTTTAATCTCAGGGAGTTTTCATTTAAAATACTGTAACGCTTGTGGAAGCAGAGGGGAAAGAGCAAGAGTAGTGATCTATGAGATTCATCTGTGTGGTTGTTTTTCTTCTCTTTTCATTGCTGCAGCTTTCCAGATAAGCCAGTAGTTTCTGCTGCAAATCTATTTTGCAAATCGTTTGAAAGGAAGCACTAATATAAAGCTTATATAAGAGTTGAGTCGATGGATCAATTTCTATTCTTGTTCAGCAGTTCCATCTTTAAAAGAAAGGCTTCATTTGGAGAATTACAGCCAGTGCAAGGATAGTTTAGGTTAAGGAGGTATGCATAAAATATGGTTTTGCAATGCTTTATAAAACATTGAGCAGAATCTGTATACTGATTGGCTGGGTTCCCATAAAAGCATGAGAATGGACTTGCTGAATTAGGCAAAGGCACATTTTAATTTGGACTTTTATTTCTTGCATGGCCAGCTAAATGTTCCTGGAATCTCTGCCATTGTTCTTCACGTGCTCTTGGGACTGATGGACATAATACAGAAGCTTCAAGATCAGCAGTCTGTGATGGACCTTCCCTCCATCAATTTTTCCTGTTCCCTCCCTATAAGCTTCTAAAATAATAGTCATCCATAGTAAAGGTAAAAGTTCCACTCACACATATGTGCCAGTCATTCCCAACTCTAGAAGCCAGTGCTCATCTCCATTTCAAAGCCAAAGAGCCAGTATTATCTGAAGATGTCGCCATGGTCGTGTGGCTGGTATGACTAAACACCGAAGGTGCATAGAACGCTGTTACCTTCCCACCAAAAGTGGTCCCTATTTTTCTACTTGCATTTTTTTTACGTGCTTTCAAATTGCTAAGTTGGCAGAAACTGGGACAAGTAACGGGAACTCCCTCCGTTATGCAACACTAGGGATTCGAACCATCAAACTGCTGACCTTTCTGATTGACAAGCTCAGCGTCTTAGCCACTGAGCCACCACGTCCCATCCATACAGCTTGTAATAATGAGTTCCAATTACGCATTAACAAAGTGCTGCAAACTGTAATGCACTTTCCATGATGTCGGCTTAGGGCATTTTCTGAATTCAGCTATTGTGAACTGCAAACAATGGTTAGACTTATCTGTGAACCCAGCCATTTGTGCCTTATCCAACAAACCACGAGTAAAGCAAATGATGCTCAGAGGGTGGCATGAATCCCAGCCAAATGAGTCATTCACCAAAGCAGCCATAACTCATTAACAATATAAGTAGGTTTGTGAGCCTATAAAGCTGAAACAAGAGAGATATCAAGTAGACCTGTGGTTGGAGGTTGGATTCAGGAATAATAAATCATAGAAAAAATTCCAAGGGGGGAAATTCCAAACAGAAATTCCAACAGGGAATAATATGTTCTTGCCTCCAGTGGGAATCTTTGCTGTTAAAGGCATGCAGGGACAAAATAATTAATTGCCATTGCCTGTCATAATGGAAGAAGTCATTCTGCTTGCTGAGGGGTTTTTGAAGTATTCTTTTATTCATGTATGTGCAAGGTATTATGAAGCTGGCACCCTCTAAACTAACCTCAGCGCCTGAGATTAGACAAGAAAGTACTCCTTGATAGATTAATTTTAGTAGGGTTACAAGTTCCTCATCCAGAAACTCTTGACTCTTATTTTTTTTCTTGTTTCCCTTAGTCTATTATGATCCAAGAGATGACTAAACCTTTGAGCTAATCTCTATCTGTCATCACTAAAGCTGTTGTTCCTTTATTCCTTTCTCTGATTCCTAATAATATAACATTTAAAATATGGCCAGATGTGAGTAAATCCAGAAGCAATAATTGTTGCAAATTGCTCCATAGGCTGATATGAGGAAAAGTGCTGAGTGATCCACATTCAAACCAAACCAAACCAAACCAAGTCAAATCAAAAATTGTCCTTTTCAAATTCAGAGAACCTTTCCTCTTTTACTTTCATCTCAGGGTCGCCTTGATACCTGTTGTTCCCTTGAGATGGAGCTGAGTAAGCATGATGCAAAAGGCACACGTTGTGGGTTCTGTCAATCAAAGAATTTTGGCTGGTGGGGTCCAGGAGAAGAGCCTTTTCTGACTTTTGGAATATCCTATTTCTCCCACCCACCTACCCCATCCTAAAGTGAGATCCTCTGTATGTCTGACATTCCATAAGGGCCTGAAGATCTGGCTCTGTTAATTGGCTTGTGGTCTCAATGGGCGTGTATCAAGCTGGAGGTGATTGATGGATTAAGAGAAAATCCCACCTTCCCCCCCACTTCCATGCATATCCTGCTTCCTTCCTCCCCGCTGTATTTAATTGTAATGTATTGCTATTATTAGGAATAGGATTAGGGCACCATTCCATAACATTTTGGTGTAGCATCAATTATAGAGAAGATGAAAGAAGGCCGAATCTGCTCTTATGGATATATCCAGAGGGCAGCACCTTCCACCATGGCCAAGACTACCTACCAACTAGAAGTCAGTGGCCTGCAACCTCGCAGGCATCTAAAGGTAGAGCTCTTTCCTCACAAGCTGGAGGTTCTGAGTCTGATCCTAGGTAGAGGCACATGCAGGGTCTCCTGCTTGGGCAGGGGGTTGGACTAGATGACCTGCAAGGTCCCTTCCAACTCTGTTAATCTGTTAAAGAGATGGCAAGATACCATCAACAAAGATAGGCAAGCCATGGGCCTGCACCCTGGAGACACGGCTGACCATGCAAAGTGGCATTCAATGATCCAAAAAGCGGATCCTGCACCTGCAGAAATATGCTAGGAGGAGGAGGTGGTGGTGGAAAAGGAGGGGATTATGAATATTTATTGTTCGTAGTTTCATTATTTCTTAATGTTTGTAAGCTGCCCAGAGTCACCTCAAAGCAAAATGGGCAGCAAACAAATCAAAGCAATCAGTAAAAGATCTTCTCTCCTACTGTAAATCCAGGTCCATAGTTTCCAAGGCTATTCCAGTTAAACAACAGAGGGGATATAGTTTCCCAAAGCACCTCTTCTCATTCCTAAAAGTAAAAATAGAATGACAATGAACACAGCAATTGCCACTTGCTATGCATTCACTCTGATGTTTGTGCTGCCTTTTAATCATCAACAGCCCTGCACTCATGTCTGCTGCTAGAATCCACAAAGTACATTGCATGAGCAACTTCATCAATAACAAGTCTGTTTTCTCCTATTAGGCTGGACTTGGTCATGTGGAAACTGTCTGAGAAATCATGTCCAGCAATGTTGAGTTTGGTTGGGAGTCCATGAGTAAAATATGTGTGGATCTGATGCAGTGTCTTGGTTCAGATGGGAGCTCTTTTTCACACTTACATTGAATGTTTGGTTTCAGCTTATTCTACCTGTTAAAAAAAGAAAACCACCATTTATCAGACTGCCCTAAATTACTCCCAACTTTTTAATTTTGAAGATCTTGACTTACAGTAAGGATCAGTGGCAGATTGGCCAATTGGCAGAGTCTTGTGTTGTAGTTTTGGGGGTCATGGAAAGTCAGCAAATTCATCTTTTATTTTATTTGATTTTTTATATATTCACTGCTACTGGTTTCTGCCATATGCTATAACAACCTGGCCATTTTGCAGGTTTTTTCCTCATTAGCTTAGATGAGTGAATATTACTCCTACTTAGATCCTGCTTAAAATCATAGTTACAGAACCGATATCTGGCACAGAATGAGGACATTATTGGACAGAAGGCAAATTCATAGTAAAAGCTAATGAACTTAATTTCCAGTTCTAGTGGAAGCCATGTGGAGAGATATGTTTGCTTTTATCTTATTTATGCAGAGCAAATGTAAGATGTACCAAAAATGTAACTCCTGAAATTTCTTTGATACTCATCTTAACTGATACACAGTTCTAAAAAAAAAAGTGTCTACGTAATGAAATAAATGGTTTTGCCCTCCAGCACTTCAAAACATTTAGCTTTATAGTGGATATGCAATGGATCTCATGATCTGGCATTAGGAAAATGAGTGCAGTTGCCTGTTAGATAGAGGAATACAAAATTTAAAAGAGAAAGGAAAGATGCTTCAGATGCAAGCAGCCCCATTTGTTTGTTAGGGGCAAAGGTTCCTGTCAAGTTGACTGAGCTGAGTAACATATTTCCAAGAAAGGAAAGTTGTATACTTATGCTTTATGACAGGTGTAGTTATCAGAGAAGATTATTAAACCCATCAGAGAAAGAGTAGCTATTCAAATATGCAAGTCAGAAAGTTATGCGCTTTGAAGATGAATATAAGAAGATAAGGAGAAACCTGCTGAATCAGAGCAAGTATTATTGTAAACCAGCTCTTATTAGCAGATGGTTTTAGAAATCCTGTGAGCAAGACATCTGGCTTGCTTGTTTTCACCACTCACTGGCACTGAAAAAACAATATACAAGCCAATGTATATAGTTATCATGGCAAGCAGACATCCATAATCTTACTTTCCGGAATATGTTTAATCATCATAAGACATCATCACAGAGAGATGCATAGTTTAAATGTGTGCTGTGTAAATGATTAAGTCATTTGGTTCTAGTTCTCCTACCATACAATTTCATTAGATAAACCGATATGAATCATGTATGAGAATTGATACACCTTCCATCAATTCTCACCTATACTAGTATTTTTCTTGAAAGCCACACAGTCACTAACTTTTCCTATCCTTGAAGAATAACCCAGCATATTGAATAATATTTTTAATTGAAGTTTACAAATATAAAGATAAAAAAAGCTAATGTAAACTAAGAAAAATTCAAACAGGAAAAAATTGCAGAGAGAAGAAAAATGGGAAAGGAAGAAAAAATACATAAAAGGAAAAATATATAAAGAAATGACTTGCTCCTTAAGGATAAGTAAAAACAATTTCAGTAACTTATCTTCCTTAATATTTCAGCTAGAATCTCTTCATCCCTATCTCATCATTTTATCTATCTATACCCACACCTGGGTCCTTTTGTAGGAGAAGGGCAGGATATAAATTTAATAAAATAAATAAATAAATGAAATATATCTTAAACAAGTAAATCAATTTCATATTTATTTCATTTACCTCATATAGTAACTTACCATTTCCTATTCCAGCAATGTGTGGCAAGCAGTCCAAAAAAGCAAATGTTATCCTAGGTTGCATTAACAGAGTCATAGAATCAAGATCACATGAAATATTAGTATCATTTTGTAAAGTCTTAGTAAGACCATACTTAGAATATTTATCCCATTTTGGTCATAATGTTATAAAAAAGATGTTGAGGCTCTGGAAAGAGTGCAGAAAAGAGTAACAAAGATGATTAGGTGCTGGAGGCTAAAACATACAAAAAATGGTTGCAGAAATTGGGTTTATTTTCTCTAGTGAAAAGAAGGAGCAGGGGTGACATTATAGCAGTGTTCCAATATATGAGGGGCTGCCACAAAGAAGAGGGGATAATCTATTTTTAAAGCACCTAAAGGCAGGACAAGAAGCAATGGATGGAAACTAATCAAGGAGACAAGCAACCTAGAACTGAGAACAATTAACCAGTGGAACAGCTTGCTTTCAGAAGTTGTGAGTGCTCCATTACTGGGAGTTTTAAAGAAGATGTTGGATAACCATTTGTCTAAGGTCTCTTCCAGCTCTGTTATTATTCTGCTCTTTAAAAATACAAAACCATTCTTTTCTTCTGACATCTTTAACAGAGCACATCATATCTACAAACAATTTTAAAACCTCATGATTCATAGTTAATCAGAAAAGATTCTATTAAGAGCTACCAAGAAACAATATATTGAAATTTAATGCCATCAAATAATGTCCCACAAATTAATTTCTATTTCTTATTATCTTCTCTTCATCTCTCACAAACTGCTTCATAAGTTTAACACTTTTCTTAAATTCAAGTACTTTGTCAATCGCTTTCTCTTGAAAATACAGCAAAATAATATCTTCTTCCCATATTTTATCTATACACAATTTTTCTCAACCTTCATCATTCAGCCCCGGTCAAGAAAAAAAGCACTAAAGCTGCTAGAAAAAACCTTAGTCAAATAAGCCAACTTTATTTTTTTTTAACTTTTGCATTTAAAAGTCTTGATGTTGACTCCTTTAGTGACCTAGAAAATGATTTTTTTTCATTCTCTCTTTATCTTTTCTGAGAAAATCCTTCATAGGTGCAACAGAGCTCTTTTGTTAATCTAAAAAAGAAAGTTGTCCAAGGTATACTCCTGAGTAGAAATCCACACATCCAAGTCACTCTTCTGATTTATTACCTGTGAGTCTCTTTTAAATGGCTCAGCTGTTAAAGAGTTTATCAGTTGGGAAGCTAGCGGTCTGGGTTTGAAACCCAAGCACTATGCAATGGGGTGAGCTCCTGTTCCTGCCTCATTTCCTGCCCACTGACCAATTCGAAGGCATGAAAATGCAAGTAGATTAATAGGTATCACTTCAATGGGAAAGTAAGAGCATTTAGTGTGCCTTTGGCATATAGCCATTCTGGTCACATAACCATGGAAAATGATTTGGACAAGGTTAGCTTCCTCAGTCAAGAAATGGAGATAAGCACTGCATCCTAGAGTCAGATACAACTGGACAGGGAAAGTTTACCTTTAAAACATCAACTGTTTTCATTTGTAAATCCTGGAAATCACCTTTGTCAATATAATTGTATCCTGTCCATTTTAAATTCATATCCAAAACAACCTGATCCTCTATTGCAGGGGTCTCCAACCTTTGCAACTTTAAGTCTGAAGGACTTCAGCTCCCAGACTTCTCCAGCCAGCTTTGCTGGCTGGAGAAGTCTGGGAGCTGAAGTCCTTCAGACTTAACGTTGCAAAGGTTGGAGACCCCTGCTCTATTGTATCCCCTTCTGTCTTCTCTTTTAAACCCACTTTTATAGTAAAGGAAAACTTGGGGAAAAAAGTTCAGAGTACATTGTAGCCAAATATTTCAGAATTCTTCCACACTTAAAATACTTTTGTGCCTTTTGTATTGATACAGGGAATCCTCAATTTACAACACTTAAATAACAACTGTTTGGAGTTACCATGATACTTGTGACAAGTCCTCACATATATTTATTTTTATTTATTTATTTATTTTATTAAATTTATACCCCACCCTTCTCCTTGTTAGGACCCAGGGCGGCGCACAGGCATTATATAAAACCATAAATACAATATACATCAATTAAAAATATATTAAATTAATTCACCCGTGCTAAAACCCATTATTAAAACCGTAACCAAATTATAATTTATATTTAAAAGTCAGAAGCGGGGGGCTATCCTAGGCCGGCTTGTTGGAATAAGTACGTCTTAAGACGTTGGCGGAAGAGGCGGAGGTCCGAGGTAGTGCGAAGGTTGGGGGGTAGGTCGTTCCAGAGGGCTGGGCCCGCCACAGAGAAGGCTCTTCCCCTGGGTGTTGCCAGCCGGCATTGCCCAGCCGACGGCACCCGGAGTAGGCCCGCTCTGTGGGAGCAGACCGGACGAAGGGATGTATGGGGCAGGAGGCGGTCTTGTATATAGCTAGGCCCTGAGCCATGGAGCAATTTAAAGATGGTGGTCAACACCTTGAAGCGCACTCGAAAGGCCACAGGCAGCCAGTGCAACTTGCGCAGGAGAGGTGTTACGTGGGCTTGCCTTGAGGCACCCATAACCACCCGCACGGCCGCATTCTGCACTAACTATAGCTTTCGAGTGCACCTCAAGGGAAGCCCCATGTAGAGAGCGTTACAGTAATCCAGCCGAGATGTCACGAGCGCTTGAGTGACTGTGCGAAGGGCCCCCCGGTCTAGTAAGGGGCGCAACTGGCGTATCAGGTGAACCTGATAGAACGCCCCCCTGGACACGGCCACCACATGGTCCTCCATGGACAGCCGGGAATCCAGGAGGGCGCCCAAGTTGCGCGCCCTCTCCACGGGGACAAGATGTTCGCCCCCAATGGCCAGTGTTGGATTTATCTGGCTAAACCGGGGTGCCGGAAACCACAGCCACTCAGTCTTGGACGGGTTGAGTTTGAGTTTGTTACTACCCATCCAGACCTGTACGGCCTCCAGACACCGGGACAGCACCTCGACGGCATCGTTGGGGTGGTTTGGGGTGGATATGTACAGCTGAGTATCATCAGCGTACAGATGGTACTCCACCCCAAAACCACAGATGATCTCGCCCAGTGGCTTCATGTAGGTGTTGAACAGAAGTGGCGAGAGGACCGACCCCTGAGGAACCCCACATGTGAGGGGCCTCGGGGCCGACCTCTGCCCTCCTGCCAACACCCATTGCGACCGACCAGAGAGGTAGGACGAGAACCACCGTAAAACGGTGCCTCTCAGCCCCAACCCCCCCAATCGGTGCAATAAGATACCATGGTCGATGGTATCAAAAGCCGCTGAGAGGTCTAACAGGACCAGGATAGAGGAGCAACCTCTATCCCGAGCCCTCCAGAGATCATCCACCAACGCGACCAATGCCGTCTCAGTACTGTGACCGGGCCGGAAGCCGGACTGGCGCGGGTCTAGATAATCAACTTCCTCCAGCTGTCGAGGGAACTGTTGGCCACCACACTCTCAACAACCTTCACTAAAAAGTGAAGGTTGGAGACGGGACGATAGTTCTCTAATAAAGCCGGGTCCAGGGATGGTTTCTTGAGGAGGGGCCTCACCACCGCCTCTTTCAAGACGGTAGGCAAGAACCCCTCACTCAGAGATGAATTCACAATACTCTGGAGCCAGCCTCGTGTCACCTCCCAGGATGCCAGTACAAGCCAGGAGGGGCACGGGTCCAATAAACATGTGGTGGCTCTAAGGTTCCTCCGTAACCTGTCCATATCCTCGGTAGTGACAAAGTCAAACTCCTCCCAAGGTGTAATCTCAAGACCAGCACCGGACACCTCGACTGGGTCACTTTCAGTGGAGGGCAACTCGTTCCGAATCTGAGTGATTTTGTCCTGCAGGAAAACTCCAAATTCCTCTGCTCGACCCTGCAAAGGGGCTTCCCGCGGCCTCAGATGAAGGAGGGAGCGGGTCACCCCAAACAGGGCGGCAGGGCGGTTTTCCGCGGACGCGATAAGGGTGGCACAATACTCACGTTTGGCCACTCTTAGCGCCACTAAGTAAGTCCTAATATGGTCTCTCACTAGTGTTCGGTCAGCTTCGGATCGAGAAGATCTCCACCTACTCTCTAGGCGTCTCTTGCGGCGTTTCATCTCCCGAAGCTCCTCGGTAAACCAAGGAGCCTGGGTGACTCGACGCCGCATGAGAGGCTGCAAGGGCGCGACTCGGTCCAAGGCCCCCGTGGCCGCACTATACCATGCGGCCACTAGGTGCTCAGTCGAGCCGCGGGGCAGGGATACAGGTACTGGCCCAAGCTCCCTCTGGAACCTTTCCGGGTCCATCAGGCGCCTGGGGCGGAACCAACTTGGTGTTTCCGGTTCCGCCTCCCCGCGGTGGGGTGTGACGGTTGGAAAGTCTATCCGAAGGAGAGAGTGATCTGTCCATGACAAGAGTAAGATGACTAAATCCCCTGTTCCGAGATCACTAATCCAGTGTCCAGAGACAAAAATCAGATCCAGCGTGTGTCCTCCCTCGTGAGTGGGGCCCTGAACTACTTGGGTCAGGTCCATGGCCGTCATGGAAGCCATGAACTCCCGAGCTGCCTCGGATGTTTCGCCCGCCGATGGCAGGTTAAAGTCCCCCATGACTATAGGTCTGGGGGTCTCCACCGCCATCGCGGCGATCACCTCGAGTAGCTCGGGCAGGGCTGCTGTTACATAGCGGGGAGCCAGGTATACAATCAGCAAGCCCAACTGCCTCCCTAGGCCCCACTTCACGAAGAGGGACTCACAGCCGGTCGTCTGAGGCACAGTGGTCTCCTTCGGCTCCAGACTTTCCTTAACAATAACCGCCCCCCCCCCACCCCTGCCAAGGGCCCTAGGCCGATGAAATGCACGGTAGCCTGGTGGGCACATTTCCACGAGGGGTAAAGCCCCCTCGGGGCCCAACCAGGTCTCCGTGATTCCCACCAGGTCCGGGTCCCCCTCTGACACAAGGTCATTAATGAGGGCTTGTCCACTTCCACTTAATATGACTATTACAACATCCCTGTGGTCACTTGATCACAATTCAGGGGCTTGGCAGTTGGCAGGCATTTATCATTGTTGCAGTGTGCCAGGGCCATATGATTTCCATTTGCAACCTTCCTTGTTGGCTTTCAAAACAAGCAAAGTCAACAGAAAATGCTGATTCACTTAAAGACCGCACGAGTCACTTAACAACTGCAGTGATTTGCTTAATAACCATTGTAAAATTGGAGATAACTCGCTTAACAACTGCCTTGCTTAGCCACATAAATTTGAGTTTTGGTTATAAGTCGAAGTCTATCTGAAGGTCATCTCCTTTAGTTATAATCTTTAGTTTTTTCTGGTTGTTTCTAGTAAACAGTTTTTCTTAAGTTTTTCTCTAATTCACAACATACTTTAAGGAAAGTTTTCTTACACATAAATTCAAAATCTTTTTGCATACTTTAAATAAGATGTCAAACAAATTGTAGAGGAAAGTTTTATAATTATTTTCATACCTTTTATTTGCAATCAATCTGGATTTGGTCTGCTTAAAAATTTCCCCAAATCAATAGTCTAATCATTTTTTTTGCTGCTTATTTCCAAGTATGAAAGTTTTTTTTTAGCTTACATCAGGGATGTCCAAACTTGGGAACTTTAAGACTTGTGGACTTCAACTCCCAGAATTCCCCAGCCAGCATAGCTGAAGACAATTTTCAAGGCAATTGCAGTCAAAGTAATGTTTAAAAAGGAAGTGGACAAGCCCAGTGTTTATTTGAAGGCTTGGACACCTCAGCCTGGACAAAATGTGACTCTCCCACTTCCTATAACTGTAAACCTTCTGGAGACCACTGCTATATGGCATGAGGCATAATGGGCAATGCCAGATCTTCTCCTTAATCCAGGTATGAGTTTGGGGAACCTGTTCTTTCACCAGTCACCCCCCTTCTACTTCAGTCACTGACTTTGCTCTTGTGAATATGACTTCAGGTTGCTTGGATGTAATCCGGCATATCTAGATGACACCAGTGTTGAGTAAAAATGAACTAAGAGCAAATGCTGTTCTGAGTGCATTAATAATGCAGAGGGAAGTAATTGTTCTTTCTGAGTCTGCTCTAATAAGACTGCACTGGACATACACATTCTGAGCACCAGAGTCCAAAAAGGACAATAACAAAATTGAAGTTCAGAAGAGGCCTATCAGCAAAGTGAAAGGACTGGAACCAAATCATATGAGGAAGAGATAAAGGTACTTACATACATTTAGGAGAGAGAACTCAAAGAACAGCAACAGCAATCTTAAAATGACTGCAGAAGTTTTATGTTGAAGAGGAAATGTACTTATTCTCTATTGCTCCAAGAACCAGTTATTTAAAATTGCTTGGAAGTAGTTTCAAGCTACATGCCAGGAGAAATTTCCTGATTATGACTAAGTAAATCTCACTGCAGATTCCCAAAGGACTTGGATAATATCTTCCTTCATTTAAATTTAAATTAACACTTTTTAGTGTCCGACAACTCCTCAATCCTACAGTTCTTCTTTGAAATGCTTGGGTGATCCAATGCAGGAGAGCAGGTATCTTAAAATAGATTCATTTTTACCCTTGTAGCTCAGTATGTGACTTTACAAATGGCTCTTAACTATATGGAGTTCATTGGTTTGTTAGGATTAATTTTATATCTTATAAAGTCCACAAATAAAAAATTGAGTAGCCAAATGGAAAATAGCTTCATTTCATTTTAGGTAGTAACAGAATAACAGAGTTGGAAGGGACCTTGCAGGTCATCTAGTCCAACCCCCCTGCCCAAGCAGGGGACCCTACATTTGCCTCTACCTAGGATTGAACTCACAACCTCCTGATTGGGAGGCAAGAGCTCCACCTCTAGGCCACAGCAGCAGATCTAATATGCAATAAATCTTAAGGATAGACTAAGAAAAATTCATGGATGCAAAGAGGAGAAAATTCAAATTAATACATTTTGTTCAGTGCAAAAATTGTGATTGATATTGTAAGTATTCAATTAAAAATGCAAGTTTTCTTCGAGGTTGCTTCATATTTCAGTAGATGTTGAATTTTGGGGGTCTGCAAAGAATAAAATACATAACAAAACTGAAAAAAGCCTTTTAAAAAGTTGACTGAAGAACAGAACTTGCAAACTAAATAAGTTCATTGAAATTTCATTATATGATTCAGGAAGGCTACATGTTAGCATAATATATTTACAAAAAAATCTCTCAGATAACTCCCAAGATGTCCAGATAAGGCTTAGTCTCAGAGTGCTGATTGTGAATATTCTCTGAGAGAACTTGTTCTCTTGAGATTTATTGGTGCTGTTTCAATTCTACCTCTCTTTGTATATGAAGATACCAGTGCTTGGAATCGCAGTATCATTACAGAAGTTAAATAAACAAATTATAAAACATTCTCATCATCTGAAGGGGAGAAGATATAATACAATTAGAAACTCCAAAATTTTCTAGCAGAGATCCGTGAGTACAGTGGATATTGTTATTTATCCAGCAATTTTGCAGTGTCCAAGACATGCAAAGCTGAATTGCATCTCTCTCTCTCTCTCTCCTCTCTCTCTCTCTCTCTCTAAATATAACGTAATAAATATTTTATTACAGTGGTAGCTTGGTATTCAACTGCTTTAAAACTCATCAAATTTAGTACTCAATGCATTTTGACATGAAAATTTAATCCCAGTACTCATTATTTGTTTGGTACTCAACTCACAAGTTAGGTGTCAGCAGCCTTGTGATTCATTACATTGTTCCTATGGGAAAATGATTTTTGGTACTCATTGCATTTCCCAGAACCAATTAATGATGAGTACCAAGATAATACTTCATATAAGTTTAATGCTATATTGATTGTTTAATCTTTAGATTTTTATATGATGTCTTTGTGTTTTGTTTTAACTTAAAATAAGATGTTACTTCACTATGTATATTTGTACCTGTACTGAAGAAAATCAGAAATCAATCCCTTTCTTTCTTTTTTTCATTTCACTAATGGCAACATTATTAACATGCTGTCATTTTAATTTTGCAACTCACAGGGACTTTTTAATGAACGAGAAGAAAGTTCTCATAGAGTGCAGGGCGGTTTTGAGGCATTTTGATGTTTTTGTTTGCATTTTTTACAACTGCCCTTCCAATATATAACCCTATAGCAGTCTCAGATTAATTTTACAAACTATCTGATCAACACATACAAATACCCATACTGGAATGAATGGTGAAATGAATGATGAATAATTATCCATTATTACAGTCAGAGACCAGAACAAGTAAAAAAACACCCAATAAATATACAATTAAAAACTCTAGAATAAAATAATAGAGAACAGATAAAATATATGATAAAACACAGTCTGTCGATTATGCATGATCTAACTATGCTAAAATCATACTGAGTCAATTTATAATATAAATATATATATTGTGCCCAAAATAGGTGAATAGTTTCTTTTTTAATTACTCAATGACGTGGTAACTCAGCCTATTCTTTGCACTCTCATGTTGGTGACTAGACGGAACGGATGTGGGCTGATTGGCTTACAGAGTCTCCTGTGTTTCAAAGTTGGCAGAAATTTGTAAAGAAAATGCAATTTAGTTTTAAACCACTTTCTAAAAGAATGGGGTGGGGCGGGTAGAAAAGCTAGTTGGTAGGGAAATGACCTCAGTAGATGAAGCTGGATCTCCATCAGTGAATGACTGTACAAAGACCTTCAGGAGTGCCATACTGCCCTGGAAAAAAAAAAGTATCTGGATCGTTCAGATGTGTCATACCTAGCCACTTATTCCATTATAAAATGACTGCTAAAATAACTGTCAGGGTTCCAAATAGCATCTAAAGGTAAATCAGAGTCCAGGGCAAAGTATTGCTCAAGGTTCCAATTTATTACGAGAGTCACGTTGGTACATCTGGAAAAACCTGAATCTGAAAGCTTCCTGGTTTTTCCCACCCAGTTGAAAGTTCAAGATCTTGCCCCGACATCCACAAGTCCATCCCATGGTCCAATCTTCCACTGCCATGCCGGCAATTCTATCCATCCAGTTCCGGTCATGGGCAGAGGGGCAAAGACAAAGGAGGACGTTAGCTTTCTAGAAAGAATTTTGTTATGGCTACATATCATCTAATTCCATACAATCCCCCCTCCCATTTCCCCACAATAGAAAATGCATAGTAGAATAATAGAAATCTAGAATAGTAGAATAATAGAAATGCATAGTAGAATAATAGAAATAGGATCTTGTGGCAGGTCAAAAGATCCAAAAGAAAAGATGGCTGCAGATCTGACAATAACTCAATAATCCCTTCTGAGTAGTTTAAAGCATTTCTAGAAAGCATTGGGTGTCTCAAGGATTTATGAATTCCCTGCTAGGGTTAAGAAAATGACATGTCCTTCCAAAAGGCACCTAAACTGCAGTGGGGATGACATGGCACAATGGAGAAGAAATGAGGAAACCCACAAATCGCTGACACACAGCTGCAGTGCCTGTAAGAAAAAACACATTTTCCTTGATGAAGAATATTGTGAAAAAGCCTGAGCAAATCCCTCATGCTTTTAGGCTAGATTAAAACATATCCATCTGCTTTCCTAATAAATTTCATTTCCTTTTTTACAGGATGTTAATTTGATTGGTTCATAAAACTAACATATGGAATCGTTTTCATATATAGCTGCATTTTTAACCTTCTTTCTTATTATAAGTGCATGTGTAAGTGCACATGTATATATGTTAAGCAGACTTAGAAAGTCTGCTTGATGTATATAAATGTGCACTTACACATGTATTTAGAAAACAAACCTTTGTAGCATTGTAAAACTGCATTTGGATGATTTAACGTCTGGCTGTCTAATAAACCAGTAACATCGGTGGATGTTAAGCAGTATCACTGAATTAAAATAAGCCAGCTTTTATTGATGGCTGAAGGCACAAGTCTTGCTCAAGAATATTCAACATGGTTTCAATAAGGGAAAATCATGTCTAACTAATCTACTAGAGGTTTTTTCAAAGTGTTAATAGGCATGTAGGTAAAAGTGAGCCATTAGATATTACCTGCTTAGATTTTCAAAAAGCCTTTAATAAATTCTCTCACCAAAATTTTTTTGTAAGCTGCCCAGAATCACCATGTGATAATTGGGCAACCTTACAAGTGTTTTTTGTAAATAGATAGAATTCTTTATTTTATTGGCCAAGTGTGATTGGACACACAAGGAATTTGTCTTGGTGCATGAATGAATGTATGTATGTATCTGTGTATGTGAGTGAGTGAGTAAGTGCGTGAATGATGCTTAACATCTATGGAATAAAGAGTAAGTCCTCTTTTGGATAAGCAACTGGCTAAAGAATATAAAACAGAAAGTGAGAATAAATGGACATTTCTAACAAGAGAAGAATATAACTAGCAGGGTCTTCCAGGTTTTTGTCCTGTCTTGTTCTGCTGCATTGTTGAAGAAATGTCATTATTTTTTCTTGACAAAAATATAGCAAGAAATAGGGAAAAATCTATTTTAAACTGTAATAGTGATGGGCTGGAGATGAGACTAAGGCAATGTGAGAATCTGACATTAAAAAATCTGTTTCTAGAAGAACTATGCTACAATGTCCTATCTGTCAATCACTACTTCAACTTCAACCACAAAAATACATGGGCAAGCAATAGATACAAATTCAAGGTAAACCACTCCAAATTCGATTGTAGAAAATATGACTTCAGCAGCAGAGTGGTCAATGCCTGGAATGCACTACCTGACTCTATTGCTACATCCTTAAACCCCCATAACTTTAACCTTAAACTGTCTATTGTGGACCTCACTCCATTCCTAAGAGGTCTGTAAGGAGGCGTGCATAAGCACACCAATGTGCCTATCCTCCCTGTCCTACTGTCTCCATTTATTTGTACGCATTTCCTGTGTTCATGTCCATGTTTATACTTATACCTGTTATCCCATACATGTTTGATAAACTAAATAAATACATTAAAAATAGGAATGTTTGTGTTGAAGCCAGGAGAATGTGAAGGTAAGCCCCTAAGACCGAAAGATGCCTTTCTGAGTATTAAATCATGGTCATAGGTCAAGAACATAACCACAGCACCTGCAATGGATCTCCTTTTCATTATGGCAAAATATTGGGTACTTCACCATGGACATCCTCAAAACAGCCAATAGAAGTAAAAACCAGGAGGAACCATCCAAATGTAGCTAGCTTGCAATTTTCAAAATTTCCTTGCAGCCAATTGCTCCAATGGTGCAGGAGGCAGGGAGCTATCCCTCAGCAATATCTGCAGGATCACAGGTTCCTGTCCCTGTGGTAAAATAGAAACAAGGCAAAGAAGCAGGTATGAATGCCAAAAGACAAAAACACCCAAACATCAAAGAGATACTTGACTTTGATTGATGTTTGGATTGATGGGCCCCTTTGTGCCAGGAAGAAAAAGCATGCCTGGTACTTGCTGTAGACTTGTTTGCCTGGATCTGATCTTCTTTACTGAACTTCACATGTAAGAAGCAGTTCATTTCAACCGATGTGTGCAATTGTGTGATGTGTTAATTGCAACATCTGCAAAATGCCTAATCTTTCCTTTCCCTCGGTCTCCTTGTAAACTGGCCCACAGTTTCCAGCCTTTCTCAATTTCAAGTGGTAGTGTGCAGCAAAGCAAGCACAGCTGGGTGGTCTTTGCTTGGATTTGCATTTCTAGTGGTGGTGGTGGGATTGCAGAGTGGTCAGGCTAGATAAGGGAATAATAGACCTTCCCAGCTAAGAGCAGCACATGGGTTTGTATTGCAATTCTGTAATGAAAACACTGTGGCCCTTTTAATCAAGGGTAAGAGAAGCAAATAGCGTTCTTTGTTAGTGAAAGTATCGCCACAGTCATTCTTATTAGAAACACAAAAGCAAAGCAACTGGAGGAAAGAAAAGGTTTCAGTCCACAGATTAATGAACAAATGGCAAAGACGTATGTCTTGTATAAAGCTCCCTACCTAAGGCTGTGTACATTTAAATTTAAATTTCATGGTAAATATTGATAACAAATAATTAATGCACAATGTCAACTGTGGCCACAGTTTTCATATCACTTCCTTTGTTCACCTTAAAATAGGAACTTGGAAATAAGTTTCTCCAGTCATCTCTCTGCAATGTGCCTATAAGGGTAGCTTCAAACAAGCCCTTTCAAATTTCGAACTGATTTAAGTCAAACTGACTATTCAGAACTATTCATTTGGCTAACGTGGTAATAAAATACCGAATTGATCTGGAAGAATTTTATAAGAAGTATACCAGAGGTGGGTATTCATCAGGTTCTGATCAGTTCTGAAGAACCAGTAACAGAAATTTTGAGTAATTTGGAGAACCGGTATATACTGCCTGTGGCTGGCCCCGCCCTCATCTATTCTCTGCCTCCAGAGTCCCAGCTGATTGGGATGGAATGGGCCTAGCTATATGCGAGACTGTCTCTTACCTCACACATCCCTTCGACCGATTCGCTCCCATAGAGAGGGTCTTTTCCGGGTGCCGTTGGCCGGGCGACTCCCAGGGAAAGGGCCTTCTCTGTGGCAGGCCCAGCCCTCTGGAACGACCTTCCCCCCGAACTCTGGACCATCACGGACCTCTGCCTCTTCCGCCAGCGTCTGAAGACACACTTTTTCCATCAAGCCGGCTTAGCCTAGGCCCCTGAGATCATCTTATCAGACTGTTTTTTAAATTAACATAATTAGTGGGATTTTATTGAATTTTAGCACAGGGTATTCTAATTTTATTGTTGTAGTATTTATGGTGTTTTTATTTATTTATATGTTTATATGTATTTTAATTGCCTGTGCGCCGCCCTGGGTCCCTTCGGGGAGATAGGTGCGGGATAAAAGTCTAATAAATTGAAATTGAAATTTACAGTAACTTTCCCCTGCCATGCCCACCAAGCCACACCCAAGCCATGCCATGCCCACCAAGCCACAACCACCAAACCATGCCACGCCCACCAAGCCATGCCATGCCCACCAAGCCATGCTCACAGAACTGGTAGTAAAAAATGTTGAATCCCACCACTGCAGTATACCTCAAATTTACTTGATTTAGATTCAATATATTGAGGACATATTTGGAATAATTACTGTGCCATCAAAGTGCTGAACCACTAATTGCTTTTATCTAGTTTCTTAGTTTACATTGGAAAAAGTATTTAACACACATAGTTGATCTGCAGCTATACCAACTTTTCTCTCTGCTTTTGTCAAGATTTGCTTGTTCTTCCTTCCTTGCAGAGTCCAAATACTTCTTCTGAAATTCTGTCAACCTTGAGACGCCATCTTGGGAGGAGTTTGACTTTGTCAAACGCGGGTGATTACGGGAGCCTCCAGATACTCCCACATAACACCTCTCCTGCACGAGCTGCACTGGCTACCTGTGGCCTTTCGGGTGCGCTTCAAGGTTTTGACGACCATCTTCAAAGCGCTCCATGGCTCGGGACCTAGTTATATGCGAGACCGCCTCCTGCCCCATACATCCCTTCGTCCGATCCGCTCCCACAGAGAGGGCCTTCTCAGGGTGCCGTCGGCCGGGCAATGCCGGTTGGCAACACCCAGAGCCTTCTCTGTGGCGGGCCCTACCCTTTGGAATGACTTACCCCCTGAACTACGTACCATCTCAGACCTCCGCCTCTTCCGCCAGTGTCTTAAGACACACCTTTTCCATCAAGCCGGCCTAGCGTAACCTCCTGTTGTGACCGCTCTTAGATAGTTTTAATTTGGGGGATTTTATACGATTTTAGCACAGGGTAGGGATTTAATAGTTTTTAAAATTTTGTATTTTGTTATATTTGTTATGTTTTTAAATCTCCTGTGCACCCCCTGGGTCCTTTTTGGAGAAGGTGCGGGGTATAAATTTGAATAAAATAAAATAAATAAATAAACCTGTTTTTGTTTTCAGATTGTGTGCTATTTTCACTGATTGTGTATTTGTGAGTTCAAGAATTTCTAGTGCAGTTGTTTCAGGTGGTCTCATCCAGTTTGCACATTGAGATAAAAATGGGTTTTCATTAGGCTTCTGGCACACTGCCCAAAATGTGTGCAAACTGATCAATACAGAAAAAGTTGTGGGTCACGTATTGTCAAGAGCAAAAGATCAGGACCATACTTTAAGTTGCAGTTTAGAAAGATTTGTAGTTCAAACTTATACTCAAGAATCCAGTCAACTTAAGTTTAAATTTGAATCAGTACCGGGGTGTTGGTGTTGGACTTGGATTCTTTGTGGCAATGTAAAGACTCTAAACTGATGACATGTTTAACTCCACCTCTGAGCTTTGCCTGCTCTTCTCCTACACCTAGGGATCCAGGAGTGAGTGAATAGGATGACAGCTTGGTGAGTGTCTGTTCTAAAAAGATCTGTTTGTTTGGAGGTGTTCATACATAATTTGAGGAAATGGAGAACCATTTGAGGATCAAATACATCCAAGCACACACTCCTCTTCCATGCAATGGTAGCATATGGCATATAAGGGCCAAGCAGATAAAAACCCTGTGGCATAAAGCTGCTTGTGATTGCAAAATTTGGAATGCAGGGATTCGGGTAGCCAACCACTGTCATGAAAACATATCACTGGTGACACTATATGTGTGACTATATTGGTAATTGTTGCTTTTGCATGAACACAACAATGGTTGCATTTAGAAATTATCATTGGAAAAAAGTGTTGCCTGATTTGGATAATAATCTTGCACAGAAGTCACTTCGTTAGCATTTTTAGAAAAAAATGAATCAGTGTATTGCTGTCTGCAGTTGTGGTAGTGCCCCAAAGTAGGCTGTTCCCATGCTCCAGGTGGCTTTGGGAGAAGCAAAATCAATGATTAATGCTATAAATGCGTATATTTACTACTATCTTGTAATTTGATCATTTTGCATTGCACATTAATAGGGGAAATGTAGTGATTATAGCAAGTTAAAGATTTTAGCTTGTATCGATTTTACTCAGTGACATATATCGATTTTGCTTTTCCTGTGAAATACAGTATATATTCATATATATATATATATGAATATGTACTGTATATTCATATTCATATATATATATATATATATATATATATATATATATATATGTGTGTGTGTGTGTGTGTGTGTGTGTGCGTGTGTGTGCGTGTGTGTGTGTGCGTGTGTGTGTGTTACATTTTTGAGCTGATCAATAAATAAGTCAGGGAGACTAGTATTTATTGATCAGCTCAAAAACGTAACACACATATTAAAAAATTACACAACGGAACTCATGGCTTTCTGTCTGGATGGTCTCTGGTGATGAGCCAAAAGGCAGAAAAGGAAACAGTATGTCTCCTCCCTTAATTGGGGCCTAACAGGGTGTTATGGAACAATTATATATACTTATCCTCCTGTCTCAGCTGAACAGGAACAGAACCTGGCTGGCTTAATGGCTATGGCTCTCGCCTAGCATGGAATACAGCCCTGGTTCGAATCCCAGTAAGGGTATGGCTAGCTGATGAGAGCTAAAAAGCTTGAAATAGATTTATACTAGTCTCCCTGACTTATTTATTGATCAGCTCAAAAACGTAACACACACACACATGTATATATGTATATACTGAATATATACTTTAAGGACATACGTGTTTGTGTGTGTAATCAGAAATATAAAAAATAACTGAAAATGAATGCATTTTCATATATAGATATGAAAATACATTCATTTTCAGAGTTGTTTCTTATATTTGTGCCTTGTGTAAAGCAGAGCACATTGTAAAGTAAAATTTTATCTGCTTGACTTATCTAAAAGATGAAACAGAAGCTGGGAGGGGTTAGATTTGGCACATTTTTCCCGCTAATTATCTGAATATTGCTTTTAAAGGGAGCGTTTCAACTGCAGCTAAGTTTTAGACAAAACCTTTCTGTGTTAGCAACTGTTGTGGACTTTTTGGCTCTTACATTGCTAGATGGTCAATTAAAAATCTTAGTGAGTGTTGCAGTTCCATTATCTACTAATGCTTTCATCTCAAAGAAAAAGGAAACACATATGTACCCTTCTCCAACATCAACAGAAGCTATAAAGAAGGGTTTTTTTGTTAATGACAGGCACTTATTCAGTTACCTAAGTACCGTAATGCCCTTCATGTTTCATAGAGCACACAATTAACTAAGATCTTGTCCAACCGCCTTTGAGATCCATGGCAAGGCTTTCACAGACTTTTAGTGTGTACTTCCTACTCTTCCCCTCCCCCCCCCAAAAAAACCTTAATGTTATGAGATTTCCTAGAATTGTCTTCTGTGGGATTTTACATTGCACTGCAGATACAGACAATCTTTCAGATTGCAAAGAATAATAAAACCAGTTAGCTGACTTTATGTTTAGTCTGCTCATTCTGAAATATAGGCAGCTCTGTCCAATGTGACTTTCTCGGAGACAACTTTCACTCATAGGATAAATAGAGCATTGCTATAACAGTTAAGCTATGTTCATGCATTGTGCTGAGCCAAAACCAGATAAAATACTATTTTAGCATTAGCTAAACAACTGCTTTTTTTTTTCCTGCAATGAAGATTTTGTTTCCCCAGCCCACTGTCCCCCACAAAATAGAAAAAAATACTGGGTAGGAGCAAGCCTGCTCCAGTTGATCAAACCTTCTTCACACAAAGTGAGTATATTGAAATTGAAAACGCACTTTTTCTGCTTGGCCGGCCTAGGGTAGCCTCTCTACTATAGTATTATAGGGTTATAGGGTTTTAGTGAATTGGCATTGGGAATTTTAGTGCAGGGTTTTACTGTTTAATTTGCTTTTAATTGTTTTGTATATTTATGTATATTTATTGTTTTAACTTCCCTGTGCACCGCTCCGAGTCCCCTTGGGGAGAGGGAGCGGTCTAGAAATTTAAAAAAATAATAATGCTTCAGTGGTGGGATATGACCAGTACACCCCGGTACGGGTGTACCAGTGCCTGCTGGGAGCACCAGGTACTGTTTCAATACGGTGCTCTGGAGGGCCCGCCCACCCGCCTGTCCTTCTGACATTTATTTGAGCTGACCGGGGCTTCCGCGCATGCACATGGAGCGTATAGCACCTGCACGATGCTCCGCTGAGCAGCTGGAGCATTGCAGGCAGTAAGTACGCACAGCAATATGGCCAGGAGGACCTTCACACAGGTTCATCGTACGGTCTCTCATTCCATACATGTAAGAAGGAAAGAAGTTTGATTTGACTCAATTTCTCACCCAACCCCAAACTCAAGTTTGCAATGTTTTACTTCTGCACCATTTTCATTTTTAAAAAATTATAATGTGAGAATTTCCTAGTGGGAAAAGACACTTGATAGGTGAACTCGTTACCTAAAAATATGGGGCATTTTCCTCACTGGATATTGAGATTAAATTGAGATTTTGGATATTTTAAAATATTTTTATATTGGCTTCCTGATTGGAACTCAGATCACAAGAATCTATGATTTCATGCAATTTGATTTCTTCTGCGGGCATGCAATTTTCTTAAGGTGTGTATTTTTGTATATTTCTCCATTTGTGCATATTTTTGTAAGCAATTTTTTTCTTAATACAATATGGCTTCAAATCTTATTCACATTTTTCCAGCTAAATTATGCCTTGGTTAGTAAGGGGGTGGGGATTGCTTCAGCAGATGTAAATTGAACCTTTTCTATTTTGGCATCCCAACTTTTACATGGCTTCTGTCTCTCTCCTCTCTCTCTCTCTTTTCAGAAGAGGTAAATGGAAATAAAGTGGAATTACACTTTCTGGGGTAGAGGTGCTCATTGTAAAAAGGGAGCCAATGTTATTTTTTCTATTGTTTTGATTAATAAGGGTGGAATAATAATAATAATAATAATAATAATAATAATAATAATAATAATAATAATAATAATAATAATAATTTTTAATTTCTTGACCGCTCCCTCTCCCCGTAGGGACTCGGAGCGGTGCACAGGGAAATTAAAAAACCATAAATATACAATAGATATACAACATCTTAAAAACAAATTAAACAGTACCTGTGCTAAAATACCCATTTTAGACTAAAATTCCCACTAAACAACTAAAACCCCATAGAGAGAGACTACCCTAGGCCGGCCAAGCAGAAAAGATATGTTTTTAATTTTAGACGGAAGGAGCGGAGGTCCGTGGTCGTTCTAATGTCGGGGGGAAGGTCATTCCAGAGGGCTGGGCCCGCCACAGAGAGAGCCCTTCCCCTGGGCATCGCCCGCTGACAAAGTCTAGTGGACGGCACCTGGAGAAGTCCCTCTCTGTGGGAGCGGATCGGCCGTGAGGATGTATGAGGCAGGATCCGATCCCGCAAATAGCTAGGTCCCGAGCCATGGAGCGCTTTAAAGATGATGATTAATACCTTGAAGCGCACCCGGAAGACGACAGGCAGCCAGTGCAGCTCGCGCAGGAGAGGTGTTACATGGGTAAACCTAGAGGTACCCAGGATTGCCCGCGCGGCTGCGTTTTGGACCATCTCTAGTCTCCGGGTGCACCTCAAGGGGAGCCCCATGTAGAGAGAGTTACAATAGTCCAGTCGGGATATCACGAGAGCATGAGTGACTGTGCGAAGAGCGTCCCGATCCAATAGGGGGCGCAACTGGCGAACCAGGCGAACCTGGTAAAACGCCCTCCTAGCCACGGCTGTCACTTGATCTTCCATGGACAGCCGGGTATCTAGGAGGACACCCAAGTTGCGCGCCCCATCCACAGGGGTAAGATATTCGCCCCCTATGGCCAGCGATGGAATTAGCTGGTTGAATCGGGAATAGTGCAATTGTAATCAAATTTAATGTTACTATTTATTGTTTTAATGTTTATACTGGTGTTTTATCAAGTGCAAACCAACTAGAGTCATTTCCAGATAAGATGAGTGGCATATAGATTTAATAACTAACTTGCTAACTAAAATGCCTTGCATTCATTAATATAATTGTCATACCAGCTAAAGTATATGGAAATCATGAAGTGGAATATCTTTATTTATTGCATCAGAAGGATCAGAGATATAACTAGGGTAAGAAAGGACAGGGCATTATGCACTACGATTGGTGGAATATCTTTCAGTATGAGGTCCCTGGTAGGCCTCTCATTGCTCTAATTTTCTATGTAATGCAATTTATTTTTATTTTGGAACTTTGCTATAATTATGATGCTTTGCAAATTGCCTTTGGCTTCATTTACTTTACTTTACTTTATTTTATTTTCAATTTATATACCGCCCTTGTCACCAAAAGGGACTCAGGGCGGTGCACAGAAAGATAAAACCCCACAATATACAAAATTTAAAAAACAATTAAATAATATGACTGTGCTAAAATTGAATAAATAGTTAAAACCATAAATACCTAATTAAAATAGTCCCTAACCTATGTCAGGCCGGCAAGACGAAAGAAATGAGCTTTTACCATCCGACGGAAGAGTCGTAGGTCCGTGATGGTATGGATATCGGGGGGGAGGTCGGGGGGGAGGTCATTCCAGAGTGTCGGACCCGCCACAGAGAAGGCTCTTCCCCTGGGGGTCGCCAGTCGGCATTGACCGGCTGACGGCACCCTGAGAAGGCCGTCTCTGTGAGAGCTGACAGGTCGAAGGGAGGAATGTGGTAGGAGGCGGTCTCTCAAGTAACCAGGACCCGAGCCATGGAGCGCTTTGAAGATGGTAACTACGACCTTGAAGCGCACCCGGAAGACCACAGGCAGCCAGTGCATTTCTTTGGTCCGATTATGCAGTTTTAGAATGTACTGTGATTTTAAGTATAGCCATATAGCCTGAGTAGTAATGGATTGACATATATCTGATATGTATGCATGTATGTGAAAATAAATTCAAATACAACTTCTACTCTCGTGAAATAAATTGGGGAAATATATTTGTAAAAGGCTGCTCCAAGGAGGTCAAAGGAAAGATAATTTTAATATTATCTTTTGAAATCTTGCAAAGCAGACATGCTTCTGTAATTCTTCTTCGATTCTGTAATTTAGCAGTAAGTCTTTAGTATCTTTCATAAGGAACTAGATGCAGGATTGTGAAGTTGTCCTGCCTCACTGCCTGAACAACTTTTAAAAAGCTATCCTTCTACCAGAATTTCAGCTAATGTTGCAAGCAGATTTTGCAACTGAAGAGAGAAATAAAGAGAAACTAGATATATGGATACAGAGGGAAATAAATAATTGACAAAGAAGAAGTAATTAGGGCTATAGTGCTGCTATACTTGAGTGTATATTTGCAGATATTCCAGTACACAGCTTCCAAGAAAAGCAAACAATTTCATTTTATTTTTTTTGGCCTCTTCAATGGGGTGGAGAGAAAGAAGAAGAAATACACGTAGTATCCTAATCTTGGCTTTCCTTGCCTCTGTTCCAGCATTATCTCTGTCAGATTAAAAATGAAAGCTTTTTACCTTAAAGATGAGAACTCCTGATTACCAACAGAGATGTGGCAACCATACGACATTTCTGCAAGATTGTGTAGCAAGATAGAGGATTGGAGAGAAAGTAGTTTCAAATAAGTTAAGCCAACTAACAGGGCTTCCAGAGATCAAGATATGGTTTAAAGTATTTTCCCAACTTTGTTGAAGCCACCACATCTGTGAGCAATCCATCTGTGGCTAAGGGAATATTGAAATGATCCAACCACATGGGCAGAGCGCAGTTGTGGGGAACATGTCATCAGAATCTGCATTGGGCTGGGAAAGATCCAGTTGGCCTATTTTGAATCTGTTATGTAAAGTCTCCCATTTCAGGAAAGGCCCACAGATAAGGGGCTTTTTAAAGTTTAAAGGAGATGAGTAATTAATCCATTGCAATAATGAGTCAAGGTTTTCTTTCAACACCTCAGAAGAAACAGAATTATTTGCTACTTATAATATATTAATAGTAATCTACATGTCTTATTTCCTTTTTTCTTAAATGTAGAAATACGCAAAGCTTCTGCATACGTATAGAGCAGTAGCTCATTTCTTTATTCCACTTATGGGTCCTTGGGGCACAATAAATTAAATTACCATAGTCCTTGACCTTTAGGCAGCTTTTCCTAGCTTGAAGATTTCCAGATACTGTATGTCTATTACTAGATTACTATAGATTGCACATAAATTGAAGTCCATCAAATTTAGGAAAGCCATCTGGGAAAGTTCAAAGTGTTGGGAAGGAGAAAGGCTGAAATGCTTGTGAGAAGTCACTGATGGATCTTTTTACTTGGAAACTCAAAGTGACATGATCCATGAGGGCAAAAAGATTAAGACAGTGCCACATTCATGCAAGCGAAGATCTACCCTAGATAAATGAGATATGTAAAACTTGGGGCAGGGCATCTATTGTATAATTGTGGCTGCCAAGTTGACTTGCTTGACAGCCTCTCTGCAAACATGACATACTGGCCAAGAAGACTGTTTGTGCACTGAGACTTGACAGTATGATATGAAGACTGGATTTGCCTTGTCACCTGTGGGGTCTTCGTCTCCTGGCTTTATTTATTATTATAGTTGGTTTAGAGCAGGGATGTCCAAACTTGGGAACTTTAAGACTTGTGGACTTCAACTCCCAGAATTCCCCAGCCAGCATAGCTGGCTGGGGAATTCTGGGAGTTGAAGTCCACAAGTCTTAAAGTTCCCAAGTTTGGACATCCCTGGTTTAGAGGTATGGTGACTGGGTTGTAGTTTAGCAAGCCTGTGTTCCAAGACCTGAACGCTGCTGCATGAGGGGTTGAGCTCCCATCACTCGCTCCACCATCTTGATGGGGACATGAAAGGAACCCTCAAGGGAGAACGCCAGGCAATGGAGATGTCTCAGCTAAACCTTTCAACCTGGAAAGGTGCTTCTGATGTCAACAGGATGGGGGATTATAACTGGTTGCACAGTTAGTCAGATGTTTAGATTGGATTTGGCATTTTATCCATTTATTTCCTCCCCCTCCCCTTCCTCCTCTTCCTCTTCCTCTTCTTCTTCTTTCCACCTTATGTATGTATAGAGTCAATTTAAGGCAGTGTTTAATTAATTAACAAGACAGGATCTCTGGTTATACAAAGGTCATTTCTCTGACTTTGGTATCCTTTTATGACAAGTTTTTTTTTAAAAAAATGTTAATTGTTAGCTTTTGACAAGTTATAAAGTTGCAATTCTTAAAAAGGAAAGAAGGAAGGAAAAGCATTTTTGAACCTTGCAATAGGATCTATTTTATATAGTTGGAAATATGAAATGCTACCCCATTTTTTGAATGATATTCTTCCCTTTGTCTTTAATGTCTGTTACTGAAGAGCAAGCAGAAATGGCTACTTCGAAGAATTCCACCGGGTTCCACTGGATTCTTTTCTGCTACTTTTTGTTCACCAAAAATGTAAAGGATAAGCATTCAGCACAGAAATCCTATCAGAGTTCCACTTTCTCATTTTCTTACTAATAAATCCCCAAATGTCAGCATGAGGAGGGATAGCGTTCTACATAAGAGCTTATGCATTCCCCATCTCCAGTTTAGATTTTCCTGGGTCTTTTTTCTAATCAGCTTGGTTAGGATTTTAGCCCTGAGTCATCAAGAGAGGCCTACCTGGATGGATATTTTCAGTTCTTACACAATGATATTGTTATACTCTCTGAGCTGCAAAGATTAAGGACAGACATGGTCACACTTGCAAAAATATTTGTGTCTGAAGTATCTCATCATAATTGACTTTTTGCAAACACAATTAGAAGTGCTAGGAATTGCTTGCCTGCAAGTATGTTCTTGTGGAAAACTTGCATAATTCTTTTTTTCAGACCCTGTTTACTTCTTGTACTTACGTACTGATGATAATATACATTTTTCATTTAAGCCGGTCTACTTATTGTAAAGGAAACAGAATCGCTGCAGAAATATTAATTCTTTCCTTCCCGTATTGGAAGTATTGTAAAGTCACATCAATGAAATTTCAAGACAGTAATGGTGTCATATACAAGGCGCTTCCAGCCTAGATTCTTCTGATGGGCCTTTCCCCTGTTTATAGCCCTAACCATGGCTTTAATTCAGGGAGAAATCGACTTACCTTCGCTACCGGTTCACAACTGTGAGTACACGTGTCACCTCCGTGCATGCGTAGGACCTTCCGCGCATGCACAGAACTTTCTGCGCAAGCACAGAAACTTCCGTGCATGCGCAGAGTATCAAAAATGGACGTGATGACATCTGGGCATGTGGGCTACCAAGCTCACCTGCAAAGATCAATAGAACAGTGAGGGGTGGAATCCGCTGTGCCATGTGATTTAGAATAGCTAGAAAGCAGGATTTCCTGCTTATAAATCGCATCTCACAGCTGATCGGCGGAAGTACCAGTTCACTTGAACCGGTAGCATTTTTTTTACTACCGGTTCGGGCAAAGAGGTTCAAAAACGGTAGCATTTCACCCCCGGTTTAATTGGAATATAAAGGACCCATTACTTGAATTTTCCACAGTGTCTCAATGTAGCTGCAAGGCACTGTAAGAAGTAAAAATGGCAATGGATCTTTGCCATGGAGTTTGGCAGTTACCTGAATGTCCCTGGTCCTGGCACGTAGTAGCCACTTAACAGTTGAGGTGGGATTTTGAGCCCTTTAGTTTGTGATGAAGCTGTTACCTCGCTGATCTGTCCTAGCTTTGAGTTTTGTGAAATGGTGACCATTTCCAGCTAGTATCCCTTTGGATGTACACAAGGCTGTCGGTTCATTCTGCATGCAGATAATTTCCTTGTGCCTATTCCTTGCCCTCTCATTTTTAAAAATACTGTCTTAAATAGCAACAATTTAATAGGACCACATTGTTTGCAACAATGCCTTTGGATCCCATAAAAGTCCCTCTGGGATGGAGGAGGCCATCTTGAGAACTATTTCCTCTTCTGATAAAGGGCAATTTTCATCTTAATCATACCAGCTATTTTATCTGCTGTTAAAATTCTAAATGTGCCACCACCACCACCATCTGTTTCCGAGTTATACAAACTTTTGAAGGGAGTTTACTTGTTAACTAAATGAGAGATTTAGAAAAAAAGAAAGAAACTATCAAAGTATAGTGTCCCCCTTTAATTGTATTATTACTATGTATTTGCAATCTGTTTTTCAAAAGAAAAGATATACAAGCAAATACAAGCAATTTTTACTAAAACTGTTTTCTAAAATAGTCCTCTACAATCATTTTTCATTTTACATTACTGTATACTTCAAAACACATAACATAGGATGGAACAGACAAGTTAACTTGTGAAAACAGGGTGCAAAAAGACCTTTTAATGCCTGACACAAAATTTCCTAGAATGTGTGCAACTCAGGGTTTTAACCCAATTTTTTTACATTTGAAGGGTTGTTGTGTTTAAGAAGCAAAATGTTTGCAGAGGCTTAAGGCAGTATTTAATCATTTAGTCACCTCCCCAACCCCGGCCAATGAATTCTGGCCCTGCCCATTGTTAAGAGTGTATCTTGTCATATTGTGCAAAGCCTGAAATGATAAGAAGTTATAGAGACTGATTTCAAGGCATGCAGATTAGTTTAGAATTTAAAACATACAGTACATTCAGGCTTAGAGAAAAGTTGTAGCATTCCTCTCTCCAAACACTTGTAATACAATAGTGTCACCTGGTGGTCTTACTAATCTATTGAGCATTACACTATACTGTTTTTTTTTGAAAAAGTTTTATTGGTTTTAACATTTTATAAAAGGAAAGGGGTAGATAAGGTATTAAGTAGTATTTTAGAGCTTCCACATCGGGTTTGATGACCGCCTCTGAGTCTTCATACATATTCCATTAGGAAATAATAAAAGGAAGGGGTACATACATTTTAAATCATAAATTTTCATATTATTTTATACATTCAATTACTTTGTTCTATTAACATCCGTACAGGAATTACCATCATAAAAAAAGGATAACAAGTTATTTTTGCGATCTGAGCCTCTTTGCTATAGTCTCTTCCTCCTCCCCCCCACCAGCAGGCGGACCCGTGGCCCCTCCCGTTCCCATCTCACCATTATCTTTGGGTCCGTTTGGAGAAGGGCGGGGTATAAATTCAATAAATAAATAAATAAATAAATTATCCAGGATTGAGGAGTGTTTTTTAAGAAAATTCTCTGCCTCTTCTACTGTTTTGATTCTAACTCTTCCTCCCTCCCAGAATACCAGCATCCCTTCAGGCATCAGCCACTTGAACCACACCCCCTTTTTGTGTAATTTTTTTGTTAAGAAGGAATAATTCTGGGAGAATTGTTTGTTAATTTGTTATACTGTTTTATAGTCTAACAATTTTTCTAAAATTAGCAGTTTGTGCATCATAACAATTTCTCCTAATGTTTCATGGGTACCAAAGGTGCAAAATGGCAGGTATTAAGGGGCTCTGTACCTTAATTATATATGTATTAAAAAGGAAAGAAGTTTTGATTGCTTGATCTTTATCCACCATTTTGATTTATTGGTAGTTCCCATTCAGAGGTGTCAAACTGGAGACCTGTTGGCCAGATGTGTCACATGCAGACCATGCCCACCCCAGTTCTGGAAAGGGGAAAAACATTGCAAAATATCATATGATGGCAACAGGATGTGGTGAGTTTGACACCTGTGCCATAGACACTCCTATAGTAGACATTCTTCTGTCAAAAGATTTTGTAGGAACGTTTGCTGTCACCTAAGTCCATGTTCCTATGTAAATCTTAGAAAATGATACTATACATCTGCATACTTTGTTCTACAGCTTTTTCTCAGTTTTAGTTTTTCTCAGCTCTCATTAATGCAGTACGAATTTATTTATTCTCCACGTTCTGTAGAAGTTTGTTCTGCTCTACTTCAAATCTGAAAGTGGTTTTCACAGTGAAATTGTATCTTGACTAACTTGCATTCCTGCAACAGTCAAGTTCCACAGAGGAAATAAGTTTGTTTTCTGCTTAACCAGTTGATTAATTTTTTAAAAACCAAACCAAACCAGAAAATAGCTGTTTGGTTTTTTGCTATTGTTGTTATGGTACAGTACAATCAGCACCTACATTTGCAGTTACAGTGTATTCTGAAATTACTGGAAGCCACAGTTTTTGGAACATGGTTGCCTTCAAAGAACAAATAATTCTTTTCACTGTGTTGCAATTCTTCTGAATGGACCCTGGGACCTTTCTTTATAACGTTCTTATGGCCACAGTATCTGGTCTTCTTACAAAAGCAGTGTCGAATAGCTTTCCAACTGTGCATTTGTATCCTTGATTATCTGATAGCAATTCACTTCATACTTTGATCCCTTGGAGATGTAATAGTCAGGTTTCATGAAGATGTTCAATGTCTTTGTGTCCTTCATACCATTTCTACAGTATTACTAGCTTGTATCCAAATGCTTTGATATGTTCTGGTCTAGACTTTTTTCCTATGCTGTAGTTATTAAAGGGTTTTATTTACTATTTTGCACTAAAGCAGGTGGTTATAATTATGCCTCACCCAAATATTTCTCTGGAAGTCCAAAATCTGTCAGCATTTAGCTGACCATTTTAGCCTGTGTTCTAATCTACCACTTAGCATACTCACTGTATAAATATGACTGCATATCCTCTGATCCATCCAATATCATAATAAAGTTTGCAGACGACACAATGGTGGTGGGTCTCTTAACTGAAGGGAGTGAATCAGCATACAGGGAAGAAGTCCAGAAGGTATCCGCATGGTGCTCAAGAAACAACTTACATCTAAATACTAGTAAGACAAAGGAGATGGTGCTAGATTTCCGGAAGCACAGAGAGGAACCTGCCCCACTGTATATCGAGAGGGGCTGAATGGAAAGGGTTTCCTCTTTTAAATTCTTGGGAGTGCCAAGATCTTATCTGGAAAAACACCACATCTCGGGTGATTGGAAAGGCCCAACAGAGACTTCATTTCCTTAGAGTCCTGCGAAAAAATCAGGTGGAACAATGGCTGATGACTTCTTTCTATCGGTCCACCATAGAAAGTGTCCTCACATATTGTATTACAGTACGGTATGCTGGTTTAACAGCTGCAGACAGGAAGGCACTACAGAGAGTGATCAATTCGGCACAAGAAACCATTGGTTGCCCTCTGACACCACTGGATGACAGATCTCGCTACTTTAGCAGAGTAAGGAAGATTCTCAGAGATGATTCACACCCTGGTCGGTGTCTCTTTGCACTTCTACCATCAGGCAGAAGATATCAAAGTATAGCTAGCTGGACAAACAGGTTTAAAGATAGTTTCTATCTTTGGGCTGTGAGACTTTTAAATACAACCGCAATCACTCCATGCACATGCTAGTTTTTTTCTTTTTTCTTTTCTCTTTTTTCATTTCTGTTGTAATTTTGCAACAGTGAGGTTAAAACCAATTTCGTTGTAAACAAGTACAATGACAATAAAGATTATACGACTATATAGATGAGATATAGTTTCCTATCTCTTTGGGTTCTGAGCAGTGGTGGGATTCAACCGGTGTAACAACTGGTTGACTGAGCACGCACTTCGTAGTGAACATATCCAACACATCTTCCTTCTTCTATTTCCCCACAATAACAACTGTGAGGTGAATTGAGCTGAGAGACAGAGAGTCATCCAGCTGCTTTTCATGGCTCAGGCAGAACTATAACTCACAGTCTCCAGATTTCTAGATTGGTGCCTTAACCACTACACCAGACTGGCTCTCGTTTATGGAACATAATCTCCCATAACTACTGCATATTCCTTTTAAATTCAACCGCAATCACTCCATGCACATGCTAGTTTTTTCTTTTTTCTTTTCTCTCTCTTTTTTGTTTCTGTTATAATTTTGCACCAGTGACGTTAAAACCAATTTCATTGTAATTTTAGTACAATGACAATAAAGATGATGATGATGATGATGATGATGATGATGACGACGACTACTACTACTACTACTACTACTACTACTACTATTACTATTATATATTCCAATAGAGCTATAGGAACCTTTCTTGTCTTGGTCACCTGTTGACTGTAATTGCTTGCCAAGTTATTAGCTATTGAATATTGCATTGTGGGCCGAACTCATAGAAAAGTGCATCACTCTAACATTTGACTCATTAAGCAAAAATATTTTTTTAAATGTTTTGCTTTGGATTTATTTTAGACAGGTGGACGACTAATCCCATTCAGTCTTGCTGTGACATATTGGGGAGACTCCCTAAAGGAAATACGTTTGATTGGATTACAAAAATAATTTCCAAGAACTGCAGTCTTAGCCATAAAATGAAAATGAGTTCATGGTAGCTGCATTGCAACATTTGAATATTTATTTACACATTAGCTATATATCTTAGTGGCTCAGTTGCTAAGTGGCTAAGACGCTGAACTTGTCACTCAGAAAGGTCGGCAGTTTGGCAGTTCAAATCCCGAAAAGCTCCTGTTATTTGTCTCAGCTTCTGCCAACCTAGCAGTTCAAAAGCATGTAAAAATGCAAGTAGAAAAATAGGGACCACTTTGGTGGGAAGGTAACAGCGTTCCGGGCGCCTTTGGGGTTTAGTCATGCTGGCCATATGACCATGGAGACGACTTCGGACAGTGCTGGCTTTTCGGCTTTGAAATGGAGATGAGCAGCGCCCCCTAGAATCAGGAACGACTAGTACATATGTGCGAGGGGAACCTTTACCTTTACCTATATATCTTACCTTTCCACCAAGAGATCAAGAGTCTTAACAGAGGATACAGTGGCTCAACAGCACTCAATGGACATCAGCTGGAATCTTGGTGCCCATCATAACATCATCATTCCAGTTATAATGCTTCAACACCCTTACTCATGATACTCTCCCTGTCCCTAAATCCAAAATATTGACTGGAATATAATGCTCTGATATCACAGACCATCGCATTGTTGATTGCAGCAAAAGTTGAATGATGACTTCCAGGACAAAAGGAAATTGTTATTATAATAAATGGTTGGTAACTGACTTCTGTTTTTTTTTTTAAAGTAATTTATTTATTTAAAAGATGCAGCCCATCTTATGTAATATAGCTCTGGGCAATTCACAGGCAGCATTAATAGAATAAAAGCCATAAAAGGGATAAAACAAAACAGAACAGATCAGAACCTTCCTAATGCCATAAAGTAATTAGTTTTTTTTAAAAAAAAAAGAATATCAGAAATGGCAAATTGTCAAAGCAATTAAGATGGTGCTTTTTACTGTGTCTCCTGGCTTTGAAGTGATGATAATTTCTAGAGGACTTGCAAGGAGGTTTTTATGATTTCTCCATGTCACGGGACCTAGCTATCTGCGGGATCGGATCCTGCCCCATACATCCCTGCGGCCGATTCGCTCCAACAGAGAGGGACTTCTCCAGGTGCCGTCCACTAGGCTATGCCAGCGGGCGACGCCCAGGGGAAGGGCCTTCTCTGTGGCGGGCCCAGCCCTCTGGAATGACCTGCCCCCCGAAATTAGAACAACTACGGACCTCCGCTCCTTCCGTCAAAAATTAAAAACACACTTTTTCTGCTTGGCCGGCCTAGGTTAGTTATCTGTTTATTGTTTTAATCGGGGTTTTTAAGGGGTTTAGCTTTTTTAGTATTTTGGGTTTTTAGCGCAGGGATAAATTGTTTAATCTTGATTTTATCTATATTTATGTATATTTATGTTTGTATATTTTAATTCCCCTGTGCACCCCTCCGAGTCCCTTCGGGGAGAGGAAGCGGTCTATAAATTAAATATTATTATTATTATTATTATTATATTATCCATGTGCTTCAAGGAATATTGAAATAGAAATGAGGCTATTTATTTATTTATTTATTTATTTATTTATTTATTTATTTATTTATTTATTTTCATGTATTTCTATACCGCCCTCGATCCCTGACAGGACTCAGGGCGGTGCACAGAGATAATAAAAATAATAAAATAATAAATACAATCAAAATTGTATATACGAGACCGCCTCCTGCCCCATACATCCCTTCGTCCGATCTGCTCCCACAGAGAGGGTCTTCTTCGGGTGCCGTCGGCGGGGCAATGCCGGTTGGCGACACCCAGGGGAAGGGCCTTCTCTGTGGCGGGCCCGGCCCTCTGGAACGACCTACCCCCCGACCTTCATACTATCTCGGACCTCCGCCTCTTCCGCCAACGTCTTAAGACGTATTTATTCCAACAAGCCGGCCTAGGATAGCCTCCCGTTTCTGACTTTTTAAGAAAATTTATAATTTGGTAAGGGTTTTAATATTGGGTTTTAGCACGGGTTTATTAATTTAATACATTTTAACTGATATTTATTGTATTTTGTGTTTTTAAATGATGCCTGTGCGCCGCCCTGGGTCCTAACAAGGAGAAGGGTGGGGTATAAATTTAATAAAAAAAATAAAAAAATAAAAAAAAATTAAATCGAATTTTGTAAACCCGTGCTAAAAGACATAATTAAAACCCAGACTAAGATCAGCCATAACAGCTATGCCAGGCCGGCCGCATGAAAGAAAAATGTTTTTAATGCCCGATGAAAGAGACGAAGGTCCGTGATTGTACGGAGGTCGGGGGGCAGGTCATTCCAGAGGGCGGGGCCTGCCACAGAGAAGGCTCTTCCCCTGGGAGTCACCAGCCGGCATTGTCTGGCGGATGGCACCCTAAGGAGGCCCTCCCTGTGGGAGCGGACAGGTCGACTGGAGGTGTGTGGTAGGAGGCAGTCCTGCAAGTAACCAGGTCCCATGCCATGGAGCGCTTTGAAGATGGTCATTAGTACCTTGAAGCGCACCCGGAAGGCCACAGGCAGCCAGTGCAGCTCACGCAGGAGAGGTGTTACATGGGAGTATCTTGAGACTCCCAGAATCCCCTGCGTGGCCACATTCTGTACTAACTGGAGCCTCCAGGTGCATCTCAAGGGCAGCCCCATGTAGAGAACTTTTTCTGGTTGTATCATCAAATAATCAGTCCTCACAAACTTTGCTGTCATTTTTTTTTTTGGTGATAGGAAGTCTAAGCTGAGAGCCATTCTGCATTTCAATAATTTCCTATAACATAAAAGACTACAGGTAGTCCTTGACTAACAACAGTTCATTTACTGACCATTTTTCACCCTTACAACCATTGCAACATCCCCATGGTCATATGATCAAAATTCAGATGCTTGGCAACTAAACAGTAAACAGTAACAGAGTTGGAAGGGGCCTTAGAGGTGATCTAGTCCAACCCCCTGCTCATGCAGGAGTCCTGTACTAGGGATTCGAACCGCCGAACTGCCAACCTTTCTGATCGACTAGCTCAGTGTTTTAGCCCCTGAGCCACCTAGTCAGGCGATTCACATTTATTCATATTTATCTGTGTGATTCATATTTATGACTATTACAGTGTCCTGGAGTCATGTGATCCACTTTTGCGACCTTCTGGCAAGCCAACTCAATGGGGAAGACAGATTCACTTAACAACCGTGTTACTAACTTCAGAAATGCAATGATTCATTTAACAACTGTGGCAAGGAAAGTCGTAAAATGGGGCAAGATCACTTAACAAAGGTTTTGCGCCGCAATATAAATTATGGGCTCAGATGTGCTCGCAACTCGAGGATTACCTGAAAATGATTATGTTTATTTATTTATCAAATTTATAAACCACCCATTTCACTTTATAAGTGACTTTTTTTTTTTTTTTTGCAATTATGTAAAGATGCTCTTTGAGTAGAAAGGAAGATGTGGGTGAATGAGGACAATGATAAGACATGAAATTGATGGTGATAAGAAAAACAACAAGCAGCCAACGAAGTATCTACATCAGTGGTGGGTTGCAGGCGGTATGCCTGCCCGCACTCCTTACCTGTCTTTAAACTCTTTGGCGCTTCCACACACGTGCACAGTGCGTACAGCGCCTGCGTGACGCTCTGCCAAGCAGCTGGAGCATCACAGAAGCTCGCAGAGGTGTCGCCGGAGGGTGTCCATGTGGACAGCGCCGGGCCCATTGCAACTGTACTAGAACCCACCACTGATCTACATATTTCCAGAGATCCTGATAAATTCTGCCATTGCATTATTTCTGCCTTCACTATCACATATAAAATATTTTTAAAAATTCAGCAATCTTTTTGCAAAGTGAAATGAGGAAGGGGTTTTTTTTTAGGTTTTTCAGTTGGTTTCATGAAACCTGCTGGCACCATATATATTTGTGGAAGCTCAGTGAACAGGTAAGAAGACTTTTTCCCCCCTGCAACATACCATAATATCCTGAAGGCAAAGAATCCTGAATATAGATATTTTTGACTTCCCTTTGGAAATCAGTTTGGACATTTGGATTCAGGAATAACAGCACCTTGAAATATAGCTTGAAAAGCTTTCCACAGTTCACAGTGGCACCCTGTGGTGTATACAGGATTGCAGTTTAGACAGGGCTGGCTTGGGGTTTATGGTACCTTACATGTATTCTGTATGTTTAGCTAACAAAAGGAATTATTTCTAATGCAAAAGAGATCATAACAATTGACCACCAGAAACCATAGCATGACCACCATATAGCATTGTATATAATGCATAATAAAATGTGTAGATGACAAAATGGAAGTTAATAATCTCATAGAATTAGGATTGTCTTTAACAGCTCTTCCTTTTGCATGTCAGGATCATGGCTTAACTGCATGCTACAGAGAACCTAGTGCAGCTTCAGAGAATTCACAAACATTTGCTTGTTATATGATAAAAACATATCAGTGCAAACATCCCCAAATGGGCCATGCATATTGTCTAATAAAACAAGAATTATGATGGATCAGAATAAAGTAATTTGATCTGAATTCTTTGGGGATCAACCAGAGTTGTATAGGGCAGTGATGGCTAACCTTTTTTGGCTCGCGTGCCAAAAGCGGGGGGAGCACAGGGGGGTTGTGCATGGGAGTGCCACACCCATAATGCTATGTGCGCAACCCCCTGCTTTTGGCATGCTTTTTTCACCCTCCCCAGCCTCTAGAGGCTTTCTAGGAGCCTGGGGAGCGTGAAAACAGCCTCCCCCCCACCTCCAGAGGTTTCAGGAGCTTCCCTGAAGCCTCCAGAGGGTGAAAAATGACCTCAAAAGAAGGCCTAAATCAACTGGCCAGGGCACACATACACGCTGGAGCTGACAGGGCAATGCCTCGTGTGCCCTAACAAATGGCTTCGCGTGCCACCTGTGGCACCCGTGCCATAGGTTCGCCATCACTGGTATAGGGTGTCCAGAACCAATAGATCAGGGGAGTCAAACTGGCAGTCCGTGAGCCAGATGAGTCACATATAGGGCACCACCACCCCAGCTCCACAAAGGAAAAAAAAAACACATTGTGAAATGTCACATGATGGCAACGTGACGCCACGAGTTTGACACCTGTGCAATGGATGAAGGCAAGCATATTTCCCAGCTATTGGTATTCTGACTTTGGAACTAAGTATGTCCTTTCAGCAGTCCCAAGAAGCAGTCTCCACACCCATTTGCACTCTGGATCCGATGATCTGAAGATACAGATAAACCCACAAGTGGCCTCAACTACCCTCAGAGGGCTAATGACTTACCTTCAGAGTGCTAAATGACCAGATGAATTAAAGGAATATAAATTCTTCCATCCCCCCCCCCCCCCCCCATTCAGTCAGAATTGAAGAAGCTTCTTGGATGAGAAGCAAAACATATTCAAGAAAAAACCCCTAAGAAAGTCCAATTGTCTTTTGAAAAGCACCTTTGGGACAATCTTGACCTGGATGATTGAGAATTTACATAGACATTAAGTAATTTATGGTCACCATGATTCGTAGCACTTACTTAGTTATCATTGATTACTTTGGTTGGCTCAGGTGAGTTGGATAGCTGCAGTGACTATTTTTATTAAATAATTTTGCCTACTTTCTAGTTGCTTTATTTTGCTCCTTCTGTATTAGTGCATCTGATGAAGTAGAGTTGACTCTAAAATCTCTTGCCATTATAAATATGCTAGTCTTTAAGGTGTCACAAGGTTCATTGCTGTTTCTTTTCTTCTGCTACAGAGTAACATTGGCCAACCTTCCAGAGTAGTCCATTCCAATTTTCTGCACTCTTTGTGCCAAACTACAAATTTAGTTTGGGCATGCAGCTGTGTAAGTTTTGAAATTTTTATGTGAGTATTAAAAGGTGCTTTTGAGAAATGGCTTTTCATGTAGTTTACATGGGTTGTTGGTGACAATGAATGTGCTAAAAGCTAACTTAAGAGTAGAACCAATATAAGTTGTGAAAAAAATGATTGCGCTGATCTTAAATGTTATTAAGGAGAATTATGTACAATTTATTTGAGCAGAGCTTCATATAAAGAAACGAATAGTTTCTAATCAGCATAAGCAGGTAGTCCTGATTTAGCAACTGCTTCATTTAGCAACCATTTGTACTTACGACTGTGATAAAAAAAAAACTTTATGACCGATCTCTGTAGTTTAACTAAGGTCATAAGCACAGTTGTAGTTTCATTAGGGGACCATTTCACTTAATGACTGAGTTGTTGGTCCCAATTTTGGTCACTAAATGATGACTACCTGTACCCATACAAGAATGTACATATGTAATGCCTGGGCTTTTTTTGGATGGTCAACAAGGCAATTCATGAATAGCAATATTTAAATGTTTAATTTTGAATATAGACATCTTTTGAAGCAATCAAAAGATGCTTCAAATTGTTCTACTGAAAAAAAAATCCAAATAGTTCTACTGAAAATTTTGTCAGAGAACCTCAAAGTAATCTGGCTAATCTGACTTCAGGAACAAAACAAGCTGACTTCCTGTTGAATTGCTTAGGAAAAATAAAGCGGCTGCAGAGACCTGCCAGCTGATAAAGGATTTATGGTTCACCAATAAGAGCCAAGAGCTGGGCACAATTCAAGCTCTTCTTGATCTCCTCCTTTTATGTAGCAGCCCAGGTCTTTGGAGGGCCCTGCTTAAAGTAGTACCAATGAACAATGCACAAGAAATGGTAACAAGTGGATGAAGAGCCAAGGTGGTTAGAGTGCAGTACTGCAGGTTACTTCAGCTGACTGCTAGCTGCAGTTCGGCAGTTCAAATCTTACCGGCTCAAGGTTGACTCATCCTTCCATCCTTCCGAGGTGAGTAAAATGAGGACCCAGATTGTTGGGGGCAATATGCTGGCTCTGTAAACCACTTAGAAAGGGCTGGAAAGCACTATGAAGCTGTATGTAAGTCTAAGTGCTATTGTTATTGCTAAGTCTCTGTCATAGTGAATAAATGAGGGCAAATAAAAATAATTCTGGAAGAAACTTAACACTTGGGAAATAAAAAACAACAGAAGAAATAGCCCTTGGTTTGTTTAAAGTTGTATCAGACTTTTTAAAAAAACCACACAGTATCCATGATAGCATCATTGGTTACTCTACAAAGCCTATATCTCCACAAAGCTTATAACTACAGCTTTCAACTCCACAACGAGCAACCATTTTCAGAAGTCAGAATCATAAATCTGTCTTTTCAAAGAATGACTACTTCTAGATCTTGTTCCCTCCAAATTATTTGTATGTATTTGAGCTGCAATTATTATTTTTACTTCAGCTGACCTTGAAATGAAGCGAACATAAGGAATGATCAAGCTGCCTACCAGCAGTTGTTGCTTCAACATATCAATAGTAGAGTACAAAAAACCCGAATTACATCTTATTTATAAGGTATAAGTAGCCCTCATTTAATGATTTCCTTGTTTAGTGAACATTTGCAGTTGTAACAGTGACAAAAATGCAACTTTTTATGACCAATTATTGCATTTAAGACTTTCACAGATCTGTAAAATAAAGGAGAGCTGAAGTAAGATCATGTACCCTAGCACAGCTTCACTTAGTGACTGCTTTGCTTAATGATCAAGTTGTCTGTCCCAACTGTGATTGTTTAACAAGGATTACCTACACACACACACACACACAAATAGGCACATACCTTTTACTGCCTGGACCAGGCATTGCTGATCCTGCAATCTAGTGGTCATCTGGATTTTTACAGCTGCCTCCTCTTCCTTCCTTCTTCCTCTTTCCTTCTTTCTTTCCATTGACAGATTTTGCTAAAATGGAGAAATTAACTTTAGTTAGAGAAAAGACATGTGCATGTGTCCTATGTCTAAGGTGACCAGACGTCCCGCTTTTGGCGGGACAGACCCGCATTTCAAGCATCTGCCCTGCGTCCTCTTAAAAATATCCCACTTTTCGGCAGCGGCGGGCGGGCGGCGGCAGGCGGGCGGCAGGCGCTCTGCACGTGCTCAGAGGTGCGGGGCACGGGCAGGAAGCGGCGGGCAGGTGGGCAGGCGGAAGGAGAGGGCCAGCGAGGGAGGAGCCAAGCCCGCACAGCCCTGAACTTCTTTGCGACGCACCACGATGCGCTGAGAGCAGCTGGATGGAAGCCCCACTGCCACTGCCTCCTCACCCGGCTTATCCTGGGCGCCCATGGCGGAACGGGCAGGCACTCTCAGCACATCGCGGCGTGGCTTAAACAAGTTGAGGGCTTTGCGGGCTCCGGCAGGCTGTCCTCCTCTTCCGCCGCCTGCTGCCTGCCTGGGCCTGGCTCCTCCCTCGCTGGCCCTCCCCTTCCGCCTGCCTGCAAGCCCGCTGCTTCCTGCCCCCTCCCGGCGCCTCTGAGTGCGTGCAGAGCACCCACCGCCCGCCCAGCCCTGCTCCGCTGCCGCACCAGATGCCTACCTGCAGGTGCCCTGCTTGGGGGGGAAGGGAGGGAGGGGGTCGGCCTGCGCGCCCTCCAGCCAGTGAGGGAAGTGGGTGGCGAGGCTGCGGAGCAGGGAAAGGCCGCTGCGCCCCCCCCCCCCCCAGTCGATGGTGTCCCGCTTTGTGAGTTTGAAAATCTGGTCACCTTACCTATGTCTGAAAAAGCACACGTTAGGAATTTTCATCTAATGATTTTTTTTATCTTCAAACAGTATTGACAAATGGAGTTGTTTAATCAAAAAACCCCAATGTTCCTCCAATTCAAGATGAATACAGGTCCTTGACCTGAATGATTGAGAAAAATCATTCAATTTTTTCATTTCTCTTTCCCTGTCAGTCAACTTCCTTGTCCCTTCAACATATAGCCTGGAAGCCTTGTCTAGTTCCCTGGGTGTATATCCGTGTATGTGTGTGTGTGTGTGTGTATGTCTGTGTCTGTGTGTCTGTGTAAAAATTACAACATAGGAGCAAAGAAGGAGCAATTGGATCTAGAACAGGGGTCAGCAACCTTAAACACTCAAAGAGCCACAAAGTTCCTAAGCCCCTCCACCCCCCTAGAGTCTCCTCCTAGTACGGCATTCTTTTTCTCCCATCTGTCCTAATCAAAATCCTTATCAATTGTGGAGCTGACTGGCGGTAGGGAGCCACAGCAGAGGGATGAAAGGGCCACATGCAGCTCTAGAGCCATGGGTTGCTGACCCATGATCTAGAATAATCCTAGCTGCAAATGATATCCAGTGTAATTTCTCTCAAGGGACCATAGGAATTTTAGTGAAGCTTCAGTGAAACATAATACTCTGGTTGTTGGCAAACCCCCCAAAAAAATCCTGTTTGTGACCCTATGACCTTTCTAAGGAAGAGTTACTGAGTTGATTATTAGCTCAATGTCGAGACAGTCTAAATTTATCTTGAATTGGAGGAATGTTGATTTTCTTTTTATTAAACAAGTCCATTTGTCAATACTATTTGAATGTAAAAGGAGGTCAAAGGGCCCTTTTTCCCCCCCTCCCCCCCAATACCCTCTGAATTAGATAGTTGCACTGGTTGCTCCTCATTACTGGTTCATTTCTGTTGAGAATGCCTAGAGCTGTGATGACGAACCTATGGCACACATGCCACAGGTGGCACACAGAGCCCTCTCTGTGGGCATGTGAGCCATTGCCCCAGCTCAGCTCCACCATGCATGTGTGCATGCCTCCTGCTTCCAGTTGATTTTTGGGTTTCTGCCATGCATGTGTGGGGAGAGGGACACATGCGTGAAGAAGCACGTGCATGCACAGAGGGGTGCACACACATGTGCATGCACAGGGTGGTGTGGTGCACCCCCGTGGCCCTCTTTTGCTCCCAGGAGTTTGCAAGGAAGTCTACTAGGCCCAAAATGGGGCACAGGGAGGCAGCGTGGCCTCCCATGGCCCATTTTTGCTCTTAGGAGACTGCAGGGAGGCCTACTAGGCCCAAAACAGGGCATTGGGGGGGGTTTACATATGCATATGGGGGAGGGGAATCACGGGGATTACATGTGCATGGGGTGGGGCAGGCAAGGGGGAGTTGCGCTCACATTGCATTATTATCTTTCAGCCTGCGACGACAAAAAGGTCAGCCAAAAGGTGCCCTAGAGAATGGAGGGAAGAGGCACTATCTGTAATGTTTTTCCTCATTGCTTTTGAAAATGTTAAAATTGTATTCCTACCATCACCTTAACTCAACATTATTTCTTGGGCTTTTGGCGAAGATCAGCTATAAAGTCTGTGTGTGTGTGCACGTGTGTGTGCACTAACTGTGCAGATGCTTGATCAATGGACTGTTCTATCTGATTTTACATTAGAACTGCAATCTAACTGTGTGTTAGGAGTATAATCCTAGCGTTGGGTAGGCAATATATATATATACATCTGATGACAAGTGGTCTTTGTTGCTTTAAATGTTTGAATGTAATCAGCAGCTGTAATTAACTCCACAATAAGAGGAAGTCAGGAGAGCTCATTCTCTCTCTCTGCTTGCTTGCTGACTGACATTGACTGACTGATTGAAGAAGGAAGAATCGTGAATTGCAACTGTAAGCAATTGTTTGTTTGTTAAGGACTTTGTTTGATTCAATATCTACTATCATTGCTTGTGAAGCAGTAGTTTAATTTTACACACCAGTGAAGCTACTTGTGTTTTACTAACAGTGTCTGAGACTCTATTCGTGTGTATACTAGCAACGGGTTTTCTCTAGCTGCACATTCCACTGCACAATTTTCTGTCTCCCAAAGGAGATATCCCGAACACTGCATTCTTATTTTTTTTATAACTTTTACACAGATAATTAAAATGCAAACTCCAAAGGGAATTTTTTTACAAAAGTAAAACTAGACAAAAACATTGAAAATGTGAATTAATCAACAAAAACAGAACCCCCCCCCATTGCGCATTGAACATTGATTTGTTTACAATAGTAAACAATGAGAGAACCAAAAAATATATATAAAAATTGAGCAAGGGATTAAAAAATAGGTCATAAGTAAATAAAAAATAAAATATTAATACTAGAATTAAAACCAAGGCTTGCTTAAAAAAATGAACAGCTGAAAGGAAGAGATGGTAAAAGACTCGACTTTCCGATTGCTTGTTATTGAGAATTACAACCTTAAAGATTCTGCTCTTCCCAAGGTTTACAATCATCCAAAGATCACCTTGGGCCATTCTTAGTTGCTCTTATTTGAATCTAAGGAGCAAAGTCACCAAATAACCATCTTTGCCCACCGCTCAGCATGTCATCTTGGGGGTCAAGTCCTCATTCTTAATTTTTAATGTCTGATGTGATCTTCCATTTATTTCACTTCAGATTTTATAGAAATGGTTCTGTATCCTGTTCTGGGCTTAGTTTCAGAAATAATTTAGTTTTGGAAATGTATTTGCTGGCAGATTTCTTTAGACATATAGAGGATAGTTATGCTACATTTAAGATTACAGGTAGTAATGTATTACTTAATGTCCACAACTGGGACCAGCAACTCTGCTGCTAAATACTGTAAGGTTGTTGTTAAGTGAAACATCACATGACCATGCTGGACTTACAACATCACTTCTGCTCTGGCAAATCACCTAGAGCAGGGGTGTCAAACCCATGTCATCACGTGACACATCATGCCTTTTCCCCCTTCACTAAACCAGGTGTGGGCATGGCCAGCGCATAATGCATGCAGCTAGCAGGCTGTAAGTTTGACACCCCTGATCTAGAGTTAAATAAGATATTGTCAATGTTTTTTAGATGTTTTAATTTTCCTGTACACCGCCCGAGTCCCTTCGGGGAGAGGGTGCGGTCTAGAAATTAAATATATTATATTATTATTATAATCATTTGGCAGCCATAGAAATCAACCAACCAACCAACCCATTAATCAAACAAATAAATGAAGTGAGTGTGACTTGTGATCTCCTACCGGCTTCCCAAATGACTTTGCTTGTAGGAAGCTACTGTGAAGTTTGCAAATGGTAATCACAGGACACGCTGATCATCATAAACACCTGCCAGGCAAAACATCGGGATGTCTGTCACGTGACTTAAAATGTGAACTTTGAAATAGGGCAGTCATTAAGTGAAGGCTGTCTGTATTTGTCCTGTATATCTATCACATATTTTAGTTCGTAAAAAGATGACTTTTGCAAGAGGCAGCAGTTCAGTACTAAGGGTTCTGCCCTTGGGTGAGAAAAACCAGATATACAAGTACAAGTACAAGCCAGATGGTATCAGGGATCAAACACAGCAGTTGAGAAAAAGAATCACAGCTTAAACATGAGCCATCCATATGGTACACCTGCTAAAAAAACTTTAATATTTATCAGTACAATCACATACTGTATATTAGGAGTTGTTTTTTTAGCAGGTGGACCATACAGGTGGCTCAAACTTAACCTGTGATTCTTTTTCTCAACTGGAATTACTTGTCTCATACTTGTGTATCTGATTTTTCTTACCGAAGGCCAAGAAATAACATGTATAATATTGCATTTAGATCTTCTTATTAAAAACTTTGTTAAGTACTTGGTGTCACATTGGTAAGATGGGTGGCCATATAAATGGATTTAAACAAACAAATAAACAAAATCTTGGGCTGCATCACATTTAGTGTCTAAATCACAGGAAGTGATTGTTCTGCTTTGTGTTGCATTAGGTAGACCACATCTGAAATATTGCATCCAGTTCTGATCACCACAATAATAGGAAGACACTGAGGAACTGGGAAGTGTATGCAAAAAAAGGACAAAGATGGTGAAAGGATTATACTCTTACAGAGATTGGACTTTATGAAGAACATTTGAGCAATTGATATGTCTAGCTTAAATAAGACAAAGCCAAGGGGCAATTACCAGAAGGACTGTCATAGAGAAGAGGTTGAAGTTTCATTCTCTATACTCCTGAAGGTAGGAATAAAATAGTGAGTGCAAGTTGCAAGCTGAGGAAATCCAATTTTTGAAATAAGCAGCTGTTGAATAGTGGAATAGTCTCCGTTATGATATTATGAGTGCTCCATCCCTGGAGGTTTTCAATCAAAGGTTAGACAGTCATTTGGGATGGTATGAAGAATCCTACTCTGGGAAGGGAAGGTTGGGCTGAAAGACCTCTTAAGACCCCTTCCAATACTATGAGTCTGTATATCTACAACCCAGGGTCTCTTAAATGCACAGCTTCTCCATAGCTGCCCCTAACCTTGGGAACTGCCTTCCCTGAAAGGCTTCCATACTTCCTACATTCAGAAGGCCTTGAAGAGTTGACTCTTCTCTCAAACCTTGGCATAGGAAGAAGCAGGAGCCCAGCAAGATGGTATATGGTGTGTGGATGAGTGCTGCCATGTGCTTCCACTACGTTATTTTTAATTGTCATTATTTGGGGGAGGGGCAGTTGGGGTTGCTGCTTTACTGTTTTGAGGGTCACACAGAGTTTTGGTTACAATATGAGTAGCTATAAAACTCTTTTCAGTTGATTAATTAATTAAGGCTTGAAGTACCTGAGACCCCAAATAGATATCTCAATAAATCTATTTTCCTCAAAAACTCCTTCTCATAGTTGGCTTTGCTTTTTCTAGAATTCTCAGCCAATGGGATCTATCAAACTATAGTACAAACGTAATCTGGAGAGCAAATAATCAAGCTGTGAGCCTCTTCACACTGAACTTGTTTGTAGTTTCTGTAAAACCTTCCTCTCATCCCAAATCTGAGACATTATACAGACCAGATATCTCAAAATATAAGTGTCTTATTTTCTTTTCTTAAAGGAAATATCAACTCAGTTTTCCATTGACAAGTAGGAAAATGTCTTCAGGGCTTTTATGACTAGAAAGCAGGGTGATAAGTCAATTGCATAATCTTCTATTTAATTCATTCAGGGTTTTTTTTAAATATCCAACAAACATATAATGTACTTCCTCATTCTCAGTTTGAGGATTTAGTCCATTCTCTCTTCCAATTTAATTTCATTTAACCTAAAATTGAAAAACCGTCATTATACACATTACATTTCTCATATATATTTCTCCAATATTTTAGTTGGAGAACCAGAATAAGACAACTTCCCTGTATGAAGCTGATAATCAAAGCAATTTTGGGATGAGTTCGCAAACAAAAGAGGATTTTAAACAAATGAAAATAAACTGTAGAATTCATTAATGTAATCAAATTGAGATGAAAACACAAAATTTAGGTATCCCTCAGGCCAGGGGTCGGCAGCCTTAAACATTCAAAGAGCCACAAAGGTCCTAGCCAGAAGCCCCCCATTTAATTCTGGAGCAAACCGGAAGTCCGGTTCCCTACCATAGAGTCTCCTCCTAGCGCGGCATCATTTTTTTCTCTACCTATCCCAGTGATGGCTAACATTTTTTGGCCCGCGTACCAAAAGCAGGGGGAGCGCAGGGGGGTTGTGCATGGGTGTGCCACACCCATAATGCTATGTGCATGACCCCCTGCTTTTGGCATGCTTTTTCCCCCTCCCCAGGCTCCAGAGGCTTTCTAGGAGCTTGGGAATGGTGAAAACAGCCTCACCCCCCCACCTCCAGAGGCTTCAGGAGCTTCCCGAGAGCGAAAAACAGCGTCAAAAAAAGGCCTAATCAGCTGGCCAGTGCACACATGCGCACTGGAGCTGACAGGGCAATGCCTCGCGTGCCCTAAGAAATGCTTCGGCATGCCACCTGTGGCACCCGTGCCATAGGTTCACCATTACGGACCTATCCTAACTGAAAGCCCTATCAATAGTGGAGCCAATGGGGGACAGGGAGCTGTAGCAGAGGAATGAAAGAGCCACATGCGGCTCCAGAGCCACGGGTTGCTGACCCCTGCCTCAGGCCATTCCATATCCAATTATGATTTGTGATTTCAATCTGTTATCAATAAATGTGCTAATTTAATTTTTTTTTAATCCTTCCCAGATACTCAAAACATTGTGACATTTCCTCAGTCTGATTTAAAGTGAAACAAGGGGATTCTTGTCAAGATTTGTTTCATATTAAAGAAAAAAAAGTAACTTCATGAAGACAATTTCCTGACCCTCCCCCCTTCCTCCCTCCCTTTTCCATTGTGAGCATTTACATCTCAACAAGAACCATGATGACACAGTAGGAATGCAGTACTGCAGGTTACTTCTGCTGACTGCCAGCTGCAAGCAGCTCAAGGTTGACTCAGCTTTCCATCCTTCCGAGGTCAGTAAAATGAGGACCCAAATTGATGGGAGCAATATGCTGACTCTGTAAACCACTTAGAGAGGGCTGTAAAGCACTGAAGTAATAAAAAAAAGTATAAGTGCTATTGCTATATTATTTTTGTAAAATTAATTTAAAAAATGAAACTGTATTATGGAGCCTTCTTGCACTGCAAATCATTGAGAGAGTAAAACATTTCTAATAGAGAACAAATGTACTCCCATAAGTCACAGCTCCAGAGTGCAAACTATAGACAGAGGGAAGAGAAGGGAAAGTGGAAGACAGCCATTACTACTTAACAGAATCCAACTATAGAGAAATACCTCACCACTGGAAAATAGCAACTTTGAAAGATACAGCACTCAACAATATACAGGAGCAGGGAATGCACAAAACTGTTTTCTTTAAAAACAGAGGAGCAGAAAGAGTAGGGCATGTCTCCTGTGTTGCCAGAGTGAGGCATCCCACAGAAAGAACTAATTTTACGGTGTTGATCATGCCATGGGGAGGTCTCAGAACTTATGTTGAGGAAGCTGAAAATGGAGGGGAGAGCAAAAAGGCCACCTCTACTACCAGCCATGATACAATTTTGTCATGGCTACACTTCAGGTTTTCTTCCAGAGGGTCAGCCTGAAATGAGGAATTAGTTATGCGGTCAAAGTGGAGAGGTTAAGATCTGAAACAGTGCCAAAATACAGCTAAAATGGCAGAAAGAGTCCTTTCTCCCTTGTTGCTCAAAGGAATAGATCGAGATGACATTAGTTCTTCTTTTGTCCTGTTGAAATCAATCACATATACATTATGTTTTTTTTTCTTTCCAATTGTAAATTCAATCCTAGGCAAATACCCCTGTATGTTTAAACTAAGTAATATAAACATTTATCCATTATGTAAACTCAAACAGGTCTATTATGTAAGGCTCCCATTTGTTTTTCAGATGAATAATAGAATAAATGCCTCTTTATTTTCACCAAACTGCTTCAGGCAACCTTACTTGTTTACCTATACTTCAGGTGACTCAAGAGACATTCTATGGGAAAAAAATATTGCCAGCAGTAAGGTGGGATATTAGCATTCTGAGGGAGATGCATTATGAAAAACTAGAGAGGGCAATTCAAAAAGATTAGGAGACCTATGGAGAGGAACATGAATGGAATATAGAATAACAAGAGTTGGAAGGGACCTTGGAGGTCTTCTGGTCCAACCCCCTGCTCAAGCAGGAGACCTTATATCATTCCAGACAAATAGATGTCCAATCTCTTCTTTAAAAACCTCCATTGATGGAGAACCCACAACTTATTCAGGTAAGCTGGTCCATTGATCAATTTTTGTAACAGGAAATTTCTCCTTAATTTTAGGTTGGATCATTCTTTGTTAAGCTTTCATCTTTTACGTCTTGTCTTCCCCTCAAATGACTTGGAAAATAGGTTGCACTCCTCCTCTCTGTGACAGCCTTTCACATATTGGAAGACTGCTATAACATCACCTCTAGTCCTTCTCTTCATTAGACTAGACATTACCAGTTCCTGCAGCTGTTTATTGAATGATTTGCCCTACAGTCACCTAATCCTCTTTGATAACCTCGTCTGTGCTCTTTCTAGAGTTTCAACATCATGATAACCAAAACTGGATGTGACCTTGATACTATCCCTCTGTTGATGCAGCCTAGGACTGCATTGGCCATTTTGGCAGCTGCAGCACACTGCTGTCTCATGTTTAAGTGGTTGTCCACTAGGACTCCAAGATCTTTCTCATAGTTACTGCTATTGAGCAAGGTACCACTTATTCTATACCTGTGCATTTGGGTTTTTCTTGCCTAACTGTAAAACCTTACTTTGCTCACCACTGAGTTGCATTTCAATAAAGACAGTTGAGGAGCATTGCCCAAAATTGTGGCACTGCATGAAATGGTGGAAATCAGAGTAAAAAGTCCAGTGGGCAGCATTAGCCATCCACAAAGGGTCAGGTGACAAAGGAGGCATTCTCCTTAATTCTAGGTTGCTTCTCTCCTTGATTACTTCCCATTCCATTGTTTCATGTCCTGCCCTCTGGTGCTTGAAAGAAACAACAGATGAAAATGAATCAAGGAGGGAAGCAACCTGGAATTAAGGAGAAACTTCCTAGTGGAACAGCTTGCCTTCAGAAGCTGTGAGTGCTTCATCATTGAGGTCTTTAAAGAAAAGACTGGACAATAACTTGTCTGAGATGGTACAGGGCAGTGATGGCTAACCTTTTTTGGCTCATGTGCCAAAAGCGGGGGGAGCACAGGGGGATTGTGCATGGGAGTGCCACACCCATAATGCTATGTGCACGACCCCCTGCTTTTTGCACACTTTTTTTGCCCTCCCCAGGCTCCAGAGGCTTTCTAGGAGCCTGGGGAGGGTGAAAATTGTCTCTCCCCCCCCACACCTCCAGAGGATTCAGGAGCTTCCCTGAAGCCTCCAGAGGGCGAAAAACAGCCTCAAAAGAAGGCCCAAATCAGCTGGCCAGCACAAACATACATGCTGGAGCTGACAGGACAATGCCTCGCGTGCCCTAAGAAATGGTTGCGCGTGCTACCTGTGGCACCTGTGCCATAGGTTCACCATCACGGGTATAGGGTCTCCTGCTTGAGCAGGTAACTCGACTAAAAGACCTTTAAGGTTCCTTCCAACTCTATTCTGATTGATTGATTGATCAATTGATTGAGATGTTGAAAAGCAAACTATGCCCCTTAGGTAATTAGATACAATATTCCAATCAAAATGCAAATAAATAGAGTTTGCATTGCTATTTCAAAATGCATGCTTAGTTATCTGGTCTTGGTTAAGAATAGATACCTATGGTGAGTAATGACAAACAGAGCAGCCATAAAAAGTGAGGAAGAAAAGCAGTCAGGAAATCATTAAAAAGTGGGGAGGGAAGCTATGAGTGAGGGGTATAAAATGGAGTGGTGATAGGAAAACTCATCTGGAAAAAGCCTTTAGGGAAAGAAAGTAAATGTATTATGCTAACAATTTCTGAAAGCAGTAATTAAGTTTGCAATCCTGTACATTCATTGTGGGGAGAAACCTCATTGTGAATGTAATCAGATTAATTTTTGAATAAACATGCATAGGAATTTCTTGCTAAAATGTTGTAATAAAGGAAATGTAATAAATATCACCTTTTAATTACAGGCAGGCCAACTTGTACAAGAATGTTTTTTAAAAATTGAGTGTACCTAGTATCACATACCTGCATTGTATGGTTTATGTAACGTGACACTGCCCTTCCTCAAGGATTAATACTGTACCCACAATGACATAACAGAAGCTGAATGTTGCTGAACTTATCGAGATCTGGTTTTGTGTTAACTATCTCTTTTTTAAAGTTTTTGCTGTTTTATAAAATTACCCTATAACATAGCATGAATTAGTGAATGCACAGAATCAATGGTGGGATTCAATTTTTTTTTAATGCAGGTTCTGTGGGGGTGGCTTGGTGGGCGTGGCAGGGGAAGGATACTGCAAAATCCCATTCCCTCCCAATCAGCTGGGACTCAGGAATCAGAGAATAGATGGGGCCAGTCACAGGTGGTATTTACTGGTTCTGTACTCCAAATTTTCGCTACCGGTTCTCCAGAACTGAATACCACCCCTGCTATTCAGTTCGGCTGAATACCACCTCTGCACAGAATCCATACGATGTTTCCTATGTGAAACTGCATCACATTTTAGAGTTGTTGTTTTTTAAATTCCATTTTACTTTTTCCCTCCAACAGAATGTCAGGATCTTGGGTCTTGGAATCTATCTGATTTTCATCAGGATTATGCTCTTAAAATGGAAATAAGAAGGTCACCTTTGTTATCAGGGGCCAGCAAAAGAAAAAGGAAGTTTTAAAATGAAATGAACCCAGCCAAGAGCTGCTGAGAAAAACATGTACTCAATGCATTCATTGGAACAGTTTCTCAACTTCGGGCATTTTGAAGGCAGATGGACTTCGCCATGCTGGCTAGAGAATTCTGGGAATTGAAGTCCGCCCATCTTCAAGTTGCCAAGGTTGAGAAACACTGGTATGGAAAGCCAGCTGGGTTGGTTTTGCTGTACACAGACACAGACACACACACACACATCATGCAACAGGAGGGAAATTGTGCATACACAATATATTCCTTTGTTACACAGAAGGAAATCCTTTAAGGGTCACTGTTGCTAAATGGGTTGGAAAAAATTCTAGAAGCTCTGCTTTGCAGACTTTTCCTAACTCGGTTATATGTTCCAGTCCCAAGAGATTTTTAGCCTGGATAAAGAATACTGAACAGATCCATCTCTCTGATAGCATTGCAATATTGCTTTTTATTGATGCTGTTTTTAATAGTAGTTTTTTTCCCTCCAGTTTTGCTCTGATGTTTGGAAAGCAAATTCATTTACCGTATTTTTCGGAGTATAAGACGCACCGGAGTATAAGACGCATCCAAGTTTTGAAGAGGCAATTTTTTTAAAAAAGAGAGAGAAAGAGAGAGAAATACAGTAGGTAGGTAGGGAGAGAGAGAGAGTAGGTAGGTAGGTAAGTAGGTAGGTAGAGGGGGAGAGAGAGAGAAATACAGTAGTTAGGGAGGGAGGGATTTGGGTGTCCTCCTGGATTCCCGGCTGTCCATGGAGGACCATGTGGCGACCGTGGCCAGGGGGGCGTTTCATCAGGTATGCCTGATGCGCCAATTGCGCCCCTTACTGGACCGGGCTGCCCTTCGCATAGTCACTCAAGCTCTCGTGACGTCCCGACTCGACTACTGTAATGCTCTCTACATGGGGCTTCCCTTGAGGTGTACCCGAAAGCTACAGTTAGTCCAAAATGCAGCCGCGCGGGTGATTATGGGAGCCACTAGATGCTCCCACGTAACACCGATCCTGCGCGAGCTGCATTGGCTTCCTGTGGCCTTTCGGGTGTGCTTCAAGGTTTTGACGACCATCTTTAAAGCGCTCCATGGCGCTTTAAAGCCTAGTTATATGCGAGACCGCCTCCTGCCCCATACATCCCTTAGACCGATACGCTCCCATAGAGAGGGCCTTCTCAGGGTGCCGTCGGCCGGACAATGCCGACTGGCGACACCCAGGGGAAGAGCCTTCTCTGTGGCGGGCCCAGCCCTCTGGAATGACCTATCCCCTGAATTACGCACCATCACTGACCTCCGTCTCTTCCACCAATGTCTAAAGACATATTTGTTCCAACAATCCGGCCTAGCCTAACCTCCCATGGGGACTTTTAGGAAGTTTTAAATTGGGTATTTTAAATTTGGTTTTAGCATAGGATAGGATTGTTTAATATTTATTTTAAATTATATATTTATCTTTTGTATTTTGTATGTTTTTAAATTTCCTGTGCGCCGCCCTGGGTCCTCTGTGGAGAAGGGCGGGATATAAATAAATAAATAAATAAATAAATAAATAAATAAATAAATAAATAAATAAATAAATAAATAAATAAATAAATAAATAAATAAATAAATAAATAAATAAATAAATAAATAAATAAATAAATAAATAAATAAATGGAGACAGAGTGTGTAGTTAGGTAGGTAGGTAGATGAAGGGATAGGGAGAGAGAGAGAGGGGGGGGGAGGGAGAGAGAGAAAGAAATACAGTAAGTAGGCAGGGGGAGAGAGAGAGTAGGTAGATAGGTAGATAGAGTGGAGAGAGAGAAATACAGTAGGTAGGTAGGGAGAGAGAGTGTAGATAGGTAGGTAGGTAGAGGGATAGAGACAGAAAAATAGAGAAATATATATAGAGAGAGAAAAATACAGTAGATAGGTATGGAGAGAGACAGAGAGAGTAGGTAGGTAGGTAGGTAGATGTTTCTAGGTGTATTTACCCATGTGCTGGAGAAGGAAATCACTGACCACCATTGGAACAAATCTTTGTTTTTGCAGGCACAGTACATGACCAACATAATTCTCATCAATTACTCTAATTAAACTAAACTAACTAAATGGGGGGAAAAACCTTTTTGCACTGTGCAAACCTCCCCCAAACGGCCCATTTTTCACAAAAATGGGCCTGTTTTGTTTCAAATAAAAGGCATGAATAGCCTTGGGGGTGGGGGGCTTGCAGAGTGCTCCTGGGGGGGAAGGGGCAAAACAAGGGGAAAATTTTTTTTCGTGAAAACAGCCTGTTTTTTGGTCAAACAAATAGCATGCATAGCCTTTTGGAGGCTTATACAGTGCTGCTGGGGGGGGGGGGCAAAAACGCCCTGTTTTTTGCTCATTTCTGCCCTCCCCAGCCCCCAGGAGCTCTCTGGAAGCCTCCATAAGGGTATGCGTGTGGCCATTTTGGTGAAGGGTGGGGTTTTAGGAAGCAAAAAAATGCTGTATTCGATGTATAAGGTGCACCCAGATTTTCAGTCTCCTTTTAGAGGAAAAAAGATGTGTCTTATACTCCGAAAAATACGGTATTTTATTGTTACCTGCATTGGTCTTTTAATTCGAATTTGTTTCTCTTATTTCACCAATAGAGTCTTAAATATGTCAGAAGTCAGCTCCCTACTGGTAGATGAGATTCCTTTCCTGGATGATAGAGATTTCCATCTCCATGACTTATTATTATGAAGCTTATGATTAATGAATAGTTTCTTGGCTTTTATAAATCTTATGCAATTTCATTACATAAGACTATTAGTGAGGTTTTTTATTGTTATTATGTCCTGGGAGAAACATCTCAATGGGCTGATAGCCCAAATTGTAGAGTGCAGAGTTTTGCAATGGCCCTGAATGAAGGCGAGGCATGTTTGCATTCTTATCCAACCATCTCTCATATCATGTTATTTTAATACAGCTAGCATGACAAGCTTAGTTAATCTATGTTATAAAATGCTTTCCAAAGTGCTTCTATTGGCCAATTTTCACCTATTGTTTGGGATTGGTATTCTTGCAAGCTTCACAGAAAGACTTGTTCCATTGTTTCTCTTACTATTCCCACTAACAAGGAGATTATATTAGTTGCTAACACAGAGAAGGCACACCATGGTAAACTTCAAAATTTAAGTATATGAAATAGCCAGCTTCCTCTTTCATCAATCTGCTCACACAGGATTTTTTGAAAGTTAGCTTAGGGGAGTGGTTCTCAACCTGTGGATCGGGACCCTTTGGGGGTCGAATGACCCTTTCACAGGGGTCGTCTAAGACCATCAGAAAACACATATTTTCGATGGTCTTAGCAACTGGGATACCAATTTTATGGTTGGGGAGTCACCACAACATGAGAAACTGTATTAAAGGATCGCAGCATTGGAAAGGTTGAGAACCACTGGCTAGGGAAAGGAAGGCAACTTCACAATAGTTATGCGGTGCACATGATTGCATCAAGACAACTTTAAAGTACAGAAACTGTGTTGGGCAAGTTGAACAATACATATGTGAAGAACTATGAAACCTGAGAAAAGGATACATTTCATAAAAATAGGACATGCAAGAAGATTCAATCTTTTTTCCCAAATTATAAAGTATTGGTGCTTTCTCTGTAATATCACATTCCAAGTATACATGAAAGGGGCAAGGAAATTCCAAGCACAGAAAGAAACTATTGCATTGTTAGCTCAGATTTCTGCCAACAATATATAACTAATACCAAATATCTTTTAATTTCTTCAGAGAACATTGTATCTCCATGCTTCTTTGCAGACCAGAAATGTTCCTAGAAGGGTGGTTTTCAAGTCTCAGGCTCAAAGACAGTTATTAGTAAGAATATAAAGGATCACTTCCTTGATCAAGGAGAGAAGCAACTTAGAACTAAGGAGAAATTTCCTGACAGTAAGAACAATTAACCTCTGGAACAGCTTGCCTCCAGAAGTTGTGAATGCCCCAACCCTGGAAGTCTTTAAAAAGATGTTAGACAGCCATTTGTCTGAAATGGTATAAGGTTCCTGCCCACTCAGGGGGTTGGACTAGAAGACCTACAAGGTCCCTTCCAACTCTGCTATTGTATTATTGTATTATTGTATTATTGTATCTTTAATCAAATAGTTGATTAGACCAAGTTATCTAAATAATGCAGACAACTATATTGTAATGAAATGCGAGGATGACTTTAGGAGCTAGGACAACCAGACACAACCAAGAGAACTGTCAGATAAAAATAGCCCACAATAAGAATGTCGACAAGTACTTTCAGACTTGCAAAATTCTGCTAATGAACCTTTACAGTAAAGTAAATTAGTTTATCTGGTTATGTTTCCTGATTGATCTATCTTATGAGGCTGACACATGCAGGTTAAGAGTGTAGACAAAGTTACATCATGAAAAGGAGAGCAAAACAAACCAGATATTAAGAAGACAACCACTGTGTGAAATGCTTGAGCAGGAGGTTGGATCAGAAGACCTCCAAGGTCCCTTCCAGCTCTGTAATTCTGTTAAATTAAAATTTAATCTCTGCTTTAATAATTTTTTAAAAAAATATTTTTATTTATATACCGCCTCCTCTCCCCAAAGGGACTCGGAGCGGTGCACAGGGAAAATTAAAAATACCAATATAAAATACATAAATAGATAAATAAAATACGAATTAAACCAAATTATCCCTGCGCTAAAATCACCCTATCTTAAAATACACTAAAATCCCCTAACACCCTATTAAAAGACGGAAGACTAACTTAGGCCGGCCAAGCGGAAAAAGTGTGTTTTTAATTTTTGACGGAAGGAGCGGAGGTCCGTAGTTGTTCTGATCTCAGGGGGAAAGTCGTTCCGGAGGGTTGGGCCCACCACAGAGAAGGCCCTTCCCCTGGGTGTCGCCCGCTGGCATAGCCTAGTGGACGGTACCCGGAGAAGTCCCTCTCTGTGGGAGCGAATCAGCCGCAGGGATGTATGAGGCAGGATCCGATCCCGCAGATAATCTCTCTCTGCCAACAAATGGTGACCTCATCAGAAAGATCAATTTGACTTGAGGAGAGATCTATTGGATATTGATTTCAGCTTTCTCTTAGGCCCAGCACTTTTACATAAATGTGATTTCCAGCCACAGCTACCCTGTTGCTATCTTTCCACTGCCCTGAAATTCTGACATTGCAATCAAAGTTTCACAGAAACCCAGAATCCAAAAGGCACGTCCAGCTCTTTGCACTTTGCCAAAAGAAAATGAAAATCTGTTCTAAATTATATTGCCATGTGAACTGTACTTTGGCTGAATTAAGCACCCAGATAAAAGCATCCAGTTACTAAAGTTACTTCATATAATTTGTTTCATTTCGTTAGACCATTGTTTATTTTCTTTTCATTTAAATAAATCAGCAATGATACTTTTTTGTGTGTTTTTAATCCTTGCATGCATCCCACAGTTATCTTGCTGAGATGGCTGGCCATGTAAACAATGTTAAATAAATAAATAACAGTGTACTAAGGAAAAATAGTATCAAAACAGGACAGATTTGGAACCATATTACAATTTACTTATTTGCTCAAAATATATTACTATTACCAATATCAGAATCTCTTTCAGTGGAATTAATCAAGAGAAGAACATTATCTGAGAGCAGCACAACCTGGAAATGAAACTGATGTTTGAAGAATGTTTTGGTGGGACAAAATTGGAATTAAAATTAAAATGTGGACCATATTGTAGGCCTAAAAGTTAAACAAAATTATTGAAGAGGGAGCTCATCAGGGTCTAATTAATTTATTATCTATATGAGAAAATAGGCAGCAAAGATCATACACCTGCAAAAATGAAAATCATGGATTTATGGATGCTATACTAGAAATTGGAAATATCTGAGATACCAAAGCAGTGTCCTACAATCCTTCAGGCACATAAAGAACTAAAAGAAAGTCCTACTTTGCAACTGAAGGTGTAGGTACAATATTGTGCCATCGCCATTGGTCACTCGCAGCATGAACTTCAGGTAATGGTGAGTTAAGACATCTCAGAGGAACAGAGACAATGATATGGCTGAGATTGATGGACCACTGACAAATCTGTTCCAATGGAAAGAGAATATGAGAGATGTCCCACTTTTGCTCCAGACAGCTGCCCATTCTGAAGAGTTCACATAACAGAAGTTGACCAGTCAGTTTGGCATTGGGAGACAAGGAGAGTCTTCAAGCTCTCAAACACAGCAGAGCTTTTAAGGACAATGGGCTCATTCAAGTCCCCTTTCTAAACAATTTGAATTTATAATTATTTTCAATTTAAAAATGTCTTTCGAGCTATAAGTTTGAAAAAATACCTGGTGAGTAAAATCCATTCCAAAATAGATTTAAAAGATGAAAAAGTAGAAAACAAACAATACAAAATTAAATGAGAATTTAATTTAAGAAAGTTTTAAATGATCTTTGGACTCTTGCTAAGACTTTTGAAGCAACAAAATAAAACTATGTCTTTTTGAAAACATACATTGTTTAATCTATTAGGTTAAACCTCCTTCCCTCCCCCCCATCCCTCCTTCCTTCTTCCTTCCTTCCTGCCTCCCTCCTTTTCTTCACTCAATTGCATTCTGGACAGTGGTTCCTTATGAAGCGACTTCAGGAACTGAAGGTTTTTTTGCAGTCAACTTGCAACTGATCATTTGATAGTCATATTTTCTGAATGGCAGAATAAAATAAATCCACTGGGGAATTTATGATCCAAATGAGGAAGTAATGTTCTATAAATATCCTTTATCAGTGGTCGGCAAACTGCGGCTCGCGAGCCACGAGCGGCTCTTTGGCCCCTCGGGTGTGGCTCTTCTTCTCTCCCTCCCCCCCCGCGAGCGAACGGGCGGGGGGAAGCGCCCGGGGCTGCGGCTTCGCCGGAGCCATCTGGGCATCGTGCTCCCGCCTCCCTGGCGGGAGACCCAGGGAGTCGTCCCAGCGCAGGCGAGCCTGGCTCCCTGGGAGACCCAGGGAGTCGTCCCAGCGCAGGCGAGCCTGGCTCCCTGGGAGACCCAGGGAGTCGTCCCAGCGCAGGCGAGCCTGGCTCCCTGATGGGAGACCCAAGGAGTTGTCCCAGCGCAGGCGAGCCTGGCTCCCTGGGAGACCCAGGGAGTCATCCCAGCGCAGGCGAGCCTAGCTCCCTGGGAGACCCAGGGAGTCGTCTCAGCGCAAGCGAGCCTCGGAGGCTTCGCCGGAGCAGTCCGGGCGTCGCGCGCCCGCCCAGGGAGTCATCCCAGCGCAGGCGAGCCTGGCTCCCTGGCGGGAGATCCAGGGAGTCGTCCCAGTGCAGGCGAGCCTGGGAGGCTTCGCCGGAGCAGTCTGGGCGTTGCGCGCCCACCCAGGGAGTCGTCCCAGCGCAGGCGAGCCTGGGAGGCTTCGCCGGAGGCGTCCGGGTGTCGCGCTCCGCCCGCCCGCTACAGGGGGAGGCAGCCAGAGCCCCAGCAGCCGAAGCCCCAGTAGCCGACATGCCGGGCTCTCCACTGCCTCCAGGCGAGGGCTTGGACTGCAGGAGCTGCATGTCGCAGGGCTGGGGGGGGCAGCAGCAGCAACAGCCGCCTGCAGAGGCCGCCGAGCCGTGCTTTCCAGGGCTGGCCGCCGCGTGCGGCTGGATGGAGGTGTGCGTGTGGCGCCCTGACAGCCTCCGCGGTGCTTGGATGGCCGCGGCCTCAGGTGCTCCCCCCGCCCGCTCGCTGAGGGGGAAGGCAGCCGTGGCCTCCCCGGCCGGTGTGCCGGGCTTGCCACTGCTTGGGGGGGGAGGGAGGGAGATAGGGAGGGAGAGACTGACATACAGAGAGAGACAGAGGGGGAGGGAGGAAGAGACAAACAGAGAGACACATAGAGGGAGGGAGAGAGGGAATCACACACACACACACACACACACACGCAGAATGACAGATGGGTGGAGGGAGGAGAGAGAGACAGATAAAGAGAGATAGACAGAGAGAGACAAAAAGAGAAAGAAAAATAGAAAGAAAAAGAAAGTAGGAAAGAAAAAGAAAGTAGGAAAGAGAGAGAAAGAAAGAAAGAAAGAAAGAAAGAAAGAAAGAAAGAAAGAAAGAAAGAAAGAAAGAAAGATAGAATTTTGGTTGCTAAGCAGGACCGTCGTTAAGTGAGTTTCACCACATTTTCCAAGTTGGCCACGCCCACCTGGTCACATGACCACTGAGCCACTCCCACAAAACAGGCCACACCTTTTGGCTCTCAAAAGAAATTTAAATCGTGGTACTGTTGATATTTGGCTCTCTTGACTAATAAGTTTGCCCACCACTGTCCTATACTTATGGACAGACGAATTGACTTTTCTCAGTTCTTTGAGATGGAGATTAAATGACCAAGCCCATATTTCAATATCTTTCTTGTTGACCCTAGTCCGTTCTCATCATTATCTGGAAAGGAAGTCCAACTTGCAACTTTTTATGTCCCGCCTTCAGTTTCCATAATGCATGGAAACCATCTACCAATGTTAAACATGCAAGACCTTGGAAAAAAAACAAACCTATGTTTTTGTCCAGGCTTGAAGGAAGAGGATTTCTCTGTGAGCTTCTCTGTTTCTTTGGCTGAGGTTCCAGCTGATTCTTATCACTTGTGAATGTGCCAACATTGTTAATAGTTTTCTGGATTATGATAGCTATCTCAGGTGCTTCACAACATGCCTGGGCGAAGCCATCCTAATGTTACAGAAAGCATAGTTATTATTAAATAATTTAATTTATGAGATCTAAATCTATAGAGGAAAGATGTTTTGTGGTCACCAGCTTAAAAGTATATTTTCTGTCAGGGAAAAAGAATTAAATTTTTATACTTCTGTCTCCCTTACCCTCAGCCAACACTGATAGAATGATGCTCTAGAAATGGCATCATTATTCATGGCAACATCCTTTCTTTCTGTACAGAACCATGCAAAGCTGTAAGCATGAAATCAGCTAAGCAGGGTTAGACCTGCTCATATGGACCATATTGCCATTGGGGGGAAAAAAGACTTAAAACTCTGACTTTCATTAGATATTACCTATAATCTTTCCTGCCCCTTTTGTCATTGTGGGCCATGCAAGATCAAAAGGGCAGATACAAGTTTCCTTAAATAGCCCAATCCCCACTGCATGTCGATAGCCCCAAGGCTTTTGGTAAGAATTTTTCCATGTTAATATTCGTGTTTATATTCCTTATATTCTTTATCCACATTTTCATGTCAAACAGTTGTCTTATAATATGTACAGTTCAAGGATTCCAGAGTTTTGATTGGAAAGACTGACTGGAAGAATTAGGATGAAGCCTAGAAAGTATTATACCAAAGACATATTTATTTTATGTTTATGGTTCATGCTCCTCATACAATTGTTTCCATTGCTGGGTTTCACATCCATTTCTCCTCTTCTTCTTCTCTTTCCATTCTCCATTCTGTCCCATTCTCCAATTCCTGCTTACTTTTCCTTTTTCTTAACCCCCATCCCCAACCCTCTAGTTAAGTAAAGAACAAATATTAAAAGTCAAACATTCATTCAGATTCAAAACAGATTATGTTACCTCATTAGAGTACTTTGGGATAGGACCATGGTAGACATTTTGTCCTCAGCTAATGATTACATAATATCCTTTGGCTCAAATCTAGTCAACTCTGGCCAGATTATTCTCATACTTGAGGTAACTTACTGAACACTTAACAGTGATTTGAAACAACATTAGAAACTACAACCAATTTCTCATCCTGCTTACTTCTTCCTTCAGAGATCAAAATACATATGGTATTTATATAATTGTCAGCCCTACAAAGCTGATTAGTTAAGAAACAGACATAATGGGTTATTTCAGAAGCGCTTTTTATTAAAATAAGATTATTTTATTGGAAAGCTTGTCAAAGTTCAGTCTCGTCTTATATTAAGCAAAATCAAATAGAGGTATTGAGTTTCTTTCTTATGTTTTCCTCTATCTCTATCTCAGAACTCTGCAGTCTTTTATTTATTTGTTTGTTTTATTTATTTATTTTAATTTGTCAACAAGTACAAGGAAACAAATAGGAAAAACACATGAAAAAATAGCACAAATAAATGGATAAAAAATAAGCAAAACATAGCCATAAACACATAAAAAGAGTACATATAAATGGAACAGTAGGACAGGAATGGTAGGCACGCTGGTGCGCTTATGCATGCTGCCTTAGGGACTTCTTAAGAAATGCGTAAGGTCCACGATAGACAGTTTAAGGTAAAAGGTATGGGAGTTAGAGGAACTAACAGCAGGATCGAGTAGGGTGTTCCACACATTTACTATTCTATTGCTGAAATCGTTTTTCCTGCAATCAAGATTAGAACGGATTACATTTAGTTTGTATCTATTGATAGTCCATGTATTATTGCAGTTGAAGTAAAAGTAGTCATTAACACGTAGGACGTTATGGCAGTATTTTTATGCCAGTATTTTATTTATTTCATATGGTATATGTTTGTAGGGAGATCTACACTTTACAGAGTAGGCCTGATAGCCCAATTGTTACTTCCTTTGATTTTGCACCTGCATACTTATCCATGGAGCATCACAGAGGGCAAACCAGCATTCATTATCTGGCTATTGGCAGTCAGATTGATGAAATTTTCCAGGGCCTCTTCTGTTGATTTTGCCTCTGGACCAGTCCAGCACTGGTTTCCATTCTCCTTGTGCAGCTAGCCTTTCCTATTGCAATGCTACCCTATTTATCTACTCACAGTAATGCTTTCAGATACCGAATGAGCAAGGCAGGAGCTAGGGGTGGCTGATGGGAGCTCACCCCATCCTGCAGTGCTACCAGGACTTGTACTGCCAGAGTGTCAACCATTTTTGGTGGCAGATCCAGCATCCTTAAGCAGCTGCACCACAGCACTTCCTTTTTATGCCAGTCATCAGATACCTTCCCCAAGATTATTCTAAATTCCTTTGCAAAATAGATGCCAACAGGAAGATACTGTTGTCCAGTGATTGTATAAAATTTAAAGTTCATCAACAGGCCAAGGATTCATCTCAAGAAAAGGTAGTCTTCAACTTATGATGACAATTGAGCAAAAACGTCTGTTGCTAAGCAAGACAGATGTTAAGTGAGTTTTGCCACATTTTATGAGCATTCTTACCATAGTTGTTAAGTGAATCACTTCAGTTATTAAGTCAGCAACACAGTTGTTAAGTGAATATGGCTTCCCCATTGATTTTGCTTGTCAGAAGGTTGCAGAAGGTGATCACATGACCTTTGGACTCTGCAACTGTCATAAATACATGCCAGTTGCCAAGTGTCTGAATTCTGATCATGTGATCAGAATACGGGGATGTTGCAAGTGTGGAAAATGGTCATAAGTCACATTTTGCACTGCTCTGGTAATTTCCCACAATCACTAAATGAATGGTTGTAAATCAAACATTACTTATAAATTAAGTCCCCACTGAAAAACCTCATGCTTTGGATGAAGAATGTCACAGATTCAATTTCCAGGTAGGCCTGGAGAGATTTCTCTATGACTCCATGGGGACTTGCACAATCTGATTCAGTTTAGGACAACTTCCAATAGTTCTCCTGTTTGGAGTATCAAATTTACCTTTTTATGTTTATAAAAACATGTTACACAACAAGTACAGCAATAGGAATGCTTCGTTGCAAGGAAAATCTTCAAGCAGTTCTTTAAAAAGTAGCAATATATGCAGTGGGCAACAGATGGGGTTAAGCATAACTAAGCCTGTATTAGATATTGACCAAAGTGGAAATTTGATTGAGATCCTTCTGTATTTTAAGCTTATCTTCTGCAGTGTTGGCTATTCCTGGGAGCCCGTCGTTTGCAAATTTGGTGGGTTCCCTTTCTATCCCCTCATTTAAATCGTTTATGAAGATATTGGTGAGTACTCAGCCTAAGACAGAACCCACTGCATATTTCCCTCTATGTAGATGCAGTTCCATTGAAGACTATACGTCAAGTGCAGCTGATCAGTCTGTTACTAACACATCTGGGAGTGATGCTGTCTAATATATATTTTTCTATTTTATCAAGCAGTAGCTTGTAGTCTACTTTATCAGGTGCCTTACTGAAGTCCAAGTAAATTCTGTCCATAGCATTTCGCCAATCCACTAATTTAGTCATGTTGTCAAAGAATGCAATAAGATTAGTCTGGTATGATCTGTTTTTTTTAACAAAGCCATGTTGTCTTCTGGTTTTATCACTGTTTGCCTCTAGATGTTCACAGATTCATTGCTTGATTATCTTTTTCAGGGTCTTCCCACATATTGATGTCAGGCTGATAAAGCTGTAGTTTCTTGGATCCATTGTTTTTCTTTTTTGAAGATGGGAACCACATCAGCTCTTTTCCAATCCTCTGATAGTTCCCCAGTGCTTACATGCTAGTTGCCAAACATCTGAATTTTGGTCAAGTGACCATGGGGAGGCTGCAATGGACATAAATGTGAAAAACAGCCATAACTCATTTTTTTCTGAGCTGTTGCAACTTTGAACAGACACTAAACGAATGGTTGTAAGTTGAGGACTTCGTGAAAATAAGAAATAACTCTGCTCATGAGTGGGAGTTTACATTACTTCCTACTTTCCTGGTGTTCACTTAAGTCAGTGCTTCTCAACCTTGGTGACCTTAAGTCCTGTGGAGTTCAACTTCCAGAATCTGGGATTCTGGGAGTTGAAGTCCACAGGATTTAAAGTCACCACAGTTGAGAAACACTGACTTAAGATAAAGGAGGATACTTAGAATCTGCTGAACAAATCAACAGTCAGAGAATTTCCTTTTTCAGAAAATGCCTCAATTGACAAATCTTGCAATTTGCTGGCCCTTCGTGCTTTATTGCCATATTTTGTATATTTGGCTTGCAACAGGAACAATCACAATCTTGGAATTTACATTTTTTTTTAAAAATCTTTATGGGTCACCCAGTACAACATCAGCAGAGTTATTGCTTTGGCTATTCATATTATGTGGAGGAGCAGATGCTAATAAAGATTACAGTGCAAGGGGAAATCCCTGAGCAGAAAATGTGGTGCCTCGAGAATGGGGGCAAGGGTGAAAAGATAAATTGTGATGTTGCAATGTAAGCTCCATCTCTTACACAGTTAGCCAGAACATTGCAACATAAGCATGAAAGGGCAGAGTCTGCTTCAGGAGAGCTCATATTTTGTCTTTTTAGCATTAATCTAGTTACTGTGTTTCCCTGAAAATGAGACCTACCCCCAAAATAATACCTACCCTGATTTTTAAACCTAATATAAGCCATACACAAAAATAATACAATAGCTGAATTGGAAGGGACCTTGGAGGTCATCTAGTCCAACCCCCTGCTTGGCAGGAAGCCCTATACCATTTCAGACAAATGGCTATCCAACATCTTCTTAAAAACTTGCAGTGTTGGGGCATTCACAACTTCTGGAGGCAACTTCTGTTCCACTGGTTAATTGTTCTAACTGTCAGGAAATTTCTCCTCAGTTCTAAGTTGCTTCTCTCCTTGATTAGTTTCCACCCATTGCTTCTTGTCCTGCCCCCAGATGCCTTGGATAATATTTTGACTCCCTCTTCTTTGTGGCAGCCTCTGAGATATTGGAACGCTGCTATTATGTCTCCCCTGGTCCTTCTTTTCATTAAACCAGACATACCCAGGTCCTGCAACTATTCTTCATATGTTTTAGCCTTCAGTCCCCTAATCATCTTGGTTGCTCTTCTCTGCACTCTTTCTAGAGTCTCCACATCTTTTCTACATTGTGGCGACCAAAACTAAATGGCGTATTCCAAGTGTGGCCTTACCAAGGCATTATAAAGTGGTGTTGACACTTCAGGTGATCTTGATTCTATCCCACTGACTAATACAATTAGTCAGTGGAACAGCTCCAGAAGTTGTGAATGCCCCAACACTGCAAGTCTTTATGAGGATGTTGGATAGCCATTTGTCTGAAACGGTATAAGGTTCCTGCCTAGGCGGGGGGTTGGGTTAGAAGACCTCTAAGGTCCCTTCCAACTCTGCTATTGTATTGTATTGTATTATAATAAGAGCCAGGGTTTCAATTGATGGATGCATTGTTTTGTTTTATTATTTATGTTGTTTTAATTATTGGTTGGAAGCTGCCCAAAGTTTGAAGTAAAAGATGGGTGGCTATATAAATGTTTCAAATAAATGTTAAAAAATTTTTAGAAGTATTTTCAAATCTGATGTACAGAACACGCTCTAAAAATAATATAAATGAACATTCTTTAGAAGGAAAGCAAAGCACACAATTGTCCAGCATGACTCCTCTCAAACTCAGTAGATCAAAAGTAAAACTAAAATCTGAGGGTCAGAAAACTCTCACAATTAAAATGGAGAGAGAGGGAAGGAGGGAGAAAGGAAATAAGGGGGAAAATATACTAGCCGGTGACGTGAAACACAAAATTAAATAGCAAAGGAAAACAAAGAGGGAGGGCAGGGGGTACAGGATTATTTACTCTAGACACACCCCTGAGGTCGTTTTTTTCCAGATTCCTGCTGGCTGTGTCTTAAATTGCCAGGCAAACAAGGGCTGAGATCTCCATCAAGACTGATTTCTGCATCAGAAACATTGTCTCTTACAGCAGAGGGAAGAGTGTGGAAGAATGTAAGCCAATCCTGGTATATTTCAAAGAATGCTGAAATATTGAGGAATAGACAAGCGAAACTAGGTGAAAGGGAAAGAATGAAGCAAGATGAAATGATAGTTTCTTTTTTTTTTAGAATGGAGAAAAAATATTTGCTTGTTTTAGTTATACTTACTTGTTGCAGCCGAATCGAAGAGCATTGTTTAGAGATTTTGCTTATTGGATTTTTTATTTAATATTTTTCTAACTTTTGTATTATATGTCTCTTATGTTGTATGCCACCCTGAGTCCTTTGGGAGAAGGGCGGCATATAAACCCAATAAATCTACAAATCTACAATCTAGAACGTTACAACTTGCAATTGAGGCAGCTTAAACTCTCTAGCAGAATAAGCGTTTGTAGGGACATTGTCATTAGATCTTCTAAAATTTAAAACTATGTTTTTCCAAAATCATCCTAATAATAAGCCAACTCTCTGGCAGAGACTAGTAACCTAACTCCCCAGCAGAATATATGCTTATAGAGACATAGTCAATAACTATATTTCTCCAATTTCATCCTAATAGTAAATCTTGGGGATTGAAATGCCTTCAGTTGTAGAAAAATATTTTTCCTGTTTTTGTTTGCATTTGGATAATTTGATTTGCACTGTAAATACAGGTTTTTAATCCCTGCCTTTCTTTGACAGCTGAATAAATATATATATATATCCTACCACACATACACCCCCCTCAAAAAAGCAGAAATGGCACACGTGAGAAAAAAGTTCATTGAGATTCTGGAAAAAGTCATGAAAGAAGGAGAGCAGATGACACCAGAGGAGATGCTGATTACTCATGAAGGAATTGTATACCCAACCGTCTTTTGCAACCCAGAGCAGTTCAAAGCTTTGGAGGCCTTCCAAGCCAGGAGTGACGATGTAGTTCTAGCAGGATACTGCAAATCTGGTGTGTTTGTTTGTTTGTTTGTTTGTTTGTTTGTTTCCTTATACCTACAAAGATGACTCTGGGCCTTTGATACATACTTTTAAAAGGCCATGCCTGATTAGATTTTACTTGAAAGAGTGATGAATTGATGAATCGTAGGGTAACAGTCTGGAATAAAATCAAAGGGTAAGGAAAACTTCAGGAATAAAATGAAAAAACATCTTTGCATCTCCATAATTTTCCTGGTTTCTGCCATCACCTGAGCAATTGTGGGCCTCAATAATATCTATTTATTCTCCGAAGTTGCACTGTTGAAAGTAAAATATTATTACGTCTTTAGAGAGAAACCATGTAGTGTTTAAAGAGACTTCAAATTGATCGATTGAATGTATGTCACCCTTGCTACGATCCTATATTGCTGACATTTTAGCTACAAACATTTAATAACATTAGCAACTTTAAACTTATATGTTCAATGGTTTTCATGGGGCTTTCAATCTTTTAGAATTCCAAAGAAAAACCCCTTTTGGAAAGGGCATGTTTTCATTTTTTTTATAGTCTATAATGGGAATTTTGGGTCTGGTGCTGATTGGAAGCATTGCACACAAAGGTAAGTCCTCTGTGCTGGTTTGCTTTCATCTCAGAACATAAGAACATAAGAACAGGAACATGTTGCAACCAGCCAACATTCCATTAGCCATTACTCAATTTTTTTCATCTGCATTTGTTTTGTGGTTGTCTAATAGAAACTAAAAACTCTGCTGCATTATTCAGTCATTTGAGGATTTGTGATCAACAAGGTTGTAAGGAAATAGATCCTGGAAAAAGTTTTGAACAGATATGGACTTTGCACCTTGTATCATCAGAATTTTAGTTCTGTTAGCAGCAAAGACAGACTTTGAAGGCTCCATTATGTCCAAATGCTTTCTATCCTGACTAAGAGCTTTTTTCAGAAATAGATTCCTCTCTGAAGTTATTGAGATCCAAAATGATTAGGTTGTTAAAGTTGGACTTTGGTTGTTGAATGTATAATGTAACTGAATGACTATCACTTTCATTCCAGAGAAGTAGGAAAGATAGTATCTGAAAAAAATTATACTGGGTGTCTAATGCTATTATATTTTTAACAATTTATTTTTAAAATATATTTTGGCAAGTTGTTACATCCTAGCACCGTGATGGCACGCTAATGGCACCCGTTGCAGAGGTGGCATGCAGAGCCCTCTCTGTTGGCACTTGTACTGTCATTCCAGGTCAGATCTCCCTGACATTTCTTTCGTGAGTTCCCGTTTCCCTGCAAACAACGAAACAGAAGCTCCTGAAAGAAAAAGATCTTACCTCTTGCCCCCCTCCCTCTCTGTTATATGCTCACTGGAATGGAACTCAATCACTAAACAAAGAGTTTAATTACAACAAATTGTGATCTTGTGATGCCTATGATGTAAGATTAGTGCTGAGTACAGTTTATAGTTTTAGCACAATTTCAAAATTAAAAAAAACCTTTACAATTTTTACATGACTTGGGCCTAAGAGAGAAGACCTCTCCCAGTGTAGATCTGACCAGGTGTTAAGAGTAAAGAAAGAAACTTTTCTGAAGATTGTCAGAGGCCCACCTATCTGACAAATGGAAAGATGGTATGTGGCTCCTGGGCTATAAAATGCATGTTGAGCGTTGTGTCCAGTTCCTTCCCTTTTTTCACAGCTTTTCAATTTTAAACTGTCATATGTTCACTGGAATGGACCTCAGTCACTAAATGAGGAGTTTAATTGCAAGAAAAGCTGATCTTGGGATGCCTATTCTGAAAGATTAGTGCTGAGCACAGTTTAAAGTGTGGCAATTGATTTTTAAATGTTTTAAATGACTTGGGCCTAAGAGGGAAGACCTCTCCCAGTGTAGATCTGTCCAGGTGTTAAGAGTAAATAAAGAAATATTGCTGAAGATTATAGAGGACCACTTTCTGACAAGCAGAAATGTGTTATGTGGATTCTGGGCTATAAAATGCATGCTGAGCATTGTGTCGTTCCTTCACTTTTTTCACAGCCTTTCAATTTTAAATTAATTGGTATTGCTTTTATTTATTTATTTTACTTTACGAGTATATAGTCCTATAAGTGTATTTAACTTTGTTTCCCTCCCCCCCAGGTACCAACTGGGTTGGCCAGATTGTTACTGATTTAGTAATAACATCTGCCAAGAGATATGAACCAGAGAAGTTGGATGAAAAACTTCTCTTAGCAGAATTTCCCTATCTTGAAATAGGAGATACTGAAAAGTATAAGGTTAGTATTAATAACGCAGACTGACAGACACCACCTACTCAACTGTGATAAATTTTCATCAGACGGTATATTAAAACAGCAATAGAGGTAAATTATTGAGTATTTTTTCAAGGTGTCCCCAGAATAAAAAGAGTCAGTCAGATTATGTTTGATCAGAGACAGTTGTATTGATTCTGCATGATTCAGTCTTTGAAGAGGTAAAATTGGCCTTGGTTGATATATTAACCAATCCACTGATCAGTAAGTGTGTTACTCTTGCTTGTAGAATTCAGTGGGAAAACTTGAGATTTGCATATTTGAAATGTGTGGTTATTAGTCTAGTCTAGTCTGTCTAGTATAGGGTAATCCATGCTTTGGATCATAGTTACCTACATTTTTTTCCCTCCTGCAAAACCAGGGGTCATTTTTGAGTTCTATAAACTTATTGCCAAGCAATTTCTGATTTTAGGATTGTGGGATGGTGGAGAGCAAAGGGAAATTCTAACATAACTTTTGTGACTTTGAAAGCTTTAATATAAAGAGTGTCCAAGAGTTATTCAAACTGAATTGTCCAATCTGGTGTTTCTCATACTATTTGGGGAAGTCTGGGAGTTGATTATTGATTTATTTATTTTATTTATTTATTATTTATTGAAGAGGATGGGTACTTATCCTTCCAGGAGAGTGATGTTTACTCATCTCCGTCCTGATAGATTCCCACCATCAATTTTCAAGAACAAAGCCAAAGTAAGTAGCTGATTTAATACCCTAAAATTGTAACACTCTTGATAAAATTCAACGAGCACTTCTACCAGTATATGGATAAAGTCAGCCTTGAACAATAAAAAATATTTAAAATTATTGGATTTATATGCCACCCTTCTCCCAAAGGACTCAGGGCGGCGTACAACATAAGAGACATATAGTACAAAAGTTAAAAAGATATTAAATAAAAAATCCAAATAAATAAGCAATAAATTAATAGACATTATAAAATAAATTAAAATTGGAATTAAAATTAATACGTTATTTTGTTCAGGCCAGGCCGAAAAGAAGAAAAGATAAACAAGAACATGCTTAATCATTATGTACCATACAAATGGATGACTGGGTAGTAAATAGCTGTGTTTACCAATAGCTGTTGATAAGTCTTTTAAATTTGGATAAATGTGGTTACTTCAGTGACTTAATTGCATCTTCCGGATATGAGTGTTTTCGAATTAAACACTGCCCTTTAGTAATTCAGAGACATCATTTGAGGAAGTAACTGTAAATAGATTTGAAATGGAGATTCCATACTAATCTACATAGCCAGTTTGGTGTAGTAGTTAAGGCATTGGGCTAAATATGATATAAAGCCAGTTGGGTGACTTTGGACCAGTCACTCCCTCTCAGCCTAAGAAGGGCAAGCTTTTTTCAAAAAAATCCAATCTTGCCACCCACCTAGCTAACCTGGCAATATATTGTCTCACTAGGCCGTTCTGTTCAGTGGTGGGATTCAAAAAGAATTACTATTGGCTCTGTGGGGATGGCATGGCTTGGTGGATGTGGCAGGGGAAGGTTACTGTAAAATCTCCATTTCCTCCCAATCAGCTGGGACTTGAGAGACAGAGAATAGAGGGGGGATGGGGCCAGTCAGAGGTGGTATCTACTGGTTCTCTGAACTACTCAAAATTCCTGCTACCGGTTCTCCAGAACTGGTCAGAACTTGCCGAATACCACCTCTGATTCTGTTTTCTAATATCTTTGCAATAATATACAGTAAGATACCAGTGACTGAATGGGATTCGGTATTCACACAGGCACGTGTATATAAGATTTCAGTCATAAAGAATAGCTGAGGATAATTTGCAGAGAATCTGGTGCATTTTAGAGATATAATCTGTGCTTTCTCAATTGATATTCTAATGTTTTTTGGTTTTTAGGTACTGATGCTGATTCGAAATCCAAAAGATGTTGCTGCATCTTTTTTCCATTTTTCAAACAACTTCAGTCCTTATCCTCCCTATGATACATTTGAAGAGTTCTTCCGAGCTTTAATGATAGGAAAAAGTAGAATTTCTATTCATTCCAATCGTTTAATGTCTATAGATATGAAGAACATAGTCGTTGTCAATCTTGATTATTATTATTTTATTGATTAGTGTATGCTTTGTTCAAGCAGAGACACTTCAAATTCGAGTCTGATTCTCAGCTTGTTTCAATAAATCATAGTTAATCCTATGAACAGATTCCTTTTCTCATAGAGGAACAAATAATATTTGAAAAGAGAAGTAAATATTTCTCATTAGAGAAGTCTACTTCCCAGGGTTGTTGTAGGAAAAAAGAAGAATATGTGGTATATATGCAGCCTTGAGCTTCTGCACAAAAGGCAGAATATAAATTCAACTAATACATCAACAGAATAGCAGAAAAATATGTTCGTTCATTCATTCATTCATTCATTCATTCATTCATTCATTCATTCATTCACTCATTCAATCTGTATGCTGGCGCTTTTCCATTTCAGAAGCCCAGATAAGTAGATAAGCCATGGTGATGCAGTGCTTAGAATGCAGTATTGCAAGCTAACTCTCTGCTCACTGCCAGCAGTTCAATCCTGACCAGCTCAAGGTTGACTCAGCCCTTCCATCCTTCTGAGGTCGGTAAAATGAGGACCCAGATTGTTGGGAGAAATATGCTGACTCTAAACAGCTTAGAGAGTGTTGTAAAGCACTGTGAAGCAGTATCTAAGTCTAGGTGCTATTGCTACTGCTATTTCCAAAATTGTAATTTAGTTTTTCAAGGTATTTCATTCTAACCTCTGGCAGCTAGCGTAATTTCATGTAAAACCATTGTTACATGTTGGCCAAATGAAAAAAGAAAGATACATATTTATTATTTTGGCTTAAATCCAGTTACCAATATTTAGCAAGAAGAAATCTATTACATCTTGAGAGTGTTATTTAGATGAAAGGTTTAGAATAATAATGATCATATCAATTTTCCAGTTAACGTATATTGCTTGTATATGCTTGTTTATGCTTAGATTATAAACTATGTCAGAACTGAGTAAGTACTACAATACATTGGCATCTATGCAAAACTATTATTTCTTAGTTTCCTAAATGTGGTATGAACACAAAATTAAACTCTGCCAATGATGTTAATTTTATGTGATTTTCATATATAAATTAATTACTAATGAACACAGACATAATTAAAAAGAATAGAGTAGTAGCAAGTCTTCAAGAAGATGTTGGATAGCCATTTGTCTGAAATGGTATAAGGTTTCCTGCCTAGGTAAGGAGTTGGACTAGATGACCTCCAAGGTCCCTTCCAACTCTGCTGTTGTATTGTATTTTCTAGATAATAGCAATATTCAGGGACATTAGAACTGAGGAAAAAGGATTGGAAGAAGATAAACTGTATAGAGATGATATCCAAAGATCAACTGAAATTTTCAATGAGTCATATACATATCATGTCTGTTATCAATCTTGTTCTGACGTGATCTTAATTATTTTTTTGAAATTTGAATAGTGCCCTGGGGATCCTATATAGAGTATCTTTGTACATGGAACAAGTATGTTGATAAAGAAAATGTCCTGCCAATAACATATGAAGAGATAAAAGAGGTACAGTTCTTATATTCATAAAAGCAATGAATAGAAAGACTTAGAGAAAGAACGGTGTGAGTTTCAAGCTGGAGTAGGAATTTAAGACCATATCTTTCTGCAACAAATCAGATCAGAATTCTAATCATTGTTACATGTGCAGAATCCATTCCAGACAACAATTAAGCTTTCCCAACATTTCTGCCAGAGTACAAATCACATGCTAACATATTTTAGACTTTCCTTAAATGCATTCTAAAGAAAGAGTTAAAATGTCCAACTAACTGAAGCTCTTTTACTGGCATCCTACTCTTATTACCAAAGTGATCAAGAAAAAAAAAATAGTTGACCAATGACCTCCAGGTTTCCTGCAAGAAGTTCCTAAAGTTTATAATTAAGAAAGACCCATGATCTTCCGGCAGATAGCACATATGATTTTCAGTTTAAGGAAGCTCTGTGTTTGTGTATTGATTATTTTCCCCCCAATAATTATTTTACTGCTTTTTGCTCTGGGGAAAAAGTAGAAATAACAGTGCCAACTAGCCAAGCACAGCATAAACCAACAGCCATCAACATAAAAAGGGATCAAACTGAGCATGGGGAAATTCTCTTTCCTCCCTGAAACTCTGTGTGCGTGTGTGTGTGTGTGTGTATTTATAAATATATTTATATATTCATGTAGAGCTTTCATTTATATACTTGGCATGGAGAATGTAGAATATAGCCATAGCATTTAGAAGGTGAAAACCAGAGGGAACCTTAGACTTGAAATGATGCAAATATATTTCATAATTCCCTTCCCAAAGTTGGTCAGATATCTTTCTTAGAAATGGGACATAAAATAAATGAGAGGGTTTTTCTTTTACCAGCAGTACAAATTGATCCCTTTTTCAGAACCCAGCTTTAGGAGCCAAAAAGATCTCCACGTTTCTTGAACTGAACTTAAATGAGGAAGACTTTCAGGGTGTTGCAGAAAGAAGCACATTCAAGACGATGAAAGAAAAATCTAAAACAACCCACGGAGAATTTGGTGAAGTTCTTTTCCGGAAAGGTAATTTTTGAAAATCTGTAATGTTGCATTTGTTATGTCATGGAGGCAACTGGCATCTTATTTTAGTGAGAGTTAATTATTCATCCCTATTCCATGGACTGGGGAAATGATATGAAAGTCTAACTAATTTGCTTTTTTAAAACTGGGAGACCAGTAATAGTTGTACAATACTTACTGCATCTTTGAATAATACTGGATAATTACTGTATATATTTTAACTACAGGAAAGTACCAAATATTAAAAAATACTTTTAAAATCAAATCTGTAGTATCTGGATTAGTCTGCTGCTCCTGCTAATTCACTGATATTTATATATAGGGACATATGCATTCAATCATTCATTTTCTATAGTTTCCCAACTCAACTAAGCAGTTAAAGATGAATTGGTGACTTCACCATTTTTAAAAATATAAGTAAAACAATTTAAAACATTACAACAATAAAACATCCACCAAATAAATAAGTAAAACAGAAGCCATTTCCATCTTCTTACAATTTGACACTGTATATTTGCAATGGACTATGCACTCTGAACTGTGCATCTATATATAAAATGCATGGATGGATGGATGGAAATAAACCCAGAAAAGGAGATATTTGCAAAAGAACATTTGTAAAACATCTAATTACTATTTATTTCTTTGAGTATTCCGTAGTATTGCAGGCTTTAGTTTAGGCAAATACTTATTGACATTACAAGATGTGTGGTTTTTCATATAAAAAAAGGAAAATAATTGTTTGTTTTCAGGTGGAGTAAGTGACTGGAAAACACTTTTTAGTGAAGCAAACAACAAAGAGATGGACACCATATTTAAAGAGCGCTTAGAAGGAACCAAAGTGGGAAAATTGATAAACTATGATCGTTACTGCAAGATATGAAGATCAAGGAAAAAAGCCACCCCTTCTAAAAGGATTCCATTCTCAGAAACAAGGCATTCTATTTACTTGTAATAAATTTATGATTTTATGTAATCTCTGTATGAAAGAAGAATGGAAATTATTTCAAGAATTTTCTGACAATATTTCTATAAATTTCTAAGCTACAAATGGCTAAACTGCATTACTTAATCCTGCTGATAGCATATTCATTTTTATTCAGAGTTATGACAAAATATTTTAGAAATATAAGACAATTGTATAGATATTAGAAAGAAATCTTAAATGTAAGCTTTTATTGTATCAACAAGCTCTTAATCACACCAATTCTTTGAGCATACATATATGTTTGTGTGTGTTTATTTATTCACACACACAAATATACACAGATTTTCATACATACGATTAAATACTGAAATTAATTTGAAATGTAATTAGGTATTGTTCATTGACATCTTAATCATGAATCCTAACCGAAAATTAATTGATTGGCTGACTCCAATCTGAATGATTGCCAGTAACAGGAAGCTATACACCAACACAGATGGAAAGAAAAGAAGGGAAAAGAAGAGAAGCCGCCAGATCATGGGATGTTGCACATAACAATTACACAGAAGTCATTTAACAGTGGCAATGAGACTTGCCGCAACTGCTATCACAATCCACCTGCATGACAACACATTTACAACTGGGTCTAATCTTGTTGCTGATCCTAATTACTGTACTTAAGCAAGGACTGTTGTACAAAGGTTTGATCTAAACACGCAAATAAAGTTTACTAAACCTAAATATGTCAAGAATGTTGGAAGAAATATCCTTCTGGTTTCCATTCCAAGTCGGGGAAAAGGCACTAGAAACATGGAGGCTGCTTGGAAAGATGGATTAGTGGTGGACAGGATCACATGGCTTGAGTTCTTGAACAGAAAAAGGTGATTACATGCTTCAATATGTTGGGTGAAGAAGAAAAAGGGCAGAGATGCTGAAAGTTCCTGGTTTTATGCCCTCTCTGCCCTTTGAAGCTGAGCTTGTATTCTTTTTTTTTTTTTTTTGAAAAAAAGGTTTTATTGGTTTTAACAATTTATATTAGGAAAAGTAAGTAAGGTAGTATATAATATTTAGAGCTTCCACATCTGGTTTGATGACCGCCTCCGAGTCTTCATACATATTCAATTAAAAAAAATTATTAAAGGGAAGGGGTACATATATTTTAAAATCATAAATTTTCATATTATTTTATACATTCAATTACTTTGTAGTATTGACATCCGTACAGGAATTACTAAAAAAATATAACAAATTATTATCCCTTCAGGCATCAACCACTTGAACCACACCCCCTTTTTGAATAATTTTTTAGTTAAGAAGGAATAATTCCTTCTTATATCTCTTATTTTCTTTGGGATCTGCTTCAATATGGCCACCTCGTTTTGCTGATACATCAAAGGGCCCCCTTTTTGCGCTCTCAGTATTTCTTCTCTCGTTGACCTTCTTATAAATTTAATATGTATCTCTCTGGGTACCTCATTTATTCTGGCAAATGCTGAGTTAATTCTGTAAATCAAATCAATGTCCCCCCAAATAAATTCCTTATCTTTCTTAATATAATCCGCTAACATAGTAGCCATCAACTCTCGCAAATTCTCATTCGGTAATTCTGGAACATTCTGAAATCTTAAAAAAAAAGACATGCGTTCAAAATCAATTTTAGACATTTGACCAGTAATATCTGTAAGTTCTTTCTTAAAATCTTTTATCTCTTCCTTCACCTCAACCACCCCTCCTTCCAGCCCCACAATTTTTTGTTTATTATTTGTTATTTTTCTTTGCGCCTCCAATAATTCCAATCTTGTGCTTAAATTGTCTTTCCGGATTTGTTGCATTTCATTCATTATCCTTTGAAACATCTCCTCTACATTTAATGGCTGAGAGCTTGGTGATTTACGATCCTCTACTTCTGTTTCCTTCTGTAACATAGCTGAAATCTTTGGTTGTGAGGATGGGCTGGGTCTTGTAGATGCTGGAGCAGAGCTTGGTTTCCCAGATGGAGGTTTCCTCGATGCCATAATTAAAGTTTTAGGTGTTAGTACGTAGAGAAGAAGAAAAGGAAGAAAAAATGGCGCTGTTGGGCGGGCAGTCTGTGAAGTCCGAGACAAAAGCAGCTGGAGTTCAAATTGAGTTTACAACATCCAGAGAGAAAAAGGAAAAAAAGAAAAAAAAATTCCAAACAAAGCAGAAAGTTTCACTAAAGGAGAGAACACCAAAAGACACCAGAGCAGGTCGTTTTCTTATATATTTTAAAATCAATCTAATTTTGTTGAAATAGAGGAATGCTTATTTTCAGAAAGAGAAAGTTCCATGCTGAGAACAAAGAGAACGCCATCCTTCCGCCTTGCCGGCAGGGTGGACAAAGCAAAAATAAAAACAGTCAATTTAAAATGTAGCAAGGCTCAGGATACATTGTTTAACAGCAAATCCCTTGGTTAACAAGAAATTTCCTCTTTTAATAAGTCCGACGGAAGTCACTTTCACTCTCTCCGCAGCACGGGACTCTTTATGCAATGCCGCTTTATTTCCAGGGGGGGTGTTTCCAACTCCCCCCTATCTTCTCTTTCCATTGAATTGAATGTAAAAAAAAAGTCCAAATAAGGCACATACCATTATTTTTTAATCCAGAGCCTCGGCGCAGCCATACAACCCCGGAGTTTCAGCTCCTTCTTACATCCTCCATGTTCCAGCATCTTCAGCGAAGGGGAAACTCCCCCCACGAAAGTTCCCCAGCCCCTAGGGCGAAGCGGGAGCAGCCCCCTGACCACCGTCGGGATGGGGGCCCTCCCCGCAAGCCGCCCGTGCAGAGGGGGGGGGATTTTAAACCTCCCCCCGCACCCAAGAGCGCAGCTGAGGCAACACAGTGGTGGACATGAGAATCCACGTCCGTCCGCGTCCGAAGCCGGACACGATCTCTGAACCTGAGCTTGTATTCTGATTGGTTGACTCCCATGGGGCCATGCAGGGGCAACTCTGTAGGCTGTGCTTTGAGTCCAAGCTTGGTTGCCTTCCTGGCCTTGTGGTGAGTTTCTGTAGAAGGCTAATCCTACCTATGTCTTGTAGAATAGACTATCGCAGATTTTAATAGCTCATTGACAAAGGCTATTAAGAGTGAGTCTGTTTCCTGATTAAAAACACATTTCTCTATTTCTTATCCATCTCTTCTAGGAGATGGGTCCGTGCTAACTTCCTACAAGAGTTTAATTTTTCCATGGACAGCTGACTGTGTAGAAGGAAAACAAATATGAATTAACAGATTAACAAAGTTGCAAGAGAATTAATAAGTCATCTAGTCCAACCTCCAGCCCAAATAGGAGACCCTACACCATTTCTGACAAATGGCAATCCAGTCTCTTCTTGAAAGCTTCCAGTGATGAAGCTGCCACAACTGCCACAAAAGCTGCCACAAAAGGCAATTGGTTGATTCTTTTTCACTGTTGGAACCTTATTTCTAGGTTGAATCTCTCAGTGGAGCCCAAAATTGCTATTGCTAAGCAAGGCAGTGGTTAAATGAAATTTCCGCCATTTTAAAGCCTGTCTTGCCACAATTGTTAAATGAATCTGGCTTCCCCATTGATTTCACTTATCAGAAAGTTATAAAAGGTAATCACAGGAGTCAAGACACTGCAACCACCATGAATACTTTCCAGTAGCCAAGTATTCAAATGTTGTTCACATGACCATGTGGATTATAATTGTCATAAGGGTGAAAACAATTACAATTCACATTTTCAGTACAAGCAATCACTAAGTGAATGGTTGTAAGTCAAGGACTACCTATGGTTCACTTGAGCTTAAATTTCCTAAAATAAAGCTGTAATTGTTTTGCTCCTTTCTAGTTACAGCTGTTAATTACAAACATGTACAAAGAATACATTTACAGCTATAACAGTCAAGCATAATAGGAAGCATGGCAACTTTCTATGTTCTGTTCCACTCGACCTTTCTAACAGTTCTTATTAATAGAAAGACAGACTGGTGCTAACATTAACTTCAAAAGCAAGATGCCCAAAGGATTTGTGACCAAAAGATTCTTCTATTGTAGCAATTTCAACTCCAAGTGATCTAAATGTCTAATCATTCCAATGGCATGATCCCATTCCCCAATCATGTGATTATTTATTATTCCTAAATGTACGAACAAAGCTCTTTGAAGATATGTGGAGTATTTTTGACTTTGCTCTGAATTAAATATTCTCTGTCTGCCTCTCTTTCTGAAGGAACAGGGGCCATTTGATCATCCATGTGCACTACAATACTTTTTATTTTGTCTTTTAATTCTTCTGAAGCAGTTGTCCTTAAACCCTTCTCCAAGGCTATTTCAGCACCATGGCAGGCAATCTCCCCGTTCTGTCTCTAAAATAATGCTCAGTGAGTTCACATTTATTTGAGTATGCAACCTAACCCCTCTTTCTTTTAACTATGGGAGAGTGCTTCCAAATTGAATTGAGATATCACCTTTTCCAGACCTGCTGAATGGTCCTCAACTTGGGACTAGCCCTCAGCCTCAATGAACTGTGCTACACACATTCAGAGCCATGGGATTATTTATGCTAGGCACACACCAGAGGTGGTTCTTTGCCAGCTTTCTGCAAATTGCGCCTTGTTGAGGGTTAAACTGTCAGTGGAAGAATGGGGAGAGATCTCTGTGAAAGATAAATTACAGTCACAAGGGCTGATATATTGAAGTGCATCACAAACACTTATCTCTTACTGCAGAGGGAAGAGCGTGGAAGAATGTAAGTCAATCTTAATATATTTGAAAGTGCAGAAATATTGAGGAGCAGACAAGCAAAGCTGGGTGAAAGGGAATGGGTGAAGCAGGAAAAAAGGATGGTTTTTTTTTTCTTTTCCTTTATCTTTCTGGGGGGGTTTGTTGTTGTTTTAAGAGTGAAGAAAAACATTTGCAGATGTTTTAGATGTACTGACGTTGCAGCCAAACTGAATGGCACTGTATAAGAGGAGATTACAATTTGTAACTGCAAGCGCTTAAACTCTAGCAGAACAAGTGTATTTGGGGACATTGTCATTAGATCTTTCAAAATTTTAAACTATGTTTTTCCATTTCATCCTAATAATATCCGTAATTGAAATGCCTTCAATTGTAGAAAAATCTTTTTTTCTGTTTTCGTTTTTATTTGGAAAGTTTGATTTGCACTTTAAACACATGTTTTAAATCACTGCCTTTCTTTGACAGCTGAAAACTACTTATACATTCATCTATTTTGTATTTAAAAGACAATTTGGGTTGTTTTGAACAGATTCCCCCCCCCCCCCCCCACAAATATATATATATATATATATAAAAGGCAGAAATGGCATATGTTAGAAAGAAGTTCATTGAGATTCTGGAAAAAGTCATGAAAGAAGGAGAGCTGATGACACCAGAGGAGATGCTGATTACTCATGAAGGAATTGTATACCCAACCGTCTTTTGCAACCCAGAGCAGTTCAAAGCTTTGGAGGCCTTCCAAGCCAGGAGTGACGATGTAGTTCTAGCAGGATACTGCAAATCTGGTGAGTGTGTTTGTTTGTTTGTTTCCTTATACCTACTGGGCTTTTGATACATATTTTTAAAAGGCCCTGTTCAATTAGATTTTACTTGAAAGAGTGATGAATTGATGAATTGCAGGGTAACAGTCTGGAATAAAATCAAAGGGCGAGGGAATCTTCAGGAATAATATGAAAAATATCTTTGCATCTCCATAAGTTTCCTGATTTCTGCCATTCCCTGAGCAATTTGGGGCCTCAATATTATCTATTTAATCTCTGAAGTTGTTATCTCTATAGAGAGGAGCCATATTGTTAAACATACTTTAAATTGATTGATTGAATATAGGTCACCCTTGCTACGATCCTGTAATCCTATGCATTACACACAAAGATAAGTCTGTATACTGGAAAGTTTCTGAATACTATCTTAGATATATTAAAATGCAAATTGCATTTTAATATATCACTTCAGTAAATGTAAAGTAAAACAAAAATACGTAAAACAAAAGCCTCCTTATATTTGAATAATACTTGCGAATGTCTAATTTACTCAGGTGCTTGATGATAATTTGCTTTGCTTTAGCTTTGCTGTAGGGTTTTGACTGTGTTTAGAGTTGGCATATCAATAAAGGAGAATATTTGCAGCTGAGGGCTGAAATGAGGGGTCCTTGGTTGCTCCCTGAGCTTGTTTTCTTGCAGAGGTTTTTTTTACCCAAACTAAGTAAGATCATCAGAGCTAGTAAGGAGTGTCAGCTTATATTCTAGTGCAGGGGTCTCCAACCTTTGCAACTTTAAGTCTGAAGGACTTCAGCTCCCAGAATTCTCCAACCAGCAAGCCGGCTGGAGAAGTCTGGGAGCTGAAGTCTTTCAGACTTAAAGTTGCAAAGGTTGGAGACCCCTGTTCTAGTGGATTTCCCTATGGGTGTTGGTCCGAGTGGTCTTAGAGATTCTTTGTTTGGGCTGTTTACTATCACATGCCAACTTCTTTAAATATTTATCGAGCATTTATAGTTTGTTCAAATGTGGGAAAATGCATTTCCATTAGCATAACTAGAAGCAATGCACACAGAGAGGAAAAAGATACACAACATTATAAATCCTGTGGAGAAAATAAACAAGGCCCTTCACATAATTTTAGAATCCCAAGTCAGTAATGAAAAGCTCTAGACAAACAAAAAAACACAAAAAAAACGATCTGCCTGCCTGCCTGCCTAGCTAGCTAGCTATCATAGCTATTATACCATAGAGTTGAACAATATTAAGAATAAAATTATGCAAATATTTGGAAACATTTACAAGGGAATTTCACCTTTGTAAAGGATACAATATACTTTTGTGACACGTAGCTGGCATTCCCATTGTAAGAACAACAGAAATGCTGACCTATCTTCTGCTTTCCTTTCCATGTGTTATCTTGATGGCATAATTGGTGTATCCAAGCATTCTCATTGAACTTCAGCCTAAAGCAGCAAGGAGCAAACTAAAGACCAGAGCACCCTACAGTCATGTAGTGCCCTTTTAGTCATCTTCAGAGCGCCTTTTCAGAGTACTGTTTCCATTTTGAGGTGGGGAATTGATTAAAAGCAAGATGAAAAAAAGTTAAGGAAACAATTGGTCCATTGCTGGGAGAAAGTGGCAAGAAGGTGACAAGCAACAGGGAGAAAGCAGAACTATTTAACTCATTTTTTGCATCTGTCTTTACACAAAGGGATAAAACAGTCCAATCTATCAAAAACAACACCACAAAAATCAGATTAGGAACACAAATTGAAATTGGGAAGAAAGTGGTAAGTGAGCATCTGGCTGCCCTGAATGAGTTCAAATCACCAGGACCGGATGGATTACACCCCAGGGTTCTGAAGGAACTGGCAGACGAGATCTCAGAACTACTGAACTATATCTTTCAGAGATCCTGGAGCACTGGAGAGCTGCCAGAGGACTGGAAAAGAGCTGATGTGGTTCCCATCTTCAAAAAAGGGGGAAAAAATAGATCCAGGAAACTACAAACGTATCAGCCTGACTTCAATACCAGGAAAGGTTCTGGAAAAGATAATCATGAAACGAATTAGTGAACACCTAGAAGTAAACAAAGTAATAGTCAAAAGCCAACATGGGTTTGTCAAAAACAGATCATGCCAGACTAATCTTATTGCATTCTTTGACAAAGTGACAAAATTAGTGGACCAGAGGAATGTTGTCGATATATACTTGGACTTCAGTAAGGCATTTGACAAGGTAGACCATAACCTACTACTAGATAAAGTAGAAGAATGTGGGTTAGACAGCATCACCACCAGATGGATTTGTAACTGGCTGACCAACCACACTCAACATGCAGTCCTCAATGGAACTGCATCTCGATGGAGAAGGAGCGGTATATAAATCGAATATAAATAAATAAATAAACAAACAAACAAACAAATAAATGGGGGGAAGTATGCAGTAGAGTACACCAAGGCTCTGTTTTAGGCCCAGTACTCTTCAACATCTTCATCAATGATTTGGACGAGGGAGTAAATGGGGAACTCAGGAAATTTGCAGATGACAGCAAGTTGGCAGGAATAGCCAACACTCCAGAAGATAGGCTTAAGATACAGAAGGATCTTGACAAATTTGAACATTGGGCACTATCTAACAAAATGAAATTCAACGGTGAAAAGAGTAAGGTCCTACATTTAGGCAAGAAAAACAAAACACACAGGTACAATATAGGTGGTACCTTGCTCAATAGCAGTAACTGTGAAAGGGATCTTGGAGTCCTAGTGGACAACCATTTAAATATGAGCCAGCAGTGTGCAGCAGCTGCAAAAAAAGCCAACACAGTTCTAGGCTGCATAAATAGAGGGATAGAATCAAGATCACGTGAAGTGTTAATACCACTTTAATGCCTTGGCAAGGCCACACTTGGAATACGGCATTCACTTTTGGTTGCCACGATGTAGAAAAGATCCAGAGACTCAAAAAGAGTGCAGAGAAGAGCAACAAAGATGATTAGGGGACTAGAGACTAAAACATATGAAGAATGGTTGCAACTAGGTATGTCTAATGTAATGAAAAGAAGGACTAGGGGAGACATGATAGCAGTGTTTCAATATCTCAGGTGTTGCCACAAAGAAGAGGGAGTCAAGCTATTCACCAAGTCACCTGAGGGTAGAAGAAGAAGCTATGGGTGGAAACTAATCAAGGAGAGAAGCAACTTAGATCTGAGGAGACATTTCCTGACAGTTAGAACAATTAATCAGTGGAACAGAAGTTGCCTCCAGAAGTTGTTAATGCCCCAACACTGGAAGTCTTTAAGAGGATGTTGGATAGCCATTTGTCTGAAATGGTATAGGGCTTCCTGCCGGGGGGAGGGGGGGGCTTGAACTAGAAGACCTCCAAAGTCCCTTCCAACTCTGCTATTGCATTGCATTGCATACAATATATCAGTTTAAAGCAAAGATGTTCCTACAAAGTCCATGATGAATATGACTTTGGTGTTCCTCTGCCCTTTAGAAATGTTAAACCAGATTTGTGATCACCAAAACATTGCTCATCCCCCCCTTAAGGAATATCATCCTGTGCAGGCCTTGAACACCCAGCATTAAGTTGAGAAATCACTTTCCAGAACTAATGCCTAGTGTCCTGTTACGTAACTATTCACCCCACGAGATTGCTTCCACCTTAGAACATGAAAATGTTGCAACCAGCCAACATTCCGTCAGCCTTCCTCAATTTTTTTTAGCTGCATTTGCCTTGTGGCAAATCAGAAATCGTTCAACAGAAACTAAAATCTGTGCTGCGTTATTTTGTCATTTGACGATTTGTGATCAAACTGTGTCACAATTGTTAGAAAGTTCTTGCAGATGCTTCATTACCCTTACTAGGAAACATCATCAATGCTAGTAAACAGTGCTGTTTGCTGTCAGTTTATATTCTGATGACAGATCAACCATCAATAGACACATAAACATTAACATCTATAGACTATGCAAAAGAGATAATCAACCAGCCCAAAAGAGAACAAAAAGTTTCCTTACCATCAATGATGATGTTACCTAGTTAGGGTAATGAAATGCCTGCAAAAAAACAATCAAGCCAAGAGAAGACCCAGGGCCCCTCATTTCAACCCTGAACTGCAAATATTCTGGATGTACGTATGCATGTATGGATAAATAAATATGGTAGGTAAGCTGACTTTTATCCATAGCTTATTTTTATATAGAGGCTTATTTATTTTTGGTGGAGAGTGTTGTGCAAAAACATTACTTTTTTTTTTTTGCCAATCTCTTAACCTTTAAGTATATCTAATGTAATACATTTTCATATGAATGAGGACAGCATGTTGAAAACCTACCTTGGCCATGGACCATAATAATCAAACAGAAGTTATTCCATATTAGAATAAGGACAGAGGCTCAAATAAAGTTTGAGTTCAAAGAGAGCTTGTCATATTTATGAGGGGGGGGGGGGAGTCAAAAGGTTCAAGTTTCACTGCCAGGTGTGTATTATCTTACTCCTTTTCCTTTGTCTATCTTTTGCAAAGGATTTATATGCACAAATGGGATTACTATTATTGCACTGAGAGTTAAAACTATTGATGCAGGTCAAAAGTTGCAAATGTGGGTTACCTATTGTACTTGAAATTGTTCACAAGCATACAAGGTACATCACTATACTGAAAAATGAGAACTCAGTACTCTAACATCAGAAAGTCTGCTGTTACAAAACGTTCTTAGAAATCATGGGATATATGCATTTCACCAAAGTATTCCTGGAATTAAATTTGGCAAGTCGTACTGCAACCTTTTCTAAAAGTTCTACCTTGACTGAGAATGTTGCAAGTGCAAAGATTGATAGCAGAAAGATCCTGAAATTTTTTTTGAACAGATATGGACTTTGCACTTTGTTTCATCAGAATTTGAGCTCTGTTGGCAGCAAAGACAGACTTGAAAAAAATGGAGGGGTGAAGGCTCCATTATGTCCAAATAATTTCTATCCTAAGAGCTGCTTTCAGAAATACATTCCTCTCTGAAATTAGTGAGATTCTTGCTAATGTTAGAGGTTAAAATTGAACTTTACCTGTTGAATGTATAATGTCACTTTCATTCCATTGATGCAGGAAAAACAATCTACAGTAGGTGTTTAATACTGAAAAAAACCATATAATGGGTGTTTAATACTATTACATTTTTAAAAGTTTATTTTAAAAAGATATTTTGGCAGGTTGTTACATCCTAGCAGTTTTCAAAGTAAACTTGAGAAGCGACTGACTTGCAAGAGACGTGTACACTTTGTCAAAGAAGAAGTGTTTTATTTCAATGCTTCTGTTATACCTCATGCTCAGTCTGATTGGTATTGCTTTTATGTTTTACTATTCAAATATATATGGTACTATAAGTGTATTTAATTTTGTCCCCCCCAGGTACCAACTGGGTTGGCCAGATTGTTACTGATTTAGTAATAACATCTGCAAAGAAATATGAACCAGAGAAGTTGGATGAAAAACTTCTCCTAGCAGAATTTCCGTATCTTGAAATAGGAGATACTGAAAAGTATAAGGTTAGTATTAATTATGCCGACTGACAGACATCAATTACCCAATGGTGGTAAATTTTCATCAGACAGTATTTTAAAACTGCAATAGAGGTGAAATATTGAGTATTTTTGCAGGGTGTCCCCAGAATAAAAAGAGTCAGTCAGACTGTGTGATGAGAGACAGTTGGGTTGATTCTGTACAATTCAGTCTTTGAAGAGGTAAAATTGAACTTGGTTGATATGTTAACCAATCCACTGACCAGTAGGTATGTTACTTTAAAGGAAAGCTTGCCTATTTGAAATGTGATGTTTTTAGTCTTGTTTCGTCTCATCTCATCTCACCTACCCTAGTCCATACTTTGGATTATATTCACCTAGATTTCCCCCCCTGCAAAACCAGGTGTGATTTTTGAGTTGAACAAACTTACTTCCAAGCAATTTCTTATTTTATGATTGTGGGGTGGAGGACAGTAAAGGGAAATACTAACATAACTTTTGTGACTTTGAAAGCTTGAATTTAAGTAGTGTCCAAGAATTATTCAAACCTGAATAGTCTAATCTGTTGTTTCTCATGCTGGCTGAAGAGTTCTGGGATTTGATAATTGATTGATTCATTTTATTTTATTTATTATTTATTGAAGAGGATGGATACTTATCCTTCCAGGAGAGTGATGTTTACTCATCTCCGTCCTGACAGATTCCCACCATCTATTTTCAAGAACAAAGCCAAAGTAAGTAGCTGATTTAATGCTCAAAAATGTGTAACAATATTGATAAAATTGAATATTTCTATATGGATAAAGTTAGTTTTGAACAGTAAAACATTAAGAATAAGATAAGCAAAATCACACTTAATATAATAATCATTATGCACCATACAAATTGATGACTGGGTAGCACAACAGTAAACATTACAACAGTACAATAGCTGTGTTTACTATAGCTATTTGTTGATAGCTCCTTTAAATTTGGATACTTGTAATTACTGCACAACAAATTAATTGCAATTCCAGGATATGACTGTTTCCAAATTAAAGCTCTGCTTTTCAGTAATTCAGAGACATCATTTAGGGGAATAACTGTACATAGATTTGAAATGGAGATTCCAAACTAACTAGACAGCCAATTTAGTGTAGTAATTAAGGCATCAAGCTAAATAAGATATAAAGCCAATAGGGCAAGCTACTTTGAAAAACTTCTAACCTTTCCATCCAGCCACCTAATCTGGAAATATATTGTCTCGCTAGGCCAGAGGTGTCAAACTCAAGGCCCTGGAGCCAGATCCCACCTGCATGGGGCTTAATCTGACCCATGGGGCTGCCCTGGAGACAGTGAAGGGCTAGCCTGCAATGCTTCTGCCAGCAAAAATGTACTCTCGAGCTCCGTTTTCGGCTGCCACAGCCTTCTGCAACCCTTCACCAGTGAAAACGAGTCCTCCTGAGCTCTGTTTTCACTGGCAGAGGATTGCTGGAGGCTGGCAGCCAAAAATGGAGCTTGGGAGCCTGATTTTTCTAGCAGAGAGTTCAGGCCATCACTGGTGCCCTCCACAGGAGTGACATCAAACTATCCACAGTCACCCTGGCCATGTCCAGCTCGGCCCGCCAAGGTCAAACAAAACTGTGTTGTGGCCCTCAATGAAATCAACTTTGACACCCTGCACTAGGCCATTCTGTTCCCTAACATCTTTGCATTAATATATAGTACGATACCAGGAACAGAATGGATTCGTTCTTTGTACAGGCAGATATATATAATATTTCAGTGATAAAAAGTAGATTAGGAAAATTGTCAGAGAATCCGGTGTATTTTGGAGATGTAATCTATGTTCTCTCATTTGATAGTCTAATGTTGGTTTGTTTTTTGGTTTTTAGGTACTGATGCTGATTCGAAATCCAAAAGATGTTGCTGTATCTTTTTTCCATTTTTCAAACAACTTCAGTCCTATTCCTTCCTATGATACATTTGAAGAGTTCTTCCGAGATTTCATGATAGGAAGAAGTAAATTTTCTATTCATTCCAATTATTAATGTCTGTAGATATCTACACTTGTTTATCTTGATTATTACTTTTATTGATTAGTGTATGCTTTGTTCAAGCAGAGACACTTCAAACTCAAATTCAGGTTCTAAACTTTTTTCAATAAATTATAGTTAATACCATGAACAAAGACCTTTTCTGATATAGGAACAAATAATGTTTGAAAAGAGCAGCAAATGTTTCTCATTGCCTGAGTCCAGTCTCCTTCCCAGGGTTGCTATTGGGGGGAAAAAATAAGAAAGTGTGCTATATATGAAGCCTTAAGCACCTGCATAAAAGGTAGAATATAATTCCATCTAATAAATCAATAGAATAGCAGAAAAATATGTTCTTTCATTCATTCATTCATTCATTCTTTCCCATTTGAGAGGCCCAGAGAAGTAGATGGTCTAAGTCTAAGTGCTATTGTTACTGGTATTTTCAAAATTGTATTTCAGTTTTTCAAGGTATTTCATTATACCATCTGGCAGCTAGTGTAAACACACACAAACACATACACACAAGTATATATGTGTGTGTGTGTTGCATTTGTGCTGATAAATAAATAAAGGGAGACTAGGATAGATCTAATTCGAGCTATTTAGCTCTCATCAGCTAGCCATACCCTTACTGGGATTCGAACTCAGGCTATTTACATGTCAGGCAGTTGCCTTAACCATTAAGCCATGAGTTCTACTCCCTTATTTATTTATTTGTTGGATTTATATAACCGCACCCTCTCCCCAAAGGGACCCGGGGCGGTGGGTCTTCCCTTATCAGCTGAGCCAGGGAAATAAGTCCGTGTTTATGTCAGAGCACCTGGTATGCCCAAATATGGGAGGGAGGAAGCATACTGCTACCCATTTTGCCTTTCAGCTCCAACCTAGGAGCCTTCCAGGCAGATAAGGGAGTAGAGCTCAAGGATTAATGGTTAAGAAAACTGCCTGACATGTAAATAGCCTGAGTTCGAATCCCAGTAAGGGTATAACTAGCTGATGAGAGCTAAATAGCTCGAAATAGATCTATCCTATCTCCCTGATTTATTTATCTATCAGCACAAATGCAACACACACACACACATATGTGTGTGTGTGTGTGTGTGTTTACACTAGCTGCCAGATGGTATAATGAAATACCTTGAAAAACTGAAATACTATTTTGAATAGTGTTAGATCCTAGGATAGAGGGAGTCCAGACACAGGATAGTCAAAAGAATCAGCCGTTTATTAGGCTTAACAGCAAACGAGCAAAATAGTACAGCAAGGAAAGCAAAGGTGCAGTAGACAGGGGCTTCCCCGCTTGACAGCTATTTATATACGAGCTGTCAAGCGGGGAACCAATCAGGAAGCTCGTGGACCCAATTCCCACCGGTCACGTCTGAGCCAATCAGACATGACTGGCTGTTACAGACTGTTACAGGCTGTTACCATGGCTCTAGGGGGAAGAGTGGAAGACTTGCGGCCGGTCGTAAGTGGAGGACCGGTCTCAAGTCGAGGACTCAACAAATAGGTTGGAGCTGAAAGGCAAAATGGTTAGCAGTATGCTCCCTCCCTCCCATATTTGGGCATACCAGGTGCTCTGACATAAAAACTGACTTATTTCCCTGGCTCAGCTGATAAGGGAGTAGAGCGTGATTTTCATATATAAATTGATTACTAACATACAACATACCAGACATAAATAAAAAGAATAGAATATTTTTTCTAGATAATAGCAATATTCAGGGACATTAGAGCTAAGGAAAAAGGACTGGAAGAAGATAAAATCTGTAGAGCTGATATTCAGAGATCAGCTGAAATTTTCAAGTCATATACATCTTTATGTCAGTTATCAATGTTGTTATAACATGGTCTTATTTTTTATTTTATTTTAATAGTGCCCTGGGGATCCTATATAGAGTATCTTTGTACATGGAACCAGTATGTTGCTAAAGAAAATGTCCTGCCAATAACATATGAAGAGATAAAAGAGGTACAGTTAATATTGTTCAGATATATGGATTCTTATATTCATAAACAGCAATGAATGGAAAAACGATGTGAGTTTCAGGGTGTAGTAGGAATTTAAAACCAGATCTTTCTGGAACAAATTAGATCAGAATTCTAATCACTGCTAGATGTGCAGAATCCATTCCAGATATCAATTAAGCTTTCCCAACATTTCTGCCAGAGTATAGATGACCTATAACCTCCAAGTTTCCTGAGAGAAATTCATGAAGTTTATAATTAAGAAAGACCCATGATCCTCCAGCAGATAGTCCGTATGATTTTCAGCTAAGGAAAACCTGTGTTTCTTTATTGTTTCTTTCCCCCCCAAACAATTATTTGTAGAAATAGAAATAACAGTGGAAGTAGAAATAACAGTGCCAACCAGCCAACCATAGCCTAAACCATCGTCCACTGCCACGCGTTGCTGTGGCCCAGTCTGGATAAGGTTGAATGCTACCACATGTTTATTGGACCCGTGTCCCTCCTGGCTTGTACTGGCCTCCCGGGAGGTGACACGAGGCTGGCTCCAGGAAATAGTGAACGCTTCGTTGAGTGAGGGGTCTTTTCCAGCTGTCTTGAAAGAGGCGGTGGTGAGACCCCTCCTCAAAAAGCCTTCCCTGGACACAGTGGTGTTAGTAAATTATTGTCCGGTCTCCAACCTTCCCTTCTTGGCGAAGGTTGTTGAGAGTGTGGTGGCATGTCAATTCCCCCAGCACCTGGAGGAAACTGTCTATCTAGACCCGCGCCAGTCCGGTTTCCGACCTGGGCACAGCACAGAGACGGCATTGGTCGCATTGGTAGATAGATGATCTCTGGAGGGCTCGGGATAGAGGTCATTCCTCTATCCTAGTCCTATTAGACCTCTCAACGGCTTTTGATACCATCGACCATGGTATCTTATTGCACCGGCTGGGGGGGTTGGGATTGGGAGGCACCGTTCTGCGGTGGTTCTCTTTCTACCTCTCTGGCCGGTCGCAATTCGTGTTGGCAGGAGGGCAGAGGTCGACCTCAAGGCCCCTTACATGTGGGGTGCCTCAGGGGTCGGTCCTCTCACCCCTCCTGTTTAACACCTATATGAAGCCGCTGGGTGAGATCAACCGTGGTTTTGGGGTAGAATTCCATCAGTATGCTGATGATACTCCGCTGTACATTTCTACCCCAGACCACCCCAACGATGCCGTCGAAGTGATGTCCCGGTGTTTGGAGGCCGTGCGGGCCTGGATTGGGAGTAACAAGCTTTGACTCAACCCATCTAAGACCGAGTGGCTGTGGTTTCCAGCATCACGATATAGCCAGCTGGCTCCATCTCTGGCTATCAGGGACGAGTCATTAGCCCCCGTGGAAAGGGTTCGCAACTTGGGTGTCCTCCTGGATTCTCGGCTGTCCTTGGATGACCATGTGACAGCCGTGGCCAGGGGGGCTTTCTATCAGGTCTACCTGATATGCCAGTTGCGTCCCTTTTTAGATCATGACGCCCAACACACAGTCGCTCAAGCCCTCGTCATTTCCCGACTCGATTACTGTAATGTTCTCTACATGGGGCTTCCCTTGAGGTGCACCCGGAGGCTCCAGCTAGTAAAGAACGCGGCCGCGTGGGGGATTATGGGAGTTTCTAGATACTCCCATGTAACACCTCTCCTGCGTGAGCTGCACTGGCTGCCTGTGGCTCTCCGGGTACACTTCAAGGTGGTAGTAACTATCTTCAAAGTGCTCCATGGCTCGGGACCTGGTTATCTGTGGGACCACCTCCTACCACATTCCTCCCTTCAACCTGTCCACTCCCACAGAGAGGGCCTCCTCAGGGTACCGTCTGCCGGACAATGCCGGCTGGCGACCCCCAGGGGGGGAGACTTCTCTGGGGCAGGCCCTGCCCTCTGGAATGACCTGGCCCCCCGACCTCCGCACTATCACAAACCTTCTCCTCTTCCTCTTCTCCTCATCGAACTTTAAAAACACACCTATTCCATGTCGCTGGCATGGATAGTCCCAATTATAATAATTTTAACTGTTTTTAAGTATGTTTTAGCACAGACCCATTGTATTTAATGTATTATAACTTTTATATTATTATTGTGTTTACTACTTTTTATCCTTTCGGTGCACCACCCTAAGTCCCTTTTGGGAGATAGGGCGGTATAAAAATCCGATTAAATAAATAAATAAAATAAATACCTAACTACCTACTGTATTTCTCCCTATCTATCTATACACCTACATACCTACCTATGTTATTTCTCCTTCTCTGTCATCCCTCTACTTACCTACCTACTGTATTTCTCCCTCTCTATCTATCCCTCTACTTACCTACCTACTGTATTTCTTCCTTTATCCCTCTACCTACCTACCTACCTACCTACCTACCTACCTACCTACCTACCTAGCTACCTACCTACTGTATTTCTCCCTCTCTGTCTATCCCTCTACTTACCTACCTACTGTATTTCTTCCTTTCTCCCTCTACCTACCTACCTACCTACTGTATTTCTCCCTCTCTATCTATTCCTCTACCAACCTCCATATTGTATTTCTCCCACACTCTCTAATCCATCTACCTACCTATCTACCTACCTACCTACTGTATTTCTCCCTCTTTCTCTCTATCCCTCTACCTACCTACCTAGTGTGTTTCTTCCTCATTCTCTATCCCTCTACCTACCTCCCTACTGTATTTCTCTTTATCACCCTACCTACCTACTGTATTTCTATCTATCTATCTATCTATCTATCTATCTATCTATCTATCTATCTATCTATCTATCTATCTATCTATCTATCTATCTATCAATCATTTATCCATCCACCTACCTACCTACCTACCTACCTACCTACCTACCTAACCTACCTTCTGTATTTCTCCCTCTCTATCTATCCCTCTACTTACCTACCTACTGTATTTCTTCCTTTATCCCTCTACCTACCTACCTACCTACCTACCTACCTACCTACCTACCTACCTACCTACCTACCTACCTACCTACTGTATTTCTTCCTCTCTATCTATTCCTCTACCAACCTCCATATTGTATTTCTCCCACACTCTCTAATCCATCTACCTCCCTACCTCCCTACCTCCCTCCCTACCTCCCCACAGTATTTCTCCCTCTCTCTCTCTCTACCCCTCTATCTACCTACCTACCTACTGTATTTCTCCCTCTTTCTCTCTATCCCTCTACCTACCTACCTAGTGTGTTTCTTCCTCACTCTCTATCCCTCTACCTACCTCCCTACCTCCCTACTGTATTTCTCTCTATCACCCTACCTACCTACTGTATTTCTGTCTGTCTGTCTGTCTGTCTGTCTGTCTGTCTGTCTGTCTGTCTGTCTGTCTATCTATCTATCTATCTATCTATCTATCTATCTATCTATCTATCTATCTATCTATCTATCTATCATTTATCCATCCACCTACCTACCTACCTACCTACCTACCTACCTACCTACCTAACCTACCTTCTGTATTTCTCCCTCTCTGTCTATCCGTCTATCTACCTACCTACTGTATTTCTTCCTTTCTCCTTCTATCTAGTTAGCTACCTACCTACCTACTGTATTTCTCCCTCTCTATCTATCCCTTTACGAACCTACATACTGTATTTCTTCCTCACTCTCTATCCCTCTACCTACCTACCTACCTACCTACCTACCTACCTACCTACCTACCTACTGTATTTCTCCCTCTTTCTCTCTATCCCTCTACCTACCTACCTACTGTATTTCTTCCTTTCTCCCTCTATCTACCTCCCTACCTCCCTACTGTATTTCTCCCTATCTATCACCCTACCTACTTACTGTATTTCTATCTATCTATCTATCTATCTATCTATCTATCTATCTATCTATCTATCTATCTATCTATCTATCTATCTATCTATCTATCTATCTATCTATCTATCTATCCACCTACCTACCTACCTACCTACCTACCTAACCTACCTACTGTATTTCTCCCTGTCTATCCCTCTACTTACCTACCTACTGTATTTCTTCCTTTCTCCCTCTACCTACCTACTGTATTTCTCCCTATCTATTCCCCTACCTAACTACCTACCTACTGTATTTCTCCCTCTCTATCTATCCACCTACCTATCTATCTACCTACCAACTATATTTCTTCCTTTCTCCCTCTACCTACCTACCTACCTACCTACCTATCTACTATATTTCTCCCTCTCTATCTATCACCCTACCTATCTACCTACCTACCTACTGTGTTTCTACCTATCTATCTATCCACCTACCTACCTATCTACCCAAATACCTTATTTCTCCCTCTCTATGTATCCCTCTATTCCTCTACCTACCTACCTACCTACCTACCTACCTACCTACCTACCTACCTACCTACCTACCTACCTACCTACTGTATTTCTCCCTCTCTATCTATTCCCCTATCTACCTACCTACTGTAATACAATAATACAATAGCAGAGTTGGAAGGGACCTTGGAGGTCATCTAGTCCAACCTTCTGCCTAGGCAGGAAGCCCTATACGATTTCAGACAAATGGCTATCCAACATCTTCTTAAAGACTTGCAGTGTTGGGGCATTCACAACTTCTGGAGGCAAGCTGTTCCACTGGTTAATTGTTCTAAGTGTCAGGAAATTCCTCCTCAGTTCTAAGTTGCTTCTCTCCTTGATCAATTTCCACCCATTGCTTCTTGTTCTGCCCTTTGGTGCCTTGATGAATAGCTTGACTTCCTCTTCTTTGTGGCAACCCTTGAGATATTGGAAGGCTGCTATCATGTGTCCCCTAGTCCCTCTTTTATTAAACTGTATTTCTCCCCCCCCCCTCTCTATGGGCCATCTGGGAGTTTCCTATCTCAGTGCCTTCTTTTGGCCCTAAGAGGCTTCCATACATTGCTGAGGAAATGACTGTTGGAAAGCAGCCAGATGGGCAGGGCACAGGGAGGTGAACACATGATCAGTGGGTACATTTTACATTTGTGTACCTTGCACATGACACACGTGAGTACGTATTCAATTATCGGAAGTCCTTGGAAACATTGTGTCAAAATTTGATGTAAATCAGTGCAGTAGTTTTTGAGATTAGCGGCTTCGTACAAACTATTTTACATTTTTATTTATATAGATTCATGTAGAGCTTTCATTTGTATACTTGGCATGGAGAATGTAGAATATAGCCATAACATTTAGAATGAGAAAACCAGAGGGAACTTTAGACATGAAATGATGCAAATATATTGCATCATTGCCGTCCCAAAGTTGGTCAGATATCTTTCTTAGAAATGGGATATAAAATAAATGAGAGGTTTTTTTTCACCAGCAGTACAAATTGATCCCTTTTTCAGGACCCAGCTTTAGGAATCAAAAAGATTTCCACATTTTTTGAACTGAACTTAAATGAGGAAGACATTCAGGGTGTTGCAGAAAGGAGCACATTCAAGACAATGAAAGAAAAATCTAAAACAACCCATGGAGAAATTGGTGAAGCTATTTTCCGGAAAGGTAATTTTTGAAAATCTGTAATGTTGCACTTGTTATGTCATGGAGGCTACTGGTAAATATGACATCTTATTTTAGTGAGAGTTAATTATTCATACCCATTCCATAGACTGGGGAAATGATATGGAATTATAACTAATTTGCTTTTGAGCATCTGCAATTAAATAAAAAGAATCAAGAATTCAACAGCCACCACAAAATACATGATCAAATCGATTAACTTAAAAAAGAATTATGATTTGTTTTTTAGACTATAGAAAAAATAAACTTTTATTATTATTTTAAATGGAAGTGGTCCCAAATTGAGAGAAGCATAATGATTACAAATCCGGTTAGCCGTGCTTGAGTTTAATCTATCTGTAATGATTTGAGGATGAATAAACTCCCAACCTCAAAATCCTATGTCCATGGTTGCTCCAATTTTAAAGAGGGAGAGAGAAGTAATAGTTGTACAATGCTTACTGCTTCTCTGAATAATACTTGATAATAACTGTATATACTTTAATTACAGAAATGTGCCAAAGATTTAAAAAAGTACTTTTAAAATCAAATATGTAGTATCTGTATTAATCTGTTGCTCCTGCTAATTCACTGATGTTTATATAGAGAGACATAGTGATTCATTCATTCATTCAACTTCTATAATCTCCCAGTTCAACCAAGTAGTTAAAAATTAATTGGTGAGTTTGGTGGATGGATGTTAATGTACCCAGAAAAGCAGATATGGACCATTTGCAAAATAACACTTGTAAAACATCTAATTACTATTTATTTCTCTGAGTATTCAGTAGTATTGCAGGTTTTAGTTTAGGCAAATACTTATTGACATTACAAGATGTGTGGTTTTCATATAAAAAAAGGAAAATAATTGTTTGTTTTCAGGTGGAGTAAGTGACTGGAAAACACATTTTAGTGAAGCAAACAACAAAGAGATGGACACCATATTTAAAGAGCGCTTAGAAGGAACCAAAGTGGGAAAATTGATAAACTATGATCGTTACTGCAAGATATGAAGATCAAGGAAAAAAGCCACCCCTTCTAAAATGATTCCATTCTCAGAAAAAAGGCATTCTATTTACTTGTAATAAATTTATGATTTTTATGTAATCTCTGTATGAAGGAAGAATGGAAATTATTTCAAGAATTTTCTGACAATATTTCTATAAATTTCTAAGCTACAAATGGCTAAACTGCATTACTTAATCCTGCTGATAGCATATAGAAATATAAGACAATTGTATAGATATTAGAAAGAAATCTTAAATGTAAGCTTTTATTGTATCAACAAGCTCTTAATCACACCAATTCTTCGAGCATACATATATGTTTGTGTGTGTTTATTTATTCACACACACAAATATACACAGGTTTTCATACATACTATTAAATATTGAAATTAATTTGAAATGTAATTAGGTATTGTTCATTGACATCTTAATCATGAATCCTAACAGAAAATTAATTGATTGGCTGACTCCAATCTGAATGATAGCCAGTAACAGGAAGCTATACACCAACACAGATGGAAAGAAAAGAAGGGAAAAGAAGAGAAGCCGCCAGATCATGGGATGTTGCACATAACAATTACACAGAAGTCATTTAACAGTAGCAATGAGACTTGCCGCAACTGCTATCACAATCCACCTGCATGACAACACATTTACAACTGGGTCTAATCTTGTTGCTGATCCTAATTACTGTACTTAAGCAAGGACTGTTGTACAAAGGTTTGATCTAAACACGCAAATAAAGTTTACTAAACCTAAATATGTCAAGAATGTTGGAAGAAATATCCTTCTGGTTTCCATTCCAAGTCGGGGAAAAGGCACTAGAAACATGGAGGCTGCTTGGAAAGATGGATTAGTGGTGGACAGGATCACATGGCTTGAGTTCTTGAACAGAAAAAGGTGATTACATGCTTCAATATGTTGGGTGAAGAAGAAAAAGGGCAGAGATGCTGAAAGTTCCTGGTTTTATGCCCTCTCTGCCCTTTGAAGCTGAGCTTGTATTCTTTTTTTTTTTTTAAGGTTTTATTGGTTTTAACAATTTATATTAGGAAAAGGGTAAGTAAGGTAGTATATAATATTTAGAACTTCCACATCTGGTTTGATGACCGCCTCCGAGTCTTCATACATATTCAATTAAAAAAAATTATTAAAGGGAAGGGGTACATATATTTTAAAATCATAAATTTTCATATTATTTTATACATTCAATTACTTTGTAGTATTGACATCCGTACAGGAATTACTAAAAAAATATAACAAATTATTATCCCTTCAGGCATCAACCACTTGAACCACACCCCCTTTTTGAATAATTTTTTAGTTAAGAAGGAATAATTCCTTCTTATATCTCTTATTTTCTTTGGGATCTGCTTCAATATGGCCACCTCGTTTTGCTGATACATCAAAGGGCCCCCTTTTTGCGCTCTCAGTATTTCTTCTCTCGTTGACCTTCTTATAAATTTAATATGTATCTCTCTGGGTACCTCATTTATTCTGGCAAATGCTGAGTTAATTCTGTAAATCAAATCAATGTCCCCCCAAATAAATTCCTTATCTTTCTTAATATAATCCGCTAACATAGTAGCCATCAACTCTCGCAAATTCTCATTCGGTAATTCTGGAACATTCTGAAATCTTAAAAAAAAAGACATGCGTTCAAAATCAATTTTAGACATTTGACCAGTAATATCTGTAAGTTCTTTCTTAAAATCTTTTATCTCTTCCTTCACCTCAACCACCCCTCCTTCCAGCCCCACAATTTTTTGTTTATTATTTGTTATTTTTCTTTGCGCCTCCAATAATTCCAATCTTGTGCTTAAATTGTCTTTCCGGATTTGTTGCATTTCATTCATTATCCTTTGAAACATCTCCTCTACATTTAATGGCTGAGAGCTTGGTGATTTACGATCCTCTACTTCTGTTTCCTTCTGTAACATAGCTGAAATCTTTGGTTGTGAGGATTGGCTGGGTCTTGTAGATGCTGGAGCAGAGCTTGGTTTCCCAGATGGAGGTTTCCTCGATGCCATAATTAAAGTTTTAGGTGTTAGTACGTAGAGAAGAAGAAAAGGAAGAAAAAATGGCGCTGTTGGGCGGGCAGTCTGTGAAGTCCGAGACAAAAGCAGCTGGAGTTCAAATTGAGTTTACAACGTCCAGAGAGAAAAAGGAAAAAAAGAAAAAAAAATTCCAAACAAAGCAGAAAGTTTCACTAAAGGAGAGAACACCAAAAGATACCAGAGCAGGTCGTTTTCTTATATATTTTAAAATTAATCTAATTTTGTTGAAATAGAGGAATGCTTATTTTCAGAAAGAGAAAGTTCCATCCTGAGAACAAAGAGAACGCCATCCTTCTGCCTTGCCGGCAGGGTGGACAAAGCAAAAATAAAAACAGTCAATTTAAAATGTAGCAAGGCTCCGGATACATTGTTTAACAGCAAATCCCTTGGTTAACAAGAAATTTCCTCTTTTAATAAGTCCGACGGAAGTCACTTTCACTCTCTCCGCAGCACGGGACTCTTTATGCAATGCCGCTTTATTTCCAGGGGGGTTGTTTCCAACTCCCCCCTATCTTCTCTTTCCATCGAATTGAATGTAAAAAAAAAGTCCAAATAAGGCACATACCATTATTTTTTAATCCGGAGCCTCGGCGCAGCCATACAACCCCGGAGTTTCAGCTCCTTCTTACATCCTCCATGTTCCAGCATCTTCAGCGAAGGGGAAACTCCCCCCGCGAAAGTTTCCCAGCCCCTAGGGCGAAGCGGGAGCAGCCCCCTGACCACCGTCGGGATGGGGGCCCTCCCCGCAAGCCGCCCGTGCAGAGGGGGGGGATTTTAAACCTCCCCCCGCACCCAAGAGCGCAGCTGAGGCAACACAGTGGTGGACATGAGAATCCACGTCCGTCCGCATCCGAAGCCGGACACGATCTCTGAACCTGAGCTTGTATTCTGATTGGTTGACTCCCATGGGGCCATGCAGGGGCAACTCTGTAGGCTGTGCTTTGAGTCCAAGCTTGGTTGCCTTCCTGGCCTTGTGGTGAGTTTCTGTAGAAGGCTAATCCTACCTATGTCTTGTAGAATAGACTATCGCAGATTTTAATAGCTCATTGACAAAGGCTATTAAGAGTGAGTCTGTTTCCTGATTAAAAACACATTTCTCTATTTCTTATCCATCTCTTCTAGGAGATGGGTCCATGCTAACTTCCTACAAGAGTTTAATTTTTCCATGGACAGCTGACTGTGTAGAAGGAAAACAAATATGAATTAACAGATTAACAAAGTTGCAAGAGACTTAATAAGTCATCTAGTCCAACCTCCAGCCCAAATAGGAGACCCTACACCATTTCTGACAAATGGCAATCCAGTCTCTTCTTGAAAGCTTCCAGTGATGAAGTTGCCACAACTGCCACAAAAGCTGCCACAAAAGGCAATTGGTTGATTCTTTTTCACTGTTGGAACCTTATTTCTAGGTTGAATCTCTCAATGGAGCCCAAAATTGCTATTGCTAAGCAAGGCAGTGGTTAAATGAAATTTCCGCCATTTTAAAGCCTGTCTTGCCACAATTGTTAAATGAATCTGGCTTCCCCATTGATTTCACTTATCAGAAAGTTATAAAAGGTAATCACAGGAGTCAAGACACTGCAACCACCATGAATACTTTCCAGTAGCCAAGTATTCAAATGTTGTTCACATGACCATGTGGATTATAATTGTCATAAGGGTGAAAACAATTACAATTCACATTTTCAGTACAAGCAATCACTAAGTGAATGGTTGTAAGTCAAGGACTACCTATGGTTCACTTGAGCTTAAATTTCCTAAAATAAAGCTGTAATTGTTTTGCTCCTTTCTAGTTACAGCTGTTAATTACAAACATGTACAAAGAATACATTTACCGCTATAACAGTCAAGCATAATAGGAAGCATGGCAACTTTCTATGTTCTGTTCCACTCGACCTTTCTAACAGTTCTTATTAATAGAAAGACAGACTGGTGCTAACATTAACTTCAAAAGCAAGATGCCCAAAGGATTTGTGACCAAAAGATTCTTCTATTGTAGCAATTTCAACTCCAAGTGATCTAAATGTCTAATCATTCCAATGGCATGATCCCATTCCCCAATCATGTGATTATTTATTATTCCTAAATGTACGAACAAAGCTCTTTGAAGATATGTGGAGTATTTTTGACTTTGCTCTGAATTAAATATTCTCTGTCTGCCTCTCTTTCTGAAGGAACAGGGGCCATTTGTTCATCCATGTGCACTACAATACTTTTTATTTTGTCTTTTAATTCTTCTGAAGCAGTTGTCCTTAAACCCTTCTCCAAGGCTACTTCAGCACCATGGCAGGCAATCTCCCCGTTCTGTCTCTAAAATAATGCTCAGTGAGTTCACATTTATTTGAGTATGCAACCTAACCCCTCTTTCTTTTAACTATGGGAGAGTGCTTCCAAATTGAATTGAGATATCACCTTTTCCACACCTGCTGAATGGTCCTCAACTTGGGACTAGCCCTCAGCCTCAATGAACTGTGCTACACACATTCAGAGCCATGGGATTATTTATGCTAGGCACACACCAGAGGTGGTTCTTTGCCAGCTTTCTGCAAATTGCGCCTTGTTGAGGGTTAAACTGTCAGTGGAAGAATGGGGAGAGATCTCTGTGAATGATTAATTACAGTCACAAGGGCTGATATATTGAAGTGCATCACAAACACTTATCTCTTACTGCAGAGGGAAGAGCGTGGAAGAATGTAAGTCAATCTTAATATATTTGAAAGTGCAGAAATATTGAGGAGCAGACAAGCAAAGCTGGGTGAAAGGGAATGGGTGAAGCAGGAAAAAAGGATGGTTTTTTTTTTCTTTTCCTTTATCTTTCTGGGGGGGTTTGTTGTTGTTTTAAGAGTGAAGAAAAACATTTGCAGATGTTTTAGATGTACTGACGTTGCAGCCAAACTGAATGGCACTGTATAAGAGGAGATTACAATTTGTAACTGCAACCGCTTAAACTCTAGCAGAACAAGTGTATTTGGGGACATTGTCATTAGATCTTTCAAAATTTTAAACTATGTTTTTCCATTTCATCCTAATAATATCCGTAATTGAAATGCCTTCAATTGTACAAAAATCTTTTTTCTGTTTTCATTTTTATTTGGAAAGTTGGATTTGCACTATAAACACATGTTTTGAATCACTGCCTTTCTTTGACAGCTGAAAACTACTTATACATTCATCTATTTTGTATTTAAAAGACAAATTTTGTTGTTTTGAACAGATTCCCCACACACACATATAAAAAAGGTGGAAATGGCATATGTTAGAAAGAAGTTCATTGAGATTCTGGAAAAAGCCATGAAAGAAGGAGAGCTGATGACACCAGAGGAGCTGCTGATTACTCATGAAGGAATTGTATACCCAACCATCCTTTGCAACCCAGAGCAGTTTAAAGCTTTGGAGGCCTTCCAAGCCAGGAGTGACGATGTAGTTCTAGCAGGATACTGCAAATCTGGTGAGTGTGTTTGTTTGTTTGTTTCCTTATACCTACAAAGGTGACTCTGGGCCTTTGATACATATTTTTAAAAGGCCCTGTCCAATTAGATTTTACTTGAAAGAGTGATGAATTGATGAATTGTAGGGTAACAGTCTGGAATAAAATCAAAGGGCTGATTGGAAGCATTACACACAAAGATAAGACTGTATACTGGAAAGTTTCTGAATGCAAATTGCATTTTAATATATCACTTCAGTAAATGTAAAGTAAAACAAAAATACGTAAAACAAAAGTCTCCTTATATTTGAATAATACTTGCGAATGTCTAATTTACTCAGGTGCTTGAAGATAATTTGCTTTGCTTTAGCTTTCGTGTAGGGTTTTGACTGTGTTTACAGTTGGCATATCAATAAAGGAGAATATTTGCAGCTGAGGGCTGAAATGAGGTGTCCTTGGTTGCTACCTGAGCTTGTTTTCTTGCAGACGTATCTTTACCCAAACTAAGTAACATCATCATCAGAGGTAGTAAGGAGTGTCAGTTTATATTCTAGTGGATTTGCCTATCAGTGTTGGTCCGAGGGGTCTTAGAGTTTCTTTGTTTGGGCTGTTTACTATCACATGCCAACGTCTTTAAATATTTATGGAGCATTTATAGTTTGTTCAAATGTGGGAAAATGCATTTCCATTAGCATAACTAGAAACAATGCACACAGAGAGGAAAAAGATACACAACATTATAAATCCTGTGGAGAAAATAAACAAGGCCCTTCACATAATTTTAGAATCCCAAGTCAGTAATGAAAAGTTCTAGATAAAAAAAAGAACCCCCGATCTGTCTGCTGGTCGGTCGGTCGGTCTGCCTGCCTGCCTAGCTAGCTAGCTAGCTATCATAGCTATTATACCATAGAGTTGAACAATATTAAGAATAAAATTATGCAAATATTTGGAAACATTTACAAGGGAATTTCACCTTTGTAAAGGATACAATATACTTTTGTGACATGTAGCTGGCATTCCCATTGTAAGAACAACAGAAATGATGACCTATCTTCTGCTTTCCTTTCCATGTGTTATCTTGATGGCATAATTGGTGTATCCAAGCATTCTCATTGAACTTCAGGCTAAAGCAGCAAGGAACAAACTAAAGCCCAGCTTCTCCTTTTTTTTGGAACTACCTTAGTGACTATTTGTAAACATTTCGGTAATAAATGGCAAACACTAAATACTGTTATATGTTCACTGGAATGGAACTCAATCACTAAACGAAGAGTTTAATTGCAAGAAAAGCTGATCTTGGGACACCTATTCTGAAAGATTAGTGCTGAGCACAGTTTAAAGAGTGGCTATTGATTTTGTTAAAAATTTAAATGACTTGGGCCTAAGAGGGAAGACCTCTCCCAGTGTAGATCTGTCCAGGTGTTAAGAGTGATTTTGCTGAATATTTCTGAAGATTATAGGTGACCACTGTCTGACAAACAGAAATGTATTATGTGGATTCTGGGCTATAAAATGCATGCTGAGCATTGTGTCCAGTTCCTAAATTTTTTTCACGGGATTTCAATTGTAAATTGATTGGTATTGCTTTTATGTTTTACTATACAAATATATACAGTACTATAAGTATATTTAATTTTGTGTCCCCCCCCTCCCCAGGTACCAACTGGGTTGGCCAGATTGTTACTGATTTAGTAATAACATCTGCAAAGAAATATGAACCAGAGAAGTTGGATGAAAAACTTCTCCTAGAAGAATTTCCGTATCTTGAAATAGGAGATACTGAAAAGTATAAGGTTAGTATTAATTATGCAGACTGACAGACATCAATTACCCAATGGTGGTAAATTTTCATCAGACTGTATTTTAAAACTGCAATAGAGGTAAAATATTGAGTATTTTTGCAGGGTGTCCCCAGAATAAAATTAGTCAGTCAGACTGTTTGATGAGAGGCAGCTGGGTTGATTCTGTACAATTCAGTCTTTGAAGAGGTAAAATTGAACTTGGTTGATATGTTAACCAATCCACTGACCAGTAGGTATGTTACTTTAAAGGAAAGCTTGCCTATTTGAAATGTGATGTTTTTAGTCTTGTTTTGTCTCATCTCATCTCACCTACCCTAGTCCATATTTTGGATTAAATTTACCTAGATTTTTTCCCCTGCAAAACCAGGTGTGATTTTTGAGTTGAACAAACTTATTTCCAAGCAATTTCTTATTTTATGATTGTGGGGTGGAGGACAGTAAAAGGAAATACTAACATAGCTTTTGTGACTTTGAAAACTTGAATTTAAGTAGTGTCCAAGAATTATTCAAACCTGAATAGTCTAATCTAGTGTTTCCCATGCTGGCTGAAGAGTTCTGGGATTTGATAATTGATTGATTGATTTTATTTTATTTATTATTTATTGAAGAGGATGGATACTTATCCTTCCAAGAGAGTGATGTTTACTCATCTCCGTCCTGACAGATTCCCACCATCTATTTTCAACAACAAAGCCAAAGTAAGTAGCTGATTTAATGCCCTAAAATTGTAGCAATCTTGATAAAATTGAATGAGTATTTCTATATGGATAAAGTTAGTTTTGAATAGTAAAACATTAAGAATAAGATAAGCAAAATCACACTTAATATAATAATCATTATGTACCATACAAATGGATGACTGGGTAGCACAACAGTAAACAGTACAATAGCTGTGTTTACTATAGCTATTTGTTGATAGCTCCTTTAAATTTGGATAATTGTAATTACTGCACTGCAAATTAATTGCAATTCCAGGATATGACTGTTTCCAAATTAAAGCTCTGATCTTCAGTAATTCAGAGACATCATTTATGGAAATAACTGTACATAGATTTGAAATGGAGATTCCATACTAACTAGGCAGCCAATTTAGTGTAGTAATTAAGGCATCAAGCTAAATAAGATATAAAGCCAATTGTGTGATTTTTTTGTTGGTCAGCCCTAAGAAAAAAGTAAGGGCAAGCTACTTTGAAAAACTTCTAACCTTTCCATCCACCTACCTAATCTGGAAATATATTGTCTCGCTAGGCCAGAGGTGTCAAACTCAAGGCCCTGGAGCCAGATCCCACCTGCATGGGGCTTAATCTGACCCATGGGGCTGCCCTGGAGACAGTGAAGGGCTAGCCTGCAATGCTTCTGCCAGCAAAAATGTGCTCTCGAGCTCCGTTTTCGGCTGCCACAGCCTTCTGCAACCCTTCACTAGTGAAAACGAGTCCTCCCGAGCTCTGTTTTCACTGGCAGAGGATTGCTGGAGGCTGGCAGCCAAAAACGGAGCTTGGTAGCCTGATTTTGCTTGCAGAGAGTTCGGGCCATCGCTGGCGCCCTCCACAGGAGTGACATCAAACTATCCACAGTCACCCTGGCCATGTCCAGCTCGGCCCCCCAAGGTCAAACAAAACTGTGATGTGGCCCTCAATGAAATCAACTTTGACACCCTGCACTAGGCCATTCTGTTCCCTAACATCTTTGCATTAATATATAGTAAGATACCAGGAACGGAATGGATTCTGTTCTTTGTAGAGGCAGATATATATAAGATTTCATTGATAAAAAGTAGTTTAGGATAATTTTCAGAGAATCTGGTGCATTTTGAAGATATAATCTATGCTCTCTCATTTGATAGTCTAATGTTGGTTTGGTTGTTTTTTTTAGATACTGATGCTGATTCGAAATCCAAAAGATGTTGCTGTATCTTTTTTCCATTTTTCAAACAACTTCAGTCCTTTTCCTCCCTATGATACATTTGAAGAGTTCTTCCGAGCTTTCATGATAGGAAGAAGTAAATTTTCTATTCATTCCAATTATTAATGTCTGTAGATATCTACACTTGTTTATCTTGATTATTACTTTTATTGATTAGTGTATGCTTTGTTCAAGCAGAGACACTTCAAACTCAAATTCAGGTTCTAAACTTTTTTCAATAAATTATAGTTAATCCCATGAACAAAGACCTTTTCTGATATAGGAACAAATAATGTTTGAAAAGAGCAGCAAATGTTTCTCATTGCCTGAGTCCAGTCTCCTTCCCAGGGTTGCTATTGGGGGGAAAAAATAAGAAGGTGTGCTATATATGAAGCCTTGAGCACCTGCATAAAAGGTAGAATATAAATCCCAACTAATAAATCAATAGAATAGCAGAAAAATATGTTACATATTTTTCGGCTCATCACCAGAGACCATCTAGACAGCAAGCCAAGAGTTCCGTTGTGTAATTTTTTTAGATATGTGTGTTAGTTTTATGAGCTGATCAATAAATAAATTAGAGAGACCAGGATAGATCTATTTCGAGGTTATTAGCTCTCATCAGCTGGCCATACCCTTTACTGGGATTCAAACCGGGGCTGTTTTGCATATCAGGCAGAAGCCTAGCAATTCAGCCAAGCCGGCTCTCCTTATTGCATCAGCTGAGACAGGGGTATTTAGTATAGGTATTTTTTTCACAACATCCTGTTAAGAGGCCCCAATTAAGGTAGGAGACATACTGTTTCCTTTCCTGCCTTTCGGCTCATCATCAGAGACCATCTAGACAGCAAGCCAAGAGTTCCGTTGTGTAATTTTTTTAGATATGTGTGTTAGTTTTATGAGCTGATCAATAAATAAATTAGAGAGACCAGGATAGATCTATTTTGAGCTTATTAGCTCTCATCAGCTTCTGCCTGATATGCAATATATGTTAGATTTTTTAAGGGCTGAAAATAAAGAGACCAGGATGGATCCATTTCAGGCTTATTAGCCTTCTTCAGCTGCCCATACTCCTTCTACTGGGATTTGAACCGGTGCTTTCCAGCATATGAGGCAGGCTTCTCTATGCCTTGAGCTATCCGGTATCCCTGATACATCAGCCAATCTAACACATATCTAAAAAATGTCACACAGCAGTAATCTAATTGGTTCTCTGTCTGGATGATCTCTAGGTTGAGTCGAAGGGCAGAGAGGGAGGACGTTAAGTCTCCTCCCCTTAAAGGGACCCTTGAACAGGAGCTGTGATAATATTCTCTCATTTAAGAGTCCTGTAAATTGGCTGATGTATCAGGGATACCGGATAGCTCAAGGCATAGAGAAGCCTGCCTCATATGCGGGAAAGCACCGGTTCAAATCCCAGTAGAAGGAGTATGGCCAGCTGAAGAAGGCTAATAAGCCTGAAATGGATCCATCCTGGTCTCTTTATTTTCAGCCCTTAAAAATCTAACCTGATTGGTCTCATTTGTATGTTTCTCCTTATTTTAAATTTCAATGGCTTGGGTGGAGGGTGGGGCTCGTCTGTTGGTCAGTGCTGGTTTCCAGATGTCTGGTAGGCGGGAGGTGTCATCACGTTTGTTCATATTGTTAGGTTGCTTCTCTATTTCAATGGCTTCTCTGATTATTCTCCTGTTCAGCTGTTCAGCCTTGGAGATCATTTTAGTTCCTTGAAAGTCAATGTCATGTCCTGTAATTTTGAAATGCTGATAAAGAGATGAGATATGACATTGACTTTCAAGGAACTAAAATGATTGCAGCCCAGGTTCAAATCCCAGTGGGGAGTGTGGCCAACTGATGAGAGCTAATAAACTCGAAATAGATCTATCTTGGTCTCTCAAATTTAAATTTATTGATCAGCTCATAAAACTAACATATATATATAAGCCACTATATATTGGCTCAAGGCATAGAAAGGCTTGCCTGATATGCTGGAAAGTGCCGGTTCAAATCCCAGTAGAAGGAGTATGGCCAGCTGAAGAGGGCTAATAATAATTATATATATATATATATATATATATATATATATATAAATATATTGGCTTAAATCTAGTTAAAAATATTTAGCACAAAAAAAAAACCCTCGAGAGTGTTATTTAGATGGAAGGTTTAGAATAATAATAATCATATTAATTTTCCAATTAACATATTGCTTGTTTATGCTCATATTATAAATCATATCAGAACTGAGTAAGTACTACTGGCATCTATGCAAAACTATAATTTCTAAGTTTCCTAAATGTGGTATTAACACAAAATTAAACACTGGCAATGATGTTAATTTGTATGTGATTTTCATATATAAATTGATTACTAACACACAACATACCAGACATAAATAAAAAGAATAGAATATTTTTTCTAGATAATAGCAATATTCAGGGACATTAGAACTAAGGAAAAAGGACTGGAAGAAGATAAAATCTGTAGAGCTGATATTCAGAGATCAGCTGAAATTTTCAAGTCATATACATCTTTATGTCAGTTATCAATGTTGTTATAACATGGTCTTATTTTTTATTTTATTTTAATAGTGCCCTGGGGATCCTATATAGAGTATCTTTGTACATGGAACCAGTATGTTGCTAAAGAAAATGTCCTGCCAATAACATATGAAGAGATAAAAGAGGTACAGTTAATATTGTTCAGATATATGGATTCTTATATTCATAAACAGCAATGAATGGAAAAACGATGTGAGTTTCAGGGTGTAGTAGGAATTTAAAACCAGATCTTTCTGGAACAAATCAGATCAGAATTCTAATCCATTGCAGAATCCATTCCAGATATCAATTAAGCTTTCCCAACATTTCTGCGAGAGTATAGAGGACCTATGACCTCCAAGTTTCCTGAGAAAATTCATGAAGTTTATAATTAAGAAAGACCCATGATCCTCCAGCAGATAGCGAGTATGATTTTCAGCTAAGGAAACCCCGTGTTTGTTTATTGTTTCTTTTCCCCCCAACAATTATTTTACCCCTTTTTGCTTTGGGGAAGAAGTAGAAATAACAGTGCCAACCAGCCAACCATAGCATAAACCATTGTCCATCAACATGGAATGACATGAAACGTAGCTTTGGGAAATTTGCTCCTTGAAATTGTGTGTGTGTGTGTGTGTACATATATTTATACATTTATTTATATATTCATGTAGAGCTTTCATTTATATACTTCGCATGAATGTAGAATATAGCCATAGCATTTAGAATGAGAAAACCAAAGGGAACCTTAGACATGAAATGATGCAAATATATTGCATATTTGCCTTCCTAAAGTTGGTCAGATATCTTTCTTAAAAATGGGACATAAAATAAATGAGAGTTTTTTTTCACCAGCAGTACAAATTGATCCCTTTTTCAGGACCCAGCTTTTGGAATCAAAAAGATTTCCACATTTCTTGAACTGAACTTAAATGAGGAAGACTTTCAGGGTGTTGCAGAAAGAAGCACATTCAAGACAATGAAAGAAAAATCTAAAATAACCCATGGAGATGTTGGTGAAGCTGTTTTCCGGAAAGGTAACTTGAAAATCAGTAATGTTGCATTTGTTATGTCATGGAGGCTACTGGTAAATATGACATCTTATTTTAGTGAGAGTTAATTATTCATACCCATTCCATAGACTGGGGAAATGATATGGAATTATAACTAATTTGCTTTTGAGCATCTGCATTTAAAAAAAAAGAATCAAGAATTCAACAGCCATCACAAAATGCATGATCAAATCGATTAACTTAAAAAAGAATTATGATTTGTTTTTTAGACTATAGAAAAAATAAACTTTTATTATTATTTTAAATAGAAGTGGTCACAAATTGAGAGAAGCATAATGATTACAAATCCGGTTAGCCGTGCTTGAGTTTAATCTATCTGTAATGATTTGAGGATGAATAAACTCCCAACCTCAAAATCCTATGTCCATGGTTGCTCCAATTTTAAAGAGGGAGAGAGAAGTAATAGTTGTACAATGCTTACTGCATCTCTGAGTAATACTTGATAATAACTGTATATACTTTAATTACAGAAATGTGCCAAAGATTTTAAAAAGTACTTTTAAAATCAAATATGTAGTATCTGTATTAATCTGTTGCTCCTGCTAATTCACTGATGTTTATATAGAGAGACATAGTGATTCATTCATTCATTCAACTTCTATAATCTCCCAGTTCAACCAAGTAGTTAAAAATTAATTGGTGAGTTTGGTGGATGGATGTTAATGTACCCAGAAAAGCAGATATGGAGCATTTGCAAAATAACACTTGTAAAACATCTAATTACTATTTATTTCTCTGAGTATTCAGTAGTATTGCAGGTTTTAGTTTAGGCAAATACTTATTGACATTACAAGATGTGTGGTTTTCATATAAAAAAAGGAAAATAATTGTTTGTTTTCAGGTGGAGTAAGTGACTGGAAAACACATTTTAGTGAAGCAAACAACAAAGAGATGGACACCATATTTAAAGAGCGCTTAGAAGGAACCAAAGTGGGAAAATTGATAAACTATGATCGTTACTGCAAGATATGAAGGTCAAGGAAAACAGCCATCCCTTCTAAAAGGATTCCATTCTCAGAAACAAGGCATTCTATTTACTTGTAATAAATTTATGATTTTTATGTAATCTCTGTATGAAAAGGGAATATAAATTATTTCAAGAGTTTTCTGACAACATTTCTATAAATTTCTAAGCTACAAATGGCTAAACCGCATTACTTAATCCTGCTGATAGCATATTTTTATTATTTATTTTATTTATTTATTTAAATTTGTATCCCGCCCTTCTCCACAGAGGACCCAGGGCGGCGCACAGGAAATTTAAAAAACATACAAAATACAATAAATATAATTTAAAAGACTATTAAATAAACCTATCCTGCGCTAAAACCAAAATTTAAAAACCCAATTTAAAACTACCTAAAAGTCCCCATGGGAGGTTAGGCTAGGCCGGCTTGTTGAAACAAATATGTCTTGAGACATTGGCGGAAGATGCGGAGGTCGGTGATGGTACATAATTCAGGGGGTAGGTCATTCCAGAGGGCTGGCCCCGCCACAGAGAAGGCTCTTCCCCTGGGTGTCGCCAGTCGGCATTGTCCGGCCGATGGCACCCTGAGAAGGCCCTCTCTGTGGGAGCGTATCGATCTAAGGGATGTATGGGGCAGGAGGCGGTCTCACATATAACTAGGCCCCGAGCCATGGAGCGCTTTAAAGATAGTTGTTGATAGTTGAAATATACATTTCTATTCAGAGTTATGACAAAATATTTTAGAAATATAAGACAATTGTATAGATATTAGAAAGAAATCTTAAATGTAAGCTTTTATTGTATCAACAAGCTCTTAATCACACCAATTCTTCGAGCATACATAAGTTTGTGTGTGTTTATTTATTCACACACACAAATATACACAGATTTTCATACATACTATTAAATACTGAAATCAATTTGAAATGAATTATGTATTGTTCATTGACAACTTAATCATAAATCCTAACCGAAAATTAATTGATTGGCTGTCTCCAAGCTGAATGATTGCCAGTAATAGGAAGTTACACACCAACACAGATGGAGAGAAAAGAAGGAAAAATAAGGGAAGCCACCAGATCATGGGATGTTGCACATAACAATTACACAGAAGTCATTTAACAATAGCAATGTGACTTGCTGCAACTGCTATCATAAGTCAATACAGCGGATTAGCCATAACAGCATTCTTTTCTGAGAGTCAAGGACACTCAGCTTGCACCTGGATTGGAGTGACTGGGGGTTGTCTCCCTTTGGGACATTGCAATGATTGGAGTATGTGATGGACTTGTCAGTGCAGGGGGTGGATCTTTGACTTTCTTTTAGGTGGGGAAAGAACTCTCAGATTTGGGTTTTCCCAAATGTGCTATATAAATAAAAATGTAACAATAGTTTGTTCAAAACTGCTAACCTCAGAAAGTTCTGCATCAATCGCTTCCAAATTTTCACACAAAGTTCCTTAGAAATACAGACCAATGATATGTATAGATTGTGTAGATGTCTCACCTGTGCCAGGTAAATGCCACGCAAATGTAAAAGTGCAGCTCTTCTGCGTGTTTCCCTCACTCGCTCACTCACCCCCTCTTTTTCGCGGGTCCTCCCACTTGGCCACTTCTGCTGCATCACATGCACCTGGAGCGGTCTGCATCGCTGCCCCTCCCCTGCACTTCTACATCATCAGCGCAACGGTCGCCTCCTATAGTTGCCATGAGAAGAGTAGTGGGTGTAACTTCTCGTGCACACTGAGAAAAGAGGTACTCACAAAAACTCTGTTCTGAAAAGGGCAGGGGGTGGGAGGCAGAGATGGAGCGGAGCCTCCCGCTGCATCACGTGACGCCGACAGGCTTTTAATGTTTACATTTGAGACATGCGGCCCACGACACTGCTCCTCTCGCACGCTCCTCTATCGTCGCCTCAGTGGCTGCCCCCTCCTCAGCAGCCTCCCCCTCCGCCTTCCCACCATTCTGTCCTCCCGGTGGCCATTTTGCCTCTCCTTGTGCCTTCAGGGCCCTACCACCCACCGCTGCCATCATGCCGAGCCATGAGGAGAGTGTTCAGAAGGAGCCACCGCCACCGCCTCTGCTCAATCTAGAGCGCCCATGATGACACCAGCCTGCGCCTGGACAGGGAGCTGAGACTGCCACCGCCACCCTCCTGCTCTTTGCCAAGGCCAGCGGCGGCAGCGCCACAGGACACTTGGCTCATGGAAGGTCAGCTGCCTCCACCCTGACCATGGAGGACCTGGTGGTAGAGGTGTGCGGCTCCAATGGGGCCTTCAACAAGGTGATGCTAGTGGGGTGTGTGGGTGGGCTGACTAGGCCCCAGAGGGCACTATGAAGGAGGGGAGGTCATCCCTTCACCTGAGCCCCTCCGTCCATCCTGTCCCAAAAAGTGCCCTCACTTCACCAGAGCCGACTGCCCCGAAGTCGAAAGTTGCACTTTCGCTGGCCCTTCCTTTCTTTTGGACAAGGGGAGCTTTGCCCCCAGTGCCAGGAATCGCGCCCCTTGCCGCCCAAATCCCCTCCCCAGGAATGGGACCGCCCCTCCGCCCCATGGGCACGCGTCCATATCGACTTTGCTGGCCCGTTCCAGGGCCAGACGTTCTTAGTCGTTGTGGACGCATATTCTAAATGGCTAGAAGTTATTAGGATGTCATCCACCACCTCTGAAGCCGTTATTTCTGCGCTCAGACGGTTGTTCGCCACCCATGGCCTCCCCGACTTACTCGTCTCTGACAACAGGCCCCAATTAACTTCCACCTCATTTGAAGGGTTTTTAGCATCCTTGGGAATTCGCCATGCCTTGATTGCCCCTTATCACGCGGCCAGTAATGGCTTGGCCGAACAAATGGTGCGCACGACCAAGGAAGCGTTGGCCAAAATGGGGCCTGCAAATTGGCAGGAGAGGATTGACACGTTCCTACTGGCCAACCATGCCACTCCATGCCCATCATCCAACAGAAGCCCCGCGGAGTTACTCATGGGGCGTAGGCTTAGGACATGCCTAGATAGGCTGCACCCCGCGTATGCCCCTGAGGTCCCCTTGGACTCCTCTGGAGCGGCCAGAGAATTTAGCCCGGGGCAGCTAGTCTACGTTAGGAACTATGATGGCCATCCCCTCTGGTTGCCGGGCTCTGTCATTGACCAAACGGGGCCCTGCTCTTTCAGGGTGAAGCTGGAGGACGGGAGGACCTGGAGGCGACACCGCGACCAGCTTCGGGCCAGGAAGGAGCAGGCCGGCTCAGGCTCCGCGGAATGCCCACGGGGAGCAGAGGACGACCTCGCCGCCGACAGACGCTCCGAAAGACCGAGCGAGAACTTACCTGGGGAGTTGGGCCAACTCCAGCAGCAGCAGCATCAGCAGCAGCAGCAGCAGAGTCCGGGTCATCCCAGCAAGCCGCGGGAGCGAAGTACCACCGCAGATCCGGTACCGGCGGTGCGAGGCCCGGGCAGCGGCCCACCAACTCCAGGGAATGAAGCCTTGCCGGAATTGCTGCGGTCCTTGAGGACTAGACGAAGGCCGGCGTATTTGCAAGACTACGCTTGCGCAAACTCAGTGGGGAGGGGTGTTGTGTTCTGAGCATGCGCAGTTCAAAGTTAATTTGGCGGGACTGGCGCTCACAGCCGATTGGCGGAGCCATCTGACAGCTCGCTATAAAAGCGAGCTGTCAGACGGCAGCCGCAAGCTGTTCCTGTCAGAAGCCTGAAGTTCCCAGTTGGCCGTTGCGTTACGAATAAAGTTGTTAGCCTTTATTCCTCGCCTGGACCTCAGTCATTCGAGCGCCCACGTATAGTTCTGAGTATAGAACACTTCCTTTCTTTTGGACAAGGGGGGCTATAGGGGAAGGGAGGGAGGATCTGATGGTCACTGGGAGGGAGGGGGGCAGGAGGAGGTTTTATTTTATTTTATTCTATTCAAATTTATACCCCTCACCTTCTCCAAAAAGGACCCAGGGCGGCGCAAAGGAAATTTAAAACAATACATATATAACAAAAATACAAATTTTAAAAAGCTATTAAATCCATGCCCTGTGCTAAAATAGTATAAAATCCCCCTAATTAAAATCTATCTAAAAACAGTCAAAAACGGGAGGTTATGCTAGGCCGGCTTGTTGGAAAAGGTGCGTTTTAAGATGCTGGCGGAAGAGGCGGAGGTCTGAGGTGGTACGCAGTTCGGGGGGCAGGTTGTTCCAGAGGGTAGGGCCCACCACAGAGAAGGCCCTTCCACTGGGTGTCGCCAACTGGCATTGCCCAGCTGAAGGCACCCTGAGAAGGCCCTCTCTGTAAGAGCGGATCGGTCGAAGGGATGTATGGGGCAGAAGACGGTCTCGCATATAACTAGGCCCCGAGCCATGGAGCACTTTGAAGATGGTCATCAAAACCCTGAAGCGCACCCGAAAGGCCAGATGTAGCCAGTGCAGCTCGTGCAGGAGAGTTGTTATGTGGAAATGCCTGGAGGCTCCCGTAATCACCCGCGCGGCCGCATTCTGGACTAGCTGTAACCTTCGAGTGCACCTCAAGGGGAGCCCCATGTAGAGAGTGTTACAGTAGTCAAGCCGGGATGTCACGAAGTTGCCTGGGGGAATCTGGAGAGGCAAGGAGGAAGATAGGTAGAGGAAAAGAGAAGGAGAAATACAGTAAGTAGGCAGGTAGAGGGATAGATGAAAGGGGGGAATACAGTAGTTAGGTAGGAAGGTAGGTAGATAGGTAGAGGTATAGAGAGAGAAGGTGAGAAATACGGTAGGTAGATACGTAGGTAGGTAGGTAGGTAGGTAGGTAGGTAGGTAGGTAGGTAGGTAGGTAGAGGGAGAAAGGGAAAAATACAATAGGTGGGTAGTTTGGGAGTTATACGGTGGTTGTGTGTACGTGTTTGTGTGTGCAGGTTTAGATCTACACACAGATTGGTTGGCCATTTAATCAGACTGGGCCACAGCCGGGAACGGCTAGTCTCTAATAAAATGGAACTTTGTGTCATTGCTAGCCTTGGAGTCTTCTTTGGTTAGGAGTGTTACTTGGAACCCTGACAATTGCTTTGTTAATCCAGCCACCTGGGTAAATATAGGAGTTAATTCCACACAAATTCCTTTCTCTGTAGTATATTATAGTATATTATTTGTGCAATATCTGGATAATTTAAAAGACTGAAAACTGCCTCTGTTTCATGAACAGTAATGGGAAACTAGAAAACCAAGGAGCAAGATAGGATTCTTGCAGTGGAGAATATTGAGTCTAAAGAATAGGGAAAAGTGTGAGAAAAAGACCCAGAGTAAATCAGGTATAATTGTATGGCAGGGTTGCTGTAGTAGGCGTTGAGATTAATGTCAAGCTGTAGGAGACTAGCAAAATCAGGAAACAAGAACTACTAGGGATTTCTTGAAATATTTTTATTGCTGGTAATAAATCTCTCTATTGCTATCGCTAGAGAATCTTGAAAGTATTTCTCCTCTATAATTTACAAAAGTCATAGCAAATAATTTGTAGAGGATTTTAAGCCTGCAGGAGGTAAGGCTGAAAGCTGGAGATTGCCTTGAAGGAAATATTTGGGGTTAATATTTGGGGTCCAACAACATTCCTCACAGTAGAACATGGTATTGGAAGCGGTTCAGGCTGGTTTAATGAGATAAGAGAGAGAGAGAAGGAAAACAAAAGCAGAATGGCAAGATTCTGTATATTATTATCTATCTCTATAAAGTATAATTATAGTTTTTCTATGGAGTCAGTTTCATGTTCTGGTCTAATTTTAGGGTTGTCACAAACCTTCTTTTCCAAACCACTAAGGTTGCTCCTACCATGGCTCTGTTTTCTGCTTTGATATAGTCTCTTCTACCACCACCTATCTCCAGAAGTGGGTTCCTACCGGTTCAGACTGATTCGGCCAAGTAGATAGTATCTTGGCTGGCCATGCCCTGAACCAGTTCTATCGCTGCTGCCATCTTGGTTTTTTTTTTGCTTCTGGCTTCAACAGAAACAATTTTTACTACTGTGCATGCGTGCATAGCGTGCATCAAATGCTCATGCACGCAAAGCATATCTCTGAGTGGAAAGGCAGTATCAGAGGCCAGAACCCACCCCTACCTAACTCCCAAAGTAGGTGTGGAGAGAGGTAGAGCTCCAATAGCATATGCTGCCTTTCAAGGAATCAAACGTCAAAATGCAAAAAAACAAGATAATTTCAACCACAATTGAGGCCAAAATTACTGTTGCTGAGCAAGGCAGTTGTTTTACAACCTTTCTTGCCACAATTGTTAAATGAATCCTATTCCACCCTCAAACTCGCATCGCTCATTCTCCGAGTCTTTCCATTTGTTGCTATCTATGAATATAAGAATCCAGTATTAACTGTACCTCTTTTATCTGTTCATATGTTATTAGCAAGACATTTTCTTTATCAATATACTTGTTCCATGCACAAAGATATTCTATATAGGATCCCAAGGGTAATATTAATTTTTTTAATCATGTTAGAACAGCAAACCTATGGCATGGGTGCCACAGTGGCACATGGAGCCATTTCTTAGGGCACACGAGGCGTTGCCCTGTCAGCTCCAGTGCACATGTGTGCGCTGGCCAGATGATTTAGGCCTTCTTTTGAGGCCGTTTTTCACCCTCTGGAGTCTTCAGGGAAGCGGAAGAGGCGGAGGTCTGAGGTGGTACGCAGTTTCAGGGGGCAGGTTGTTCCAGAGGGTAGGGCCCACCACAGAGAAGGCGCTTCCCCTGGGTGTCGCCAACTGGCATTGCCCAGCTGAAGGCACCCTGAGAAGGCCCTCTCTGTGGGAGCGGATCGGTCGAAGGGATGTATGGGGCAGAAGACGGTCTCGCATATAACTAGGTCCTGAGCCATGGAGCACTTTGAAGATGGTCGTCAAAACCTTGAAGCGCACCCGAAAGGCCACATGTAGCCAGTGCAGCTCGTGCAGGAGAGGTGTTATGTGGGAATGCCTGGAGGCTCCCGTAATCACCCGCGCGGCCGCATTCTGGACTAGCTGTAACCTTCGAGTGCACCTCAAGGGGAGCCCCATGTAGAGAGTGTTACAGTAGTCAAGCCGGGATGTCACGAAGTTGCCTTGGGGAATCTGGGGAGGCAAGGAGGAAGGTAGGTAGAGGAAAAGAGAAGGAGAAATACAGTAAGTAGGCAGGTAGAGGGATAGATGAGAGGGGGGAATACAGTAGTTAGGTAGGAAGGTAGGTAGATAGGTAGAGGTATAGAGAGAGAAGGTGAGAAATACGGTAGGTAGATACGTAGGTAGGTAGGTAGGTAGGTAGGTAGGTAGGTAGGTAGGTAGGGAGAGGGAGAGAGGGAAAAATACAATAGGTGGGTAGTTTGGGAGTTGAATTGAGATATCACCTTTTCCAGACCTGCTGAATGGTCCCCAACTTGGAACTAGCCCTGAGCCTCAATGAACTGTGCTACACACATTCAGAGCCATGGGATTATTTATGCTAGGCACACACCAGAGGTGGTTCTTTTCCAGCTTTCTGCAAATTGTGCCTTGTTGAGGGTTAAACTGTCAGATCTCTGTGAAAGATAAATTACTGTCACAAGGCGTGATATATTGAAGTGCATCACAAACACCTATCTCTTACTGCAGAGGGAAGAGCGTGGAAGAATGTAAGCCAATCTTTTTTTTTTTAATTGAAAAAGTTTTATTCAAACCAATTTTCCCCCTTTTTACCCCCCGACATATAATATAAATCACATACCAATACTATACCCCCTCCCCTCCCCCTGTCTTAAAATTAATTTGTCATTCCAGTATTGTGTCCCCTCACCTCCAAACAATCATAATATAAATCTCTCTTAAAATAAGAATATCCCATTAACCCCATCTTCTAAATTAATTAAACATATATAAATCATAATATAAATTTCTCTAGACATAACCATATCCCGTTAATCCCATCTTCTAAATTAATTATGCATATGTATTTCCCCACCCTCCACCCTAACCCTCCCCCACCTCCCATTCAAACCCACCCCCCTGACTTCCGCTATACACCACTCTAATAATTCCAGACATCCCATGTAATATTTGCTCTATTCACATTGTTTCACTCACATATCACCCTATCAGTCTAAACGTTCTTACCTAAAGGCTACATAGTACTTCCTGGTCTGATATCTATTCTGTACATAATCAATCCACTTTACCCATTCCTGTGCATAATTCTCCTGTTTCTGATCTTTTAAAAAAGCTGAGATTTTTGCCATTTCAGCAAACCCCGCCACTTTTTGAATCCATTGATCAATTGTCGGTAAGAAATCTTTTTTCCAATGTTGAGCAATCAACAACCTCGCTGCTGTAACCATATACAAAATCAATTTTGTTTCCCCTTTAGTAAAATCCTTAATTATACCCAATAAAAACATTTGCGGGATAAATTGTATTCTTTTCTTAAATACATTTTGCATAACCCACCATACTTTTATCCAAAAAGCTTTAACCTTATTGCAAGTCCACCATACGTGAAAAAAAGTAGCATCTAAACACCCGCATCTCCAGCATTTAGGTTGAACATTTGGGTACATACATGATAACTTCTTAGGATCTAAATACCATCTGTAAAACATTTTATAAAAATTCTCCCTTAAATTCTGTGACTGCGTAAATTTAACATTCTGAACCCATATTTCTTCCCACGTATCCATCATAACCGGTTCATCAAGATTCTGAGCCCATTTAATCATACAATCCTTCACCAATTCACTTTCTGAGTCTCTTTCTAACAATACATTATATATTCTTTTAATATGTTTTGGACCAGTCTCTTTTATCTGCTTGATCAGTTCAGCCTCTTTATCCATAAAGCCGACTCTACAGTCTTCTTTCCATCTCTTCTGTAACTGTATGTAATGTAACCAATTTAAAGTGATTCCTGCGTCCAACAATTGTTCCATAGTTTTCAATTGCCATTCAACCCCATCAAAAATAAGCACATCTTTATATAAACACCCCCCAAGTGACTTAGTATTTATAATCCACATGGTGTCTGCAAGATCCAACCAAAGCGGTATTTTATAATCCCAATTAGGCCGATGCTTCTTCCATATTCTCATCAAAGCACTTCGGAGAACATGGTTATTAAATGTTTTGTCCACCTTATCTTCGTAGAACAGATATGCATGCCAACCCAGAACAAGGTCATGACCTTCTATATTCAGTAGTTCAGATTTTGTTTTCCCAAACCAATCTGCCACACACGTCAGTGCCGCCGCTTCATAATACAATCGAAGGTTTGGAAGTCTAAGGCCACCTCTTTCACGAGTGTCTTGCATGATCTTCATCTTTACTCTCGGTTTTTTCTCCTTCCAAACGAATTTATTTAATGTTGCCTGCCATTCTAACAAGGTTTTATCTGATTTAAGCACCGGTATCATCTGAAATAAGAAGATAAATCTAGGTAGAATATTCATTTTAATTGCTGAAATCCTTCCAAGCAAAGATAGTTGTAGCTTTTTCCAAACTTGAAGATCCTTCTGTATCTTTTGCCACAACACTTCGTAGTTATTTGAAAAAAGTTTTGTATTTACTTCTGCAATTTGTATTCCTAAATATTTAACTTTAGAGACAATTTCGAAGCCTGCCAAACTTACAAGTCTCTTTCTCTGAATCTCTGACATATTTTTAACCATCATTTTCGTTTTATTTTGATTCAGTTTAAACCCAGACACCATGCCAAATTCTGTAATAATATTTTTCATCTGGATTATTGAATTCAGAGGATGTGAAAGGGTAACCACCAGATCATCAGCAAATGCCCTAGTTCTGTATTCCTTTTGCCTAATAATTATATCACTTAAAGAATTTGAGTCCCGAATTGTATTCAACAAGACTTCCAGAGTTAAAATAAATAACAATGGAGATAATGGGCATCCTTGCCTTGTACCTTTTTGTATATCAAAAGTTGTGGACAGATTTCCGTTGATAATAAGTTGTGCGTTTTGTTGCTGGTAAATTGCTCCAATCGCTTGTCGAAACCGTGGTCCCATATCCATCTTTTCCAACGTCTTGGTTAGAAAATTCCAGTTCACACGATCAAAGGCTTTCTCCGCATCCAGAAAAACCAGCACTGCAGAGACCTGTTTATTCTTATCAAGATAGTCAATTAAATCTATAAGTTGCCTTACATTCTCCTTCATATGTCTGCCTTCAATAAATCCTGCTTGGTCATAATGAATAACCTCTTGGATAACTGGCATCAATCTGTTGGCAAGTACTTTAGCATATATTTTATAATCTGTATTTAGAAGAGATATCGGTCTGTAATCCTCTGGTTTCTTGGGGCCATCTTTGTCTTTAGGTATCACTGATATAAAAGCCGCTTTCCATGAGAGAGGTATTTTACCTCCTTGCTGAATATTAGAAAATAATTCTGTAAGATATTCAATCATTTCCAATTGTAAAGTTTTATAGTAGATTGCAGTCAAACCATCAGTCCCTGGAGCCTTGGCTAATTTAAGTTGGTTTATAGCTAAAATAATCTCATCTGCAGTTATCATACGTTCTAAATTTGCCTTTTGAAGCATGGATATTTTAGTAACCCTTTTTCCTTCCAGAAAGTCGTCTATTAAGTTATTCTGTATATTATCCTGTAAATATAACTTGGTATAATAATCCACAAATGATTTTTTAATCAAATCTTGTTGGTATACCATTTTCCCTCCATATTCAATTCTATCAATAATTCTATTATTCGTATTCTTTCTCAAGGTGTAGGCCAACCACCTACCAGGTTTATTAGCGTTAGCAAAAGTATTATGTTTAGCAAATTGTAAGTTAGTTGCTGTTTGTTCTGATATAAGCATTTGAAATTGATCTTTCAACAACTTTATCGCCATCTGGAGTGTCACATCTTTTGGTGTTACTATAAGTAACTGCTCCTTTTTTTTAATTTCATTCTCCAAATCCATCCTCTTTTTCTGTCTGCTTTGTTTATGTTTAAAATTCATATGTATCAGGACCCCACGCATATAAGCTTTACTTGCATCCCATACTATTTCAATAGGAGTACCTTTGTTCATATTAAAGCTAAAAAATTCCTTCATATGTTTTTTAAGTTCATCAACATTTTTTCCATATCTAAATAAATTTTCATTTACTCTCCATGACCTTCTTAACCTCTTCCCTAATTCAATCTCTAACCACACCGGGCTATGATCAGTTAACGTCCTGGAGAATATCTTAGTTTTCTTAGCTTTAGGAAGTAGATCCGGTGTTAGCAAAAAAAAATCAATCCTTGAAAAAGATTTATGCCTATCTGAATAAAACGAAAAGTCCATCTCACCTGGATGTTGTATCCTCCAAACATCTTTTAATTCCAAGTCATCTTTTAAATAAAAAAAACCTGTGGTAGTTTAGTGGCAACCTTAGTCATTGTTCTCTTGTCTATCCTTGGAGCCAATCTTAATATATTTGAAACAATGCAGAAATATTGAGGAGCAGAGAAGCAAAGCTGGGTGAAAGGGAATGAGTGAAGCAGGATAAAATGATTTTTTTCCTTTTTCTTTCTTTTTCTGGGTTTTTGTTGTTGTTTTGAGAATGAAGAAAAATATTTGCAGATGTTTTAGATGTACTGACATTGCAGCCAAACTGAATGGCACTATACAAGAGGACATTACAATTTGTAACTGCAACCGCTTAAACTCTAGCAGAATATGTGTATATGGGGACATTGTCATTAGATGTTTCAAAATTTAAAACTATGTTTTTCCATTTCATCCTAATAATATCCGTAATTGAAATGCCTTCAATTGTAGAAAAATCTTTTTTCCTGTTTTCGTTTTTATTTGGAAAGTTTGATTTGCACTGTAAACACATGTTTTAAATCACTGCCTTTCTTTGACAGCTGAAAACTACTTATATATTCATCTATTTTGCATTTAAAAGACAAATTGTGTTGTTTGTTTGAACAGATCCCCCCCCCACATATATATATAAGGCAAAAATGACATATGTTAGAAAGAAGTTCATTGAGAATATGGAAAAAGGCATGAAAGAAGGAGAGCTGATGACACCAGAAGAGATGCTGTTTAGTCATGAAGGAATTCAATACCCATCCGTCTTTTGCAACCCAGAGCAGTTCAAAGCTTTGGAGGCCTTCCAAGCTAGGAGTGATGATGTAGTTCTAGCAGGATACAGCAAATCTGGTGAGTTTATCAATAATAATATTGATAAAATTCAGTGAGTATTTCTATATGGTTAAGTTAGTTTTGAACAATAAAACATTAAGATAAGCAAGAGCATGCTTAATATAATGATCATTATGCACCATACAAATGGATAACTGGGTAGTACAATAGTATACATTATAAAAGTACAATAGCTGTGTTTACTATAGCTATTTGTTGATAAGTCCTTTAAATTTGGATAATTGTAATTACTGCAGTGCAAATTCATTACATCTTCAGGATATGACTGTTTTCAAATTAAACCTCTGCCCTTTAGTAATTCAGAGATCTCATTTGAGGAAGTAACTGTAAATAGATTTGAAATGGAGATTCCATACTAACTAGATAGCCAATTTGGTGTAGCAGTTAAGGCATCAAGCTAAATGAAATATAAAGCCAATTGGGTGACTTTGTGCCCTAAATCAGCCCTAAGAAGAAGGCAAGGGCGAACTACTTTCAAAAACTTCCAATCTTTCCACCCACCCACCTAATCTGGAAATATATTGCCTCGCTTGGCCAGAGGTGTCAAACTCAAGGCCTGGGGCTGGATTGGCCTGCAAGGTACTTAGATCTGGTCAGCAGGACCACCCTGGAGACAGTGAAGGACTGGCCCGGGATGCTTCTGCCAGCAAAAATGGATTCCTGAGCTCCGTTTCTGGCTGCCACAACCTCCTGCAACCTTCTGCCAGTGAAAATGCATGCAGCTTGCCCGAGATCTGTTTTCACTAGCAGAGGATTGCAGGAGGCTGACAGCCAAAAATGGAGCTTGGGAGCCTGTTTCCACTGGCAGACAGCTTGGCCATCACCGGCGCCCTCCACAGGAATGACATCAAACTGGCCACAGCCAATGTGGCCATGTCCAATCCAAGGTCAAACAAAACCCTGATATGGCCTTCAATGAAATAAAGTTTGACACCCCTACACTAGGCCATTCTGTTCTCTAACATCTTTGCATTAATATACAGTAAGATACATCCGTTCCTGGTACAGGCAAGTGTATATAAGTTTTCAGTAATAAAAACTAGCTGAGGATAATTTTCAGAGAATATGATGCATTTTGGAAATATAATCTATGCTCTCTCATTTGATATTCTAATGTTTTTTTGGTTTTTAGGTACTGCTGCTGATTCGAAATCCAAAAGATGTTGCTGTATCTTTTTTCCATTTTTCGAACAACTTCAGTCCTATTCCTTCCTATGATACTTTTGAAGAGTTCTTTCGAGCTTTAATGATAGGAAAAAGTACAATTTCTATTCATTCCAATTGTTTAATGTCTGTAGATGTGAAAGAACATATCTACACATGTTTATGTTGGTATTGTTTTTATTCATTAGGGTATGCTTTGTTCAAGTAGAGACACTTCAAATTCAAATTTAGGTTCTCAGCTTATTTCAATAAATAATAGTTAACTCTATGAACAGATTCCTTTTCTGATAGAGGAACAAATAATATTTGAAAAGAGAAGTAAATATTTCTCATTGCATCAGTCCAGTCTACTTCATAGTAGCATTGTTATTGTAGGAAAAAATAAGAAGGTGTGCTATATATGCAGCCTTGAGCTTCTGCACAAAGGGCAGAGTATAAATTCAACTAATAAATCAATACAATAGCAGAAAAATATGTTCATTCATTCTGTATGCTGTCATTTTCCCATTTGAGAGGCCCAGAGAAGTAGATGAACCATGATCTAAGTCTAGGTGCAATTGCTACTGCTATTTCCAAAATTGTAATTCAGTTTTTCAAAGTATTTCATTATAACCTCTGGCAGCTAGTGTAATTTCATGTAAAGCCATATATATTTATGTATACATATTTATCATACATAAATAGTATTTATAATATTATTATTTTGGTTTAAATTTAGTTACAAATACTTAACAAAAAAATCTATCTCAAGAATGTTATTTAGATGGAATAATAATAATCATAATAATTTTCCAGTTAACGTATATTGCTTGAATATGATCAGATTAGAAGCCATATCAGAACTGAGTAAGTACTACAATTGACATCTATGCAAAACTACAATTTCTGAGTTTCCTAAATGCGGTATGATCACAAAATTAAACACTAGCAATGATGTTAATTTTTATGTGATTTTCATTTATAAATTAATTACTAATTAACACACAACATACCAGACATAATTAAAAAGAATAGAGTATTTTTTCTAGATAATAGCAATATTCAGGGACATTAGAACTGAGGAAAAAGGATTGAAAGAAGATAAACTCTATAGAGATGATATCCAGAGATCAGCTGCAATTTTCTATGAGTCATATATACATATTATGTCTGTTATCAATCTTGTTCTGATGTGATCTTAACTATTTTTTTGAAATTTCAATAGTGCCCTGGGGATCCTATATAGAGTATCTTTGTTCATGGAACAAGTATATTGATAAACAAAATGTCCTGCCAATAACATATGAAGAGATAAAAGAGGTACAGTTCTTATATTCATAAAAACAATGAATGGAAAGACTTAAAGAAAGAACAATGTGAGATTCAAGGTGGAGTAGGAATTTAAGACCATATCTTTCTGGAACAAATCAGATCAGAATTCTAATCACTGCTAGATGTGCAGAATCCCTTCCAGATAACAATGAAGCTTTCCCAGCATTTCTGCTAGAGTACAAGTCACATGCCAAAATATTCTAGACTTTCCTTAAATGCACTGTGTAGTTGTATCATGATTGGAAGATTGGTGCTGATTGGTGCTGATTGGTGCTATCTGCGTGTTCACTGTTCATTTGTATTGTAATGGCCTGGGTAGTGGGTGAGGCTCATCTGTTGGCCAGTGCTGGTTTCCAGATGTCTGGTAGGCAGGAGGTATCATCACATTTGTTCATGTTGTGGGGGTGTTTCTCTAGTTCGATGGCTTCTCTGATTATTCTCTTGTTGAGCTATTCCATTTTTGAGATTAATTTTGAAGGAACCAATACAAATGAACAATGAACATACAGATAGCACCAATGGGCACCAATCAACCAATCATGATACAACTACACAGCCAATCAACCCACTCACAGCAACAAAACCAGCATTCCACTACCCCCTACACCAAGACTTATAGAAAGAAGGCAGCTCCGAAGCCGCAGTATCCAGCCTGAAGATGGTGAGTGAGACCTCGCTGAAATGTTGCCAAGACAATCTCAATCTTATACGGTAAAAGACCCGAACACAACAAGACCAGCATATTTATTTTTATTTTATTAAATTTATACCCCGCCCTTCTCCTACAGAAGGACCCAGGTTTCTGCTAACCTCAGAAAGTACTGCATCAATCGCTTCCAAATTTTCACACAAAGTTCCTTAGAAATACAGACCAATGATATGTATAGATTGTGTAGATGTCTCACCTGTGCCAGGTACATGCCACGCAAATGTAAAAGTGCAGCTCTTCTGCGTGTTTCCCTCACTCGCTCACTCACCCCCTCTTTTTCGCGGGTCCTCCCACTTGGCCACTTCTGCTGCATCACATGCACCTGGAGCGGTCTGCATCACTGCCCCTCCCCTGCACTTCTACATCATCGGCGCAACGGTCGCCTCCTATAGTTGCCAGAGAAGAGTAGTGGGTGTAACTTCTCGTGCACACTGAGAAAAGAGGTACTCACAAAAACTCTGTTCTGAAAAGGGCAGGGGGGGGAGGCAGAGATGGAGCGGAGCCTCCCGCTGCATCACGTGACGCCGACAGGCTTTTAATGTTTACATTTGAGACATGCGGCCCACGACACTGCTCCTCTCGCACGCTCCTCTATCGTCGCCTCAGTGGCTGCCCCCTCCTCAGCAGCCTCCCCCTCCGCCTTCCCACCATTCTGTCCTCCCGGTGGCCATTTTGCCTCTCCTTGTGCCTTCAGGGCCCTACCACCCACCGCTGCCATCATGCCGAGCCATGAGGAGAGTGCTCAGAAGGAGCCACCGCCACCGCCTCTGCTCAGTCTAGAGCGCCCATGATGACACCAGCCTGCGCCTGGACAGGGAGCTGAGACTGCCACCGCCACCCTCCTGCTCTTTCCCAAGGCCAGCGGCGGCAGTGCCACAGGACACTTGGCTCATGGAAGGGCAGCTGTCTCCACCCTGACAATGGAGGACCTGGTGGTAGAGGTGTGCGGCTCCAATGGGGCCTTCAACAAGGTGGTGCTAGTAGGGTGTGTGGGTGGGCTGACTAGGCCCCAGAGGGCACTATGAAGGAGGGGAGGTCATCCCTTCACCTGAGCCCCTCCGTCCATCCTGTCCCAAAAAGTGCCCTCACTTCACCAGAGCCGACTGCCCCGAAGTCGAAAGTTGCACTTTCGCTGGCCCTTCCTTTCTTTTGGACAAGGTTGGCTATAGGGGAAGGGAGGGAGGATCTGATGGTCACTGGGAGGGAGGGGGGCAGGAGGAGGTTTTATTTTATTTTATTCTATTCAAATTTATACCTCTCACCTTCTCCAAAAAGGACCCAGGGCGGCGCACAGGAAATTTAAAACAATACATATATAACAAAAATACAAATTTTAAAAAGCTATTAAATCCATGCCCTGTGCTAAAATAGTATAAAATTCCCCTAATTAAAATCTATCTAAAAACAGTAAAAAACGGGAGGTTATGCTAGGCCGGCTTGTTGGAAAAGGTGCGTTTTAAGACGCTGGCGGAAGAGGCGGAGGTCTGAGGTGGTACGCAGTTCGGGGGGCAGGTCGTTCCAGAGGGTAGGGCCCACCACAGAGAAGGCCCTTCCCCTGGGTGTCGCCAACTGGCATTGCCCAGCTGAAGGCACCCTGAGAAGGCCCTCTCTGTGGGAGCGGATCGGTCGAAGGGATGTATGGGGCAGAAGACAGTCTCGCATATAACTAGGCCCCGAGCCATGGAGCACTTTGAAGATGGTCGTCAAACCCTTGAAGCGCACCCGAAAGGCCACATGTAGCCAGTGCAGCTTGTGCAGGAGAGGTGTTATGTGGGAATGCCTGGAGGCTCCTGTAATCACCCGCGCGGCCGCATTCTGGACTAGCTGTAACCTTCGAGTGCACCTCAAGGGGAGCCCCATGTAGAGAGTGTTACAGTAGTCAAGCCGGGATGTCACGAAGTTGCCTGGGGGAATCTGGAGAGGCAAGGAGGAAGGTAGGTAGAGGAAAAGAGAAGGAGAAATACAGTAAGTAGGCAGGTAGAGGGATAGATGAGAGGGGGGAATACAGTAGTTAGGTAGGAAGGTAGGTAGATAGGTAGAGGTATAGAGAGAGAAGGTGAGAAATACGGTAGGTAGATACGTAGGTAGGTAGGTAGGTAGGTAGGTAGAGGGAGAGAGGGAAAAATACAATAGGTGGGTAGTTTGGGAGTTATACGGTGGTTGTCTGTACGTGTTTGTGTGTGCAGGTTTAGATCTATACACAGATTGGTTGGCCATTTAATCAGACTGGGCCACAGCAATGTGTGGCTGGGTACCGCTAGTCTCTAATAAAATGGAACTTTGTGTCATTGCTAGCCTTGGAGTCTTCTTTGGTTGGGAGTGTTACTTAGAACTCTGACAATTGCTTTGTTTTTGTTTTTTAATTTTTTTTATTTATTTATTTATTTTATTATTTTTAAAACACTACAACAAAAACTACATACACCTTACAATACAATATTTCACCCTGTGCTATACATAGGAAAGGAAGATTTGGTTCTTCGGATATATCTTCACGATCTCCAAAATCCGCGTTCTCTGGGTACAGGTGTCGAAGCATCCAAATTTCCAAGCGCATAGTCCACAAATGGCTCCCAAATTTTCCAAAAAGTGTCTCTTTTATAAACACCCTTTCTAAATTTAATATCACATGTCATTTTATCATTTAAAGCTAATTTCCACATTTCGCAGTACCACTCTTCTATTCTAAAATTCATCTCTAATTTCCAATATCTAGCTATTATAATTCTTCCCATTATAATCATAATTCTAATCAATTCTTTCTCGCATTTTGTTAATTCTGGTTCCTTAATTAACAACAATAATATAGTTTCTGATCTCAATGTTATTTTTTTCTTCATCATTTCAAATATCGTTTTCTCCAATTGTTGCCAAAACTTTTTGACTTTTCCACATTTATACCACATATGTTCATAAGTCCCCAATTCCATGTTACATCTCCAACATTTATTACTAATTTTTTTATCCATCAACGATAATCTTAATGAAGTCAAATACCATTTCCAGACAACCTTAAAATTATGTTCTTTGATCCTTGTTGATAAGATCCTCATAATTCGACGCTTCCAATTCACATTCCAGTCCAAATCTGATATTTTAATATTGAATTCTTCCTCCCAATTCATCTTCATCGTCATTTGTGGTTTTCCATCAAAATTTATAATCTTATATATCTTACTAACGAGTCCCTTTAACCCAATTTCGCCTTTGATAATTTGAGATACTAGGTTTTCAAATTCAGTTTTGTTTTTACTTGTCTTACAATTTCCCCTTACCTTCATGGTCCATTTTTCTATCTGTATTTTTTCAAACCAGTTTAACCCCAATTTTTCAATTATTTCATTTTTCCTTCTTTCATTTCCTAAAGCTTTTGACCAATGTATTATAATTTCTATGTTTTCATCTTCAATTACTTTATCACGACTTATATTGGTTTTGATTGGCCAATTTCCAATTGTCTTCCCCAAAAAGGTTATATCCGGAATTAAAATTTTAACAAATTTATTCCAAATTTTACTCAATCCCTTTAACCAATAACTGTTAATTACCTTTTTTGTTTTTGCTTTATCTAAAAACCATGTAGGGCCAAATCTCTTAATATCTTTTAACTCTAAATCTCCCCAATGACCATCTCCGCCTTTGAGTATTTTTACCACAGTTCGAATACCATAGGCCCGATAATAATTAAGTAGATTGGGAATTCCCAATCCACCTTCCTTTTGATTTTGATACCACATTTTCTTCAATAATCTAGGTCTTTTCCCACCATTACAAAATTTATCCAATTTCTTTTGATATCCTTCCATATCTTTCTCTGTCAAATTTAATGGTAACATCTCAAATAAAAAATTAAACTTTGGTAACAACATCATCTTACACATTGCAATTCTACCAAACCAAGATAACTTTATCTTTTTATATTTATCTATCTTCTTCTCCACTTCATTCATCATCACATCATAATTAAGTTTTTTCAATTCCCTAACTTTAAGTGAAAGTGTTATTCCCAAATATTTCAATGTATTTTTAATTCTTATCCCAAATTGTTCTTGCATATTCTCCCACTCCTTACCATTTTTATCCATTAATAATTCAGATTTTGACCAATTTACTTTCAAACCTGTCATTTCCTCAAATTCTTTCAAATGTTTATTTATCTTTTTCAAATCTTTCTCTATATCTTTCAAAATAATCAAGGTATCATCCGCGTACAAATTTATCTTATATCCCTTATACCCTTCCAGTTCTTCATCTTTTTCTATCATTTTAGTCAATACTTCCATAACCAATAAAAATAATATTGGAGACAAGGGACATCCTTGTCTCGTACCTGCTTCCAATTTAATCTCTTCCGTCATTATTCCATTCACCTTCACTCTTGCACTACTTTTTTGATACAATTTCGAAATAACATGTATAAATCTATTACCAAAACCTAATACCTCAATAATTACTTTAATAGTTTCCCATTGTACAGAATCAAAGGCTTTAAAAATATCTAGTGATACTATACCTATTTTGTCATCATTATGTTCAGCTACATCTATAATATTTAACACTCTTCTAATAATATCACTCATATATCTACCTTTAACAAAACCTACTTGATTATAACTTATATATTTATCTATAAATCTACTTAATCTATTACTTATAATAGCAGTAAATATCTTTGCATCCTGATTGATTAAAGAGATGGGTCGATAGGACTCAATCCTCTCCAAGTCTTTATCTGGTTTAGGAATTATGGATATTACCGTTCTATTCCATGACATCGGAACTTCCCCACCATGTAAAATTCCATTAAATAATTTTTGCAATTTTGGTATTATTATTTCCTTAAAGTCTTTATAAAACTCAGCAGGCAATCCATCTTCTCCTGGGGCCTTCCCTAACTTTATCTCTTGTATTGTTTCACTAATCTCATCTTGTGTTATATCTTCTTCCATCAAGTCCTTATATATTTGATCAATTTTCACAACATATTTTCAAGATAACTTTTCAATTTTTCCAAATCAATTGATTTTTTTGAATATAATTTTTGAAAAAAAGTCCTGACCACTTCACATTTCTCTGATTTCTTATAACATCTTATACCTTTATCATCTATCAAAGAACCAATTTCTCTCTTCTCACTTTTATTTTTCGCCATCCTTGCTAATAACTTAGAGTTTTTATTACTATATTCAAAAAAATCCCTGTTTAAATATCTTATATTTTTTTAACCAATTCTATATCCTCTTCTATCAATTTATTTTTTAATAAATTTAACTCCTCCAAACAGTCTTTATCCTTCGTAAGTAAAAATTGATTCTCCAATGCCTTTATCTGCCTTATATCCCGTTCAATTTTACTCCTATAATTTCTATATTTCCTGCTTGATAACTTAATACTTTCTCCTCTAAATACTGCTTTCATCGCATCCCAAACAATTTCAAATTTAACCTCTCCATTATCATTCAATCTCCAGCTTTCTTCCCATTTTTTTATCCATATTTTATCCTCCTCATTTTTATACAATTTCTCATCATATCTCCAACCTCTTCCTTTTTTTCCAAAATTAAAATCTATTTCCATCGTAACTTCTGCATGATCAGAATCCTTGAAAATTCCCACATCTATTTTATCTATATTACTCAGCAAATCTTTAGAAACAAAAATATAATCAATTCTTGAATACGTATTATATATCTTAGAGCAAAAAGTGTACACTCTTTCAGTACCTTTCAGCTCCCTCCAAACATCTACCACGCTATTTTGAAACATCCATTCATTTAAAATTTCCCCTTTATTTGTTTCTCTATAGCGGTTGGGATTAGTACTATCTATTTTGTCTCTGATTAAATTAAAGTCCCCAGCCACAATCACTTTCCCTACACTTTCGATTTCCAAAATTTTAGTTATTTTTTCAAGGAATTCTTTTTGTTTTCCACTCGGTAGATATAAATTAACAAGTGTCACTTTTTGCTCATTAATATTTCCCACAATTATTAAATATCTTCCTTCATCATCCACAATTATTTTTACCCTGTCTGATATCAATGTTGCAACTCCTCTAGCTTTTGAAGTTCCAAAAGATTTTTCATAGATTTGCATACCCTTTATATAGATTCTATTTAAATCTTCGGATTTTTGATGAGTTTCTTGCAAAAATAATATATCTGGTAAATCCCTCTTAATTTTAAGCTCCAATCTCCTCCTTTTAATCTGATTCCCTGTTCCCTTCACGTTCCATGTCATTATTTTTATCAAACGCATTTAAACTGTAGCTTTTTTAATCCTAACCCCTCCTCTTCCTTTCCGTGCCCAAATCCCAACACCAAATAAGGAAAACAAAAAAAACATACAAAACACAACAAATAACAATCTATCTTCATTCCCCACATCCTCAGTCGGTTTCCGCCTCTGCATAGAGAGTGTGGGGGAGGGCACATGCCGATGGTCGGGTCATTTCTTTCGGGCTGTCTGCTTAAATTCAACTCTCAAAAAAAGAAGACAATGTTAACTTTTCCCCGCACTCAGCTTCTTGCATTTTACCAAGATCCTCTTCCTTCTCCGCTCCCCTTCTCTTTGTGTCATCACGACTTTTCTTCTGCTCTGACATCGCCGGCGAGATTTCTTTCCGCTTTAACCTTTTAGAATCTTTAGGATCTTGTCCACCAACCGCTCCTTTTTCTTCCGATAGTGGAGATTCTGCTTGTGTTCCACCCATCTTAAGCATTTGGTTTTTAATTTCTGTTAAATCCTCTTCTTTCTCAATCAGCCCAAGCTCGCATAAATATCTTACTGGCTCTACTTGCGGAGTGATTGTTTGCATTCTCCCCTTATAAAAGAATTTCAACTGCTGTGGTGGCCTCCAATTATACTTAATATCATTGTCTCTCAGAACCTTTGTAATTGGCTTCAAAAAATATCTCCACGCTCTTTCCTCTCTTGATATATCCGGAAAGACTTGAATAGCTTTCTCCTCAAATTTTGGAACTTCTGCCAACTCCCTTATTTTTGCCATCATTTCCAATTTATCACTAAGATTTGCGAATCTCACAAGTACATTTCTGATTGAACCATTTCGTCTTTTACCAACTCTGAAAACGCTTACCAAATCTGCTGCCGTAAATACAATTGACACATCGAGGTCATTCAGCCATTTTAAAACTCTTTGTTTCAAATTATCCACTCTTTCTTCCGGAATTCCTCGGATAACCACATTATATTTCCTTGCATCTTCTTCCAAAAGACTAATTCTCTTATCTTGTTGCTCATTTTTAAAAAAGATCCCTTCAATCTGGCGATCTATCTGTGCATCGTGTACATGAATCTGTTCAATTTCGTCTTTAATAAATTTCATCTCCACTGTTTGCTTTATGAAATTCTCGTTCATTTCATTCATTTCTTGCTTTGTTTCTTTAATTTCCAATGTCATATTGTCCATTCTATCTGTCAATCCGGATAATTTTTCGCCAATTGTATTCAAAGCCACAATAATTTGTTGCATTTCTGAAGGCTGTTGAGTCGCCATTTTCAACTCAATTAACTTTTTTTTTTTAAAACAAAACACTTTTGCCAAGAGGGTCTTTATTGAAGATTAAGGGGCTAAATCCCCGGTGAAGCTGAGACAGCGTTTTATTGCACTCAAAGAAGCCAAATAACAAGTTATAGTTCTCAATACAGTTATATAGTTTACCTAACAAACCTCCTCAATCGTCCATTTGAGGGCGTTGTCCAGAAAGTTACATTTGTTGCTTCAGCTTAGGCACCTCGAACAAAGGATCAGAAGCTCAAAAAGTTTTAATCCACATGTCATCCAAACGATCTTTCCACTGTTAACAAACCTTGTCTTTGAAGTCCGTGCCTTTGCCTCGCAACAAGGAATACTGATCGCGGTACTCTCAAAACAAAGAGCAGCTGTTCCCTCGTAACCCACGACAGCCTTTCCGGTCAACCCTCCGTCTTTCACACAGTAAACAAAGCAAAATTCAAGCAGTCCGGGTTGACCTACCAATTCAAAAGTCAATCTCCTGGCTCAACAGCCCTTCCAGTACAACTGTAAACAATTTTGACTTCTAACGGTGCATTTTCAACACTTTAATCCATTTTTATCTTCTGTGAAAACGCCCTGAGAAATGGAGAAAACGTCCTCACACCAACCCGGCCATAACCACGCCCCCGACAATTGCTTTGTTAATCCAGCCACCTGGGTAAATATAGGAGTTAATTCCACACAAATTCCTTTCTCTGTAGTATATTATTTGTGCAATATCTGGATAATTTAAAAGACTGAAAACTGCCTCTGTTTCATGAACAGTAATGGGAAACTAGAAAACCAAGGAGCAAGATAGGATTCTTGCAGTGGAGAATATTGAGTCTAAAGAATAGGGAAAAGTGTGAGAAAAAGACCCAGAGTAAATCAGGTATAATTGTATGGCAGGGTTGCTGTAGTAGGCGTTGAGATTAATGTCAAGCCGTAGGAGACTAGCAAAATCAGGAAACAAGAACTACTAGGGATTTCTTGAAATATTTTTATTGCTGGTAATAAATCTCTCTATTGCTATCGCTAGAGAATCTTGAAAGTATTTCTCCTCTATAATTTACAAAAGTCACAGCAAATAATTTGTAGAGGATTTTAAGCCTGCAGGAGGTAAGGCTGAAGGCTGGAGATTGCCTTGAAGGAAATATTTGGGGTTAATATTTGGGGTCCAACAACATTCCTCACAGTAGAACATGGTATTGGAAGCGGTTCAGGCTGGTTTAATGAGATAAGAGAGAGAGAGAAGGAAAACAAAAGCAGAATGGCAAGATTCTGTATATTATTATCTATCTCTATAAAGTATAATTATAGTTTTTCTATGGAGTCAGTTTCATGTTCTGGTCTAATTTTAGGGTTGTCACAAACCTTCTTTTCCAAACCACTTAGGTTGCTCCTACCATGGCTCTGTTTTCTGCTTTGATATAGTCTCTTCTACCACCACCTATCTCCAGAAGTAGGTGCCTACCGGTTCAGACTGATTCGGCCAAGTAGATAGTATCTTGGCTGGCCATGCCCTGAACCAGTTCTATCGCTGCTGCCATCTTGGTTTTTTTTTTTTTGCTTCTGGCTTCAACAGAAACAATTTTTACTACTGTGCATGCGTGCATAGCGTGCATCAAATGCTCATGCACGCAAAGCATGTCTCTGAGTGGAAAGGCAGTATCAGAGGCCAGAACCCACCCCTACCTAACTCCCAAAGTAGGTGTGGAGAGAGGTAGAGCTCCAATAGCATATGCTGCCTTTCAAGGAATCAAACGTCAAAATGCAAAAAAACAAGATAATTTCAACCACAATTGAGGCCAAAATTACTGTTGCTGAGCAAGGCAGTTGTTTTACAACCTTTCTTGCCACAATTGTTAAATGAATCCTATTCCACCCTCAAACTCGCATCGCTCATTCTCCGAGTCTTTCCATTTGTTGCTATCTATGAATATAAGAATCCAGTATTAACTGTACCTCTTTTATCTGTTCATATGTTATTAGCAAGACATTTTCTTTATCAATATACTTGTTCCATGCACAAAGATATTCTATATAGGATCCCAAGGGTAATATTAATTTTTTTAATCATGTTAGAACAGCAAACCTATGGCATGGGTGCCACAGTGGCACATGGAGCCATTTCTTAGGGCACACGAGGCGTTGCCCTGTCAGCTCCAGTGCACATGTGTGCGCTGGCCAGATGATTTAGGCCTTCTTTTGAGGCCGTTTTTCACCCTCTGGAGTCTTCAGGGAAGCTCCTGAAGCCTCTGGAGGTGGAGGGGAGGCTGTTTTCAACCTCCCCAGACTTCTAGAAAGCCTCTGGAGCCTGGTGAGGGGGGGAAAAGCATGCCAAAAGCAGGGGGTCGTGCACGTAGCATTGTGGGTGTGGCACGCCCATACATAGCATGGGCGTGCCTGGCATAGCTGGTATAGCTATCTTATTATTTTAGCTGGATTTTAATTAATGTTCTTAGCACGGGCAAAATTTTATTTAATTCTCGTTTTAACTATTATGACTTTTTGTATTTATTTGTATTTTATATTTTATAGTTCCTGTGCACCGCCCTGAGTCCCATTTGGGAGATAGGGCGGTCTAGAAATCAAATCAATGAAATGAAATAAATGAAATGAAATGCACGACCCCCCTGCGCTCTCCCCGCTTTTGACACGCGGGCCAAAAAAGGTTAGCCATCACTGTGTTAGAACAAGATTCATAATTGACATAAATATGTACCGGTATATGACTCATTGAAAAAGTAAATGAATCTGGTTTCCCCATTGACTTTGCTTGTCAGAAAGTTGTAAAAAGTGATCACATGATCCAAGACATTGCAACCATCATAAATACATTCCGGGTGCCAAGCATCCAAATTTTGATTACATGACCATGGGGATGCTGTAATAGTCGTAAGTGTGAAAAATGGTTACAATTTACTTTGACAATGCCATTGTAACTTCGAACAGTGACTAAGTGAATGGTTGTAAATCAAGGACTACCTACACTCCATTTGAGCTTAAATTTTCCAAAGTAAAGCTTTAATTCTTTTGTTCCTTTCTACTTACAGATGTTAATCATTAACCTATACAAAGAAGGCTTTTGCAACTATAACAGTCAACCATAATAGGAAGCATGGCAACTTTCTTTGTTCTGTTCCACTCATCCTTTCTAGCAGTTCTTACTAATAGAAGGACAGACTGGTGCTAACATTAACCTCAAAAGCAAGATGCCCAAAGGATTTGTGACCAAAAGATTCTTCTATTGTCCCAATTTCAAATCCAATTGATCTAAATGTCTAATCATTCCAATGACATGATCTCATTCCCCAATCATCTGATTATTTATTATTCCTAAATATACAAACAAAACTCTTTAAAGATATGTGGAGTTATTTTGACTTTGCTCTGAATTAAGGGTTTTTTTTCTGCCTCTCTTTCGGAAGGGCCCTTTGCTCACCCATGTATTTATATTATATATATTTATTCAATTTATACCCCGCCCTTCTCCAAGCGGACTCAGGGCGGCGCACAGGAAAGTTAAAAATACATACAAAACATCATATAAAAATTTAAAAAACTAATTCAATGGATCCTGTGCTAAAACCAGATTAAAATCCCCAAATTTAAAAACTATCTAAAAGTCAGTTTAGGGGGCTACGCTAGGCTGGCTAGATGGAACAAATGTGTCTTTAGACACTTGCGGAAGAGGCGGAGGTCGGAGATGGTGCGAAGTTCAGGGGGTAAGTCGTTCCAAAGGGTTGGACCTGCCACAGAGAAGGCTCTTCCCCTGGGTATCGCCAGTCGGCATTGTCCGGCCTACGGCACCCTGAGGAGGCCCTCTCTGTGGGAGCGTATTGGTCTGAGGGATGTATGGGGCAGGGTCTGAGGGATGTATGGTGCATTACAATACCGTTCCAAACTTTATCACATAGCTTTTTATTTCATCCTATCCTTCACAACGTGTCCTTTAATGCTTCTCAAGCAGTTGTCCTTAAACTCTTCTCCAAGACTACTTCAGCAATCTCCCCATTCTGCCTCTAAATCTAATGTTTGGCTAGTTCACTTTCAGTTGTGTGTGCAACTTACCAACATCTCTTCTTTCTTTTAACAATGGGAGAGTACTTCCAAATTGAATTGGCATAGCACCAGCAGGGATGGTGCCCAAACTGGAACACTCCCAGAGGTTCACAAGGTTCAATGAACCGTGCCACAAACATTCAATGTTGTTGGATATGAGATAGGTAGCAAATAAATTTCCTGAATAAATAAATGAAAAATAAATTCAAAATCTTGCAGCTGGCCATCCATGAAATCTACCCTTGAGTGGCTTTCTCACCTTTTTTTCCTGCATGACCTTTCTTTCAATGATATTCTGCTTATGGCTCCCTTAGTGTTGGCTAAAGCTATCGCAGTTTAGATACCGAAGGAGGACCACACAGTGAAGATGGAAGGAAGCTTAAAATTAAGCAAGATTTATTAAGTCTAGAGCAGGGGTCCACAACTACCGACCTGTGATTGCAACTGGGCCATGGAAATGGGGGAGCATGCGTGCATGCACATGCATACCCACTTATGGAAACAGCAGGCAATTATGTGCACGTGCGCTCCATTTGCATGAGTGGTGTACACAAAATACACAATATAAGAAACAAAACTAAAAACACATAGCCTACAACCAAGAGGTGGGCTCTAGTCAATGGCAAAGGATCCAGACTCAAGTTTTCAAGGCTTTATGAAAGGTGCCACAACAAAAATGATTACTGCCTTGAGACCCCATCAACCAACTTTTTCTAGCCGGCAGTACCTAGAACATATTTATTCTTCCAGATCAGATAGGACATGTAATAAAAAATATATTATTATTATTATTTGTTGTTAGTTGTGAAGTGGTGTCCGACCCATTGTGACCCCATGTTCCTCCTGGCCTCTACCATCCTCTGGAGTTCATTTAAGCTCATGCCTACTGTTTCAGTGACTCCATCCAGCCACCTCATTCTCTGTCATCCAATTCTTCTTTTGCCCTCAATCTTTCCCAGCCTTCTCCAGTGAGTCCTTCCTTCTCATTAGGTGGCCAAAGTGCTTGAGTTTCATCTTCAGGATTCGGCCTTCTAAAGAGCAGTCAGGGTTGATCTCCTCTAAGACTGACCAGTTTGATCGCCTTGCAGTCCAAGGGACTTGCAGGAGTCTTCTCCAGTATTATTATTACATTATAAATAATAATTATTCAATTATATAATTTCTGCAAGCCTTTCAAAATCATTTTAAGCATCCAGTATTAACTTGCCAAAGCCAAATATTATGGTAATTGAACTTTATAGCAAGGTTTATTGTGCGAGTCTGGATGGGGAGGAACGGGCTATGACTCAACCTGTCCAAGACCGAGTGGCTATGGTTTCCGGCGCCACAACATAGCCAGTTGGTTCCATCTCTGGCTATCGGGGGCGAGTTATTAGCCCGCACAGAAAGGGCTCGCAACTTGGGTGTCCTCCTGGACTCTCGGCTGTCCTTGGACGACCATGTGGCAGCCGTAGCCAGGGGGTCCTTTTATCAGATTTACCTGATACGCCAGTTGTGCCCCTTTCTGAATCGTGACGCCCTACGCACAGTCATGCAAGCTCTTGTCATTTCCCGCCTAGACTACTGCAATGCACTCTGCATGGGGCTCCCCTTGAGGTGCACCCGGAGGCTCCACTTAGTGCAGATCTTGGGAGCACCAAGACACTCCCATATAACACTTCTCCTGCGCGAGCTGCACTGGCTGCCTGTGGCCTTCCGGGGGCGCTTCAAAGTTTTGGTGACCATCTTTAAAGCGCTCCATGGCATGGGTCCTAGTTATTTGCAGAACCGCCTCCTGCCACATACCTCCATCCGACCTGTCCGCTCCCACAGGGAGGGCCTCCTCAGGGTGCCGTCCGCTGGACAATGCCGGCTGGCGACTCCCAGGGGAAGGGCCTTCTCTGTGGCGGGTCCAGCCCTCTGGAACGACCTGCCCCCCGACCTTCATACTATCACGGACCTTCGCCTCTTCCGTCAAGCATTAAAGACCTTTTTTTTTTCATGCGGCCGGCCTGGCATAGTTTGTTTTTACCATTGTTTTAATAGGGTCTTAAATTATTTTAGCACGGGTTAAACTTATTTAATTTAATTTTAAATTTATTCGACTGATTGTATTTATATGTATTTTATCTTTTTTATCATCCCTGTGCACTGCCCTGAGTCCCAAATCGGGAGAGAGGGTGGTATACTAAATAAATAAATAAATAAATAAATAAATAAATAAATAAATAAATAAATAAATAAATAAATAAATAAATAAATAAATAAATAAATAAATAAATAGAACGAACGAACGAACGAACGAACGAACGAACGAACGAACAAATAAATAAATAAATAAATAAATAAATAAATAAATAAATAAATAAAATGATGACAAAAATAAGTGAGCTACAGCAATGGCAACTGAACAAAGAAAAAGAGATAAGAAAAAGGAGGGTTACAATTGCTAGCAGAATATCCTACTTTTGCAATGGCTAATTACTGTCACCGTTTTTTGCTTTGAGAAAGTGTTGCTCTGAGATTTCTAGCATGCCATCCAGCAAGTGTTTCATAAACTCAGCAATTCTAACCCCATTTTCAGAAGTTGCCTCAGGTCAGTTATCCCCTTAAGAATATGTTTTCCCCTAACATGTTATCTGTTCAATCCAAGTTGGCCACAACTTCATTGGATTTTTTTTGCAGGAGGAAGAGTTGAATAAACTTTGTTCATAGATTCATTTCATGACAATTAATTAGTAACAAGATCCATTCTTCTAGTGTGTTCTTTGTCATGTGACAGTTGATTTCTCTATAAGTGTATCAGCCTCACAACTGAATCTCTAAGCTATCCATCTGCGGTCTTAGAATAGCACAATCATGACTCAAAAAGAGCTAAGGAAATTTCTAGATGAGCAGTTGGAAGAAAATGAAAAGGCTGATCCTTCAGAACTGACATTTATGTATGATGGGGTGTTATATCCTGCTATGTTTTCTTGCCTGGAAACTCTGAAAAGGGTTAATAATTTTAGAGCTCGGAAAGATGATATCATACTAGTGTCATACCCCAAAACAGGTAAGCATCACAATTTTGCAAGGAATGCTTTTGTCTCTGTACAAATAGAATATAGAAGCATAGGGTAGAAAGGAACCTTGGAGAGCATCTAGGCAGAAGAATTTATATGATTCTGGTCAAAGGTATGCATGTTTGATCATTTCTTTAGAGCTTCTAACAAAATTCCTGATAAATAAAAACTAGCAGATTTCAAAGCACTAGACATTTTATTATGATTGCTTATATAAGTCCTCACTGATTATTATGTTTAAGATGGCATTCTTTTTTTAAAAAACAATTTTATTGGGTTTTACAGTATTTTTGGGGAAAGGGGTAATATAGGGTAAAAAGTGTACATTTTAATGGCTTCCATGTGGAGGATGATGGACACCTCCCATACTTCATACAAATTCAATATTAAAAAAAGAAAATAATAAGATGGCATTCTTGACCTTCTGTTTGTTTCCAGAAATACAGGAGTCATACAATGATATTGGCATTTCTGCTTAAAATAATCAACTATAGTAATTCATAAAATGTCAGTTACATATTTTACAAATCAATCCATGCAATGTATGAAAATACATAAACAAAAGTTGTAAAATTCATTTTCCTATTGTTTGTATAGTATTGAAAAATGACTTTATCAAGATCTGGACAGGGCCAAAACACTGCTGTGTTGATAAATTCTGTATTCTGTGGATATACCCCAAAATAATTACGTACAGTACCTATCTAGTCAAACTGGATAGATCTAACTATTCAAGGTTGCAAGGACTTTGATTTTTGAGACCATGAATATTTCATATAATGTTGATTATAATATAGCTCTGTCAGACAGTTTTCTGTTTTTACATTCTTATTTTAAGAAGACAGTTGATAGTTGCCATGTTTATTAAAAATGCCTAATGTCTAGCTAGTTGTTCAATAGGAAATTCTTGCTCAATAAGTCTGCATACTTAAAGATACTATGCATGCAACAGACACATGAAGTGCATCTCTCTCTCTCTCTCTCTCTCTCTCTCTCTCTCTCTCTCTCTCTCTCTCTCTCTCTCTCTCTCTCTCTCTCTCTCTCTCTCTCTCTCTTATTTTATTTTATTTTATTAAATTTATACCCCGCCCTTCTCCAAAAGGACCCAGGGCGGTGCACAGGAAAATTTAAAAATACATAACAAAATCAAGTATAAAATTTAAAAACTGATTAAATACCGTCCTGCGCTAAAACCAAATTAAAATCCCAAAAATGTAAAAGCTATCTAAAATAGTCAATTGTGGAGGTTACGCTAGGCCAGCTAGATGAAACAAATGTGTCTTTAAACACTGGCGGAAGAGGCGGAGGTCGGAGATGGTGCGAAGTTCAGGGGGGAGGTCGTTCCAAAGGGCAGGGCCCACCACAGAGAAGGCTCTTCCCCTGGGTGTCGCCAGTCGGCACTGTCCGGTCGACGGCACCCTGAGAAGGCCCTCTCTGTGGGAGCGTATCGGTCTGAGGGATGTATCTCTCTCTCTCAAAGTTTCATAAACAATGTTTATTCCTGAATTTTCCCATTCTATGTTTATGTTTTCAACTCTGATATGATTGAAATGACCTATGGTCAAGATATGTAGGTTCACGTATTAAGTGACAACATTTCTTCATTTTTTCAGGTTCAAACTGGGTTGGGGAGATTTTAAGACAGCTGGAAATTGCTTCTGGAAAATATAATGAAGACGAACAGAAGCGAAGGCAGCAAATACTGGAGGAATTATCACTATTTCCTTTTCTCGAATTTGGAGATCCAGAAAAATTTGAGGTTAGAAGTCGGGGAAATACTCAGTAGCTTCTATCAAGTTGCAGGAAAATCGCATGAAGGATTTATAAAATGAGAAGTGTTTGTAAACAGGAGCGCTATTTATATAGAATAGAGCACCGTGGAATACAGAATGAAATTGCATCTTTAACTTTTGATAATATCAGTAAAATATCAGTGGTAGACACCCACACAATGCCAATTCAGGGACCATATACAGGCTGTATGAAGACAAGACAAAATAAAAAAAAATTAGGACTTGAATATTGAAAATCCTGCCAAAGATTTTCAGCTTGTCCTTATTTTAAAATATTTTGGGTTGCTCTGCATCTTACCAGGAATACTTAGCTCGGCCCATGCCTTCTTTCATAGACTATTGTGGAAAAACGCAGTTTATCAGTAACAGGCAGATAACTTAAAACAGTAGGAAAGGATCCAAGTGTCCATTCCAGACCTGAAAAATTTCCTCAATCTATATCCCTATAGTACTGATGCAGGTCATATCCATTTCTCTGGAATCATTTAAGGGACCGTTATATCCAACCAAGATTTGCATGTGAACTGAAAAGTTCTGGAGTGCTGTATTGAACATACTGGACACAATTTAGCAAGGGAAAGTTGACCTGACACTGTTTTCAGTGATTTATTTCTATTAGTAGAAATGAGATGCCAAAAAGTCATTTTTAAACACACAGTTTGCATGACAAGGGGAAAAAAACATATTTAAAATGTTGGCTTTCCAGCTGTGTATGGTTTCTTCTACAGTGTCTCAATGATTTGAGGTCTGTTAACCATCTCCCAACTCAAAGGCAGCATGTCTTAAACCAGTTGCTAAGATTTAGAAAGCAAAAACTGAAGAACACTATTGACTTTTGCTTCCCTCCCAAGTCTACTCTTGCCTTCAGCATCCTCGTAATGGGGTGGTGGTGTATGTGAGGGGTGCTTTCAGGACCCAACCAGATAAACTGGATAGGTGTCATAAATGAGATTTGTTAAAAGAGAAGAGTAGCAATGGTTTCTTTTTCAACAATGCAAAAATAATAACGTAAGCAGCATGCAGCAAAGTATTTCCGTCTCCCTTCTTCATCTGCCTAAAAAGACTCTTGAAGCATAGCAATAGCACTTAGACTTATATACTGCCCTGATAATGCTTTACAGAACTCTCCGGGTGGTTTACAGTGTCAGCATATTACTCCCAACAATCTGGGTCCTCATTTTAACAACCTGAGAAGAATGGAAGGCTGAGTCAACCTTGAACCCTGTCAGGTTCAAACTCCAGGCTGTGGGCAGAGTTTACTTACAATATTGCATTCTAACCACTTAGCCACCGGGGCTCTTCAGGAGAGGTTGGAATGGAGCAAATTGATATTTAGCTTTATTGCTCTATCATTCTGTGCACATCTATCTCTCTGCCTGCAAGAATATTAAATATAACTATGTAAGCCATATAATTTCTCAAATTAGAATTAACCGAATGTGATAATTATGCAGGGGATACAATGGCTCAACGGTTAAAGGTGATGTTAGTTGAAGAGCTGATAGCCCGGGTTCAAGACCTGACCTCCATATGAGATGAACTCCCATTACTCACCCCATCTCCTGTCCACCTAGCAGTTCTAAAACATGCAAATGCAAGTAGATTAATAGGTACCAATTCAGTGGGATGGGAATAGCATTCTGTGCACCTTCGGTGTATAACCATGTTTGCCACATGACCATGGATTATCTTTGGATAACACTGGCTCCCTCGGGCAAGGGACAGAGATGAGCACCGTGCCCTAGAGTCACACATGACTGACAGGGAAACCATTATCTTTTTTGTTAATTATGCTTAGATAGCAATCTCTTGTGGCTAGCTAAATAATTACCTTCTTCTTGAGTCTTCTCTAATCCACGATTGGGTAAGAGCAAATTATCAAAGCACAATTCTGCTCTCTTTTCTGGGATCTTGCCATTACACCAGAAGTGGTGATATTTGGTCCATAAACTTGAAAACTTTTAGCACCCAAACTAATTAAATCCAGTTTAATTTGCCAGCCACGTTCCCCTACCCATTCTCCCACCCAGTTCCAAAACTTCAACTCCAATTTCCTTTCTGCTGGCTCACTAGCTTGTTTTCAACATCCTTTAAACTCTTAGCATCAGATCTCTATATATGTAAACAATCTGCTCGACCTCAATGCTTTCCCAGAGGAATTTATCACTCTCCAAATACAGCACATGTATTGGGGATATCAATGAATGACAGTCAGTGTTTAGCTGCTCAATTCTTTCCCATTTACACTGCACTGTGGATTCCACAGCAACTTTCCTCACATCAATCAGTATGATTTATATGAAACCATTACATAATTAGGAAGGGTCAGGCAAAAACAACCACAAGGACTCCTAAAGAATCCCAACAGGAGTTTTATTGCCAGTTGTCTATGTTACAAGAATCTGACCAGAATGATTGCATTCCCTTGGGAACAGCAAGAGGCATGGTGGGTGCAGTGGTTAGAATGCAGTGCTGCAGGCTACTTCTGCTGAGTGCCAGCTACCAGCAGTTCGAGCCTCAACGTTGACTCAACCTTCCATCCTCCTGAGGTGGGTAAAATGACGATTGTTGGGCGCAATATGCTGACTCTGTAAACAGCGTAGAGAGGACTGGAAAGCACTGTGAAGGGGTATATAAGTCCAAGTGCTATTGTAACGCTTCAAGGATTCTGGGGGAGGTCAGACCTGTGCTGCTTCCTGTAGCGCAATAACTCCAAATTCAGGCCCCTCTTAACACTTCCCTCCAGTCTAGCTGGAGATTCCACTACAGAATTAAGGATGACAAGGATAAGTGGGACTCAGTTTTTTTTTAGGGATGAACTTTAATATTCCTATTTTTACTTGAGTATTGTTTTCTTTAAATGAATGATGTTAACTTCCTATGATTTTAATATTATTAAAGAGGATGGAGAAACTGCCTTCTAGAAGAATTATAAGAACACACCTTCACCCTCAAAAGTTTCCCAGATCTCTTTTTGAAAAGAAGACAAAAGTAAGTAGCTGCATTTTCTCAGTTGTGATTTTATATATCATTATAACATATATCATCTATCAATAAGGTGTTGTCAAATTAATTTACACAGAAAAATAGGACAAGCCCAAGATCATTCCAGCTTTTCAGGTCCTGAACTAGCTTGGAGCACAGTTATATGAAACTGTATTTTATTCAACATAAAAAATGGAATATTATTTTTCTGCTTTTCAAGCAAGCAAGAAAGGTGCAACATTGGAGCTCAAGGACTGGGATTGTTGCAGCTTGATTTCATTATTTAGAATTGTATCAGACAAGTTCATCAAAACAGTGGTTTCTTCACTTAATTGTTCAAATTGAGCCATTATTAAACCTCATGTCAAATATTCTCAACTTTGCTGCTTATAATACTTTACTTAGGAAATGGAAATAGAAGAGATTGGACAACCATTTGTTCAGAAAGGTACCTCCAAGGTCCCTTCCTCTAGGTTATTCTGTTATTCTGCCATGTGAAAGAACTTTTTTTAAAAAAAAAAGATTGTTCCCCTAATTTGATAATTTTATCTCTAATCCCTATTCAGTTTATTTCCAAATACATTTGAACTTTCATACTTCGATTTTTAAAAATGTTTTTACTATTCTGGCTCTGATCTCCTAGATTTTACACTTAGAGGCCAATATATTCTTTTTTCTTTCAAAGATGCTGGTTTTGTTTCGAAATCCAAAGGACACAGCTGTATCTTTCTTCCATTTTTCCAAAGGCATAAACATGAATGGCCAGCAAACCTGGGATGAGTTCTTTGAAGAGTTTATCACTGGAAAAGGTGTTCTTTTCTTCTTATTCATTGGGAAAAAAAATATACATATGTGCTAAGTCCTCAGACTCCTCACTCGGCTGGCCGTCGTAATCACAAAATACCTGGGCAGACACAGGCAAGAAGGGCTTGCCAGTGTGATATCTTTGAATTTCAGCCGCAGAATGAGCCCTTGCTTCATCAACAGCAATCTGCAACGTTAATTCAGAACGAGCGAGCAGCCTGCGCTGCCATTTTGCATCATTGGTGCCCCAAATCAATTGCTCCAAAAGTGCCTCATCAAGATTAGTAAATTCACAATGTATAGCAGCACTCCTCAACGATGCCAAATACTGGTTCACAGACTCGCCCTCCTTCTGACAGCACCACCGAAACGCATAGCGTCTGGCAAAACGGGATGGTGAGGGGGCATAATGTCCTTTAAGTCTAGTCATCAACACATCCCAAGGCAGGGAATGTGCAAGAGCTGGAGCTGCTAATGCTCTAGCAGTAGAAACAGAGGCGTAGCGTGGGGGGTGCAGGGGGTGCCGGCCGCACCGGGTGCAACATCTGAGGGGGCGCGCTTGCACCGCGCACCCCGCCTGCCTCAGGCCGGCCTCCCGCCTCAGCCCCGTCCCGCCGCCGCCGCCGCCCCGACAAAGTTTTGACACTCGCGGGAAGGGAGGCGGAGGCGCCACGGAGCTTCCCCTCCTGCGGCGTCGAGGGAGCGCGGAGAGGCGGGAAAAGGCCAGGCGGCGCCGAACGGGGAAGCCTGGGCGGAGGCGGCGGAGAGAGCCCGGGTGGAAGTCGCTCGCTCCGGCGGCCGGAGGGGTCCCCTGCTCAGCCCACCCGGGGAGGGTCGAGAATGCGAGCGAGGGGCCGGGAAGGAGGAGGAGGCAGAGGAGGAGCTCCCACTGCAAATTGACACCCCGGCCGAGCAGGAGGAGGGGGGAGGAGGAACGCCCCCCCGCCAGACACCCCCTTCCGCTCCTCATCCCCCTCCGCCCCCACCCTTTCCCCCCGGGACCCTCCAGCGCCGCGCCCCCTCCCTGCGCAGGGCGTCCCCTCCCGCTTCCCCCCCCCACCCCCGATGCGCACACTTTTCCATCTCTTCCCACTTTTATTGTGGTTTGAAAACGGAGCGAGGGACTATCTGGGGGAGGGTTAGGGGGCGCAAATTACTTGCCTTGCCCCGGGTGCTGACAACCCACGCTACGCCACTGAGTAGAAAAAATAGCTGGCCCACAGGCACTCAGAAAAAAACCAGTCTTGCGCTTATCAGAAATCTCACCAAGATCACTTACGATCATAAAACAGTCAAATCGCTCGATAAAAGCATCCCACGACTCTCTCTCTGGGACAAACAGGGCAAACGCAGGAACATTCGACATCCTCGTCGCCAATGCTCAAGACTGGTTCTCTGAGGTAAAAACACGGAGGCAGGGAGCTGCTTTAAACTGTTTAATACGAACTGAACCAAACTGTAACAAAGAACCACCCATCTGACAGCTCTTAGATAGAGTCAGCTGTCAGACAATTAACCAATAGAGAGCCTGTAATTCTCCCGCCCAAACTGAATGTGACCTTTAGCCAATGGGAGTGCTTGATATTAAGTCTGAGGACTTAGCAATATGCTTGAAATAAGGCAGACAGCAGACTGCAGAGAGCCCTTGGTCTTACTTTATTTATCTTTCAGTCTCCTGTACCCTCCATCTGTCTGTGAAGGAGAAGCAAGATCTCTTTGAACAAAGAGTTTCTTTGTCGGTTTGTCTTTGGGCACTGAAAATTACTCCCATTGCTTCAGTACAAATCAACAACAGTTCCATGTTTCACTTCATTCTCTAAATTAATCTCACAGATGTAATAAACTTGGATTAACTTCACATTAGCCTAGTATTTGCATACCATGCTATGACTTTGTCCATCCCAGGGGTGGGCTGCTGCCGACATTAATGCTGATTCGATGCACGCATGTGCATTTGCAGATAAAAAGGTCTGTGCATGCACAAAACCTTTAAAAAATTCCATTGAAAATTGTCCTGCGCATGCGCAGGACTGAAAAAAAGATGGTGCCGCTGTAGGAGAACCGGTTCAGGGCCATGGCAGGTCTGGGTCACTGCTGGTTCCAGAAACCCAAGCCACCAAGTTACTACCTGTTCAGCCAAACCAGTCCGAACCAGTAGGAACCCACCTCTGCTCCATCCCCATAAATTATTATGTTGTAATATGATGACAAAGCTCACACAAGATGCTAAAAAAAATGGCAGTGTTTCCTATAGTACTGAACTACAAACTACCCAACCAGATTTTAGTCTAGTATAGCATGTTGTGTGAATTTGGCCAGTAAGTAACATTTATTTGATTTTTGTTTTTGGTATACATGTCCAACACAGACTATAAAGAAAAATATTCTTGCTTCCCATACTATTTGCAAATGCTTTCTTTTCCACTCAGGAGGCATTTGTAAGCTCCTTTGAAAAGTAATCCATCCACCATCCAGTCAGAACTGAAAAAGCTTCTTGAATGAGAAGTGAAACATCTTCCTCAAGGATAAAAACATAATCTAGTTGCCTTTTGAAAAAGAACCATTGAGAAAACTATGACCTGCATGACTGAGAATCTCCATAGACATTAATTCTCTCTTATACACAGTTATGTGCTTAATTGCCATTTAATATTATTGCCTGTTAAATCGGAATACATTTTCCAACATTCTCTCATTTGACTTCATCTGTTCTACTAGTATTGTTAATAACATAATGAAAAATACTATATTTCTTTTTAAACTTAACTTCTCAGTTAACTCATTTACTTTAAGGAGCAAGTATATTGATAATTCAGGGACAGGTGTGAACAGAAGTATGTGCAGGTGGCATCAAGTATGTGCAGGTGGCACCCCGCCGCCCTGGGTCCATTTGGAGAAGGGCGGGGTATAAATTTAATAAAACAAAAATAAAATAAATCAAAGGACGGCAGGGGACAAATGGCAAAAGCTTCATTGGGTGCATGATGGCACATTGCTGCTTTCCTCATTTTGATGAGATGTTAAATTGCCAATGCCTCTGAGTGTGGTTGGCTATGTTTGAAATGACATATGGTTTGACTGTTAGAGAAAAAAAATTGAATTATCAAACTGAATGAATGGCAAAGCAAACATCAGTTTTAGTGAATAATTAAGGCAATAAGCATACTTATTATGCCTATTACAGGGGGATGTCAAAATGTCAAGATGCTGGCCATGACTATACAATCAAACCCTGCACTTTAAAAAAAATTGTATAAGTAAAAAAGAGAGCAAGACTTCGATTAAGCATTCATACATTTTTGATTCTCTCTATAGATTCCCATTAGCCAAGCAACCCAACAATATGATTATTGTTGTTGTAGTAGTTGTTGTTGTTGTTGTTGTTATTATTATTATTATTATTATTATTATTATTATTATTATTATTACAAAAAAACACCCTACTTGGAACAGCTTCTATCCCCCAACATTACCTTAACAGTTCCTAGGTCCTTGGTTAGGACTCGAGCTCTTAAGCTACCAACCAGCCCCAAAGGCTGTGAATCTTACCCAAGATTAACCACAGAATAATAATAATAATAATAATAATAATAATAATAATAATAATAATAATAATAATAATAATAATAATAATAATAATAATAATAATAATAATAATAATTATTATTATTATTATTATTATTATTATTATTATTATTATTATTATTATTATTATTATTTTAATTTCTAGACCACTCCCTCTCCCCAAGGGGACTCGGAGCGGTGCACAGGGAAGTTAAAACAATAAATATACATAAATATACAAAACAATTAAAAGCAAATTAAACAGTAAAACCCTGCGCTAAAATTCCCAATACCAATTCACTAAAACCCTATAACCCTATATACTATAGTAGAGAGGCTACCCTAGGCCGGCCAAGCAGAAAAAGTGCGTTTTCAATTTCAGACGGAAGGAACGGAGGTCCGTGGTTGTTCTAATAATGATGATGAATGATTTAAACTATCTATGGTAATCCACATTTGTTAATAATCAGAAAAATGTAAAATAGAAAGGGTACAGTGAAAGATCATATTGGAATCAACATAAAATATTGATGGAAAAAATGAATAGGTGGATGTTTGTTTGGTTTCTGGGATCGTGAGGTCAAACACCAACATAAATATTCGCATTACTATCCACTGTTATGTAGATACATAATCAAAATGTTTTGCTTTTGCTTTCCTTTCAGTGGCCTATGGATCTTATTTTGATCATATTTCTGAATGGAACAAGTATCTGAATGACAGCAATGTATTTTTTATCACCTATGAGGAAATAAAAGAGGTATGTTTTTAAGAGTAAATATTTAGATTCAACTTAATAATAAAATTATGTCTGGTCAAGTACTATATAGTAAAGAACAATTAATCAGAAAATAGAAATAGGAAATGTAACTCAATGTTTCTACCTGGTTACTTTTCTCTAAGTCAGAGGTCATGTGCAACCAGGCGGGAAAGCTGCCAGGGGTCCCGGGCGAAGGATCCTCACCTGGGGCAGGGAAGGACGGGCTGCGTCCCGGGCAGGAGGGCCTGGCAGCCCCTTCCCCCCGCGCAGGGCCGGGTGGTGCCCCGAACCCCCCAAATGCAGGCCATTGCCCCCATCCTGCCCCCGGGGAGCGCCCCAGCCAACCGTCAGGATAGCGGAGCTTTTGCTACACTTTCCTAAGAGTTGCGCTACTCTCTCCGCCGCTCACTCCGGCCCGGTTACTATCAAGCCACAGACTGGCACGGGTCCGTGGCCTGGGGGTTGAGGACCCCTGCTCTAAGTAAATATATCAGAAATTTTTCATTTTAAAGCCAATCTCTGGATCAGCCAATCTACCTGCTAATATTTCAATGAAACAATAAAGACTATGTTTTGTTTTAGTTATTTCTTTATTTATTCTAATTTACACAAGGCCAACCTATAAATATCAAAACAACTTTGTGGTACCCAGATCAAGACATGAATAGAAGGGATGGAAATGTTTCCAGGAAAGCTTCACTTTACTTATGTTATATATTGATGTGTTGTTCAGAATCCTGTCTCAGCACTGAAAAACATAGCCAAATTCTTTGATTTTTCTGTGACTGAAGAGGAGATTGAGAGCATTGTAAAGAAAACAAGTTTTGAAAGGATGAAAATTACTGCAGAAAACTATGGAAAACTTGGGAAGGCACTTTTCCGCAAAGGTAATATTGTAATATTTTTAATAATTTTGTCAATAACACTTAATAGTCTACTCTAACCTGGTGGCTTCATGGTGTGTGGGATTTCAACTCCCAATAGTAACTAAGGCACTGAGCTTGTCGATCAGAAAGGCTAGCAGTTCGGCAGTTCGAATCCCCAGTACAGGTCTCCTGCGTGAGCAGGGAGTTGGACTAGATGACCTCCAAGGACCCTTCCAACTCTGTTACTGTAGATTTCTACTTCAACTAACAATGCTTAAAGGTGTGTTGGCTAGGAATGAAAAGGGCTGAAATCCAGCAATGGATTGGGAAAGGCTGATATTCATAATACTTTGAGGACATTAGCTGAGGTAGCTTTATTCAAATATTGGGGAATATGATACAAACCTTAACTTACAACAGTTCATTTAGTGACCAAAGTTACATTACTGAAAAAAAAATGACATGGCCATTTTTCACACTTACAACCGTTGCAGTATCCCTATGGTCATATGATCAAAATTTGGATACGTGGCAAATGTTTCGTATTTATGATGGTTGCAAGGTCCCAGGGTCAGGCCTTTTGCAATATTCTGACAAGCAAAGTCAATGGGGAAGCCAGATTGAGCTAACCCAGGGGTGGGCAAACTTTGCAATTTTAAGTCTGAAGGACTTCAGCTTCCAGACTTCTCCAGCCAGCTTTGCGGGCTGGAGAATTCTGGGAGCTGAAGTCCTTCAGACTTAAAGTTGCAAAGGTTGGAGACCCCTGAGCTAACCACTATGTTACTGATTTAACAATTGCAGTGTTTTATTTAACAACTGTGGCAAGGAAGGTCATAAAATGTGGCAAAGCTCATTTAACAACTTATGGGCTAATCCTTTCATCACTCCCACCATCCTTCCAGAACCAATGAAGCTTCTTGAATGAGAAGTAAAAGATTTTTTTTTCTTTCTCAAGGAGAAAAAAACAGTCCAGCTGTCTTTTGAACAAGTATCTCTGAGACAACTATGACCTGGATGACTGAGTTTTGAAGAAAAGTTATTTTTTGGGAGAAAGATTTTCTCTCCACTTACCTTCCCATCTCCCACTTCCCACTCTAATTCTTCTTTTCTTTCTTTTCTTTTCTTTTTTAGGCATAGTCGGTGACTGGACGTCTGTCTTCTCAGAAAGCCAGAATGAAAAAATGGACAGAAAATTTGAGGAGACTGTAGCAAAAACTCAGCTTGGGATGAAGTTGAAATATGAGCTGTACTGCAAAAACTGAAGCGATCGCCAGTGCTACAAATATCTCATGTTCTGATTCTCTGTGTGAGGCTAAACATACTTAAGCCATTCAAGAAGAATTGGTAGTGCCAATTCAGACTTAAAGTTGCAAAGGTAACCACTATGTTACTGATTTAACAATTGCAGTGATTCATTTATTATTTTTATTTATTTATTTTTATTTTTCAAATTTATACCCCGCCCTTCTCCTTGTTAGGACCCAACAACTGTGGCAAGTAAGGTCATAAAATTCCTCAGTCTCCAGATGTGCTAGATGTCATTTCTGATACCGGTAATCCCAACACAGCTATTGGTTGGGTTATATGATGATTCAAAGATTATAGGAGTTGAAGACCAACAATCTGAAAAAAGCTGCTTTCAATACACCATTCGCTCTTTTCTCCTCTTATGGATATTGACATTTTTTTAAATATTGCATACTTATTTTTAAGTGGAAGAATGATTTTCCCGTGTATAAGGCATAGAAAAGTTGTTGCAACGTTTCGACAAGATCTCACTTGTCATCATCAGGCAGGCTTGTTTCTGTGAGTGTGTTGTGTCTCACAGACACAAGCCTGCCTGATGATGACAAGTGAGATCTTGTCGAAACGTTGCAACAACTTTTCTATGCCTTATACATAGGAAAATCCCCGAAGCCAGCTATGCCAGCATACCTACACCCGTGAAAATCTACGAAAACAAACAAACAAACAAATATATATATATATATATATTTACCTATAAGAATGTGCTCCCTTGTTCTATGCAAGATTGGTTGAGTAATTATTGATTTTGATATTGCATACTTATTTTTAAGAGGAAGAACTCTTCTGGAATTAATTTAAAAAACTATACTTACCTATAAGAATGTACTCCCTTGTTCTATGCAAGGTTGGTTGAGTAATTATTGAAAGGCAGTTACTAAAAAGCTTCCATTGTCCCTCATTATGGAATTCCATATAATTTTTATTTTGCTCTGAAATTCGTCCCAAATTTGAAAAAGATAAGCTCTTGGTTCTAGCTAACATATACCAAATGTCCTGTTCTCTATGATCACTAGCACAAAGAAACTTTACAGTCAAGGCTGTCCACAAAGAGTCAAAGCTGAAAATAGGGTTTCCCTATAGCAGTGATGGCTAACCTTTTTTGGCTTGCGTGCCAAATTGGTGGGGAGCGCAAGGGGGTCGTGCGTGGGCGTGCCACACCCATAATGCTATGTGCACGACCCCTTGCTTTTGGTGCACTTTTTTCACTCTCCCCAGGCTCCAGAGGCTTTCTAGGAGCCTGGGGAGGGCGAAAACAGCCTCCCCCCCACCTCCAGAGGGTTCAGGAGCTTCCCAGAAGCCCCCAGAGGGCGAAAAATGGCCTCAAAAGAAGGCCTAAATCAGCTGGTCAGCACACACGAGTGCTGGACCTGACAGGGCAACACCTCATGTGCCCTAAGAAATGGCTCCGCATGCCACCTGTGGCACCCGTGCCATAGGTTCGCCATCATGGCCCTATAGTGTCAAAAATTCCATCCTTTTTTATGTGTGATAGCCACACATAAGAAAGAGGTCCAACTTATAAGGCATATTACAATGCTGCTTCCCTCATTTTGACAAAACTCTACGCATGTCCTGGCAAACTACATACACTTATATATAATGGCCCTGTGCCAGTGGTGGCTTCCGGATCCCGTCACAACTAGTATGCTGCACACAGGGATGGGCATCCTAGTCAGGCCCGTGTGCTGTGCATGCCTGTGCATGCCACTGCCCTGCGACACCCAGCTGCTTGGCGGAGGTCACACAGGCACCGCACGCTGTGCGTCTATAGGCAATTGGCCCATTCGCATTATAAACAGCTATGGAACGCAAGCAGGTGGGCAGGCCAAATGAGTCACCATATTAGTATGGTAGCTGCTGCTCCTGGCTACTACTGATACAGCCGCACCTGGCTGTACCGCCTGGAAACCACCACTGCCTGTATGTTTTAAAGGTTCCCCTTGCACATATAATGCTAGTCGTTCCTGACTCTAGGGGGTGGTGCTCATCTACATTTCAAAGCAAAAGAGTCTGCACTATTGGAAGACATCTCAGTGGTCATGTGGCCAGCATGACTAAACGCCGATGGCACATGGAACGCTGTTACCTTCCCACCAAAAGGTGGTACCTATTTTTCTACTTGCATTGTTACATGCTTCCAAACTGCTAGGTTGGCAGAAGCTGGGAAAAGCTGATTCCATTATGGGGTGCTAGGGATTCGAACTGAACTGCCGACCTTTCTGATCGACAAGCTCAGCACCTTAGCCACTGAGTCACCGGGTCACTTGTATGTGTTTCTTTAAAAGGAAATAACATTGAGATAAAATGGGTAGGTCTGGAGCCTTACAATACATGAAGTTCTTATTCTCCTGTGCCCTGTACTGATGAGATCACACATTGATCGCATTGGACATAGATCTGATGTCATATTTCCAGAAGCAGAATTGACAGGCTAGAAGAGTCTCAGAGGACAGCAACAAAGATGATAGAGGGACTTGAGGACATGCCTTATGAAGGCAGGCGGAGGAAACCTCAAATGTTTAGTTGGAGGGGAAAAAACAGAGAAAAAATATGCTTTTCAGATTTCCCATTGTGGGCTTAAGTACATTTTCATCTTTGAGCTGTGTATTGCTTCTTTAATTCTCATTTTGCTCAGCACCATTCCGTATAGAGTAATAAACAAACCAGCCAGCAGACGTCACCCGTTTATAGTGTTTACTCTGAATAGGACAACTAGCCATAGCCTGATTTGTTAATTTCAATTTGTTATTTTTCAATTATGTTCAGGGGTCATTTGTTCAGATAAATGTTACAATAAACAAGCAAATTAATGCCTGGTATTAAATATGCATGCATACACTTACACATACCTCCCATTTTATGAATGGTTGCTGGAATTGGGTATGTCTAGTTTAATGAAAAGAAAGACTAGGGGTGACACAATAGCAGCACCCCAATATCTCAAAGGCTCCCTCAAAGAAGAGGGAGTCAAGCTATTCTCCAAAGCACCTGAAGGCAGGACAAAAAGCAATGGATGGAAACTAATCAAGGAGGAACCTAGAAATAAGGAGAAACCTCCTGGCAGTTAAAACAATTAATCAGTGGAATGGCTTGCCCTCAGAAGTTATGGCTGCTTTCTAAAAAGAGATTGGACAATTATTTGTCTGAAATGGTAGGGTCTCCTGTTTGATCAGAGGGTTGGACTAGAAGACTTTCAAGGTCCCTTAAACTCTGTTATTCTCTTAATTATGTGGTGAGCTAGGATAGGGGTGGTTCTCAGTCCTAGTGCTGTTTGATTTTAACATGCAATACATTGATGACTGTATCCTTTTGGACAAGCTTTGGGGGTTAGTAGTGAGAGATTTTCAGATTTGTTAAAAATCACTCGGCCCATGTTGCTAAATGGAACCCTGGAGCATCATAAGTCCACTGAATATTTAAACTTGATTATTCATTTACAGGGACATGGGGAAATTATTATTAGAAAATGAAGTGCCAATTTGGAAAGAAGTCAGTGTTTCAGCATCATAGAGAAACAAGAGGGTGATGTGGAAAGATAACAAAGACTAAGGAGAATGCTTATGTTTCAGGCAAATGATACAGTAATTAATGGGAAACAGAGATGTTAAACACAACACCTTTGTGGCTAGACATGTCCAGTTGTTGTTTTTTCTCTCCATTTAATCATGTCCAATTCTTGGAGTTTGCTTGGACAAGTCCCTGCAGTTTTCTTGGCCAGGATTTCCAGAAGTGGTTTGCCGTGGCCTCCTACTTAAGGCTGAGAGAAAGCCTGATGCCTAAACCATTGCACTCAGTGGTGGTTTTCCCAAAAAAAATATGACTGGTTTTCTCCCTCCCTCCCCCCTCCCTCTCTCTCTCTCTCTCTCTCTCTCTCTCTCGTGTGCTGCTTCTGCGCATGTGTAGAAGCTTCTATGCATGTGCAGAAGTGTTCAGGTGGGTGGGCGGAGCCTCCTACTGCCGCTACTACCAGTTCACCCAATCCAGGTTGAATCAGGATCAACCCACCTCTGATTACACTAAACAGGCTCTTTAGGTGTTTAAAAAAGTGTTTCACACTTGGAAAGGGGCCAACACTATTGCGTACATGCCTAATAAATTATATCCTCTGGTATTTGACTTGAACAAGAAATGAACCGAAGGGAAAGATTCCTCCAATAGAGGGAAAGGTTTTTTTTCCTTCTTATTCTAAACTTTTACTCTTTGTAGCACTTTTGTAACTGTGAAGTCATGAATGTCATGTTGTAGTTGAAGAAAAACATATAAGTTTGAATCATTTTGCCTCAGGCTTTTACAATTGTTTTCTTATTCATTTCTTTATTCAATTTATATACCCACCAGTGGTGGGTTTCTGTAAGCTCGCACCTACTCGCAAGAGCCGGATGGTGAAACTTAGAGAGCCGGTGAGAGGGGATTCCACCGGCAGACCCAGAAGTAAGTCTGGCCTGCCGCTGCCGGTAACCCAATGGGAAGGAAAGGAAGGCAGAAAGTAAGAAAGGAAAGAAAGGAAGGGAGGGAGGGAGGAAGGAAGGAAGGAAGGAAAGAAAGAAAGAAAGAAAGAAAGAAAAAAAGAAAGAAAGAAAGAAAGAAAGAGAATTTATCATCACAATTGAGCCCAAAATTTTGGTTGCTAAGCAAGAGCGTTGTTAAATGAGTTTCACCACATTTTACAAGTTGGCCACTCCCACCCTGTCACATGACTGCCAAGCCACACCCACAAAATAGGCCACACCTAGAGAGTAGGTTCTAAAAAAATTTGAAACCCACCACTGATACCCACCCATATCACTTTTATGTGTGTGTGGTTTTTTTAGGCAGCTTATAATAAAACAAATAAAATACACAAAATACACAATGTAAGAAACAAAAAATAAAACATGTAGCAGCCAGGCATAATCTAATAAATCTTCCATACAACCATGACATTGGTATTTCTGCTTAAAATAATAAACTGTATGAATACCTTCAATACTGTAATTCTGAAAAGGTCAATTACACATTTTTCAAATCAATCCAATCAATGTATGAAAATACATTAAAAAGTTTTATAAAATTCATGTTCCTACTGTTTGTGTAGCATGGAAAAATGACTTTATCAGGTTCTTTAAAGGCCAAACACTGGTATGTTGATAAATTATGTATTCTATGGATAAACCCCAAAAGAATTACATATAGCACATATCTATCTTATATCTGGATAACTAGATGCAGTAGACCACTATATATACCTTGACCAACGGATCTCAGTGGGAGGTGAGACAATAAAGGAAATTGAATGGCGTGTTAAATGTGATTGGCAGGCATTTGGCAAGCTAAGCATAATTTTCAAGAACAACTTCTCCCTTTGCCTAAATAGGTTTCAATCAGTGAGTGCTACCTGCTCTAACATATGTTGGTGAAACATGGATATTAACCTCGACACAAAAGCTAAGAGTGGCTCAAAGAGCCATGAAAAGACACATGCTTGCCATTACAAGACAAGATAGAAAGACCTGCAGATGGATTAGGGAACAAACAAAAGTATACAATGTTATCAAGAGAGTAAAAGAATTACAATGGAAACAGACTGGAACAATGCATTTTGGAGAACCAGTAAATACCACCTCTGACTGGCCCTGCCCCCCATCTATTCTTTGCCTCCTGAGTCCCAGCTGATAAGGAGGGAATGGGGATTTTGCAGTATCATTCCCCTGCCATGCTCATCAGTGGAATAATTTCCCCACACAGGTTTGTACAATTGTTTTGTCATGTATTTATTTATTCAATTTATATACCAATGCTTCTCATGTTTATGTGTTTCTAGGCAGTTCACAATAAAACAAACAAAACAGGCAAAATACGTAATATAAAAACAAAAATAAAAACATGTAGCAGCCAGGCAAAATCTAACAAATCTTCCCTATAGCCACAAGGTGGGCTTTAACCCATGTCCAGGGCCCCAACAACTGGACACAAATATACATTTTCAGGGCTTTATCAATGATGCCACAGCAAAAGAAAAAAAGTTTCTCCCTCTAGGCCAGGGGATTCAAACCCACATCGTCACGGCACATCACGTTATATATTGGGACTTTTCCCCTCCTTTGCTAAACTGGGCATGGACATAGCCAGCATGTGACTCCTCTGGCCCGCGGGCTGGGAGCTTGACAACCCTGCTCTTGGCCCACTGTGGCTCCATCAGCCAAAGCTTTATAGGCAACAATACTGGAGCATACTGGCTTCCGGTTCCGGCTCCTGCGGCAACGGGCAAGCCTAGCGCTCGCTCGCCGCTTTGTTTCTTCTTCTGCCCCCCCACGGGGGCGAGACCCCTCTTGTTTGAGGGTCTCCCGTAAAGCCGGCTCGTCGGGGGGCGCCCCCCCCCACGGCGGTGGAGGAAGTGGCCCCCGGCGCGGCTTAGGTGAGGGAGAACATGCTGCGGGGGGTTCTCCCTTCGCCTAAGGAAGACGGCGCCATTTACAACAATGAAGAGGGTTGATCGGCTCAGTCGGAAGGTCTCCCGAGGCTTCAGCTGCGAGGGGAGAGTGAGTTTTTAAAAAACTTTTTTTCTGCTGTCAGCCAGGCTGAAAGGACTGGGAGGGGGGAGTTTGTTTTCAAAAAAAAACCCTCGGACTTAAGCGGCACTTGGAAATGGCTTCTCTGGAAGAGAAAGCGGAAATCTTAAATCCGGACTGTCTCTAACAAGGGAAAGTGGTATGCGGCTACTTGCAACATTGTGTCTAGGTCTGGCTGGTTAAAAAAATTGATTTTTCTACTCTCTCCTCTGGGCTCTGAGATGGGCGGTGGAAAGTGGCTTTTCTTTGTCCCTGCCTGACTATTTTAACTATGGGAAATTCCCAGCGTCTCTTTATTTATTTTTATTATTATTAAATTTATACCCCGCCCTTCTCCAAACGGACCCAGGGCGGCGCACAGGGATGTTAAAACACATATAAAACATATAAAATTTTAAAAAACTTATTCTAATAGACCCTGCGCTAAAAACCGAATTTAAAAAACCCAAATTTAAAACTATCTAAGAGTCAGTAAAGGGGGTTATGCTAGGCCGGCTAGATGGAATAGGTGTGTCTTCAGACACTTGCGGAAGAGGCGGAGGTCAGAGATGGTGCGGAGTTCAGGGGGTAGGTCGTTCCAAAGGGAAGGGCCCGCCACAGAGAAGGCTCTTCCCCTGGGTGTCGCCAGTCGGCATTGTCCAGCCGACGGCACCCTGAGGAGGCCCTCTCTGTGGGAGCGTATCGGTCTGAGGGATGTATGGGGCAGGAGGCGGTCTCGCATATAACTAGGCCCCGAGCCATGGAGCGCTTTAAAGATGGTCGTTAAAACCTTGAAGCGCACCCGAAAGACCACAGGGAGCCAGTGCAGCTCGCGCAGGATAGGTGTTATGTGGGAGTGTCTAGGCGCTCCCGTAATCACCCGCGCGGCTGCGTTCTGGACTAGCTGCAGCTTTCGGGTGCACCTCAAGGGGAGCCCCATGTAGAGAGCATTACAGTAGTCAAGTCGAGAGGTGACGAGTGCTTGAGTGACTGTGCGTAAGGCACCCCGGTCCAGTAAGGGGCGCAATTGGCGCATCAGGCGTACCTGATGGAATGCCCCCCTGGCCACGGCTGCCACATGATCTTCCATAGACAGCCGGGAATCCAGGAGGACACCCAAATTGCGCGCCCTCTCCACGGGGGCCGGTGTTTCGCCCCCAATGGCCAGAGTTGGAATAATCTGGCTGAACCGGGGCGCCGGAAGCCACAGCCACTCAGTCTTGGACGGGTTGAGCCTGAGTTTGTTACCACCCATCCAGATCCGTACGGCCTCCAAACACCGGGACATAACCTCGACGGCATCGTTGGGGTGGTCTGGGGTGGATATGTACAACTGAGTATCATCAGCGTACAGATGATATCCCACCCCAAAACCACGGATGATCTCACCCAGCGGCTTCATATATGTGTTGAACAGTAAGGGTGAGAAGACCGACCCCTGAGGAACCCCACATATGAGGGACCTCGAGGCCGACCTCTGCCCCCCTGCCAACACATATTGCGACCGACCAGAGAGGTAGGATGAGAACCACCGCAGAACGGTGCCTCCCAACCCCAACCTCCCCAGTCGGTGCAATAGGATACCATGGTCGATGGTATCAAAAGCCGCTGAGAGGTCTAATAGGACTAGGATAGAGGAATATCCTCTATCCCGCGCCCTCCAGAGATCATCAACCAACGCGACCAATGCCGTCTCGGTGCTGTGCCCGGGTCGGAAGCCGGACTGGCGCGGGTCTAGATAATCAACTTCCTCCAAGTGTCGCGGAAACTGTTGAGCCACCACACTCTCAACAACCTTCACTAAAAAGTGGAGGTTGGAGACGGGACGATAGTTCTCTAATAATGCTTGATCCAGGGACGGCTTCTTGAGGAGGGGCCTCACCACCGCCTCTTTCAGAACGGCAGGCAAGGACCCCTCACTCAAAGATGCGTTGACAATGCCCTGGAGCCAGCCTCGTGTCATCTCCCAGGATGCCAGTACAAGCCAGGAGGGACACGGGTCCAATAAACATGTGGTAGCCCTAAGTCTCTTTGACAGCTTGTCCATATCCTCGGTGGTAACAAAATCAAACTCCTCCCAAGATGGTGTCACAAGAACAGCCTCGACCTGCTCGCCTGGACCACTGTCGATGGAGGGTAGCTCGTTCCGAATCCGAGTGATTTTCTCCTGCAGATAAATCCCAAATTCCTCTGCTCGACCCTGTAAAGGGGCTTCCCGCGGCCTCTGTTGAAGGAGGGAGCGGGTCACCCCAAACAGGGCGGCAGGGCGGTTATCTGCAGATGCAATAAGAGTGGCACAATACTCACGTTTGGCCACTTTTATCGCCACTAAGTAAGTCCTAATATGGTCTCTCACTAGTGTTCGGTCGGCTTCGGAGTGAGAAGATCTCCATCTGCTCTCTAGGCGTCTCTTGTGGCGCTTCATCTCCCTAAGCCCCTCGGTAAACCAAGGAGCCCAGGTGGTTCGTCGCCGCAAGAGAGGCCGCAAGGGCGCAACTCGGTCCAAGGCCCCCGTGGCCGCACTTAACCATGCAGCCACTAGGTCCTCAGTCGAGTCGCGGGGCAAGTCCACAGGAATTGGCCCAAGCTCCCTCTGGAATCTTAGCGGGTCCATCAGGAGCCTGGGGCGGAACCATATAGGAATGTCCGGTTCCGCCTCCCCGCAGTGAGGTGCAGCGATCGGAAAGTCGAGCCGAAGGAGAGCGTGATCTGTCCATGACAGGGGTGTGATGACTAAATCCCCTATTCCCAGATCACTACTCCACTGTCCCGAGACGAAGATGAGATCCAGGGTGTGTCCGCCCTCGTGAGTAGGGCCTAAAACTACCTAGGTCAGGTCCATGGCTGTCATGGAAGCCATGAACTCCCGAGCTGCACCAGAGGTTTCGCCTGCCGACGGCAGGTTAAAGTCCCCCATGACTAAAAGTCTGGGGGTCTCAACCGCCGCCTCGGCTATCACCTCTAGGAGCTCGGGCAGGGCTGTTGTTGCATAGCGAGGAGCCAGGTATACAACTAACATGCCCAACTGCCTCCCAAGGCCCCACTTCACAAGGAGGGACTCGCACCCGGTCGTCTGAGGGATCGTGGTCTCCTTTGGCTCAAGACCTTCCCTAACCATAATCGCCACCCCCCCACCCCTCCCTAGGGCCCTAGGCTGATGGAAGGCTCGGTATCCTGGTGGGCACATTTCTACGAGGGGATGTCCTCCCTCGTGGCCCAACCAGGTTTCCGTAATGCCTACCAGGTCCGGGTCCCCCTCTGACACAAGGTCATGGATGAGGGGGGCTTTTTGTACCACGGACCTGGCGTTGCATAGCATCAGCCTAGGGCCCCGGGTCTGTGGTTCTTGCCCACCTAGTCTGCGATGGGGACAGGGGGAGTTGGAGCGCGTGACCACCCGTAACCAGCGGCCCCGGTCCTCCAACTGGTGATGTCCATCCCCCTTCCCACCGCCCCTGCCCCTCCCCAAGACCGTATTGATGGAAAATACCCCAGTGGAAACGACCCCCCCTCCCCCCTCCTCCGTTACTCTACTTCCGCTTCCTGCCGGCCCTTTTTGGCATACCCCCACCTGACTCTCCCTCCCCCCCTCCCTGGAACCCCCTAAAAGTCGAATAAAATGTTTAAATAAAAAACCCCTTAGTCTGCGCTTCGCCCACCTCTCAGGAGCAATCAGTCCATCCTCGAGGTGGGCCCGTGTTAGATAAGGGGGCCAGGCCTGCGAGAGGGGAGACTCCCGCAGGCAAAGGAGATCACACCTAGAATACATTTGGAACCCCCGATAGTCGTCTAGGTCCGGGGGGATAATAGCAAGTCCGCTAAGAGTCCAGAGGAGCAGCAATAAAGTGACAGGTGAATAAAGTGCAATAGATGACCTTAAGGGGGGGCAGGAGGGAAAAAGTCAGTTGGTCTTAGTCTATCAGTCTAGGGGTCCTGCATATGGGCAGATCGAAGGTTAGTCCCTGTACAAACCCCAGCCGACTGTTCTTCTCGGCCACACAGGCCCAAGTCTGCACCTAGTGCCACACGACTAGTTGGTCTGTCGTGTGGCCTGATGAAAGGTGCTGCCATGTGCCGGCCCGGCTCACTTCCTCCTGTCCAAGGCACTCACTTTGGATCTTCCTGAGCCCTTCTGCGCCGTTGTTCCACCGTTTCCGACCTGGCTGCTTGGCTTCTCTCAGTCCATTCTCCTTCTTCTACACATTCTCAATCTCCTTCTTCTTCTTTCTTTTCTCCTCCATCTCCAACTCCTTCCATCTCCATCGTCAATCCATCTCCCTTCCATCACCATTTCCTCTCCAATCCATCTCTCCATCTCTCCTCCATCTCCAATCCATCTCCAGTCCATCTCCTCCTCATTCTCTCCTTCCCCTCTTTCTCTCCTCCTCTCTCCTCTCTTCATATCACTCTCTTCCAATCTCTCCTCTCGCAAGCTTCTTCCATTTCTCCATACCAGCTCCACCTCCCGTCCATCGCCTCCAGCCATCCAACCTTCCATCCACAGCTTCCGCAGCTCCCGCAGCACTCTCCCCTCCTCTCCTGGGCCGGTCGGTAAGATCACACTCGGGTCGGATCGAATAAAATCCTCCCGGCACGGCTCGGTCCGGCCCTTCAGATGTTCCGGCCGGACCCTCTAGTTCTTCCGCGTCCCGGCTTCGCCCCCCAACGCCTGGATACGCCGGGACGCTCTAGGCCGGGGCGTTCTAGGCCGCAGGGCCGGCTCTGGTCGCGTCCCTCGCTCCCAGCGTCTCCACTCTCTCCCGTCACAGCCCGGGCTCGCCCTCTGAATCTGGGCAGCTCGGCGTGACGGCCAGTGGGTCAGCTTGCATGGCCAGCCCTCCACGATGGGCAATGAGGGCTGGCAACGTCCCTCCGGAGGCAAAACGACCCCCGGGTCTCCTCCTGATCAAGGCGCGATCGCCTTTACAATTGGGACTCTCTCTGGATATTAATGAAGAATTTTTTTCTTGTTGGATTTGTGGTTCCTTTCTGGATTACCTTCGCTATTATAACTATTGAGTTGGAAAATTGTCTCTCTCTTGGTTCCTGAATTTTACAACGTTTCAACCTTGATCTGAACTTTTGGCTCCTGGTTAGTCTCACCAACCCCACCCTAAAAACGCCATTTTGGTGGCATTGACTCTAACAGTTAAGATGGCTCAAGAAGCAGCACTGACAAGTTTAGAACAACGGATGGCTTCTCTTGAAAGTGTTATACAAACTTTGGTAAAAGAGATTCAGGCCCAGAGGGCTGAAAACATCAATTTCAAGAAGGAGCTATTGGATACTCGGAAGCAAGTGCTGGAAAACACACAGAAGACGGAAGAATTGGAAGGGGGGGTGGTGGGGGTTAAGGGAGAGATTAAAAATGTTACTAAAGAGGTTGGGGAAACAGATGGGCATGTGTCTAGGATTGATATGGAAAGAATGACATATTTTTTGAGATTTAAGAATGTTCTTGAGGAATCTGGTGAATGCCTCCCTGATCTTATGAGCACAATTTTAGCAAACTATTTACAAAAACCTAAGGATGAGATCAGGGGGGACATTGACCTAGCCTACAGAATTAACTCAGCATATGCCAGGATAAATGAAGTGCCTAGAGAGATACATGTGAAATTTGTTAGAAGGTCAACCAGAGAGGAAATCCTGAAACTGCAGAGAGAAAGTCCATTAATTTACCAACAAAAAACGGTCACTATCTTGAAGCAGATTCCTAGAAAGATTCGAGATGCAAGACGGAAATTTTCCTTCTTGTCTAAAACATTGTTTGATCATGGGATTTGGTTCAAGTGGGTGACACCCGAAGGGATGCTGGTGTTCTGGGAAGGAGGAAGAGTGAGGATTAAAACAGTTGCTGAGGCGGAAGCCTTTCTTAAAAAACATTCCTCTGCCCTGGGGGAAGATCCAGGGGGGACGGAGGGAGCTACGGCCCCGCCCGCTGGGGGCCAGGGAGGAGAAAAAGAAGATACAATAGCCAAGAGACTTAGATCGAAAAAATAACTTTGCCTTGATTTTCCTGAACAATTTTGCATAATATTTTCTGGATTTATTGTAAATGTCTGACAGCATGGAACTGAGAATTTAGGTATATGTACTTGCTTTTACCTTGTAGTGTTATGAAAAATGCTTTTTTTTTGTTATTTTTTTATTGTGTATTTTGAGGTCTCGGAAGGGCCGATGACTCTGACGTGAATGTTCTCAAAATTTCTTTGTATCCCTTACCCTATCCTATAGAAAAAATGTAAAACCAATAAAACTTTTTCAATATAAAAAAAAATAAAATACTGGAGCATACTCAATCTTCCAGATCAGGTAGGATAGGTAGAAACACACACACACAAAATAGATTTTTTTATATATGTATGTTACCATCAATGTGTGAAATTAGGCATTTTATAAAATGCCTAAGAAATATATAGAATACCAAAAATTTCACATATTAATGATTGTAACCATGATTTATGATCCGTATCCTATTACATGCTGCTTAAATGTAAACTGTGAGCTTATGTAGCTTATGCATTCCATTACATTCTATTTCCTAGGAATTTTATGCAGTGGTGAGTTGCTCCTGATTTGGCCCAAACAGGTAGTAGCGGCAGAAGGAGGCCCTGCCCGCATGCGCAGAAGCGTTGCAAGTGCACATGAGAGCGCGCCCGAACCGGTAGTAAAAATATTTGCAACCCACCACTGATTTTATGCAATACCAAGAAGCAAACTGTATGAAGTATAAAATACTCACACTAAAATTTGAGTATTTTATACTTCCCTGTTGAAGGAAGTAGGTCATTACTGACCTCTTTTTTTCTCAGTAAGAAACTCCTGTACTTTATTTTGAATTTCTTGTTTCATTTTCATACTAGCTATACCCGGCCACGCGTTGCTGTGGCCCAGTCTGGTTAAATGGCCAACCAATCTGTGTGTAGATCTACACCTGCCCATATAACCACCATATAACCCCCAACCTACCTACCTACTGTATTTCTGCCTCTCTATCTATCCCTCTACCTATCTACCTACCGTATTTCTTCCTTTCTCCCTCTATCTCCCTACCTACCTACTGTATTTCCCCCTCTATCCCTCTACCTACCTACCTACTTACTGTATTTCTCCCTATCTATCTATACACCTACCTACCTACCTACGGTATTTCTCCCTCTCTACCCCTCTACTTACCTACCTATCATATTTCTCCCTCTCTATCTATCCCTCTACCTACCTACCTACCTACCGTATTTCTTCCTTTCTCCCTCTATCTACCTACCTACCTACTGTATTTCCCCCTCTCTATCCCTCTACCTACCTACCTACTTACTGTATTTCTCCCTATCTATCTATACACCTACCTACCTACCCACCTACTGTATTTCTCCCTATCTATCTATACACCTACCTACCTACAGTATTTCTCCCTGTCTATCCCTCTACTTACCTACCTACTGCATTTCTTCCTTTCTCCCTCTACCTACCTACCTACCTACCTACCTACCTACCTACCTACCTACTATATTTCTCCCTCTCTATCTATCCACCTACCTACCTACTATATTTCTTCCTTTCCCCCTCTACCTACCTACCTACCTACTGTATTTCTCCCTCTCTATCTATTCCTCTATCTACCTACCTACTGTATTTCTCCCTATCTATCTATCCCCCTACCTACCTACTGTTTTTCTCCTTATCTATCTATCACCCTACCTACTTACTTACCTACCTACTATATTTCTTCCTTTCTCCCTCTACCTACCTACCTACCTACTGTATTTCTCCCTCTCTATCACCCTACCTACCTACCTACCTTATTTCTCCCTCTCTATCTATGCCTCTATCTATCTACCTACTATAATACAATAATACAATAGCAGAGTTGGAAGGGACCTTGGAGGTCATCTAGTCCAACTCCCTGCCTAGGCAGGAAGCCCTATACCCATGATGGCGAACCTATGGCACGGGTGCCACAGGTGGCACACAGAGACATTTCTTAGGGCATGCGAGGCATTGCCCTGTCAGCTTCAGTGTGTATGTGTGCCCTGGCCAGCTGATTTAGGCCTTCTTTTGAGGCTGTTTTTTGCCCTCTGGAGATGGGCAAAAAAGCCTCAAAAGCCTCAAAAGATAAAGCCTCTGGATCCTAGGGAGGACGTAAAAAGCATGCCAAATGCAGGGGGTCATGCACATAGCATTATGGATGTGGCACACCTGTGCACATCGCCCCTGCACTCCCCCTGCTTTTGGCATGCGAGCCAAAAAAGGTTAGCCATCACTCCCTATACCATTTCAGACAAATGGCTATCCAACATATTCTTAAAGACTTGCAGTGTTGGGGCATTCACAACTTCTGGAGGCAACTTCTGTTCCACTGATTAATTGTTCTAACTGTCAGGAAATTCCTCCTCAGTTCTAAGTTGCTTCTCTCCTTGATTAGTTTCTACCCATTGCTTCTTGTTCTGCCCTCTGGTGCTTTGGAGAATAGCTTGACTCCCACTTCTTTGTGGCAACCCCTGAGATATTGGAAGGCTGCTATCATGTCTCCCCTAGTCCTTCTTTTATTAAACTGTATTTCTCCCCCTCTCTCTCTCTATGGCCACCTGGGAGTTTGCTATCCCAGTGCCTTTTTGGCCCTAAAAGGCCTCCATACGTTGCTGAGGAAATGACTGTTGGTGGGAGGAGTTACAGGGAGGTGAAAACCTGATCAGTGGGTACATTTTACATTTGTGTACCTTGCACATGGCACACATGTGCTAGGCACAAAATGAGTAGGTATTCTATTATCGGAAGTCCTTGGGAACATTGTGTCAAAATTTGAGGTAAATTGGTCCAGTAGTTTTTGAGATTAGTGGATTCGTACAAACTATTTTACATTTTTATTTATATAGATAGGCCTTTTCAATAAAGAGTTAGGTTTAGGCTTAACCATAGCTCTTTGCATGACTCTCTTTTCATACTTTGACTAAACAGTTCTTGTCATTCTGCACAATGCCTAGGTATTATACACAATGCCAGGGGAGCATATATAGCATTTTAATATAACACAGACATTTCATACTTTGCCAAAAAGTGTCATACATTCTATAGATTTCCTAAGCTTTCTACACAAGGCCAGCTTTTCACACCTGGCTGGTATCTTATATAATTTATGCAATTTTAATATTTCTTCAAGCCTTTCAAATTCACTATAAACAACCAGAACTAACTTGCCAAACTTTGATTCAACTTTGTAGCAAACTCAATGATAACAAAAATGGGCGGATTATGGCAGAAGCACTTGGATTAAGAAAAGATAGTCCTCAATTTACAACAGTTTGTTTAGTAACCATTCAAAGTTACAGTTGCATTGAAAAAAGTGACTTATGGCTGTTTTTCATACTTATGACCATTGTAGCATCCCCATAGTCACGGGGTCAAAATTTGGACGCTTGACAACTGATTCATACTTATAATAGTTGCAGGGATCACCTTTTACAACTTTTTGACAAGCAAAGTCATCAGGGAAGTCAGATTCCCTTACCAAACATGTTACTAACTTGACTACAATGATTTCACTTAACAAATCTGGCAAGGAAGTTTGTAAAATGGGGCAAAAATCACTTAACAAACAGCAACAAAAATTTTGGGCTCAATTGGCATTGTAAGTTGAGGATTACCTGTATCCTAGCTTTGCAATGGCTAATTACTGCCACCTCCTTTGCTCTGAGAAAGTGTTTCTCTAAGATTTCTAGCATGCTGTCCACTGACCAGCCAGTGTTTCGTGAATTCAGGAACTCTATCTCTGTTTTCAGAGAGGTTGCCTCAGGTCAGTTATCCCCTTAAGAATATGTCTAACATGTTATCTACTCAATCCAAGTTGGCCACAACTTCATTGGAAAATGTTTTGTAGGAGGAAGGGTTGAATGAACTTTGTTCATAGATTTATTTCATGTTAGTTAATTAATAACATGATCTGTTGTTGAGCATGTTTCTCTATAAATGGATTAACTTCACTTACGAAGCCAATTGAATCTCCAAGCTACCCATCTGTGGTCTTAGAATAGCACAATCATGGCTCAACAACAGCTAAGCAAGGCTCTGGATGAAAAATTGGAAAAAAATGAAAAGAAGGCTCTTTCAGAACGGACATTTATGTACGATGGGGTGTTATATCCCACTATGATCTGTTCCCTGGAAACCCTGAAAACTATTCATACTTTTAGAGCTCGGGAAGATGATATCGTATTAGCGTCATACCCCAAAACAGGTAAACGTTATAGTTTTGCAAGTAATGTTTTTGCATATATGTATCCATGTTTAATTGTTTCTTTAGAGTTTACAACAGAATTCCCCTTAAATAAAAAATACTTCCCAATTCAAAAGCGTTAGACATTTTATTGTGATGCATTTAATAATTTGTCTTAATGAAATTCCTCAATGATTACTATCTCTAAGATGGCATTCTTGATTTTCTGTGTATTTTAAGAAATAAACAAGTCGTGATATTGTCATTTCTGCTTAAAATGATGTTAGCATTTCTGCTTCAAATAATCAACTTTATGAATAATACTGTAATTCTGAAAATGTAAATTACACATTTTCTAAATCAACCCATATGCAATGTATGAAAATACATTAAAAAAAAGTTGGTAAAATCCATTTTATTGTTTGTGTAGCATTGACACTGGTGTGTTGATTAATTCTGTATTCTTCGGATACACCCCAAAAGAATTGCATACAGCACATATCTAGTACAACTGGATAGTTTTATCTATTCAAAGTTGCAAGGACCTTTATTTTGAGACCACTAACATTTCATGCAATGTAGATGCACTATGAAGCAGTATATAAATCTAAGTGCTATTGGTAAGTGCTATTATTTTTAAAAGAAGAGAGTTGATAGCTGACATTTTTAGTAACAATGCTTAATATCTAGTTACTTGCTTAATACTACCAGTAAGGTCTTACTCAACTAGTCTACGTAGCTAAAGTTACTGTGCATGCAATCACAGAGCTGCATCCTCCTCTAATCCTTGTTGAAGTTGCACATCTAGTCAATGTTTATACCTGCATGTTCTCATTCTGTGTTTATAGTTTCAACTCCAATATCACTGAAATGATCTATGGTCAGGACATGTATTTTTATATATTAACTGATAGCATTTCTGCATTTCTTCAGGTTCAAACTGGGTTCTGAGGATCTTAATGCAGCTGGAAGTTGCCTCTGGAAACTATGAGGGAGTCGAACAGAAACAAAGGCTGCAAACACTGCAAGACTTGTCAACAATGTCTTTTCTTGAATTTGCAGAGCCAGGAAAATTTGAGGTTAGAAGTTGGAGAAATACTCAGTAGCTTCTACCAAGTGGCAGACAAGTCACATGAAAGATTTAAAAGCTGATGTAGGACAGAACATCTCTGTTTTAACAAGGTGACATTCAGTCATTAGGGGAAAAAAACCTCTAGACAGGTGCAGGAGAGAAACATGGATTTGTGTGTGAGGCTGTGTTTTCAGTTTAATCAGCTCATTGCAGAAATGTGTTGTAAATCAGTGGAGCTCTACTAACAACAAAGCAGATTTTGCTACTCTGAACTCTGCCCTAAAATATCATCACATGAATCTATGAGAAATAAGCTGAAGTAGGAACAGGCATCCTTTATGGAAGTAAGAGCTGCACTTATCTCAATGTGTATGTGTTGATGGGAAGTGATGATACTTTCACAGACAGAGGTCACAAAGGAGCCACTGTCTGACATCAAGGCCCAAGTCAGCAGAGACAACATTTTTACCTTGACTGGTTTGTTTTTTTAGATGAATTTATTCTATCCCAAAGTTTAATTGATCTTATTTAGTGTAATTTCCATTAGAGTAAGGAATGAAATTTCATCTTTGATTTTCGATAATATGCTACCACGTATCAGTGACAAATACATATCACCACTCCAGAGTGCATATATAGCCATGATGATGAACCTATGGCACATGAGCCGTTGCCCCAATTCAGCACTACTGCGCATGCGTGCATGCCTCCTACTGGCCAGCTGGTCTTCGGATCTCTGCTGTGCATGTGTGGTGCATGTGTGTGAGGCCCCACACACATGTGCGGGTGGTGCATGTGGGGGGAACACATGCATGGGGCCCAGGGTGTATGCACAGGGGCCACACGTCCATTGCATTTTGGGGATTTGGGTACACACGCATTTGCACGCACACGGTTTGGGCACTCGATCCAGAAAAAGTTAGCCATCACTGATATACAGACTGTATGAAGACAAAATTAGAGCTTGAATGGAAAATTCAGTCAGAGACGTCAGCTTGTCTTTATTTTAAAATTATTTTCAGTAGCTTTGTCATGAATTCTTAGTTCAGCTCATGCCCTCTTTCACAGAGAATTGTAGGAGGGAAAACCCCAGTCAAATAACTGAAAAGAATCTCACCAGATTGAATGCATTCCCTGAGGAGCTTTGACCTATGCTGTTTCCTCTAGCACAGTGTTTCTCAACCTTGGCAACTTGAAGATGTCTGGACTTCAATTCCCAGAATTCCCCAGCCAGCATTCGCTGGCTGGGGAATTCTGGGAATTGAAATCCAGACATCTTCAAGATGCCAAGGTTGAGAAACACTGCTCTAGCACAATGACTCCAAACTCTGGCACCTCTTTGACACCTTCCTCCTGTCCACCACAGCAGCTTAGGATGACAAAGATCATTTAGTTGAGATGAACTTTGATATCCCTAATTTATATTTGTGTATGATTTTCTTTGCATTATGACTTTAACATGATTAAAGAGGTTGGGAAAACTGCCTTCCAGACGAATTATAAAAACACACCTCGCTCCGCGAAGGTTGTCCACGTCTCTTTTTGAAAAGGCAAAAGTAAGTACCTTAATTTTGATCTCTGTTATATAGTACAGTATATATCATTAGTACATATATACTGCTCCATCTATCAACAAGATGTTGTGAACTAAATTTACACAGTACAATAGGACAACATGCTCAGGATCACATCAGGTTTTCATGACCTGAGCAGGCCTGGATCATAGCAAAACTGTATTTTATTCAGAATAAAAATTGAAACCCTTTCTTTTTCTGGTTTTCAAGCAAGCAAGAAAGGTGCATCACTAGAGCCCAAAGTCTGAGACTTGTTGCCACTGTATGTCATTATTTAGCGTTATGTTAGTATTAGGCAGGGGACACGGTTGCTCAATGACTAAGATGTTAAGCTTGTCGATCAGAAAGGTCGCCAGTTCAGCGCTTCAAATCTTGAGCACCATGTAATGGAGGGAGCTTTCTGCCAACCAAGCAGTTTGAAAGCACATAAAAATGCAAGTAGAAAAATAGGTACCACCTTTTGTGGGAAGGTAACAGCGTTCCGTGAGCCTTCGACATTTAGTCATATTGGCCACATGACCACGGAGATGTTTTCAGACAGCGCTGGCTCTTTGGCTTTGAAATGGAGATGAGCGCTACCCACTAGAGTCAGGAATGACTAGCAGATATGTGCGAGGGGAACCTTTACCATCACATCAGTAATATCACCACTAAGAGTTGTTTCAACATGAGATGGCCTGCAATAAATTTAAGATCACTTAAATATTGAAACATTAAAATTTTCAGGTCAAATATTCTGAGCTTTCCTGCTTATAACAGTTTATTTAGGATCTTGGGGAATGGTCTTGGAAAAATTCTTTAAAAATTACTGTTCTCCTAATCTGATTATTTTACCTTTAATCCCCATTAAATTCATTCCTTTTTTTTGTTTTTTATTTTCTATGCCATGTATCTCCCCTACAAGGTGACTCTGGGTAGCTATATTTGAACTTTCACACTGCAAATTTTTTAAAATGGAATGTTTTCAGGTTTCTAGCTCTGGTCCTCTACATTTTATATTTACATGACAATATATGATTTTGCCTTAAAGATACTGGTTTTGTTACGGAATCCAAAAGACACAGCTGTATCTTTCTTCCACTTTGCAAAAGGCCTCAAATTGATTTCTGACCAGGAAACCTGGGATGAGTACTTTGAAGCTTTTATCACTGGAAAAGGTATGCTTGGTTCTCTTTCTTCATTGGAAAAAAATTATGATTCAAATAAGGAATTACATTTCTTTAATACTATTTAAAGCAGAAATTCCACATCTGATGTTAAAGTAGTATTCTGAATTCCTCGTGGAAGAAATATTCAGAGAAGCATTTTGTTCCATTACTCCAAACTTTATCTTATAAGCTTTAGGCCATTGTTTGTTTGTTTGTTTGTTTGTTTACTTGGTGGGTGGGTGGGACTAAACAGCAAAACAAATATTCTCATCATCATTCACTCTGTTATGTAATCAATATGTTCTGCTTAATTCCTACCAGTGATCTTCGGATCTTATTTTGATCACATTATTGAATGGAATAAGTATCTTGATAACAGCAATATATTTTTTATTACCTATGAGGAGATAAAAGAGGTAAGTGAGCGATCCTTGATTCTCTCTGAAGTTACTTGTTTTCTTGCAGACATTTCATTACCCAAACTAGGTAACGTCATCATGCTAGTAAGGAGTGCTGTTTCCTGTCAGTTTATATTCTGGTGGCTTGCCTCTCAGTGTTGGTTTTGGAGGTGGTCTTAGAAATTCTTTGGTTTGCCAATGCTGTTGACTTCTTTGGCTGTTTCTTGATAGTTGGTAGAAAAGGTAAGTTTTTAATAAAAAAGATTTAGAATTAATTTAAGAATAAAATTATTTTGGCCAATTACTCTATGATAATGAACAATTGATTAGGAAATAAAAATAGGAAATATAACTCAAGGTTTCTGCTGGGTTGCATTTCTCTAAGTAACTGGTTAATATATGAGAAAACATTTTCTTTTTAAAGTCACCCTCTGGATTAGCTGTTCTACTAATAATAGTGAAGTATATTAGCATTCATACTAATTCAAGTATTCATACTATTCAAGTATTCATACTAATAATGAAGTAGCTAATACTTCAATGAAAGAATGAGGATTATGCTTTGTTTCACTTATTTATTTTTTTCTAATTCACACAAGTCCAACCTTCAAACACCAAAATTTTTGTGTGGTATCCAGATCAACATTTGGAGTAGAGATATTTGAAATGTTTCCAGGGAAGCCTTATTAACATACATTATATGTATTTTTTCATTATTCAGAATCCAGTCTCAGCACTGAAAAATATAGCCAAATTCTTTGATTTGTCTGTGACCAAAGAAAAGATTGAGGGCATTGTAAAGGAAACAAGTTTTGAAAGCATGAAAGAAAATGCAGGAACCTATGGAAAAGTGGGCCAAGTACTTTTCCGCAAAGGTAACACATAATATTTTTAATAATTTTGTCAACAAAATTTAGCAATCCTCTCTAACCTAGTGATTTCATGGTATGTGGGATTTCAGTTCCCATTATTCAAAGTATTCAAAGTGGTGAAGAAGGGCCACTCAAGTACAAATCAGATGATACAAGGAGCAAAACTAGGGCATTTTCACGTTTGCTGTTTGGTCTGGCTAAAAGAGAGAGTGAACCTCCAAAATAAGAGGCTACTTGGTTTAGAAGGTCATGAATTAAGATTTGAATGGCACGGGTAACTATGGTATGACACGGTTAAAATAAATATTGATTTTAATAAACATTTTGCTAGGCGTACCATCCTAAATGCTCTCTGACAAACTGAGGACAAAAAGATCAAATATTTTTTTTAAATGGGGAAAGAGAGCACAAAACTAAATTAGAATAGCCCGAATCTGCAAATAGGGAATCAGGAAAGCTAAGGTCTAGAACAGGGGTCTGCAAAGTCGGCTCTTTTAAGACTGGTGGACTTCAACTCCCAGAGTTCCCCAGCCAGCATAGCTGGGAGTTGAAGTCCACCAGTCTTAAAAGAGCCGACTTTGCAGACCCCTGGTCTAGAATGAACTAAGACTGGCAATGACAATGAAGATGACAACAACAATAATTTTTTCAATACATAGGGAGCAAACAGAAAGTCAAAAAAATGTAAATGCCCAGTAATGGGAGCAGATGGCAAGAGAATGACAGGCAGCAGGGAAAGTCACAACTGCTTAATTCCTGCTTTTAAATATGACTTCTCAGTACTGCCATAAGGAATCATCTATTATGTTTAAGGGTTACATTCCTTTTATAATAAAGATTTAAACCTATCAAGTCCTATCTTACAGTCTTCTTGCTGAGTAGAGTCAATTGCTGAAAAAGGGGACAAATGCCATCTTATGAAGTCTGATAGTACCCTACAAAAATTGAAATGTCTTTACTAACTCATCCAAAGCAAATAGTAAGGTGAACCTTTTTGAGGGATAAGGCAGGGGGGAGAAATCTCTTCCAAATCTGAGAAGTGGAAGATTTCCTAAGCATGTATAAAATATCTCTGTTAAAATTAACATTTCATGAACTATATGAAGTGGACACCACTGCCTGAAGGTGTCCCATAGAAGTGTCTTTATTATGTTATAAAACCCTCTGTTGCTTTTAGAGGAGTTTTGAAGAATAGTTATTCTTTGGGCTAATTGAAATATTTTCTCTCCCCTTAACATCCTATCTTCTGCCAACTACTGTAATTGGTTTTTGTCTTTTTCTTTTGTTTTTTAGGCATAGTAGGTGACTGGATGTCTGTCTTCTCAGAAAGCCAGAATGAAAAAATGGATAGAAAATTTGAAGAGACTGTAGCTAAAACCAAGCTTGGAACAATGTTGAAATATGAACTGTACTGCAAAAAGTGAATTGCTATAAAACTCTCGTTTTCTGATTCTCTGCATAAGGGTAGACATTCTTAAATTGTTCATAAAGAATTGGCAGTGTCTTCCTCAGTCTCCAGATGTGTCAGATATTATATCTGATAATCCTAAAACGGTTATTGGTTGGGTTATATGACGAGCCAAAGAATATAGCACTGTGATTGTGAACCTATGACTTGTGTGCCAGAGGTGGCATGCAGATAGGGGTGGGTTCCTGCCAGTTCTAACCTCTTCTATAGAAGAGGTTCCACAAATCTACAGTGCCGTTTAGAACCGGTTCCAGCTCCCTCCCCCCGCCCGTCCGCACATCATCAAGAGGAAGAGCGAGAGGAGGAATTCTGGGAGTTGAACTCCACAAGTCTTAAAGCTGTCAAGTTTGAACACCACTGGGTTTTTTTTTAAAGGGTTAGGGTTGCAAGGGTCTTGTAACTTGACAGCTTTAAGACTTCCGTGCTTCAAATGCCAGAGTTTCTGAGCCAACATTTTGGTTGCTAAGCAAGAGCGTTGTTAAGTGAGTTTCACCACATTTTACAAGTTGGCCACGCCCAGCCAGTAACATACTGCCAAGCCACTCCCACCCAGTCACATGGACAGCAAGACACTCCCACCCGGTCACATAGCCGCAAGCCGCTTCCACAAAGCAGGCCACACCTACAGAAGAGGTTCTAAAATTTTTTGAAACCCACCACTGCATGCAGAGCCCTCTCTGTGGACACATCTGCCATCACCAGCTCCTCTTCCAGGTTCCATCGTGCAGCAGGTTCTGGTGCACGGTCTTCCAGCTAGCTGGTGCACATGCAAGCCGGACCAGCTCTCTGACAACCATGCATGTGGCATAATCCAGAAGAGCAGTTAGCCACCGTGCATATGTGCACCAGCCAGCTGCTCTCTTCCAGGCTCCAGTGCTCCTGCGCATGCATGCGTGTGCACACATTCACATACGCTCCAGTTTTGGGACTCGGTACCAAAAAGGTTAACTATCATTGGTATAGGAGCTGAAGTCCCACAATTTGGAAAAAAAAAATACCAATGTCCACTAGCAAACTTTCTCCACTTAACTAGTAATTTAGCCAACCAATTCCTTTGTGATCCCCCAAAGGTGTTTTCAGGACACTGAAAGTGGACATTAAGTGGAAAAACTTAATAAAAACCTAGACTTACCTATCAGATGAAGGAATTTAGTCTCTTATTCGGCATAAAATTTGTTGAGCTATTGTTGAAAGACTAAAATGACTAAGAGGTTTTCATTATCCCCATTAAAAAAATTCCTTATAAATTTTAGTTTGCTTTAATACAGTAATTCACCCCAAAATTCAAAATCTAAGAGAGATCGCTTCTTGGTTCAAAACTTATACCAAATGTCTTTTCTGTAATGATCATTAACACAAAGAAACTGTACGGTTGAGACTTGTATGCAAAGGAGACAAAGGTGAAAAAAATATTGCAATGTCATAACAAAAATCTCATCTTTTATATTTGTGATATTACCCACACATATGGAACACCTTCTGTATAATGGCCTTGCCTGTCCGTGTTTACTTAAAAGGAAATAACATTATCTCTTATTTGATTATTGTTATGTGAAAGCCAGCTAAAATACCAATGTCCACTAGCAAACTTTCTCCACTTAACTAGTAATTTAGCCAGCCAATTCCTTTGCGATCCCTCCATAGGGTTAAATTTCAGATAGACGTGTGTAGGAATGCAGGGTTATAGTACAATCATATCCACAGACCAATACACCTGGAGTCCTTATTCTCCTGTGCTCTGCAGTGACGAGATCACACCTGGAGTATTGGACATAGTTCTAATGTCACACTTCCAGAAGATTAATTGACAAATTATAAAAGTCTCAGAGGACAGCAACAAAGGAAGACATGCCTTACGAGGGAAGGCTGAAGAAACCTTGGATATTTAGTTGGGACAAAAGAAACAGAGAAAGAGTATATGGTTTTCAGACTTTTGTTAAAGTCCCATTATGGACTTAAGAATAATGTAAGTTTTTGAACCGGATACTGCTTCTTTAACTTTTGTTTTGCTCAACACCATTCTACACAGTAAGATAAGCACAATAAGCAAAGTAGCCAGCAGATGTCACCCTTTTATAGTGTATGTCTGTGTTTCTTCAGGAAGAATGAAAACTGATTAGGACACCACTGGACTTTCTGAAATCAAGAAACAGCAATTAGGAGGATGAGATAATTGTGTGGTCTCTTTAAGCTTGTATTAGTTGATTCAGGTGAGGTGAAGAAGGTCCAATTTAAGTAAATGTATTCTTAAAGGTGCCCTTCACACATATTTGCTAGTTGTTCCTGACTCTAGGGGGGAGGCCATCTCCATTTCTAAGCCAAAGAGCCAGCGCTGTCCAAAGATGTCTCCGTGGTTATGTGGCCAGCATGACTAAACACCGAAGGTGCACAGTTACCTTCCCACCAAAGGTGGTCCCTATTTTTCTACTTGCATTTTTACATACTTTCAAAGTGCTAGGTTGGCAGAAGGTGGGGCAACTAACGGGAACTCACTCCGTTATGCGATGCTAGGAATTTAAACTGCCAAACTGCCGTCCTTTTTGATCGACATGCTCAATGTCCCACAAAATGTATTCTTAATGCAGGCTAATTTACTAATCATTACTCAGTAACCCTCATTGACAATGAACTTTGTGTATTTAAAAATTTACTTCTGCAATGATTATTATAGCTATCCCTTCATAGGACTGATAGAGATAAAAGAACTCATTATACATATGAAAACCAGCTTTATTATTTCTATTTGTTACTAGCCGTTCCTGGCCACGCGTTGCTATGGCCCAGTCTGGTTAAATGGCCAACCAATCTGTGTGTAGATCTACACCTGCACACACAAACACATACAGGTAGGTATACCCTATAACCCTCAACCTACCTACTTACTGTATTTCTCCCTCTTTCCCTCTACCTACCTACTGTATTTCTCCCCCTCTCTCTCTCCCACCTACCTACCTACCTACCTACTGCATTTCTCCCTCCCTCTCTCTATCCCTATAGTTGCCTACCTACCTACCTACCTACTGTATTTCTACTTGAATCTTATGGAGTATTTTATGTCATAAAGGATGACATAATACCTGTGGCCCACTGCTCTCTCTGTATCCATCTACCTACCTTTTTTCAATTTTTTTACATTTCTGTTGCGTGTACCTGGCACAGGTGTGACATCTATACAATCTATATATATCATTGGTTCCCTATTTGAAAGGAAGGTTGTGTGAAAATTTGGAAGCGATCAGTGCAGTACTTTCGGAGATTACCATTTTTGAATAAACTCATAGTTACATTTTTATTTATATAGATTTTCAATCAAATTTGGCATTAAGTTCACACACACACACAATCCCATTTACTCCTGCTACTGGTGTTGCATTGCAAGCAATATCATCAGCAAAAATGCAAGGAAATGATGTTGTGAATAAACACCGTCTCTCCTTCCATTGTTAAATCATTGCATCTGACGTTTGCTGAAGACCAACGTTTTTAATATTATTCCAAATATGTATTTGATTGGAAGACCCTTTATAATGGATACAATTTCTCTCTGCAGTTCCTCCAGAAATATCCGAGGTCCAACTTCACGCACTGTGAAAACCCCTATTAGATTTGCCATCTCAAAGAAATCAGTAGTTTAGTGCAGATAGTTTGCTAGTGGACATCAGTACTTTAGCTGGCATTCACATTAGAACTTTAGTAATTTAGCAAAGGTGTAGAAAAGATTTCCAGGCTTATAGGTACCCCAGGCCACA